>CM072893.1:3926586-5141372 GCA_037013685.1 Acridotheres tristis
AGCAATGCAGGTGAGTGCCCCCATTTCCTGCCTACCTTCCTTCCTGCATTCAAATATTCCTGTATTGACTTAACCACCTTTTCACAGTTTTCCATAATATCTTAACAGGAGAAAAAAAAATTGATCTTCTCATATCAGAGGGAATATTTTAAAGATTAAATTGAGTATGCACTGCAAAAATAGTAGATTTTCTGTTTGAAGGGAAACATCACAAGTTGCACCCCTTCAGATAAAACAGAATCAGATCCTACAACTGTGAGAAATGACACATGTGCAACACAAGAAGCTGAATGTTTGATTTGGTACAAGCCTGAGCCATTATTCCAAAAGGCCCTGAAGGATACAGCATTAAAACTTTATTGTTTTAGCAGCTAGTACATTGCCATTCTACCAGACTGATCTTTTTCCTTACTGTTTTCTTACATTCCCCGACTGCACATTTACCACAGCAACAGGAACCTCTTAAATCCTATAAACATGGCCATTAATGACCCAGGTTGCTATTTAGGCACAGGAAATATCCTCCCACGCCAGTTAATTCATTTTTTAATCAATGTATTGTGCAGCCCAATTTTGGGAATAAAGGGCTACAGGGCTTTAATCTGTAACTTCTTAGGATATTTAGAGTCATGGAATGGTTTGGATTGGAAGGGACCTTAAAGCCCATCCAGTGCCATCCCTGCCATGGGGAGGGACAGCTTCCACTATCCCAGATGGCTCCAAGCCCGATCCAGCCTGGCCTTGAACACTGGCAGGGATGGGCTGTGGTTTATGGCTTTTCCCAGCAATAGGAGCTGAATGGGCAGCAGGAAGAGCATTGGCAGCAGGTCAGGGAGGGATCCTGCCCCTGTGGCCAGCCCTGCAGGCACCTCTGGAGTGCTGTGTCCAGCTCTGGATCCCCAGCACAGCAGGGCCAGGGAGCTCCTGGAGCGGGGCCAGCGGAGGCTGCGGCGCTGAGGAAGGGCCTGGAGCATCTCGGTGCCCAGGAAAGGCTGAGGGAGCTGGGGCTGTTCAGGCTGGAGAGGGGCCCCAGCTGAGAGGGGCCCTCAGCCCTGGCTGTCCCTGTGTGCAGGGAGGGCTCCGAGCAGGGCCCAGGCTCTGCTCCGGGGGCCCAGCAATGGCACCAGAGCCACGGGCAGGGACTGAGCCCAGCAATTCCCCCTGCACAGGAGGCACAACTCCTTCCCTGGGCACTGCCCGGCCCTGAACACATTGCCCACAGAGCCTCTGGGCTCTCCTCCCTGGGGCTGTTCCAGAGCTGTGTGCACACAATGCTGTGCCCTGTGCTCTGGGATGGCCCTGCTGGAGCAGGGAGGTGGCTCCAGGTGCCCTCTGAGCTCCCTTCAGCCTGAGCCAAACTGGGATTCTGTGATAATCCGCTACTCAAATATGAATTATTCACTGCTACCCCAACCTGACCCGTGCTGGGATTCTGTGAACATTCACAGCTCACACAGTGATCTGTATCCTAACAATCCTCTAGGATGGGCTGTGAACCAAACAAGTGAAATAGAAATCTGACATTCTCAGGACAACAGGGCTCATAAAAAGTGAGGAGACAAGTGGTGCTGAGTTTGTTCACACAAGGTAACATGAAATGTTAGAACTCTGCCATGATTCATTCTTTTCACAAATGCTTCACACCCTTCTTCCCCCTGATGGTGCTAAATGATGCCTGACAGGCTAAAAGGAAGAGAAAACTGCAGAAGAGACAAGCAGCCCCACCCCACATTTTCTCCAGAGATTTTGATTTTCCAAAGAATAGAAAAACACTGAAAAAATTCAGCCCAGATTACCTTAATAACCAAGTCAAACTTTTGGTGCAAATCCCTATTTATTGGCTTGAGGAGTGTCAGTTCAGCCGTTGTGAGATTCATATGGAAATACTGGGGATAATCCTCAGGAGTACCTGCAAAAAATAAATTGAGGTTTCAACAACTCTGAAAGGTTTAGTTCAGCAATGTGTTTATTTTACTCATTAATCATCAAAGGAACAAAGCCTAATTCTGGTTTTGAAAGGATAAAATATTGCCTTATGTAGACGTGGAGCTTAAGGATACATACATACTATATACTATAAAGTTATGTATTTAATATTATTATTTCTGTACTCTCCAAACACACAAAGATTTCTCTCAAATGCGACTCCCTAAGTAATTGATAACAACAGGAATATTATTAATAACGTATAAATAATGTATGTAAGTAATAACACAATAACAATATGATAACAACAGAAGTTATTTTAGAAATCCTTCTAGGAAAAGTCTCTCCTCAGGGAAGAAGCACCAGACAAAATCTCAATTTACTGTCAGTGATAAATGGTGTTTCCATGGCTGTGGATTTCCAGGATATTCTTCTGGCCAGTGTAAACAGAAGCCTCAGAGCCTGAATGGATTTGGAAGCCCGTGGAAATGGAGGAAGGGCTGTGCCAAGGCTGTCCCTGGCTGTGCCTGGCAGCTACAGCCCAAAAATGTGCCTATGCCTAAGCCAAAGGGTTCCAGCACCACAGCCTGGCAGAGGAGGAGGGGAAAATTCCAGCTACAGCAATTCTGAGCCCTGGGATTCTCAAAGAAATGGTGCAAATGTGTTTCACACAGAGTGAACTCCAGCATTCCCAGCTCAGCAATAGTGTGAGAGAACCCCAAAGAGCCAAAATTCTTATTGTAAGTCTAAAATCTTGAGGGGTTTGGGTCTGGGAGCAGCCCTGTCAGCAGCTGAGGGCAGAAGGCACTCCTGGCTCAAGGGATAAGAGCCCCAGCACATCCCTGAGCCCAGGGGTTGTGAGCCCCTAAAGCTGCCATGGGAGCAGCACAAACCTGGCCCTGCCAAACCCTGAATCCAGCCAGGACTGAGGCACAGATTCAATACGAGTGAAGATCACTTTCCTCATAAATGCTGCTGGTTTTTCTTCCCCTTACAAGTACAGTGGTTAGAAAGCACTTTCAGAAAGCCAGGAGATAAATTACTGCAATAATTTAATTTGCAATCCTTCAATGACAACCATTTGCTATATAAATAAATTATACATGTATTTTTATATATGTTTGGGTTTTTTTTCTGTGACTCTCTTAATCTACACCTATATCATTGACCCAAAATGCAGCACAAGAACCACCATGGATTATTTTTTCTCTTATACCACCAGCACAAATGCAGAGTTTCAAGCCTCAAGTCCTGTATCCCCTTGCCTTGCCTTTTAATTTCAACTTCTAATTAATTAATCTAATTTTCGAAGAGCACAAGGCACCCAGCAGGAGCTCCAAACTTTTGGCAGGTAACAGATTGCTGGTTTTAGAGGCTGCACATCACCAAGGCTGTTGTTGAAACTAAAATCTGTCACAAAATTAGGGACAAAATGCAAAAACTCTGAGAAAAGAGAAAGCAAGAGGTGCCCTAAAGGAGAACAAATATATGGGGAAGGAAGATAAGAGTCAAAAGGGATCTACAGAAGAGAAGATGAGGCTAATATTGTGCAAGGATGTCAGGAAAGAATCTGGGGGGAAAAAAAGGAAAAAAAAAACAACCCGAAAAGCTCCACTAACAACCAAACCAACCTCAGCAGGTAAAGGAGGAAAAGGCAGCAAGGTGGATGATAGAAAAGCAAAAATTAAGGGGTAACACACGTGGATGTCCAAATCCTGACTGGGATGCCTGCTCAGCTCCTGCCCACCTCAGGAAGAGCTCAGATTCCTGGATTCCTAAACTCTGGGAGCCAGGTTTTCCAGGAACAGGGATATCTGCTTCTGCATATACAAAATAATTTCCATTTTGACAGAGCAGAGCAGCTCTCAGTCCACTTTTGCCTGCTCTGAAATCCAGGGATGAGCTCCGAGTATCCTGGCTCCAGAAATTCCATTTGTTTGGAGAGGCTGAGGGATCAAAATGTGGGGGGCCAGCAAGGGGAAGAAGGAAAGGACTCCTCAATTTGCTTTTCCCAGAGCCAGAGGAGGGGTTTTGTGGGACCTAGGGCTTGAAACGGACACAGGACCGGAGAGGATCCCTCTTCCCAAAAGTTATTGGCATTTTTGGCTCTGTCTTTAAAACATCAACCAAAAGTGTTCAAAAGTGGCAGCAGAAATCACTGAGCCAGTTGCAAGGGCAAAAAGCTGACGACTGAAAGGAAAATCCAGCTTTTCTCAAGGACTGGCCCCAGAGAAAATAAAGGCTTCAAATTACTGCTAAAAATAATATTTTACTAGTAATTTACTATTAAACATAATACATTTTACTATTAAAAATAACAACATTTTCTAGTCAAAATAATAAAATTTACTGGTAGAATCAAAAACATTGCTGATAAAAATAAAGGGAGGGGCCTTGCTTCACACCTGGATAAACCCAGGGAATGCGGGTGCATTGCAAAGACCCAAAGAAATAAACATTTCCAAAAGCCAAGGATTGGAAAAATTAATGTATTAAAAAAAAAAAATAAATAAATTTCCAAATATCCACAGTGCCCAGTGCATGTGCCTTGAACAGGTGGGTAAAGAAAGAAGGGAAAAGAAGAACCAAATAAAACTGAGTCAAATTAAAAAAAACTTAAAATCATTCTAAATAAGTAACTTATTCCTTCATTCCACAGACACAGTTGAAACCTCCTAGTGTTTAAAAAAATGGACATTCCCAAAGAGATCAAGGAGAAGGAGTTTTAGATCTAAAGAAAAGGGGGAAGAAAATCCACATAATGAGAAATATCTTCAAGACCCATTTCCTGTGGAACTACTTAATATTTTCTGAGGCTAAAACAGAAATAGCAAATCTTGGGAGAGATGAAGGCAGACTTAAAATTCAAAAATAAATCCCTTGGAAGAGCACAGGAGAGGGAAAATAAGGAAAATAAAAAGAGAAAACCAGAAAAGAGTGGAAAAAGAAGTGAGTGAAGGGCGGGAGAAAAAAAGGAGGAAAAAAAGAAGATAAAAGAAGCAAACAGGGAAAAAATAAGGGGGGAAATGAATCTTTAAAGAAAGAAAATAGAAAGTAGAAAAAAGGAAACACGGAATAAAGAAATGAGGAAAAAAGACAGAAAAATTAATAAAGAAGAAAAAAAGAAAGAATACAGAAGGAAAAGAGAAAGAAAAAGGAGGGAAAAAGGAAAATATAGGGGGTAAAGAAGGAAAAAAGAAAAGAGAAGGAAAATATGATAGAGGAAAAAAAGAAGAAAAAAATGAAGGCGAAAAAAGAAAATAGAAGGAAAAAAGAGAAGGAAATTAAAAGAAAAAAGAAAAAGAAGTAAAAGGGAAAAGATTAGGAGCAAATGAAGTTAAAAAGAAGAAAAAGAGAAACTAGGAAAAAAGAAATGAGGAAAAAATAAGAAAGGAAAAAAGAAAGAAAGAAGATGGAAAAGAAGAAAATATGGGTAAGAGAAAGTAAAAAGAAAAAAAGAAAAAAAGAAAAGAAAAGAAAGGAAAAGAAAAGAAAAGAAAAGAAAAGAAAAGAAAAGAAAAGAAAAGAAAAGAAAAGAAAAGAAAAGAAAAGAAAAGAAAAGAAAAGAAAAGAAAAGAAAAGAAAAGAAAAGAAAAGAAAAGAAAAGAAAAGAAAAGAAAAGAAAAGAAAAGAAAAGAAAGCCAAAAAGTTATAGAGGAAGGGAAAAAGAAGGAAAATATAAGGGAAAAAGAAGGATAATAAGAAAAGTGAAAAGAAATAGAAAGAAGAAAAAATAAAGAAAGGAAAACATAGAAAGAAGAATGAAGGAAAAGACATGGAAAAGAGATGGAAAAGAGAAGAAAAACGAAAGCAAAAAAGAAAGAATGAAGTAATAGAGGAGGAAAGGAGAAAAAAGTAAAGAAGGATAAAGGAAAAAGAAAGAAGAAAAATGAGAGAAGTAAAAAGAAAAGAGAAGAAAAAAAAAGAAGGAAAAAAAAAGGTCCCCAAACTAACCCAAATTGCTGCACCACACCTTTCTGAATTATTTCTTGGAGGTCAGAACAGCCACTCCAATATTCCCAACAACCCAGGTTAATAACATGCAATGCTTAATAATTTCACTCCCGAAGAACTTTATAAATTATGAAAAAAACCTTAAGAAGTTCGCCTAAACGTGGCCCTGGGGTGGAGCTCTCCCTGCAGAACTTAGGAATAAAATCAATTTATGACATTTATAAATAAGTCCATTTGCAGAGCTAAACTTCCACAATGAGCTCCTCAAAATCCTCACTTCCACCTCTCCTTGGCTGGGAAAACCATGGAGTTCAACATAGGGAAAATAGGGAAATGATGTGATTCCACAGAATTCCCCATTTCCAAATCCCACAGAAAGGTTGGTGTGTGGATTTTGGGAACAGCTGGGCACGTAGAGCCCTGCAACTACCAACCACCCTCAGGCCCTTCCATGGTCAGATCCTACAAGCCCAGAAATAAATGCCAAACAGAGGGACGCAGCAGGAAAAAGAAGAGAGAGAAGCATAAACAACTAAACAAACTTTAAATTACAAAGGAAAGTGCACAGGCAGCAAAGTTGGAGGTGGGTGTGGTAAGATCCTTGGAGCTACCCTATGCCACATGATTTTTGGGATGAAATCTGGTCTAATTGCCTTTTTTAGCCTCTCTTTTTGCGTCTGTCAATGGAAAACACATCCTAGCAGAGGTCTCCTTTCCCTCACTGTGTTATTCCTTTCACTAAACCAGACAACAATTCTGGATTAAATTTGAATAAATACTAATAAATTACCACGTGACATGAACTTCCATGTCGCAATTAAACACCAACAGGCAGAAGAACAATTCCAAACATCCCACTGACCACAAGAGCAATTTTTATCAGGGTTCCACCCTCCCATCTTTTCCTGGCTGGTCATACCAGAGGGACTGGTTTGGAGGGATAGGAAAAGTAGCAGACACCAACCAACTAGGATGGAATAGAGGATGCCGGGTCGCTCGGAAGGAGGCTGGATGTTTCGGTCCTGATCAATGGCTTGGATGGGTGGAGTGACACTGATGGGATTCACACTGGCCTGAAATGAGAAATCACATTGGAAACAGAGCAGTTAGAAAGCCAGCAGGGAGATCGACAGGTTTAACACAACAACATCTCATGGGGAAGGGTACTGGAGGAGAAAAAACCTTCAGAATGAGAATATTTACAGCTCATGGCCCCTTTGAATGCAAATTAACCAAGGAACATAAAAATTTCTATAGAAACCTCTGTGAGACACAGCTTTAGGATAGATCCCAGAGGAAAGAAACCACAAAATCCCAGAATGGTTTGGATGGGAAGAGACCTTAAAGCCTATCCAGTGCAACCCTCTGCCATAGGCAGGGAAACCCTCCATTATCTCAGGCTGCTCCAAGCCCCAGTGTCCAACCTGGCCTTGGACACTTCCAGGGATCCAGGGGCAGCCACAGCTTCTCTGGGCACCCTGTGCCAGCGCCTCGCCACCTTCCCAGGGAACAATTGCTTCCTTATATTTCACCTAAATTTCCCCTCTGTCAGTCGGAACCCATTCCCCCTTGTCCTGTCATTCCAGTTCCTGATGAAAAGTCCCCTTCTGGCTTCCCTATAACCCTTCAGACCCTGGAAGGAGTTGTGAGGTCTCCACGCAACCTTGTCTTCTCCAGCCCCAACTTTCCCAGCCTGGCTCCATGGGCAAAGTGCTCCAGACCCCTTATCAGCTTAGAAGCAGACAGTAAGCACTTGATAAAGGAAGCTCACAAATACTTGACTGTGTTTCTATAAATAGTCCCTCAAATCAGGGATTTCAGCCATCACACAGTGAAACACAGCAAATGCCTGAAAATAGGAAAACAACAAATTGAACTGGAGCGTCACCAGGAGCTGGAATGGCTGTGATCCACAAATACACACTGCAAAAGAAACTTAAGGTACAGACATTTCAGGGATAGCTACGTTGGAAAAGTGTGGATGGATGTGGGAACAATTCACAATTATTTGGAAGTGAATTCAAATGCTTAACGTGGAGATAGAATTGTAGAATCATGGAATGGTTTGGGTTGGAAGGGACCTTAAAGATCCAAGATTTCCCACCCTCTGCCATGAACAAGGACACTTTCCACTATCCCAGGCTGCTCCAAGCCCCAAAGTCCAGCCTGGCCTTGGACCTTCCAGGGATCCAGGTGCAGCCACAGCTTCTCTGGGCACCCTGTGCCAGGGCCTGCCTGCCCTCCCAGGGAACAATTCCTTCCCAATATCCCATCTATCCCTGCCCTCTGGCAGTGGGAAGCCATTCCCCCTTGTTCTGGCAGTCCATCCACTGTAAAGACTCAACTGTAAAGAGTCTCTCTCCATCTTTCTTGTAGTTCTTTCAGGTTCTGGAAGGTCACAATCAGGTCACCCCAAAACTGGTGCCAGCTTTCATCTCTGTCAATCCAGCCTCCAGTGGCAACTCCAGAGCTGCCATTCCCAACTCCCACAGTTTCAGTGACCTTGGCTGTTCAACCAACCACAAATGTACCACACATGGATGTGTGCACACCAGGCTTTCCCCTCCTCTTGGAATGTTTCCCTGCATGACAAAAACCTTTAATGAGCTCTGTGAAAAGCCATAGGCTCTTTTTTTTTCCCACATACAACTAGTCCTGGCAGCCTTTCCTTTGGAAAGCTCTGTGTTCCGCAAGAGGGGACTTGAAATTTAGCGTGGGAATAGGAATGAGACAAGTCCATGCTCGGCCAAGTTTTGGCACAGAGCTGTCAGAAATCATCCTGCTGAGAGCTGGAATGGAGATGTGAGAGCTTTGGTGATGCTGGGGTGAAACTTTGAGGGAAAAGGGATGAGCTAGGAGGAGGAGAAGCCAGGGATGGAGGAAAGGCAGTTTACTGACCTCTTGTGTAGGTGTGGATTGGCAGCCCCATAGGTCACCTGCCACCACACCCTAAGGTGTGTCCCCCCCAGTCATTTCCAACAGGTTTCTCAAGTCCAGGGGCTCTTCCAGCCTTTCCCACACCAAAGTAATTTGAGGTACAGACATGTCAGGGATAGGCACATTAAAAAGTGAGGGTGGAGGCTCTTGGCCTCCCAAATTAGGACTGGAAAACTCCTCACTCCACTCCTGCTCGTGGCTTTTGTCCCTGTCTCGGCCCCACTGGTCAAGTCCTTTGTCATCATCCAATTCCATTTGAGACTCTGAAAAATTAAACTCTTAAAAGCGTAATGAGGGAGACGAGCTCAAAATAGGCAAAAAGAAAGAGAGAAGAAGATATATTTGACATCTGCTTGAATTTTTAAAAGGCTTTAGGATGGCATAGAAGTTGCATGGGAAGAGAGAAGATTATGCAGAAAACTGACTAAGACTAAAATTTTAAATTCACAGATCAGTTGGAGTCCTCTCAGGAAACCCCACATTTGAGTTAGAAACACACAATAAAGCCAGCCCCATCTGTTAGTCTGGGTTTAAACTCACCATTAATGCCTAGAGAAGATGTGGCTACCCCTGGATCCCTGGAAGTGTCCAAGAACAGGCTGGATGGGGCTTGGAGCAGCCGGGGATAGTGGAAGGTGTCCCTGCCCATGGCAGGGGGTGGGACTGGATGGGCTTTAGGGTCCCTTCCAATCCAAAACATTCTGAGATTCTGGGATTCTATGATTACAATATTGCAGGCCAGGCTGAGTCTGTGCCAAACCAAGACTAAAATCAGAATTGTTCAACAAATAACTCGAATAGCAAGGACAATGCTTTATTTTCCAGTTCAAGGAAAAGCTGGAGAGCAGCACTTAGAATCCCTGTATTTGAAACAGGTTGTGGCTGAACAGAAGATATTTTATCCCACCTTTGCACCAAACCCTGAGAAACAAAGCACTCAGCTGAATAGAATCATGTCCAATAAGGAAATTAATTATAAGGAAGCTGAGAATGAAAAGTGAAATCCATTAAATTTTTTTTTCTATGTAAGTTGTTTTTCCAGGTACTGTACACACCAAAAATGGGCTACTCAAGAGCTAGGAGATATCATACACCATCTGTTGAAATGTTTATGGATAGAATTATAAAATCATGGAATGGTCTGGGTTGGGAGGAACCTTAAAGTCCAACCAGTGCCATCCCCTGCCATGGGCAGGGACACCTTCCACTATCCCAGGCTGCTCCAAGCCTCACCAACCTGGCCTTGGAGACCTCCAGGGATTCGGGGGTAGCCAGAGCTTCTCTATGAATTCGACCCCCAGCCCCTCCCCACCCTCACAGAGAATGATTTCTTCCCAATATCCCATCTAAATTTTCCCTGTGTCAGTCTGAACCCATTCCCCCTTGTCCTGTCACTCCAGTTCCTGTTGCAGGGTCCCTCTCCAGCTTCCCTGCAGCCCCTTCAGACCCTGGATAGGACTGTGGGGTCTCCCCACAACTTTCTCTTTTCCAGGCTATGAAAACATAAAACAATGAAGCAGCCATTACATTGATATAAATGGGTAATAAATTAATCAAAGCACACACAGGAAGTTTAAGAAAGTGTGCATATGTTCTTAATCAGAAATAATTGCTTTAAAAATTAGGAGTCAAACTAGAAGTCTTCCATAGGCATCCAATACCCTTGCAAGAGGCATAAAAATCCCCTACCAGGCTCCTTCTCAGGAGCTTCATGAGGAGATGGAAACTCATTAAAAGAAAAGGAAAACAGATTAATGAAGGAGTGAAGTGTCTGAGGTGCCCATGGGTACCAACTGGAGGCAAAGCAAGAGCACCAGGGGGTTTGGCAGGGAAAGGCTGGAAAAAGTGCTGGGAAAGTCAGCACGGAGCCACAGCAGGGCAGGGAGATCACTCGGAATAAACAGCCAGCCTTCAAATCCCAGCCTCCACCAAGGGGAACATGAAAGGCTGCACAAGCTCTGGCAGAGGCAGGTGATTAAAAAACAAACAAGATCTTGCCCATCTGAGGGTGGAATATGCAGTCATTTATTTTCCTCGCTAGGGAAAAGCTCCCTCAGTTATTGGTGTGGTGATTAATTGACTTCCAGGTGTTCAGTATAGCAAAACTAGGTAGGCCAAAAAGCAGAACCCAAATCCCACCTTGCAAATCTTAGCACAAATATGAATAAATTTTAAAAAATCCTCCTTCAAACAGAGCCATGATGGGGAGCCTGCCAGCGAGTCTGCAGGGCCACGAGATGATCAAGGCAGAAAAATACTTTAAAAAAGCTCAGAGAGAATAAGGTAGCAGCAAAAACCTCATTTCCCCCCCCTACCCCCACCCCTTCTTTTGTGTTCACCATGGAAGCACAGCAGGACCTTCTCCATGTGGGATGTCCAGCAGGTCCTGCAAAAATCTATGGCTGTCAAAGATGCCATGGATGGAGCAAGGCAAATTAAGAGTGCATTTGTGCCAGGGGTTTTAGACTCCTACTGAGAATTGTGAATAAAATAAACAGCTTCTATTTTAAATTAATGCATTTAAATGGTGCTTAATAATTCAGGAGTGTAGTTGCAGTCAAAAACCCAAACGGGATTTTTAGGCACTCACCTACCTATTGATTTCACCATCCCATGATCCTATGGCATGATTATGAGGGAATTTACAACTCAGATGTAGAATATGCATTTGGGGCTTTCAAGAACAACAAGAAAAAAAAAACCAAACCCAAAAAACCAAAAAAACTCACTCCAAAATAAACATTACTTTAAGAATAAAAGTAATATATTTTCCAATATTTTTATCTATTTTCTTTTCTTTAAATTATTTTAAGATGCTCAGGAATGCCAGGCTTCCAATAGAAGGATGTGGACCGTGTAGAATTCTTTCTAAAGTCAGGGTACAACAATAATTGTTGCACAATTGATAACAAGGCTTTAAAAAATCAGATTTTCTCTTTTCCATCTACCAGAGATGCAAAGTTGAATTTGCCAACTGTAGATACTTAAGGAAAACTTCTTCTTTCGGAGAAGATGAGAAGGAAAAGAGAGAAAATGGTACATTCTGGGAGTTGAAATAACACGGTTTTCTGCTCAGAGCTGCCTTTTTAATTTGTGGGGGAAGGAGGGGGTTATAGTGTATTCTGAGAGGTTTTGTGGTGAATTTTGGGGTTTTTATTACTTGTTATGGTGAAAATCATTGTGTGCTAGGAAACCGAAAGCCAACATTCCTCAGCTAGGAAGGTTCTTTTCAGAGCAGATAATATATTCCTGTGAGGTGCTTTTGTACACTAAAGACACCAGACCAGCTGCAGGTTACACTCTGGTGATGCTGCTGTGATGATTCACAATCACTTGAGCTCTCACCAGAGACTCAGGGGGCAGGGCCACCACACAGGCACAAATAAACATTGGAAAATACTGCAAAGGATAAAACTGCATGGAAAGGAAGAGTTCCCAAAGTTTTGTCTGGATTCACCAAGGTGAACTCAAGAAATCCACTGAGAGAAAGGAACAAAAACCTACACTGTCAATTTATTATTGAGTCAAACACAGCAAGACATTTTCTACCCGCGAATCCCACTGAAGACTGAGCTGTTAATGCACTAAGGCAGCTAGGAAACTAAACCAGAGAGATCTGGAGCTCCTGGAGGGAGGGCCTGGAGCATCTCGGTGCCCAGGAAAGGCTGAGGGAGCTGGGGCTGTTCAGGCTGGAGAGGGGCCCCAGCTGAGAGGGGCCCTCAGCCCTGGCTGTCCCTGTGTGCAGGGAGGGCTCCGAGCAGGGCCCAGGCTCTGCTCCGGGGGCCCAGCAATGGCACCAGAGCCACGGGCAGGGACTGAGCCCAGCAATTCCCCCTGCACAGGAGGCACAACTCCTTCCCTGGGCACTGCCCGGCCCTGAACACATTGCCCACAGAGCCTCTGGGCTCTCCTCCCTGGGGCTGTTCCAGAGCTGTGTGCACACAGTGCTGTGCCCTGTGCTCTGGGATGGCCCTGCTGGAGCAGGGAGGTGGCACCAGGTGCCCTCTGAGCTCCCTTCCAAATTGACCTATCCTGCAAATCTGTATTAGCACAATCAGTTCCCACTGGACATTTCACACCAATATTTGATACTCTGAAAATTACTTTTTTTACAGGCAGCTGTAACTGTGGCCAGTGGACTTCAGGTAAAGTCTCAGGACCGTCCACCTGCATCATTCTCACAGCTCAGCTGAGGAATTTGCTGCTGAACTCAAATCCCTCGGCAAAACAAGGCTGAGAATCTTTTCTCCAGATGGAAAATATCACTAAAGCAACACAAATTGTCCCTGGTGCCATCCAGAGCCCCATCCCAGGGAGCTCTGTACTATTAAACCAACAAAGTTCTTGATGAATTGATCAATCATTATGGCCACAATGGTTCTCCTTGTGAGGCTGGAATACGAGCTGTAAGTGGGAAATGAGCTGAGTTCCCTCCATGCTGTGCAGAGCTGCCTGTGACTTTGCCAACACTCAGCACTAAAACAGCAGGGAGAGCTGCAGAACCATTCCAATATCATTCCTTGCTGCTGTCTCAGCTGCTCTGCCAGCACAACAAGGGCTGTGACAAAACACTAATGAGGAGAAATCCATCACAGAGCACTTGCATGTCAGCAAAACGGTGAATGTTTCAGTGAAGTTATCCAACCACAAAGGAAGTCAATCCAAAAAGCAGGAATCACGCTACAAATGTAGGAGATACCACCAAAATCTCGTCATTAGTCAAACCATGTCTCATCAAATCTCCCATTTGTAGGATCTCACCGGTCTCCCTCTTTTCCTGCCTTCCCACTGGCAGCTACACATTCCTGCCTTTGATCAGACCCAGGGAAGGCACAGCCTCACACCAGGAGCCTGCAGGAATTCATGTTGCTGCTGTTTGAAGGCTGATGTCTCACAGAGATGTATAGGAATCCAGGGGGAATGGAATCTTCTGACCCTTTGCCGTTGCCACAGCACAGGAATCCAAACTGTGGGCTAAGACCTCAGCTGAATGCTTTGGAGACTTAGGAAGCAAACCCCAAGCACGGATTTAAAACATACTCTGAATCTGAAAGAGAATAAATTCACTGCAGACAATAGCTAGATCAAGTTGTCATGGGAGCTAAAAAGAGGTTTACATAGCAAAAATTCTGGGCCTGGAAACACTACCCAAAAAAGGGCACAACAACTTGAGGAAACCAAATCTACATTGCTAACCCTCAGAGATTTACAGTTAATTCATCCAATTTATACTTCATAGAATTATATAATCAGCAAGGTTGAAAAAGAGCTTTAGATCATCCAGTCCAACCATCCATCACCACCAATCCATGTCCTCAAGTGCCACATCCACACCTTTTTTTAATCCCTCCAGGGAAATGATGGGGCAGCCACAGCTTCTCTGGGCAAAGCTGTGCCACGGCCTCCTCACCCTCACAGGGAGGAATGTCCTCCTAATAGCCCATCTAAACCTTCCCTCTGGCAGTTTGAAGCCATTCCCCTTTGTCCTGTCACTCCATCCCTTGGAAAAGTCTCTCTCCATTATCCTTGTCAGCTCCTTCAGGTACTGGAAAGCCACAATTGGGTCACCCCAGAGCTTCTCCTCTCCAGGCTGAACAATCCCAGCTCTCCCAGCCTTTCCTCCCAGCAGAGCTGCTCCATCCCTCTGATCATCCTGGTGCCTCCCTCTGGACTGTCTCCAGCAGCTCCATGTCCTTTCTGTGCTGAGACCCCAGAACTGATCTGCAAATTTAAAACTAAACTAACTTTTCTCTTTATTTATTTTTCAGAAGTTCGCCTTCATTTCCAGAAGCCACAGCTAAAAAGCCACAGTGGGTAATTTATGCTGTTGGTACCTGTGACCTGGCCTCTCCTGTCTTCTCTGGGGGTAAAAGAGTGTTTTAGTGACCAATGGGAAAAATTAAGACAGAGGATTAATTATTCAATTCACCTTCTTTCTAAACTCAGCACTAAATTATCAAACAGCTTTTAGCACCTGATTTAGCTACTCAATACAACACATGGCTGCTTCCTTGGTTTTCTGTCATGCCTCATGTTTATGCAATTTCTTGAAATGAAAACTGTAAAATCCAAATACCCTGGCAGCTCGGGTTGTTAACGGAGTAAGCTGTCAGAGAACACAATTCCTTCCATTCATTTGTAAAAACAAGACACTTTCGAGGGGGAAAAAAAAAACATTTTGAAAAAGCAGCAAGCGAGCATAATGAACCCGAGCACGGAGGAAAACAGAGACTATTTTTATCAATGATGTCTCCCAGGAACAGCAGGGCCAAAAAAGAATTGAATTTCATCAGGATCTGATCACAGTGCTTACTAAATTGCTTTTTCTGTATCTGACATGCTTGATAAGAAGTGTCCCCAGCAGTGTCTGTGCAGGGGACTAAATGAAATGCATTATGCAATGGGCCTCCTGCCTCAGTGCAACCAGAATTTAGGCCAGAGCTTCTCCTCCTTTCAAGGTGATGACTGGCATTTAAGAACAATAAACATTTCTGGTTTGACATTTGGCTTTTTCCCCATACAACTATGAAGTCTATTTCCTTGATTATCCCTCAAATTCTTGATGGCGGGTTTCTTATTATCCCCATTTCTGTGCAGAGGAGCAAACTGTGAAGCCTAAGACAGGCACCTACATCTCCCAAAAATCCGGAAATATTTAACAACCATGTAGCACCACCATAATGACTTCCAGATTATTTTTATTTTCATTTCTAAGGGTAATTTCTTTGCAATTAAAGAAATCCTTGTAATATTAGCCCAATTTTCTTTCCTTATAAATGCTATTTTGCACTGAGGGATAATACTCTCTATCCTGTATCTATAAATATATATATATATATTTATCTTCCTAAGGAAAACAGACTGATGGCTTCTCTGTCTTTAGAAAAATTAGCCACACAATAATACACCACAAAAGCCACAAGAAGTTACAAGCAAATGACAAAAGAGAAGAAAGATTTGGTGGGAAAATATAACCAGTACCAGAGGTGGAAGCTTTCTTAATTTCAGCCGTATGGAACTAGACAAAAACTCAAAAAACCCCAGAGAGTCATTAATTTGAAATCCGAAGAAAGAGAGCAATATCAAGATGAGCAGGTCAGTATTTCACCCAGACCCTTTGTCTCTTAGCTCACTCTCTTTACATGGAGATTTTATTACAATAATATTGTTGGCTCTTTCTCTTATTCCCACATTTCATGTTCCTGCAGAGAATTTGGCATTTCCTCACCTGCAGGAACAAGCCAGGTCCAGAGTCTCACATCAGTGGGAATTTCAGAAGGCTGAAACAGGAGGGAGACTTTTGGGGTCAGCAAAACCACACTGCAGTTCCCCCTCTCAGCTTGAAGAAGAATGTTCATTTTCTGTACTGATTTTCCTCTCTTTTGGGTACTCAACGAGCACTTCTCCAGTCCAGGAGTGGGAATGTCATCTGTAACTACCTCACTACTTAATTCCAGCTGTATCCATCACTGTCCTCTCCTCATTAAAGTTTGCCACCCTCTCAGAGAAAGAATTTTAGGGAGAGATCTTGTAGCCACAGCCAGCTACAAATTCTGCCTCACCATTATTAAATCAATTTTATTACACTGATTTAAAGGTAATGTTAAAAGTGGCACTTTTAGATTGAAGGTTATAGGGGAAAAAAGGGTTTTCCCACCTAAATCCTGCATGTATTTTCAATAAATTTGTGCAGATGTGTGCGTGTGCACACCTCACCTGCAGTGCTCACATCCTTCAACCTTAAGCTCATCCTCACATATTTTTAGGGTGAAATAGGAAATTTTTTTGTTTTATTAAATGCTTTTCTTTCCCAATTCCAGGACAATAAATAGGAATTATTTACCAAGCACACCCCTGCCTCCCCAGGGCTACTGTGCTGCCTAGGGTATTGATCCAGAGCCAAATGGAGATTATGCCCATTTTCTCCTTTCAGGAGAGGAAGTTCCACTCACTAGGAATTTCCTTGTTCTCCACAGGAAAGACCTCTAGGATTCAATAAATGTTTTCCACAGAACCCTTATCAATAGCGTGGAGCAGAGGTAAACATGACTGTCCTGGGAATGAGGATTTTCCTTTCATTTCATTTCCAAGGGGGGGTTTCATTTTAATGTGTACTTGCACATATTCATCAATTAAGGTTTTGCAGATCACGTTTGATTAACTGAGGAATTAATCTGCAACCCCTGCATCGTGACAACAAGCTGAAAAGAGAAGTAATTCCTCCTGGCTCCTAATGATCAGCTACAGTTTAATGGGACAACCCAGGCACTGAAATTATTCTCCCTGCAAGGCCCAGGGATGTGACAGAGATGAGAATTCTTCTGGAGTGAAGTTGGCTAATAAAGCATCACTGTGACAATATTTTGTTTAAATGTCAACATTTAAAGCCTTCAAATGCTTCGAAATGACATTTAAGGATCAAATAAATTGCTACATATGTTTTCTTTATGACAGCAGATCCACTTGGTGCTGTAACAAACACAGATCTATGGAATAGAAAACAGAATTGAATCTTACAGGATTACAGAATCTTCCTCAATCAACACTTGGGTGTTTCGGCACTTCATTAATTCGTTAACTGGATTTTTAGCCTCAGTTTTGCTGGACAAAAAGGTAATTTGTGCTCCTGAACCTGCCCTGTTGCCCACACTAAACCCCTGGAAATCCCTCTCCAGCCTTGGATGGATTGGATTGCTGTGGCTGTGATCAACGTTTGAATCAAAGCAGCTTCTCTTCCTTCCTGAAAGGAAATTCCTTCTAATTTCAGAATCACTTTTACTTCTTCCAAGCAAACTCAAGATCCTTTTACCTTCTCAGCTTCTGGCAAAGCCAGAAGAACTGAGCATTTTCTCACCTTTGAGTTCCTAACCATGATGAGAAATAACAGGCAATTGATGAAACATTCCCAGATTTGAAAACAAAACAATAAATTATGAAATCAGTCACTTTAACCACTTTATTCCTGCCTTGATAATGAATCAGATTTGAGACTTAACTTTACAGTTACAGCTTGATAAATAGCTAGAAAATGCCCCTGTTTTCAGCAGCAGCAGCCAAATCTCCAGCCCAGCCTGAGTCTCTGAAGAGCTCCCAGAGCTGCTGCTCCTCCTGTGCCATCCAGTGAGCCCCATGGCCACTGTGTCCTATAGGCACCCCATAACCCAGGCCCAGCAATACACTAAATATGCTTACCTCAACTTAAAAACAACTCCAGAGATGATATGCAGGGATATTTTTTTCCTGTTTCATTTTTTTTACCAAAATCTTCTCACTTTTCAGGCAAGGTAGATCCTTTTTTCCTTAAAACCTCCACTTTTAAGTATTAGAACTACCATATGTGTATATATATATATATATATATATATATATATATATATATATATATGTATTTTTACCCACAGACAGCAACTCAACTTCTGAACCACAACTGGGTTAAAATCCCCTGAAGTAAAGTGTCTTTCAGACTCTCAGACTCTATTCCCTTATTCTGCAACCTTTGTATGATTTTCTCAACCACAGTGTTCTTTGAAACACCTGGCTCTTTCGATAATCATTACATTTTGGAAGTTAAAATCATGGTTTTGTTTGGTTTTGAAGGGCAAACCAGGCAAGTGAATCTCTCTTCTATCTGAAAAGCAACTATATTTTAAAATACAGTTAATCTTAGATTAACAGGGACTGTCCTGCCTGATCAATACATCAGCCAAGAGAAGAGCTTGCCTGGCTGCTAAGGGAAATTATTCTCAGGTTTATGTATTCACATATTAAAGTTCCTGACAATTTTACTGACAATTCTTTTTAATTAGTCATCCTGATATCCTCCCAAATACATAAAATTTAATTATCTGTAACATCACATCTTTGTGATTTTAACCTTTTCATGCTTCGCTACTTTTCAGTGACATTTTCCTTTAAAAAAACCCTCTACTTGTCAAGGGATGGCATGTGGGAGACAGACAATCAATCCTAAAAAGGGGAAGGATAGGGAAAATCACATCAGCAGACTTAAAACACCTTTTATAGCTCCTTATCAGGTACTTGCAGATAATCAATAGCTTATCAAAGCTGTCCATTTTGATTTTGCTGAGTTATTCATTCAAAATCACTAAATCAGGTTAAAAACCAGCCCGATATTGTGAACTTTATCCAGTACCTTGAACTTCTCGTCAATCTGGTGACGTCTATAGGGCTGCAATTAGAGTGAAAAGAGGGGGAAAATGCAAATGAAAAGTTTGCCTAGAATAAAGAGTGGCTGCAACCACTAGAGGATTTTATCATTGTCTTTGACTTGCTTCCCTACTTCCAAAGCACTTCATGATTGCCTATCTGTTCATCTTGCATCTCTGCTGAAATTTAATTAGAAAAAATTGCTATCTGCCTCCAACGGCAAATAACTTGGCCACAACTCTGCCTTCTCCCATAAAAAGCACCCTGACAACTGCAGAGGTGTCAGAGAAGTCAATCTGTGTTTCCTTTCCACTCAGATGAGTTGCAGCATTGACCTAAATTGCTACTGAAAAATTAATCCCTGGAAAAAGGGAACAATTTTCTCATCTTTCAGTGGTAGGGGGACTGCTCAGAGCCTCAGTTGTGAGGTTCTTTTCTAATTTACTTGAGAACAAGAATGTAGAGACATAGCCAGTTTTTAAAACATTTCTCTGGTTATTTCCTGAAGTGACACCAATGCCCTATCCACCAAATAACTTTTGGAATTAAAGTACCCAGGAACTCCCATTCATCTCAACCCAGCACTAATTATCTTGCACCAAAGATTTTAGTCTAATTAACAGCAAGGGCTGGATACTGCCTATTCAAAATATAAAATCACTTTTTTTCTTGCCCAAAATGATTTGTATGAAGAGAAACAATTCTCTTAATGATGAAAACTCTGTTTTCTCTGGAAGGCAGACTTTTAACATTTAGTTTTGCCAGCAGACACAACTGTAGTCAATCATGGGCTAATTCCAGCAGGAAGCGTAAATACCAACCCCTACAAGAGCATTTAGCAGAAGTCCCAAAAAACTGGACAGAGCCTGTTCAGCTGGGAAAGGAATAATTAGAAACAAATTCAATCCCAAATAATTTCCTGAGGCTCGATGCCACTGAATCACAAACACAGTTCGTAAATTATGGGAATACAGCTAGAGAGCAGGACTCAAAGCACTGCTCAGCTTGTGACAAACACGGATGTGTTAAGCACAGTGGACCATAAGCCTTGGCAAAAGAAAGCAGAACCCTGAAGAAGGAATTCAAAAGATAACAGTGCCCTGAGTATGCCTTGTTTGAGAGAAATCATGCAAGACTGTGGGTGCCTCTACACGTCTGTGCAAAGCTATGATTAAGCAATGTTACTTTAGTTACATAAATGTTTTGGTTGTGCTGCTTTTAGCTGTAGCTGGAAAGGTATATAAATATATACATACTGATCTGTGAAATCAATAAACTGGCTTCATGCTTGCATCAAGCTGAGGTCCTGCCTCTTTGCCAATCGCTGTCAGTAAGTCTCAACAGACCAAAGCTGGCAAAGCTCTTTTATCATGTTTGAATTTAAAAAGCCAAATGTTAGTACAAATAAGGCAAAGAAAATAAAGGCAGATTGAGATTGAACTGCTCTAGAGACCACCAACTCTCTAAATTAACTGCGAAAATTTGCAGTTTAAAATGTCCCATATCTAACAAACAAACACAAAAAAATGACAAGAAAAAGTGGCAACTGAAGATGATTTCTTCGCAGTTTGATTGTTATTAGGGGTGATTCCCTCCTTGTGAACTGTCTTAAAGCAATCAAGTTTAAAAGTCAGCAAGGAAAAACCCCAGTTATTCTCTGGGATTTTGCCACTCACATAGGTAAGAGAGGCATTCGTCATCTGCTGAAAGCTTCTATTAAAGTGGATTTAACCACACATATCCACTTCAGCTCAGCCTAATAGGCCAAAATCTGTAGGCTGTGTCTTTCAGTGCCCCAAAAATCTTTCTTGGCAGCTGTGTGGGTGCTCCAGGTGAACCAGCAAATTTCTCCCACTTCAGAGGTGGTTACTTGGTGTTCGTTCCATGGTAGATCCCTGGATCAAATGTCTTTTGTACTGGTACTTCCCACAGCAAAATAAGGCAATTAATCAATAAATTAATTAATTAAATGACCACTGGAGGAAATGCAGAATATTTTGATGATTTTTTTCTCTGATTAGTATAACCAAAACGGGGAGATGCTGTTTTCAGAATTTTCACTTGTGCTGCTGCAAGTTTTATATTAATGTGTCCCTGGGAGAAAATTCCAGGAGGTTTTGTGTTTGAGAGGAATTGTGATTTGCAGGGCCATAGGAAGGAACTTCAAGGGATATCAGTTGGAAGGAATTGTCAGGTGCTTGTCATCCTCAAGACCAGTAGTACCCAAAAACAGAATTAATCACAGAATTAATTAGGTTGGAGAGCCTTTTGAGATCATAAAGTCCAAAACTAGCACATCCTAAACACTGCTAATTAATTACCAATAAGTAGCATAAAATTGATTTGTCCAGACCTGATTAACCCTTGATACTCTGAAAGTGTCCTGTGTTCCCAGCCCCAGCTCACTCAGAGGGATTACAACACCTCCTCAGAAAAATGCAGATTTCTCTCCTGAGTGCAAACAGATGGAACTGAAGAGGTCCTTCTCACTAATAAAGACTTGAGGCCTTACAGGGGCATTTCCTGCTCTCCACTGTCTTTTTTTACCCCTCTCAACTTCACAGTTGTTTGAGAATATTTTATTTATTATTTTTAGCCTTTCATCTCTCCGTGCTCTGCTCAGGCCCAGCTCCATGAGGGCACCCGAACCCAAAGACCCTCTGAGGCTCCTGCTGACACAATTCCTGAGGATTCTGGGGATAATGAGTACAAACCTAAACCCTTTCCCATGCAGGAGGATCCATCAGAGGTGCAAGAACAAGGAACTTGTAGAAGAGTGAGGTCGAATCTGGATTTAATCCAAAATCCTTGGTGTCATGGAGTGTCTTAGTGCCCATGTGAGCTCACAATACCCATGGAACCCCATAATAACCCCGGGGAACCCCATAATAAATCCCATGATTGCAAATCTAGTCCAGAAATTAATTAAATAAATCCAATCTATATTTGCTGCTTTACAGATTTTTCTTCTTTGCATGACTGTGGAAAACACTGAGTATAGAAGTGGAGGAAAACTTCACAATGTGAGTGCAACAGGAATGGACTGAAGGTGGAAACAAGGAGGAGAAATTATTTTGCCCATGTTATGAGATATTCATGAGGTTGTACATCTTAACTCCATGTGATACTTGCACATCCTGATAATAAATGCTAATTTATTCAAGTCTTCCTGATACAAGAGGGGGAAAAAGTTAATTACCAGAGCCGATCGGATACAGAATCACTAAAATATAATATAAATATAAAGCAATGTAACAATGACAACAAAAATCCCCAAACCTAATCAACAACCAACACAGGTTTTCTTGGAAATTGAAATTCAGCTAATAGCAAGAAATTAATTCCCAACTTTTTACCTCAGTAAATTCATGGATAGATTCCAACTATACTGGACAAAAATATTACTCTTACCAGTGACATTAAATGCTTTATTTTAGGGGTCAGCTGAGTGGACATCTTGCCCAGTAAAGCAGGACTTCTCTTTCCAGCTACTGCCTCTGAATAATTCATACTTCAACTTTGTTCCTCATTCATTAATATTCCTTCCCATCTTCATTAAAAAATTACAAAGCAAATTTTAAAAAAATGGTGTTAAACTAAAAATAGTCCTTTAGCTTACGGAGTAGAGTAGTGGTAGCTATGTAGTAGCCTAGTAAAGAATAAATATAATACATAAAAATGTGACAGATAAATCTAATATAAATGTTTCCTAGTTGAATCCAGGTATCATCCATATCTTCCAAAGGAATTATCCCTTAAAAGCCAAGTAAATATTTGAGGTTAAAGGTATAACTTCTTCCACTTAGGTTTATCAAAAGTGCTGCAAAGAGATAAACAGCAAAGAGTTCGTGGTTCATCAACAGAACCCAGGTCTCATTTCATAGATCAGGAGCAGTTTGACACAAGAAAAGCTAAAAAACAAACAAAAGCCACTGCCCCTGAGCACACTGCAGCTCAGGAAGTTTAAATAAATGAGTTTTGCAGCTCAGTACCTAAATCCCAGGTCAGATTTTTCCTGGCACAACCCCTCTCCCCGGCAGACACTGCTTTGTTTTCCAGTGGGGAACATGCCTGGCCAAGGGCAGGAGCAGAGCTGGAGCTGGAGCTGGAATCCTCTGACTGAGAGGCAGCACCACAAAAATTGTATGGTTTGTGTTATACCTTCAGGTAACCAGACAAAAAAAAACCATAAAAACACCAGTTATTTATAATTCCTGCCTCATCTGCTCCCACACTGGGAATTATAACAGATCTGTGCAGGTGAAATGAGGTCACAGTCCCTCCTCCTTCATTGTCTGAGTGCTCTCCCTGAGGATGCCCCACACCCAGGGGAGCTGCACCTTTCCTTAAAATGCCACCAAGCCCAAAGCAAATTAAAGTAGAATTTAAAGTCAAATAAGTTCTTCACCAAGTCCCAAACACAACACAGCTACAAAGGGTTTTAAAGTACACCAAGGCACAGAAGTGTGTGTGGGGAAGATGTGGAAATCAGTACTCCAAGATTAAATATGGATCATCTCTCCCTTCCCTTGACCCATCCCAAGGATAATTGCAGCAGCAGTCCTGAGGCCACACCAAAATGTGTGGGACAGGAAGAGTGTGAGGCACAGGACAGGAAGGGAGATAAGACAGGGAAGAGCAGTAACCTCCACACTTCCAATCTCAACCTACTCTTGGCTGGAGGCAGCACGATGCAGAGTGTGTGCTGTGATGAGCAACCAAAGTTAAAACCTTAATGTCAAAGCTTAACATTATTTTAATGTCATCTTAATGTCAGAGTTAATCAGGTGGGGCAATACCTGGTGATTCGATTGGTTCTGCCTTTTTATTCTTAAACATATGAATCAAAGGGCACATATCAATATTAATTCAGCAATCCCTGTTTCTGTTCCACCCACCAGAGGTGCAGACCTCCAAGCAGCAGCTCTGCTGCAAGGAATGGCAATTAGCACCAAGTTGCAACAAGAAATGATAAAGTTCTCATCTCATTTTGGGATTCATGTATGCATGGAGTGTGAAATGAGCCTTACACTCACCTTTAACCCAACATAATGGATGGATTAACTGACAGATTTAGCACAAGGACCTACGTGGGATAAACCCCCACTGCTCTTCAGTGCCTCTTGATCAAGACCTGATAATAGCAATAAAAATCCTTTCCGAGGTCAGTGACTTCCTCTTCCCCAAAATCATTCTCCTACGGTTTATAACAACCCTCAATGGAATGACATCAAGTCCCCTCCAAAAGTGCTTCTTGGGGAGAGGGAAACATGGTCAGATCAGGAAAAGCAATTCCAAAATTTACCAAATTTCTGCAAGACTCAGGCCTTGCAGGCAATGGGCAGTTAGGCATTGGATCCAAGCTGGAATTTTACCATCATTCCTACATGCATCTTACCTTGGTTTCCTCTTGCTTGGCACACAAAACACAGCATCAAGCACAGGTGACCTTTTAGCTACAGCTCCCAGGAGTGCCCACAGGAAAAGATGACAGGCAGTCATATAAAACCTGGAAAAATCGCAGAGGACTTACAGGATCCGTCAGCTCGGGCAGGCTGGCTTGGTAGGTGAGGGGTCTGCAGTCACGGGTGTTGTTCACCAGCACGCAGGGCAGGAACATTGGCCCCAAATCGTCCCCATCGAGCACATCCACGGTCAGGGTGGTCGTGCTCGTCCTCCGCTCGTTCAGGTTTTGGGCTCGGTCCTGTGGAGCAAACCAGGACCATCTGGTGAAACTTTCTGAACTAAGAATCTCCTGAAAAAAATCTCCTAAAAAGAGCCACCCAAAAGGTTTTAAGCAAGACTAAGGATATAACCTATAATTATCAGAATTATCCATGTTCTAGGAGTAATTACCAGAACTTCTGCCTCAGAGCTGCAGCCTGAAAGGCACACTAGAAAAATCAGGAGAAAAAGTGAAGAAATACTGCAAGACATTTAGCCCTCAGAAGTAATACAGCTTGGGACCACTATAGGACTAAAACTATAATAATGTAGCCCGTTTGTAGAAGATGAAAAGGGCCTGTGCCTTACTTATAATCCAAAATTGTTGTGGTTATACCTAAAGTACACAAGTCTTCTTCCATTAGTGAAGAAACATCATGACTAGCTTATATTTTGTTTACAATACTCAAAAATATTCTCATTTTCACAGAGGAACTCCTGAATGAGCTTTCCCTTGCAGAGCTAAAATCTTGGGGAGGAATATGTGCCATGAATTACATCTTACCCTCCTATCCTAATAGGATATAAGGTAGATGTAACACTGAAAGAAAAAAAAAAACCAAACAATTTTAAAATTTATTTTTTAATTTATGCTGTTTAATAACATCATCTATGTAAGATGAAGAGGCCATTGCTCTAAATTGGATACATATTTATTTTTCTATTTTGAAATCCAGTCAGTTCTTGTACCAGCTTCACATTTCGAGTAAATATCGGAATTTCTGCATTCAGCTTTCTTCATGGTCAGTCATGAAAAATAATTCCAGCTACAAGAAGCAGCTTTCATCATCAACTAAACCACTTCTCCATTCCTCCAGTAAGTGTCTCTGAGTAATTCTGGATCAAAGCAGATAGAGAGTAATTAATTTCCAGCAGTATCTTCAGGATGCAAGGACAACACAGCACTGATAGTGTAATCAGAGGAATGTGATTGCAAAGAACACACCAGAGAGAATTCAATGCAGCCTGTGGGGTTATAGAATCCCAGATTGTCTGGGTTGGGTGGGACCTTAAAGCCTAATCAGTGCCATCCCTGCAATGAACAGGGACAGCTTCCACTATCCCAGATGGCTCCAAGCCCCATTCAGCCTGGCCGTGGACACTTGCAGGGATGGGCTGTGATTTATGGCTTTTCCCAGCAATAGGATCCTGGGGGCAGCAGGTCAGGGAGGGATCCTGCCCCTGTGGCCAGCCCTGCAGGCACCTCTGGAGTGCTGTGTCCAGCTCTGGATCCCCAGCACAGCAGGGCCAGGGAGCTCCTGGAGCGGGGCCAGCGGAGGCTGCGGCGCTGAGGAAGGGCCTGGAGCATCTCGGTGCCCAGGAAAGGCTGAGGGAGCTGGGGCTGTTCAGGCTGGAGAGGGGCCCCAGCTGAGAGGGGCCCTCAGCCCTGTCCCTTGGACACTTCCAGGGATTCAGGCATAGCTGCAGCTTTTCGGGGCACCCTGTGCCAGGGCCTCCCCACCCTCACAGGGAACAATTCCTTCCAACAGCCCATCTAATCCTGCTTTCTGTCAGTTTGATGCTATTTGGGGGAATGTCCTGGCACTCCATCCCTTGGAGAAATCTCTATCCATCCTTCTTGCTGGCTCCTTCAGGTGCTGGAAGGCCACAATTTGGTCACTCTGAAGCTTCATCTCTCCAGGTTGAACAATCCCAACTCTCTCAGCCTTTCCTTTCAGCTGCTCCAGCCCTCTGATCATTCTGGTGCCTCTTCTGGACTCTGCTTCTGCTTGCAGAATGCTGAGCATGCCACAAAATATGTAAGAAAAGAGACTGAAAAATGTATCTGCACTTCTGTGTCAGAGAGATGACAGGAGAGTGAAGGTGGGGATTCAGGATCTCCTTTTGCTTCAGAGCAAATATAATTTCCCATGAACGAAGATGTATCACAACAGCCGTGAACAGAGAAGTTTTCATTTCAGTTGTTATCAGAAGGACAAAAAGGGGAAAAAAAAGCTTTCACAGCCCTCAAGGGCATCAAAAAAACCACTCTGATGACAGATATCTGAGATACAGTTTATACATCATCTTTTTCCTCCTTGCGAGTTATCCACTGCCAGCCTCTCTGGAAAATCCTCTCCATACACTTGCAGCATGACTTGAAGGAAAAATCATCTCTTTATAACAAAATGCATTTCCAATCTGCAGAATACAATGAAATTGTGTCCATTAAACTCATCTGAGTGAAAATCAGCCTTGCCAGATTTGTTGGAAAATGGGACATTTAGTGCAATGAGGCTGCACTTTTCTGCATGGGCTGCACTGCACATTTGCAACTTGCTCCTTGTGCCAAAAAGGTTGGCTTGTACCACACTGAACAAGCTTTTTAAAGCAGTAATAATATGCCTGAGCTTTCAACAGCCTGGATAAATCTTAAATTAGATCTTCAGCAGAGGAGGATTTATCAGAGCTGGTATTTCAGCAAGGCGCTGCCTTTCCTTGGGAAGGAAACTAAACCTGCACCTAAATCAGGGGAAATGGCCTTCAAGAGATTTATACTCACATTTGCTTGAACAATGACAAAATAACGAGTCTTTTCTTCATAATTTAGTCTTTCCCTCAGAACTACTGCTCCGGACAAAGTGAGAGGAATATCAAAGGTCCTGTTGGAAGTCTGCAAATGAGAAAACAACACAATAAAATTGAACATGTCTCAAAGTTAAGCTGCGTTGTATCTGGGCCACAACAGGATGATCCCTTGGCTGGTATTCCAAGGCTGCATCTGCTCTTCAGATCAGATATTATAAAGCTTTCTGTGTTTTCTCCCCACCTAATTTCCTCCTGAAGAACCCCACAATAATGAAGCTGTACATAACACAATTCTCCTGGGTTCTTTACCTATCCATTGCTACTTCCAACCACAAAAGTCTGACTAGTCTGCTTTTTCTCCTTTGCCATCCTGAATTTGCAGTGGTGCATTAAGAACAAATGCTCAAGCGGTAGAGATAAGAAATCAACATCATTGTACTTATCTGCTCTTTATTCTGCCTTTCATGAGGGCAATGAAGTGCTAAATAAGCAGAGAACATCAACATTTAGGTGCCAGTTCACGCATATATTTCTATCCGAAGAAATTCACATTTCAGGGTAAATGCAGATGTTAAATTGGGTGAAATTCAATTTGTTCTGTGTATTTGCTTCCACAGACTCAGGTGACAAAGCTGGGGCAACAACTGGCAGGAGGGCACAAATTTCTGGCCTGAGATTGAATTGCAATTTCATTGTCAAATTAATCTAATTAAAAAAACCTATCTTTCCATGCTTCAAACTCCCAGTGTCAAAGATAGCTAATATTTAAGTATTTTGAACAGGCAACAGAAATACAAGATTCCAAACACAGCAGAGACACATAGGAACATTGTTTCTTTACATCACATTACGAGGCCCTTTTCCCCTAAGAAAAGGAAAATAAATAACTGCTAAAATTGCAGTTTGTTTTCCAGCAAATAAATGAGAATGAGTGTTAATTCCCCATGCTGCAGGTATCTGTGGTGGGCAGGAAAACAGGATTGGGAAATGCGTCCCAGATTGATGAATAACTGGAGATAGTCTGAGTTTGGCACTCATCTCTTGGGGTAAAATATTCATCACTCCCACCAAGATGGGAAAAATCACTTAGGAGATTCATACTGAGGCAAAACAGAAATCATGGAATCCCAGAAAGGTTTGGGTTGGAAGAGATCTTAAAGCTTATCCTATTATATATATATATATATATATATATATGTATATACATACATGGAGGGAAAAAGCCTGAATGGCTGTACCTTGTCATTAGGATTGTACTGGATGACATATTCAATCTGGCCATTGGGACCATCATCAATGTCAATAGCACCATTGTTTCCAGAAAATCCTGTGAAGATGGTTGTTCCAACTGGAGTTAACTGCAAGAACAGCAAGAAATTCCCATTAAAACATTTAAGTTTTAAAGTTAGTTTCAACCTTATTTTTCCCCCTAGCTCTGGTCTCTTATGTATCAAGACAGAACTGCATTTTTTCAAAAAAATGACGAAGATGAGAAAAACACTCTTTAAACCTGAAAGAACCCATGAAATAAATATAGATTAATCCCAATAAAAGCTCATTTTTCAGACTCAGGAAGGAAAACAAGGACGAGCTGCAAATGTAAACACAACTTATTTGACAGCATCTTCATAGCAATGTGAACAGAGCCAGATTAATATTGTTACATGCAAACACAAACACCCATAGAGCTTCATGGCTTTGAGCAAACACAAGAGTGATGCTGTTGCTCCAATATTGTGTTGGCAGCAATTGAATACCCATTAAATTATGTTTTGAAAATGAATCAATTTATAATTATCCTTGCACAGATAAATAGCACCAAATCAAGGCCCATTGAGAGCAAAGACAGAAGATTTCTTGGGAGTCATCGTTTCTGAATTTAAATATTCAGGAAACTTTGCAAGTAATCAACCTGAAAGTGAAGAAGAAATGAACAAACACCCTTGCTCCCTGGTGCTCTCATCACCCCCAGATTTGTGGCCCCTAAATTCCCAGAGTTCCGCTGGCCCCTTTTATTTCCTCCAGAACTTACACAAAGTTGATGCATATATTTAAATCCAGAGGACCTAAAAAGGTTGGAAATGTTGGAAAAATAGCAGGGGGCAAAGACAGAGTCATTCCAGCATTTGGTGCAGATGTGGATGGTACTTCACATTCTGTTTTGTAGTGCTCACAATAAAGCAAAGACTTAACTCCCCGTTTCCTCCTGCACCCATAGTTCCTGTTTTATTTATAAAGCTGCTAATTAAGGGTGTAATGGTTGGCAGAGTTCCCTGGGAAACATTTTCAGGGCTGAGAATACTGAATCTTTGAAATAAAACCACCAATGTGAGGCCTTTTTATGGGAAAACAAGTGGGGTTTAATTTATAATACCACCAATATGCACAGTTACACCATAACTCTTAATGTTCATGTTTTGCTTCTAACTTGTCTTATTTACTCCTGGAACAAGCAGCAGATGTGTCACATGTGGGTGTAGGAAGTTGACTGTGCCCTCATGGGTTGGGATATTCAGGAGAGAAGGGGACAGAAGACCGAAGTAACCTGAAAACCAGCTGGGAAAAGTTCCAAGGTGTTTGCAGGGGGTTTTTGCACCAATGGGGATGGGCTGCTCCTTGACATCCACTCAGGCACCCCATTGCTGCCTCCTCAGAAGCTTAGGAGAAGAAAATCCAATGTTTTTGAGGGAAAAGAGGGAGACCAGGTACCCAATCCCTGGGTGGCCTCTGTCCCACACTACCAGGCAGGACAGAAGGAGTGGGGAACATTGATTTAACATCCAGCAAAAAATACACTGGGATGAGGACAGGTGGACACAAAGCGTTACTGTCCCCTATCCCAGCCCCCTAACCCTAACCCTTAACTCCCAGCTCCTCCTCACCATTTTTTCCTCACTCCTTGCTGCGTTTTTCCCCTCTCTTAACCCACTTTTCCTGGGGCTGGCTGAGGGTTGAGATGTGCCCAGTGCTGGAACCTGTGGATGCCTCAGCCCAGGGCAGCTCTCACCTCTCCTCACAGAGACCCCTCAGGCCGTGCCTGGGCACTGACACCCACTGACATAACTCAAGAGAATTGAACCAGTTAATCCCAGTTTAAACAATGGTCCCATTAGTGGAAAGAGCCAGGCACTATGCTGGCTGGTCATGGGGTGGCACGTGATGGAAATCTCCCAGGTTTTTGCTGTCCAAACAGGACAAAGTCCTGGTGCTCCCAGATGATCTGAGAGGAGCAGCTCTGGAGACATCAGACATGTAGAATACCATACTGGTTTGGGTTGGAAGAGACATTAAAGATCATCTAATCCCCATCCCTGCCATGGGCAGGGACACCTTCCACTATCCCAGGCTGCTCTAAGCCCCAACCAACCTGGCCGTGGATCCAGGGGCAGCCACAGCTTCTCTGGGCACCCTGTGCCAGGACCTGCCCACCCTCCCAGGGAACAATTCCTTCCCAAAATCCCATCTATCTCTGCCGTCTGGCAGTGGGAAGTCATTCTCTGTGTCCTGTCCCTCCAACCCTTGTCCCCAGTCCCTCTGCAGCTCTCCTGGGGCTCCTTTAGGCTCTGGAAGGGGCTCTGAGCTCTCCCTGGAGCCTTCTCTTCTCCAGGTGAACACCCCCTGCTCTCCCAGCCTGGCTCCAGAGCAGAGGGACTCCAGCCCCTCCATGGCCTCCTCTGGACTCATTCCAACAGATCCACATCTTTCGACTGTTGGGGATCTCAGCAGTGACCACTGTACTGCAAAAGGTGTTCTATACAAAAAAAAAAAAAAAAAAAATTACTTATATTTAATACTATTAACTATTGTAAAAATGATGTTACATCCAAGCAGCCTGGGAGATGACAGACACCCTGGAGCTGCTGGCACAGCTCCCACCAGTCCGTTCTGACGTGTGCAGATAAATAGTGGCCAATATAAAAAGGCTCCAGTACTGTAAAGCACATTATTAAGTGATAACAAAGGAGACAGTTGCAAAAATGACACATCAGTAAACACCAGAACTCCAATTCCATGCTCTAACAGTTAAAGTCAAAAGCTAAAGTCTTGCATTTGATGTATTACACCCACAATAACTGATTGCAGATGTGCAGACCTTCAGGATATTCATGTTTCCATTTTATCAAAGTTTTCTTTCATGCAACACAAATGATACTAGAAAAGAACACTGGAAAAAAAACCCTCTCCATTCCTTCCTGACAGAACTCCAGCAGCATTTGGACAATGCTCTCAGGGATGCACAAGGTAGGATTGTTGGGGTATCTGTGCAGGGCTGGATGATCCTCCCAGGTCCCTCCCAGCTCAGGATATTCCATTATTTTGTGATTTCCAGCCTGCTCAAGACCTCACATTAGAGATTCCTGCAGCCTTTAGAAAAATTCAGATGACCTCTTAACTTGGTACTGCAAATCCACTTCCAGTCATGTGGGAGAGCCCCTCAGCACTCCAAGCCTCACAAACTTCTTACACAGAGATCTCAGCATTGTGCTGATTTTTACTATGGTATGTGCCATTAGCCAGCCATAATACATCTTCCCACAATTTGTGAGGGATTTCTGAGAGACTGCTGTCACTTCTTTGTTGGAACAACAAGGAGGAACGCAGTTTACCTAATAAAATGCAACTTTAGCCTGGAGAAAAGGAGGCTCAGGGGGAACCTTCTGGCTCTGCACAACTCCCTGACAGGAGGGGACAGCCAGGGGGGGCTCGGGCTCTGCTGCCAGGGAACAGGGACAGGACAAGGGGAAACGGCCTCAAGCTGTGCCAGGGGAGGCTCAGGTTGGATACTGGGAAAAATTCCTTCACTGAAAAAGTGGAATTTGTTTCTCCATAGGAACCTTTGGTATGTCCAAGGGAAAGAGTCTGAAGTTGTGCATCAAAGGGCTTAACCATGCTGAGTGATTTACCTTATCCAAAACAAAACATTAGGGATTGCAAAGAAACAATTCCAGGAGCGTCACCAACAGCCTGGGGATAATCATCTCTGTGGGAACTCAATCCAGTGGAAAAGTATCATGATGACATGAAACAAGGAAGATTCCAAAAAGAATGCAATTAAACAAATAAGAAGAGATGCACACAATAAATCTTCCATAGTCTACAGCTGTAATGCTTAAAAACTTCCTTCAGTGTGATTAATGGCTATTAGAAGTCAAGATGCAGACAGGAGCTCTTCCATAAAACATTTGGAAAATAAATTTCCCTATTATTGACTATTTATAAAGTTAAAAATGAATAGGTTTTCAGAGTGGCCCCAAAGAGCAGAGCAAAGCCAAGCCAGATTTACAGCTAATCATTCTGAGCTAACGCTCTTTTGATGATATCTACCTGCATAGATTAATTATTTCGATACCACAAGGAAAAAGACAGGAATAATTACACCACAAGAAATGAAAATTCAGCACAAGTTCTAATTCTCAACAGCCCAAACCCAAAGTTTTGGGATGACTGAAGTTCAAGAAAGGTTCTTACTTTGCTAAGGATTCCCATCTCTGCTAAATTAAAGGAGAAAAACAAAGCTCCAAACTAAATAAACAAACCAACCCCAAAATTTTGGGTTACAAGCAGCTCTAAGGTTACATGCATTTAATAAATACTGACTTCAACAGTGTTCTAGGGACTCCACCTCCACTTCCAAACAGAACCTGCTACTAAATGCTCCTGACTTGCCCTGTAGGACTCAGAAAAGTGAAAAACAAAGAACAAAGAAAGTCAGTTTTATAAAACCCCAGCAATACACAATTAGAGCTGTATTTAGTTCAGATAAAAATGATCCAGATAAATTGTGTTTAACACGAAACACAGACACTACCACTGGGCCTCAGCAGTACAAGATTTTACTTCCTAATCCCTGTATTAGGCTCCATAAATTTAAACCCCTTGTGGCAATGCCATAGATTTGCCCGTGGAATATTAACTGAGCTGCATAATTCTTCTGAATTTTAACTCAGCTGCAGAACTTTGGTTTAATATGGTAATAATAACCCTTCAAGCCACCAATAAGGTCAAATTTAACCCCAGGCTAATGTCACTGCCAGGAGTTTTCCCCTAACTGAATAACAATGGAATATTTTCATATAAATAAAAATATGTCACACACACACACACAAAAAAAAAAAAAAAAAAAGGGAATAACTCTGCAGAGGACTTCTCATTATCATAAAAATGGTGACATCAACCTTCACTTGTTTTTACTTCCATGTGGAGATTCCTAATGCTTTGGAGATCGTTGGAGTTGGCTGAGATACTTGGACTTGTACAAGTCTCAGGAAAGGAGAAGGAAAACTGGCTCCAAAACGGTGGGGAAACAGAAAAATCTGTTTTCAACCAAGACTTTAAAAAAATCAGTTTTATTTGTAACTTAATGTAGATCCCAGCACTGCCATTCCCAGCTAAGCTACCTCATCCAACAAACATTACAGCCTCCATCAATACAAGGACAAGTCCAGCTCCATGTGACAAGTCCATACTTTTAACAGAAGAATTAAAATCTTGACAAAAAAGTATTCTTCAATAAACAGGTAATGAAGATTTTTATTCTCAGCTACAAAAGCCACGTTTTCTAACCACTCACATTAATTTCTCTGCACATTTTCATTTGGGGTCACCTTTATCCATTGGTCTTCTATAGGTACAAATGTCAGAATGATGGAAGGAAACACTTAAAATCCCTAATCCCAGAATATTCCACAGACATTCTTTATGCCTTGAGTTGTTTCAGGGTTCTGAGGGTCCAGATGAAGATGTTTGAAGCAGTAGAGTGAGGAATCATGGCAAATAAAGACAAAACATGCTGGGAAAAAAGGCTACAAAACATCTGGAGTAAGGAAGGAATGGATGGACCACCATATCCATGTCCACGAGCAACTGGGAAAGACAAAAGTGTTATGGAGCTGCTCCACACAGAATTTTACAGGTAACTCATTAGGGAAGCATCACTGAACTTTTCCTTATCCTTGTGCTTTTTCCTTGAGCATCTGCCAGGGCACCAGCAAAACAAATGGCTTGGATTAGGGGAGCTTTTGGTCTAACTCGGGACAGAGTGATTCTAACAAGTATAAAAATCAAAACTTCTTTTGGTATAAAACTAAACATACACTAGTCTACCACATCCATCTCAATCTATGCCTTCGGGAAAAATCCAGGCATAATTTTAAAACATGTCTTTTTCTGTGCAAATGGAAAACAAGTGTGAAACCAGGATTTATGGTGCTATTTACAACTACCCTCAGCTTCTCTGACAAACTCATCTTAATATGTTGGGGACAGTTCAGATAGAAAGACAACTTGACAAAAAAACCATTCAATTTCTCCAAAATATAATAAAATCTACTCCTTCTTTGAGTTGTTTTATGTTCTATATGTAAGAGAAATTTCTGTACTTTTTGGTTTACAAGCAAAGAATTAACCACAAACCTTTCCTCCCAGTGCATTCCTGTTGCTAAATTCACCAGAGGCAGTGCCAATTATGAGCAGAATAAATGAGCATTAAAACATTTAATCCCTCATTAAAACCTTTGAGAGAGTCTGAGGTGCTTTGTGAATTATTTTTTTGTTAATTAATTAATGAGAGCATGAACTCACTGGGTGCTGCTCAAGGACACAGTGGTGCCATGTCAGATGTTATCCAAGGAACAGAGATAAAATTAAAAGAATAAATTAATTAAATCAGGGTGCAGCTGGTGGAAAGAGCAACAGTGCATTTTGCCCAGCAATGATTCTAATAAATGCTCAGAACGTTGTTCAATTTCTGAACACAAATAATTGGGAATGGTGCATTTTGCACTCTGCCTTTTGGACTTCTCCCTGATTATGGAAAATCCTTGTTTTCTTAGAATAGCCATACTCCCTGTCTTTGGTTTCACTGCAAAAAGGATGTAGGTTTTGGAAGTGATCTGGGCCCTGCAGCACAACTCACACAGGCACTTCAGACTCATGTTGGTGTTGCCTTTACTCAGGACCAGCAACGCTCCTGCACTGGGTCTGTAGAAACAGAAACTCCATGGCCATGTGAAGGTCACTGTAAAAACCATGGACAAGCCCATGGAGGACTTTCACGGTGCTCCCAGATTCCGGTGGGAAGTCACACGGGCTGCTGGAGTGCCAAAAATGTGTCTGAAGGAAATGCTTTTTAATTTAAAACCAGGAAGTTTGAAAAACCTTGTTTATCCTTCTCTCAATTCCAGGTCCAATATAATGTATGGAGGGGGTTCCTCCACACTTTTGGTTTAATTAGGCCTCGACTCATCAATGTCTTCCCTTTTCCCAGGGCAATGAGCTGTCCTGCACATGTGTGGTCATGGAGACCAGAGACAACACAAGGACACACTGAAAAGCTGAATCCCTCAAACACAACAAAATAGGAAATTTCTTCAAATGAAATCTTTTACAATCAAAGCCATCATGCTCTTTCACAGACCCCCCACGCCACAAACCAAACCCTACTAGGCTGCTTATTTAATATAATTTATTTTTTAAATGTAAATCTACTTCTTTCAGTATTCACCTGTACGAAACTGACCCATCTTTCCATTTTCCATATAATTTCAGCCCACATAATTTCCATTACTTCATGTAAGGCCCTGTTTCTACTCATTACTAAAGCCCTGAGATGATAATCTGAAAGCTCAAGACTTTTTGTACTGCTTATTGGCAGATTATACAGTCCCTAACACAATGAAAAGCTTCACTGGAAAGTAAAATGAAGTTGTACCAGATAAAGAAGAAAATATTTTTTTTCCTTCAAATGACACAGTGGTCCAATCCACAGCTCTCTATTCCAAAAAACGTAACATAATAAATAACAGAGAATAAAATAATTCATTTCACAGGCATCATCTAATACAGAGCAATAGCAGTAAACCACATCTGCACTTTGCCAAGCATCAATATTGTTAATAAACCTTTTAAAAGTGTTTTTTAACTTCCTTTTCTTCATACATATGTTTGTTTTACTTCCAGGTTTGTTGTTAAAAGTATTTTAATTTAACAGAAAACGCTTCATTCATGAACTCTGCTTTAAATTTGTGTGTATTCTGCAATCTCCAAGTGAAAAATATGCTGGTCTTTCTATTTCTTAAGGAAAAGCAGGATTAAACGCTAAAAACCGAAGCCTACCAAAGAGATGGGTTTTTCCACAGCGGCACAAATATTAGGAGTTTGAAAACCACCGTATTTTTCGGTTTTCAAAGGAGAGGCACTGAAAGCTGGAATTGAGCAGTGACCCCAGCCACAGGAGAAGGAGGAAAATCAGGCAGCCCTGACCTCATTGACGGCCACGTAGTAGCGCTGCTGCTGGAACTGCGGCGAGTTGTCGTTGCGGTCCCGCACCACGATCCGCACCTCGTGGTTGATGATGGTGCCAACCTTCTTGTTCACACACTGCACCTGCACCACGATGGACTGGATGGACAAGGGCGGCTGCAAGGGGGAAAGGGTATGATAAAGGGACCCGGAAAATGTCACCTGTTTGAGCCTTTGGTTTATTGTTATTAGAATTCATTGGATACTAGAAAGGCTTGGGTGGGAAGAAACCTTCAAGATCATCTCATTCCATTCCCTGCCATGGGCAGGGACACTTCCCACCATCCCAGGCTGCTCCAAGTCCCATCTAACCCAGTCTTGGAAGTTCCAGGGATCCAGGGACAGACACAGGTGCTCTGGGGACCCTGTGCCAGGAGCTGCCCATCCTCACAGGGAACAATTCGTTCCCAATCTCTCCCTGCCCTCTGGCAGTGGGAAACCATTCCCTGTGTCCTGTGCCTCCATCCCTTGTCCCAAGTCCCTCTACTCGAGCTCCTTTAGGCACTGGAAGGGGCTCTGAGGTCTCCCTGGAGCCTTCTCTTCTAGAGGTGAACCCTCCAGCTCTCCCAGCCTGGCTCCAGAGCAGAGGGGCTCCAGCCCTCCGAGCATCTCTGAGCTCTCCCTCTGGACACACCCCAATGTCATTCTTGTTTCTTTCTTGTCTTGAATTGAAAGATCAAGTCTGAAATAAATCACATTTGCTACCACTTATTTGAAAATAATTCAGGAACAACTTTCAGTGTGGACAATCCTGTTTTTCTCACTGCAGTGAACACAGCAATGCTCTAAAATTCCCAAACTGATGATTAGACAATGAAAAAGAATTTAGGCTGGGGTGGCTTTTACTACTCATTTGAGTAAGATCCAAGATTTTTTAGGCTGCCTTTAATAATCTGCAGTAACTACTAAGTATATCTGGATTAATTAGCCAAGACCAAGAAAAATATAATTATTTGAAATGGCAGATACTTGATAAATATTTGATATTCTGAAAATTTACAAAAATATGTAAATAAACAATGGCACAATGCCACAAATTGTTTATGAAACCAGGGACAAATCATCCCAGCACTTTTCAGCAGCACCCTGCACCTTCAGTTCTGATTTATCACTTCCTAAGTACTTAAAGTTTTAGAAGAAAAGTGTGGAATTTTCTTTTTATCTGATTTTATTTAGAAAACACACCATCATTCTTAGTAGGAATCAGTGGAATCTAGGAAGCTTTGCTCTCAAGGAAGGCAAGAAATAAAAAAAGGATAAAATCAAGCTTACTGAATCAGCAGAGAGAAAAATGGGAAGAGTATCCAAATAGATGGAACGCGACCATTTGTGAATCATAGACTTCAATTTTTGCTCTTTAATAAAAACCTGAACCCAAAAGTTCAACTTAATAAAACTCCCAGTTTCATTGGTGCTGCAAAATTTTAGGCTGATTTAAGTAGAAAGATGAGAAAAATATGCTGAGGTTTTTGTTACCAAAAAGAGACCCTTCCACACTGAATGGTTCTGTGGTGTTGGGGTAGCACAGCCCTGGTTCTGAAGGCTGGAAATATCCTTTAGGAGAATCCATAAGCTTAGAAAAGACTTCCAAGACCACAGAGTCCAGCTGTTAACCCAGCACTAACCCATATCCCCAAAAGTGCCATATTAATAACGCCCATGACACACACTTTATAATTTTACTCAGTCTCTGGGGGTTTTGAGGGTTGCTCTCCTTTTCTTGGGGTTACGAGTGACAGCAATTTCCTGAAGCCATTCAAGAGAGGCACAGGGGGCATCACATCCGAAATCTAAACCACCTTAAAGCCCAGATTTTTCTTTTCATAGCCCACCAAAATTAAGCCACAGATTATTGGACACAGTGTTAGAGGTAAGAAGTGTTCCAGTTCATTGTAAAAAATGAGGAATCAATACCTTAAACACCAATGTAAACACAGTATTACTTGTATTTAATTAAGAAATGTACACACTTCACTTGTTTCCTGGGGAGTTGAGTCTACTTCTGGCAAAGAACATCCCTGTAAAGTGTCTGGGAACTCACAATAATAATGGGAATTGGTTTAGACTGTGACTAATATTGAAACTCAAATAATCTGATGAGGTTCTTTGGGTAAAGCATCGACTTTGATTCACATTAAGGTGACAAAAAAGTGTCAATAAATGGCCTGGAAAAGAAGAATTAGCACTGATCCAAGGGGGATTTTTGTTCCTAACTCCTTATGGATGGGTGTGGGGTGGTAAGAATGGACCCCACATTTCTTAGAGTGGTTCTCCAGCCTTTCTCTCATTTTTTGCTCTGGTTTAAAATTAAAACTGAGAGGCCAAAGCTGCTTCTGCAGCTGCTGGTTGGCACTTGAGGAAGTGCCAACTCTTTCCCAGAAAGTCTTCTGCCACCATGACCACTCTGCCACGCTTTGTGCTTTGCATGGGAAAATAGTTTGTGAATTAAAACAAAATTAAAAACAGCTGTATTCAATTAGTGTCTTTCACCAGCAAATGGAAATGAGGAGAAATTTGCATCTTGTTTTTGGTACTTATGAATTTATCTCAAAACACATGGAGAAGACAAATTAATCAATCAAGCTAATACAAAATAAACTTCCCTGCACTCCAAGGAGAAGTCCTGAATTTTACAGCATCTTTGCCATATTGATTAAAGCACTTGGAGTCAATTTTACTTTCAGGTTCTGTCACAAAGTTGCAACACTGTGAGGAGATGTCTCCATTTTTGGAATGTTTTCTCCTCAATGAAATTAGCCTAGATGAGAACACTCCAATTATTTTGTGCTTTTCATCTTTCTTTTTATAAAAATCAAACTTACCCTGACAATAGCTCCTTAACACCATCAGGAACGAGCACAGCAAATATATTTAGGCTGCCTTAAAAAAAGAATCTGAACCAGCATGTTCTCAATGGAACATGTCAAGCTTTGCGAGTGAATTGTGGCAGTCACGACTCCTTCACCTCTCACAGCTCATAATTTAGTGTACACAGGGAAAGCAGGCTGCTAATAAATGTCACAGGGCACAGGGTGAGCAGCACGTCTTCTAGTCAGCAAACCAGAATCGAAGTTTAATTCAACAAATGAGTCAAGCTTGGTTGGATATAAAATCCTAACATCAGTTTTTTTGGTCTTTGTTGTTATGTTTGTCCACAACAATATTTGCAGATACGGTCAAGTTCCTGTGTGCTCCCAATAAATCCTTAAAAAAAGGATAAGATTAACTCTGTTCACATCCGTCTGAGGACGAGACAGATGCAGGAATTATATTCTAACTGCACTTGTGTGTATGGTTAATTAGAAATTAATGTTTGTGGAGAAAACCCCAAACTTACATCTCTGTCCAGCACCCGGCCAGTGCTGTTCAGGTACAAGGTCTGCTTGATGGGGTCCAGGATCACCCAGTAATCCACGTTGTCCTTCAGGGAGAGCTCGATGGTGGGGTCAGGCCCTCCTGCTGTCCCTTTGATCAGCATGTTGTCAACCAGGATAGTGCCTGCAATGACATTGAACAGTCAGGGAGGAATTTATAGGGAATCCACACTCTTATGTATTTTTGCAAGCCCTGCAACACTGAAAATGCTGTTTTCTACCTCGGCTTTGTGGTGTTTTATGTTTTGAGTGATGTTTAAAGAGTCTGAACCTTATTATCTGTAATGAAAAACTGCCTCTGACACGGCAGCTGTATCAGACAATGCCAGAAGAAGTACTTGCAATGCACAATGATTTAAATTGACAATGAGACCCGTCACATCCACCTATCTACTTAACAAGATGAGCTTTTTCTTCATTGAGCAATCTACTCCCAATCTCACCTCAAACAAATGAAAGCACGGAAATAACAACCAAACTTGGAATAAATTTTCTACAGCGAGAGCAACACATCAAGGTGATGATGGGGAGAAAAAAAGCACAGTTACATAAAGCACTTCAGGAAAAAAAAAAAGGGTTTGTACCTGGAGCTGCTCTGCAACACAAACGGAATTGCAGCACAAGGATGTGAAGACACAGCCACAAAGGTGGTACTGAGAGGAGCAGCCAGCTCTCAACATGGGTCTTTTCATGGAATCACAGGATCCCAGAATGGTTTAGGTTGGAAGAAATCCTAAAGTTCCAAAATTCCACCCTCTGTCAAGGTCAGAAACACCTTCCACTATCCCAGGTTGCTCCAAGCCCCCTCCACCTAGCCTTGGACACTTCCAGGGATCCAGGGGCAGCCCCAGATTCTCTGAGCACTCTGTGCCAGGGTGCCACCACCCCCACAGCAGAGAATTCCCTCCATATATGTAACCTAAATTTTCCTTCTGTCAGTCTGAACAGAGTCCCCATTGTTCTGGCACTCTAGTTCCTGATGATTTGTCCCTCTTCAGTTTTCCAGTATTCCTTCAGACTCTGGAAGGAGCTGTGAGCTCTCCACACAACCTTCTCTTCTCCAGGCTGAGCAGTCCCAGCTCTCCCAGCCTGGCTCCATAGAGGAGGTGCTCCAGTCCCTTCAGCATCTTCATTGCCTTCTCTGGACCTGCTCCAAGAGTTCCATGTCCCTCCTACGCAGAATAGTGCACGGAATTCCAGGTGGGGTCTCATGAGTGACCGCCTGCAGAAAATCCTGGACCTCCTCCTGCTCCCAGGTTTAGCTCAGTTTCAGGGGAAGGGACTTGGATTACTGCAAGAACGCAGTAAAAGATCAAAAGAGGCTCTTCTTCTCGGGATACATTCCAAGGTTTATTCTGGAGGGGCTCCAGGAGAGTAAGAGAGTGAATATAGGAAACGCGTGAGTATTCAAACCTCGGCCAGGGGTGAGGGATTGGCTTCTGGCCAACCAGGAGAGCTCAGAGGGAAAAGGGGAAGGGACCACACATTAAGACAAACCTTAAAAGGGGGTTTAGGGAAAAACCATTGAGTTACAACAACTGCCTCGTCCCATCCTGCTAGTCAAGCCTCCCTTTTAGCAGTCAGCTCACTGCCCCTACAATGTACACAATTCCCTGTGGAAAACACTCCCAAAGCACTTCCCAAATGTCAAGCATTACAAACTACCCTGAGTTGTGCCCTCCGGAGCCTCGGATTTGCATGCACAGCATTTATAACCACTCCTCTGAAATTTTATTCTTCTGCAAAATTAACACTCCCCAGTTTGCTTCACAACAAAATATTAAAAGGAATTATCTTTTGGAAGTCCACCAGCAGTTATGAAGAAAATCTGTGAATATCAGTAGCTGCAAAACATTTAAATTAGGTTAAAGTATTTGTCATGTAACCTCCTGTTATTAAATAATTTATTCTAAAGTGTAGCATGAAGTTTCATTACACCTTCACTTTATAAGACCGACTGTATAAAAATATTCATCCAAGAGGAGTGGCCCCAAGAGGGGGTGATGCTTTTTTGCTAAAACAGTAAAATGATCACTGATGCTCACCCCAGAAAACTGGTTTGCAGTCCCATGGGGGAAAACACCACAGTAAGGTCTTTTCAATCATCTATTTTGAAACTGATTTTTTTTCTGACACAATAGAGATGACAGGAAGAAAATTGCCAAATATTTGGGGGTAGAACTGCCAAACTGCACCAAAGGCTGGTTTCAAGTTCAACAAGAAACAACTTTTTAGCTGCATGAGAAACATTGTTTTTACCCAGGTGTTTTATGGCTCTTGGCACAATTTCCTGTTCAATAATATCTGTACAGTTCTATTCTGCTCCAGCAACTTGGCCTTGCATCTTTTGGGAGACAAGCACTGGTTTTAATATAAAGAGGATTTCACCAGGAAAACCCAGCTCATTTCCAACCCTGTGACACTGCCAAGTGTTAATATCTTCTCAACAAGTCCTGTCAAATCTATAAAATCCACCAGTTCGTGCACTGCCCTCGTTAGCATGCCTCAATGATGATGGAAAGAAGGGTTGGTAGTCCAAATCCACCTATAAAAATATCTAAGCAATTTATAATCTATGATGATTTCATGTAGCCAACCATCATCATTTCACTGACCTCAGTGCTTTGATTCTACATCTCGTTGGACTCTGCTCTGCTCCACTCTCTGCTTGGTTTCACAAAGCACTTTTGTTAGATTTGGTTTGATCCAGGGATTCTCTTCCTCTTAAAAATGGGCTGGATTTTCCTCAGATATTCATGAGGCACCCGTGCTCCCTCTGAGAGACAGCAGTCTGCAAATCAGCCTTTTAATAGCCATCCTTAAAGTTTTATTTTTCTAGTTTATGAAGTCTCTGATATTTCCGAGGCCTTTCCTTTTCCCCCTTAGATATCTGCAAGATTTTCCTTACGTCCTGCCTAAAATGCCAGGGAGGGAACCTCCTAATGATAAATCTGATGTGTCTGCATCACCAGTTTTTCCATAAATGAATGTCAGCACTAAAGCAAACCACTCCAGTGATATTTGTAACTCACTGACACGAGTTTACAAAAAATCTGCTTTGCAGGGGGTTTTTTTTGCAAAAAAAATCAATCAATCACAGAATCCCAGGATCCCTGAGGCTGGAAAAGCCCTCCCAGCCCATGGAGCCCAAGCTGTGCCCCATGCCCACCTTGTCCCCAGCCCAGAGCACTGAGTGCCACGTCCAGCCCTTCCTTGGACACCTCCAGGGATGGGCACTCCAAACCTTCCTGGGCAGCCCCTCACAAGGCCTGAGCACCCTTTCCATGGAGAAATTCCTCCTGCTCTCCAACCTGAGCCTCCCCTGGCACAGCCTGAGGCCGTTTCCCCTTGTCCTGTCCCTGTTCCCTGGCAGCAGAGCCCGACCCCCCCTGGCTGTCCCCTCCTGTCAGGGAGTTGTGCAGAGCCAGAAGGTTCCCCCTGAGCCTCCTTTTCTCCAGGCTGAGCCCCTTTCCCAGCTCCCTCAGCCTCTCCTGGGGCTCCAGCCCCTTCCCCAGCTCGGTTCCCTTCCCTGGACACGCTCCAGCCCCTCCAGGGCTCTCTGGCCAGGAGGGCCCAGAACTGGACACAGCCCTCGAGGTCCCTCAGCAGGGCCAGCCCAGGGCTTGCCCTTCTGTCCTTTGTGCACAAGCCACTGGAAACGACACCTAGGACAATCGTTAGGGATATTTTTCCTGGCTAATTAAAAAAAAAAAAAAAAAAAAGACTGATGGGAAATTTTGATTGCCCATTACCAGAAGCAGATTTTAAGAACAGCTTTCCATCTTCCATGGAGACCAAACAATCTGGTTGCTTTTCCATCTGCCTTGAAGCCTGATTGATGACTGAGGTACCTTGTGGGATGACCATACTGATTTCCAAGGGATTAGAATGTGATAAGCTTCAAGGAATTAAAGTCAAGGAAGCTGTTAGCTTAAAAAGCAACAAAACCAGCCAGAACTCAACAGGTTGGACAAGAGAGGAAAGATGTTTTATTGTCAGAGGGAATATCATTTTTCCTGAGCCTGCTGCAATTATTCAAAAATGGCTGCAAAACAGGACAACAAAATGAAAAACTATAAAGTGCTATAAGTATTTTAACAATTGTTTTACATCAGACTATTTCCCTGAGAGGAATCCAGGAGATGAAAATCTTCATTAGGCTGAAATGAAAGGGATGGTTTTGATTTTACAGCCCAATCTCAGGTGAACATTCTGTGGGAAAGGCATCAGACTCAGGTGCAAAAAGCCATGAAATGTGGGATATGCTGGTTATGCTCTGCTAAAGACAGGAGTCTGGCAGTGCTCAGTGAGGAGTCACTTCCTGAATGATTTTGACACATACTGGGATTATTTTAGTTGAATGTTTTGGCAGAGCCCTTTTCTAAAGTGTGAGGGAATTATGACTGCTCTGGGAATAAACCTTATTGAATCATGAAGTGGTTGGGGTTGGAAGGCACCAATGTTGCTGAAAAGTTTCTAAACGTCAAAAAAGGCTTTTCTCTGCATTTAGATCTATTTTTGCAACATAGGAGTGTACTTATGGGATTGGGCTGTGGCCTGCAAAGTCTTTAGATGTCCAGCAATACTCTGCATTCCAAGTGGAAAAGCAAAATGAATCTGCAGGAGATGGGAGAAGTGAGGTTCCCTCTCCAGGGGATCATTTTCTACATTTGAGTCTTCGAAAACTTCTGCAGCCACTTTTCACCGTGAGAATTTTCCCACTTCTGAGAGTAAGTTCTTTATACCTTCCCCTGATGAAAACTAGTTTATTTTGGTACTCTGGGGAAAAAATATGTATATTAACAAAGTTTGTGCATATTCCCAGGCAGGGCTGAGCTCCTGGGAACACAAATCCTCTGATTATGTACATTGATTATGGAATTTGGTACCTGCAACCAGAATGATTTGCACTTAAAAGGAGCCACGCTCCCAGGGATATCCAAGTCTTCTCATTTAAGTATATTATCACAAACCCAATCTCTATTTCAGTTCTATTTCAGTTCTGTTTTATTTTGTTGAGACTATGTTAATAAATGTTGTATTTATTCTTTGTTTGCTAAATAGGTCCTAAACCAAAGCAAACCCAGTTTTATCCAGTTTATTTTTGTTCATCCAACTCATCTGCTCAATTCAAAAGCCCAATCACTTTCCTTGAAATGTATGTTCACCTTTGTTAACTTTGTGATTTTTTTTCCTAAACTTTTCCTCAAATTCATGGGTTGAAGGCACCAAAACCATTGGTTCAACCTTTCCTACTAAGTCCAAATGGGGCAGATTTAAACCAGAAACTGCAACCCCCAGCACCTGCAAAATGTACAACAACCATTCCTTAAATGGGACAGAAATTCACACCCAGAGGTCAAAAACCACAGCTCCCAAAAATACTGCTGCTGAAAACTGGAATGAACTCAGTGCCCACTGCAGTGATTTATTTTGGAGGCAACTGCAGACCATGTGTATCATTGGTGTTTGCAGTCCTTTCATTCCCTCCCAAGATCCCGGATGGATAATTTCCCAATAGCACTGCTTTTAAGTCCCTGGGAGTATTCTCTGCCAGGTTTGACAAATGTGTAGCAACACAAACTTCTTTTCATCAGAGAACTGCCTCCTTTGGTGTGTTAGTGGTTGCTGGGAAGACAAGGCCAGGCTCCTGGTGCCTACACACCTCAAAAAACAGGGAGCAGCCCGAGCTGACACAGGTGTTGGTGTCACCTTCAACCACCTCAAATGCCAACTGTGACCCAAAAATCAGCCCATGGCTGCTGAGCTCTGCAACAAGGTGACCAGGGAAGGGCTTGTAGGGTCCTCCTGCCAAATGGGAGAACCTCAAATCCCCAAAACTTGGTGTAGGAAGAAAGAGAAAGTTGGAGTAATGAGGCTTTCTTGGCTCTTTTCTTACAGATAAGCCCAGGATTTTGAAAGATAGATGTGAGACAAAGGTGCCTCTTCTTTGATGGTCCTTTATGCACAAGATCCCCATCAATTGGAGCCCCTGGTTGTTCTGTTCCATCCACATTTTCCTAAGGGCACCATATTTCCATTCCCATTCAACAGAAAATGGAAAAATATCTCATTTTCATTCTGATTCTAGGAAAATGACATCTTTGGAAAGACAGTATTATGCCACTGAGGAGATGCCAAGCTTTGATGGGTTTGTGTCTCAAAATAGGAACCCATCTTTCAGAATTAACCTTAAATCCATCTCTGGGATTGGGGAATGGGGGAGACTCATCTCTCAATACAAGATTGATATTGAGGAGGCAGGAATTGTGAACAAGGCGTAGCCTTGGCCAGGAAAATTCTGATGGAAACTTTTATCCAAATTAATGTTTCCGCACAAAACCCACAGAGATGAAGACTCATCACATTTCCCTCACACCCCACATATCCAACTAACCCCTTTTGGAGGTCCTGGCCACAGTCTGGGGCTATGTCAGGTCTCAAATAAATACTTAAAACTGGTATTGTAAATCCTGTTTGCTTTCCAATTCCTTGAGCCACTTCTCAAGCCAATCAACAATGAGGTTTATTTGCTCTCTGTTTAGAAAAGTCTGATTTACACTTTAAACACACAAGGACTCCTAAATAATGAATCAGATCGAGCAGCTTTTTGGGACCACCGTGATCAGCAGTGGAAGCTGAAGGTGTGAATTAAATTACTTTAATGTTTTCACCTTAATTTGGAGCCATCCTGGGGTCTGTTTGCAAACCATTCGTAGAGGAGCAGCAGGAGCCTGCACTACTCTGCTCTAACCCTGAATTATTAAAATTATCAGACTCTGTCTAAACATTGCCATGGTTGTGCATAATTCTTTTTAATATTTCCTTGACATCTTCTGTGCACCACATGCAGCTGTTTTCTCCTTATAAAGGAGGCAAAAGAAGGACAATTTATTGATGTTTTTCCATCCTCTTTATCTGCTTGCACTGGTTTTCCTGCAGGAAAGCATCCCTGGGGAAAAAAAATTAGCATTGCCAGCAGACCTGAATTTTATTGGTGCATCCCAAAAGCAGTCATTAAAATTTATTTTCCAAACTTGTGCCCCTATGTGTTTAGTCTGAGGTTGGCTCCAGTCTCCCAGTTGTTTCTAGATGCTGGGAAGGTGCAGACACTGTAATCTGAGGCTCTGGAAAAGGGAATGAAAAGAGCAGTGTGGGAGAAATGTAGGGATGGGCGCCCATTGAACACAGAATCCTGGAATCATAGAATGGCCTGGGATGGAAGGAAACATCTTTAAAGTTCATCTTCTTTTACTCCTGCCATGGGCAGGGACACGTTCCACTATCCCAGGGTGCTCCAAGTCCCATCCAACCTGGACATTTCCAGGGATCCAGGGATAGCCACAGCTTCTCTGGGCACCCTGTGCCAGGGCCTGCCCACCCTTACAGGGAACAATTCCTTCCCAATATCCCACCTAACCCTTTCCTCTGGCAGTGAGAAGTCATTCCCCTTGTCACGCCATATCTTGTACAGAGTCTCTCTCCATGTTTTCTCTTGGCTTCTTTAGGCCCTGGAAAGCCACAACTGGGTCACCCCAAAGCTTTTCCTCTCCAGGCTGAATTATGCCAACTGACCCAGACTTTCTTCCCAGCAGAGCTGCTCCATCCCTCTGATCATTCTGGTGCCTCCCCTGGATTCATCAAATGGGAAAAATTATCACAGACCAAAATTTCCATCTTCATCTAAACTTGGATACAAGTCTTGTTAAGCAATAATTCAACCTTACAATATTCCTGCTGTGAGATCCCTCCAATTTTTGCCCAGAGGCAAAAGGAATCCTTCAGGTGATGAGTGGAGCACTACAGAGGAAGTGCACACTGGATTTTATAATAGATTGAGGAACAAGCACAATTTCTTATCTATTTCTCCTTCTATGAGAACAAGGAAGCATCTTCATTCAAGGGAAAGAGCAAATCCTATCTTTTCCTGAGAATTGCTTTATCACAGAACTAAAAAGCATAAAAAAGGCCTTTGTTATCCACGGAATTCTACAGGACCCTTCGTAACCTACAATTGTGCATCAGCCTCTGATCACACTGCTGTCAAGGAGTCAGAATTCCAAACTGACAAGAGCTGTCTGACAACTGAGTGAGGATCATACTGGGTTTGGGAGCAGAATCCTGGATTAGGAGATTTTGGGAGGGAGCAGAGTGATGGATTATAGTGGCCAGAACAGATACAAACACCAGCCTGACATCCTTCTATCTTGTTTTTCCCCATTCCACTAAAACAAACAAGGTGGGGCAGATTTATTGTCAGTAGTGCAGCTCCTGGTTGTGTTTGCAGACATCCCAATAGAATCATAGGAAAACCAAGAATATTTGGCACTGCATCCTGTCTGTAAGAATTTTATTTTGCACTCTGAAAAGCTTTTTCTAAGCCCTTTTGTTGCCTTTGCAATCAAGCACTGCCTTCTTCTCCACATTTTGCTATCTTTGGAAGTGTTCAGGTTAGAACAACCTGGTCTAGTGGAAGGTGGCCCTGCCCACGTCAGTGGGTGGAACAAGGATGAGCTTTAAGGTCCCTTCCAACCCAAACCACTCTATGTGATTCCTCCTGACTCGAATCCCAAGTCCCTAATGCCACTAAAGTGCTACTATCAAAAACCAATTTTAAGCAGCAGTTTTGCAGTTATCAGGGGAAAAAAGCAAACCTGTAAAAGCCACACTGTTCCCCAGAGCCAGTCAATTATTTCACACTTCCCTGACCTGGATGTCAGGGAAGCAGCAAGGACATAACCAGCTTCAAAGTGTTACCTGAGGATCAGGTTTTTAAACTTTTCATCACCTGACTTGCAAACTATGATTGATTTTATTTTCCCCTTCAGCCAGACCTGCTCCTTTTCCACAGGGAAATCACCCTCACCAAAAGCTCTGAACACTTCTCAGCATAAAGAAAAGGCTGAAGGAACTGAAACAAAACATTTGGAGGAGGTTGCTAAGAACTCAAAGCAATTCACTTCACTTGTGATCTGAAAGCTCTCTTAAAACTAAAATCTGAATTAGAATGAATATTAGATATGATTAACTAAATTTGTGCTGTTCTATTGCCCTGTGGAAATGAAAATGGACGTGGAAGTGAGTGGCAGTCCCTTTTCCCAGGTAACAAAGGACAGGGTGAAAGGAAATGGCCTCAGGTTGCACCAGGAGATGATTAGATTGGATATAAGGGAAAAATTCCTACACAGAAAGGGTTCTCAAGCACTGAAATGGGCTGCCCAGGGAAGTGGTGAATTCATCATGCCTGAAAGCATTCAAAAAACTTGAGGATCTGGGTTAGTGGTGAACATGGTGGTGCTGGGCTGATGTCTTAATTACTTCAAAAAAATTTGTCTGAGCACTCTGTGCCAGGGCCTCCCCATCCTCCGAGGGAACAATTCCTTCCCAATATTCCATCTATCCCTGTCCTCCAGCAGTGGGAAGCCACTTCCCATGTCCTCGTCCAATGTCCCTCCCTCTCCAGCTCTCTTGGAGAGGGAAGTACACCTAATATGGTTTTTCACAAAAAACCTACAAAAGAAGAGACAAGAAATAGAGAATTAACAATTCTTGAAAGTAGAACCAATCTGTGAGTCACAGAGAAAACTGGGAGTAACTGGTAACTATCACATTCTAAATGTTTTGTTCTGCATCCAATCAAGTTATAATCACTCATGGGGAGGTCCCAGAGGCTCTGTGGGCAATGTGTTCAGGGCCGGGCAGTGCCCAGGGAAGGAGTTGTGCCTCCTGTGCAGGGGGAATTGCTGGGCTCAGTCCCTGCCCGTGGCTCTGGTGCCATTGCTGGGCCCCCGGAGCAGAGCCTGGGCCCTGCTCGGAGCCCTCCCTGCACACAGGGACAGCCAGGGCTGAGGGCCCCTCTCAGCTGGGGCCCCTCTCCAGCCTGAACAGCCCCAGCTCCCTCAGCCTTTCCTGGGCACCGAGATGCTCCAGGCCCTTCCTCAGCGCCGCAGCCTCCGCTGGCCCCGCTCCAGGAGCTCCCTGGCCCTGCTGTGCTGGGGATCCAGAGCTGGACACAGCACTCCAGAGGGGCCTGCAGGGCTGGCCACAGGGGCAGGATCACCTCTTTCTGAACCATGAAAACAAAAGCTTTTAAATTTTTTGACAAATTTCTTACATAAACATACCACCATCTAAAATAAGACTTTCCAATAGAAGACCAAAAGAATGTCAGGAACGGAATGAAGTTTTCAGGTGCTCTCTCAAGCCCAAGGCTTTTATCTTTACACTGAGAAATTCCATCAAGACACTGTAAACAGCAAATTATTTGTGCAGTTGATTCTTTCTCTCAGCATTTCCCGGGTTGTGTCTTTCCTGAACACATCCTGCACTCCCTTCCTTGCTTTCGACAGGAATAGTAAACAGCAAAGTGTGTAAGCAGATTTCAGAGCTAATTGAAAATAGGAACATGGAGCCTAACGATATCAAATGAAAAATCCTGTCAAGTTTAGCAACAGACCATTTGCATCTCCTTTATTTTGTTGTACAAGTTCCCTGTTTGCATAGAAAAAAACTAAAATACATGTCAAGTTGCTTTGTAAGTGCCTGGTATCTAATAAGATTGAAAATACGTATCTCAAATGGTAATGAAGCATCATGTTTATTTGCCAAGCAAATTACTGGAAGGCAAATTACTGTGACAATAGCAAAATAGAAGAAAGGCAGGAAGACCTGCCCTGCTTTCCAGACACCAGGACACTTTTGGTCCTAGTAAATTGGTCCTTGCCCAAAGAACAGCTGAGAATAGCTTGGGAGGTGCCACAACTCAGGTTTGGGTGCCAGTAATGGTTTTAGAGGATTAAAGAGAACAGTTGCCTATCTCAAGCACTGTTAAATCCATGAGATAAGGATAGAAGAGAGTAACAGGGTGGAATTAACTCCAGGCCTGGTGAAGGCAAGATCCAGTCAGCACATCCTGGGAAACCCATCCCCAGAAAAATTCCCACTGTGGCAAAGTCTGTAGAGAAGCAACTGTCATACACACATCACCCAAAGCTCACCCCAGGTTAGGGACAGATGGCAGCTGCCACCACCAGTGACCACCAAAGCCCCTCAGAATATTCCTCTGTGGATACCTGGAACCTGAACTGCAGAGAACCCCCCCTTGAGATAAGATCAAGGTGAAACAATGGTCTGGGTGTTATCCTAGGCTTTAGGGGGAGGTTAACAAAGCTGGGGAGAAGGGATTGCTGAGAATGGACATGAAAAAGGTAGAATTTATGAGACACAAGAAAAGCCAATGGAGCAGCTCTGACTGGGACAAAGGGAATTCTGACAGAGACAGATCCTGACCTTCAATCCCAGAAATCACCAACTCAAAAGAAAAGGACCTCTGAGCTGGCACTAATTAGCATTAGAAACAAGAGAATCATTTAACCAATAGTGTAAGAGACCTGATGCCCATGAGCATTAATTCCCTGCTCGCTGAAATATATGAATAGGGAAAAGTTCCAGAGGACTTTGGGACCCTCCACCACTGAGAAACACAGGATAAAGAAAAGACCAGCAGGACAACACTGGATCCAGAAATGGTGACAATCTTCTGCTGGATCTGTCTCTCTCTCTCTCTCCTCTCTTTTCTATTCCTTCCTATCTCTCTACCTCACATTCACTGCTACATAAATTCCATATTATTGACTTTAGCACATGGACTCATTTGCACCTTAATTCGGGCAGAGGCATCTCTCACTAATCAGAGCTTAATAGAGGCCAAGGGTGTTAATTGAACAGAAATGCTCAGCCCATGCCAGTTGGCTTCAGAGACACAGAAAAGACCCTGGTGCTGCTTAATTTACCAGTACTGATCTGTCCATGGGAACTCAGAGATAACAACAATCCAGTGGAAAACAGGAATTTCCTGCCTATGGCACACAGGTTGGAACAAGACGACCTTGGTCCCTTCCAGCCCAAACATTTCTGGAATTCTACAATTAAAACTTTGGCTTCAGCAACCAAATTGCTTCCAGGTCTCATCACTTGGTCACCGGTGGCTGAGGTCAGTACCTGACATCACCTGCTGGAATTTTCTCCATTTTCTCCATGGGACCAAAATGGTTTAAGGTTTTAAATGAAGTGTAGGCTGGATTGCATTCTTCCCTGTGAGGATGGTGGGGCCCTGGCACAGGGTGCCCAGAGAAGCTGTGGCTGCCCCTGGATCCCTGGAAGTGTCCAAGGCCAGGCTGGACAGGGCTTGGAGCAGCCTGGGAGGGTGGAAGGCGTCCCTGACCATGGCAGGGGTTGGGACTAGATGTGCTTTAAGGTCACTTTCAACCCAACCATTCTGGGATTCTATCCTATGATTCTAACTCTGCCTTCCATATCCCATACTCAGCTCTGCTGGAAGTGTTCGGCAGAGGGATCAAGCAAGTTCCTGTTCAGCTTTTCCATATTCAGCGCACTTCAGATCACTCACTGCAGTCCTGTGTAGTGTCAGTTATACACTGAAATCTCCTTTTTCCTTTACTGGATCCTTTCTCATTTCCCAGTTTTTCAGCACACGGAGGTGAGAACCACCCTCTATTTTGCACTCCGAGGTGGAGTGGTGCCATGTGTGTATGACATCCCTGTTCTTCCTGTCTCTTCTCCTGGCAAAGTGCCTAAGGATAGCAAGTTTTGATTTACTGTTGGAGAGGACAGACAGAGGAGCTTGTCCACAGTGATTTGTGAATATATTTCAGAAGCGATGCACTCCAAAGAACATCTCCTTTTGTAACTTCAGCCTCCATCTCCCGTTGTTGAGATACTTTCCACTTGTATCAAGAAGCCTTTGAATCTTCTGGGGCTGCTTCCTGTGAAAAATTTGCAAACTTAATATTTGGATTCTTCCAGATATGAGTTTGGAGCTGCTCAGAGAATTTACTTTTTAAAAACACCTCTCTAATCTATTACCAGTTCTCCATCCCATGTGAGGAAGCACCAAAAATGTGTTATTGAAACGTGTGGGGCTTTTTAGGACATGGAATAAAATCAGATGTTTTATATTTGTAGATGAGCAGAAGTATAACTTTACGTAGGAAATATTTTCAAGTAAGATTTAATACTACAGGAGCTGTTTGTTTGCCTTGTAAAAGTCTATTAATAATTTTCTTTTAAAATGTTGTTACAGTGTCAAAAGAAGACCTAAAATTTCTAAGCAGCGTGATAAATTCACCTTCTTGTTTATGGCTTTTTAGGGGGGGGGGATAGTGACAGTTCCCAAAACCAGCCCTGGGAAATGCAGGAAACCTGGGGAATCTAAAGGAAACCCTGAGAAGGAGCTGGCACCAACCCAGAGCAGTTTCTCTGCTAAGAAAGATGCACTGATGGAGCACCTTTGTGATGGCTTTACTGCAGGAACAGTATCATAAATCTATAATGTTTCTCTCCATGAACTCCACTGGTGTACAGTGTATTAAACTGGCTGTTAATAAACTGAACTCCTTCTCTCTTGCTTGCCTCCCAAGCACATAAAATAAACACCAAGAAAAGGAACTAATTTAGAAAATGAATGAGAGGAAAATAGTGGCCAATAGCTCAGGGTGACAGTGGTCTCCCTTGGGGGACAAGTGTTGATTAATAGCTTCATTAATGACACAAACACAGGGATGGAGGTCACCCTCAGGAGGATTGCAGGTGACACCAAGCTGAGGGTGACCTGGTTGCGATCTTCCAGGACCTGAAGGGGCTACAAGAAACATGGAGAGAGACTCTTTAGAAGGGTCTGGAGTGCCAGGCCAAGGGGTAATGTCTTTCTTCCCACTGCCAGAAGGCAGGGATAGATGGGATATTGGAAAGGAATTGCTCCCTGGGAGGGTGGGGAGACCCTGGCACAGGGTGCCCAGAGAAGCTGTGGCTGCCCCTGGATCCCTGGAAGTGTCCAAGGCCAGGCTGGACACTGGGGCTTGGAGCAGCCTGGGATAGTGGAAGGTGTCCCTGCCCATGGCAGGGGGTGGAACTGGATGGGCTTTAAGGTCCCTTCCAAACCAAACCATTCCAGGATTCTGTGAAAAGAGAAAAGTACTCAGCCAAAAATTTTAATTTTCCCAGGCAGCCCCAAAGCTGCCCTGCTCCCCAATTTTTCTTTCCTGTCACATCACTGCCACACTATCTAAATAAATTTTCCCACCCTTTGCGGTCACTGCTGAACATTCAGAGCTGGTTTCCATTTTGACAGGTTGCTGCCAAATACAGCGTTTGATATTTTTCTGTTTGCATAAGACTCTCCTTGAAGAGGTCAGAGCTTCCCAAGGGAAATCTGGTGTCATTTGAGAGGCACAATAATAGCCCATTACACAGGCCAATAAACAACGTTGGAAGTAATTCCTCTTGGACATTCAAACTCTTTCCCTTTTCATTTTATCTTTCCATTCTAAAGATTCCTGTCAGTTCCAGTACATTCTTGCAATAAAATAGAAAGGCTGAGAAACTAACTGGTGATTTGTTAAGATGCATCTGACTGTGGAAAAACCCACTGCATTACTGGAAATTAAGAGCTGACCTCAGGGACCAGACATGAGCCACACTCACTGTTGAATTAACTTTGTTCCATCCCTCTTGTTTAGCTTGTGAGACAAATTATACATTAAAATCTGGTTTGATCCTGTTCCATTTCAGCTTCTGCTCCAGGCATTGCAGGAATTGTCTGCACAGATGGAAAGAGGAAGGGGCTGTTTACGCAAAATCCCAGGATCCCTGAGGCTGGAAAAGCCCTCCCAGCCCATGGAGTCCAAGCTGTGCCCCATGCCCACCTTGTCCCCAGCCCAGAGCACTGAGTGCCACATCCAGCCCTTCCTTGGACACCTCCAGGGATGGGCACTCCAAACCTCCCTGGGCAGCCCCTCACAAGGCCTGAGCACCCTTTCCATGGAGAAATTCCTCCTGCTCTCCAACCTGAGCCTCCCCTGGCACAGCTTGAGGCCGTTTCCCCTTGTCCTGTCCCTGTTCCCTGGCAGCAGAGCCCGACCCCCCCTGGCTGTCCCCTCCTGTCAGGGAGTTGTCCAGAGTCAGAAGGTCCCTCCTGAGCCTCCTTTTCTTCAGGCTAATTCCCAACCTTCCTCCTTTTCTCCACTGCTGTTTCCCATGCAATCTACCAACGCTGGGCCATGCTGGGACCTGACAGTGGAAATCACTTCCTCTCTACATACGTAATTACCAAAAGGACTTAGGAACAGAAAACTTTTTCAGGCTTAAGATTTTGTGCCTTCTGTCTCTATACTGAGGGTACAAAGACAATTTGGTTGTGTCATTCCTGGCCTCGCTGCTGCTCCACCAATGCTAGCACACCAAACTTCCTTCTTTACATCCCCTTTCATAGACACTATGGATCTCTCTTATCTAACTTGAAGCTTTCATCTTTGCCATTCCTGCATGGTTGAATTTGTGGGATTTGACACATTAAACACAGCTCAATTTGATGGAGTGGTCAGCAGGAGTGAGTGCTCCTGGCCTCTTTATGGGCTCCCACTGTGGCCATTAACCCTGGACCTCTTGGTGGCAACTCCTGCCAATGCTCTGCTGCTCTCCAACCTCATCCTCTCCCATCACTGCTGTTCTTACAGCATCCCAACCCACACTTTCCTTCTGACCTCGGCATTTTTCCTCCTGAAGTCTGATTTAATGGAAGTGAACTGCAACAGTCCAACTAATCTTTGCACAACCCCCAAACAATTCAGCTTCGAGCCTTTAATGAAGCCTTAACGACAGCAATTCCAGCTCAGAGCACAAGAGAACAACTGAATGGTGGGAAGTACAAATAAAAAATGGGTTTCAGCTGAAGCATTCACAAGCCCTGCTGCTGGTGACAGATATCTGTCATATCCCAAATGGAGCTAGGAACAAGCTTTATTCCTTCTAAGATAAATCAGTGTCTTCACTCCCAAACATTTTCCTAGTAATGGAAGGCAATCATGCCTCCAGCTTGGGAAGACATCATCATTTAGAACAACACAGTCAGCTTGATTTTCAGAAAAGAGTGATGGGACTTGATAAGAAGTGGCCAAAAACTCCCAGACTATCTTTTCAGTGCACCAGATACAACACTTCAAACCAGTTTCAAATAAATATCAAATAATGAAAACAGCTTGGTGGTTGAGTAGCACTCGTAATGTACCGTGAAAAGCTGTTTTCCTAATGGACATTTGGGGATTTGGGCACAAAGTTGCTTCCACATGCAGATGTTGGACAGAAAAACTCTCTATCAGCTCTGCAAAAAAAATCTGAAAAGACTTGCTCAACTTAGAACTGACCTGAAAAACACATTCGGGAATGAGGAGAATAATCAACATTTACACAAGTAAAGTTCCACGGTTTGACTGAATGGCACATGAGGAAGTTTATACAGTTTATGACTGGTAATCACATTATCTGAGACCTCTGCTAGAGTAAACTGAAGGAAGGAATGCCTGAATATGTTAATTGAAATAATGAACTGCTGAAATACCACAGCAATTGTGCTCCTGAAACCTGGGCTGAAGCAGAGCTACTCAGAGTCCAGGCCATCTATTACAAATAATGGAAAGAAAGACACAACAAAGGGGGAGATTTGGTGGCAGTGGCACTCTGGAGTCTGCTGGAGTGGCCAACTTTGTTATCCAGGGGAATTCTACCAGGCTTGCTGGGAGATGATATCACTAAAGAGCAATTTGGGCACTGCAATCATTAAGAGAACATGGGAAGTAAGAAATATTAATAAGACTTGGGGTTTATTCCTCTCTCACTTTTTACTTTTCTTTTCTTTTCCTTTCCTTTTTTTTTTTTTGTTAGTATTATCAATACATTTTACTTTAATGCCAGAAGTGTTGGGATTGGAAGGAACCTTAAATTCCATCCATTTCCACCCCTTGCCATGATCAAGGGCACCTTCCACTATCCAAGCTTGCTCCAAGCCCCATCCAACCTGGCCTTGAATTCCCACAACCTTACTTTTGCTCAAGTACAGAGGTACTCATCTTGCAAAACACAAAATATGTCCTGACAGGAATCACCTTGGGGCTTGAATCCAACCAGAACAATGTGGCCAGGGTTCACTGCAGGGAAATCCCCGGAAATAAGCAGCTGTAAAGTGTGCAGAGCACCTTTCCTCTCCTATTAATGAATGCACCAGTGCCCCATAAATGCAGTTATTTTACCCACTGTACAATGCCCAGACAGTAAAGAATATCAAACTCTAACACAAATTCCATTATTCCACCAGAGAGGCTCAGCTAATGATTCCAATTCCACACTCTTTGTCAAGTTAAAAGACACTGTAGACACTTGGATATTTGATATATTTAACAGCTAATTGCTTGTTGTTTATTCAGAGCTAAAAATTGAGTACCAGATGTGGCAGTTCCCCACATTGTCCCCAAAGACAGCAGGGTGGTTGTTTTGATCCAACAACCAGTTCATTTTCATGGCAGGCAGAAAGGAAGAAGGAAGCTTGCCAGAAGCATGGATTTTACCATAAGGAACTGACTGGCAGGTGGTTCTGGGGCACAATTATCCTGGATTTATACATTTATCAGGTGTAATCCTTAGTCCTGGCTATGGCACCTAAGATGATTTGGCTTTATCTTGTTATTGTTACAAAATTCCTATGACACTCAGCTCAATCCCAGCAGAAATTTCCCATACATAATACAATGCACTACAAATGCTCCTGCTTACAGTTTTATTTCAGCACACTTGCCTCCTCTGAGAGTTTGCCATTTTCTTCTTGAAAAATACTTTTAAAATCCATCCTAGCAGCATCAATCTTAAACACTGGTTGGTTTATTTATTTTCCAAGATGAGTAGATTCTCCCTCTATTCCTTCCAGCTTTCTTCCTTCTCTAACTCTTTCCAAGGAGGCTGCAGATATTTTTTTGTGTGGTGCATTCAACAGCTCTAAGGGAGCCATCAGCTTCCAATCACGTTAAAGCTTCCTCTCTTTACTGGGAGTTTCCAATCCTATCCAACCTGGCCTTGGATACTTCCAGGGATCCAGGGGGTAGCCACAGCTTCTCTGGGTACCCTGTGCCAGGGCCTCACCACCCTCCCAATACCCCATCTATCCCTGCCTTTGGAAGTGGGAAGCCATTCCCCCTTGTCTTGGCACTCCAGGCCCTTGGAAATTGTCCCTCTCCCTCTTTCCTGTTGGCTTCTTCAAGTCCTGGATGGCCACAATTAGGTCACCCCAAAAACCAGAGCTTTTCCTATTGCTTATTACCATATAGACCTCATTGAGTATTTGCTTCTGCAAGGACACCATGAAAGAGTTCAGTAAAATCAGTATTGAAATGTGGCATATCAATAACTGCCACCTGAATTGGACAGCAAGGCTTGGTGCCCAGCTGGCAGGGCAGCTTAAATATCCAACTTGTCCCTTTCAGACATGACCCTTCTGCCTATGGAGATGCCAGAGGCCTTGTTGTCTTCTTTGGCCCATCCCTGGAAGTGTCCAAGGCCAGGCTGGACGAGACTTGGAGCAACCTGGGATAGTGGAAGCTGTCCCTGCCCATGGCAGGGAGCAGAATGAGATGGCTTTTAAGATCCCTTCCAACCCAAACCAGTCTGGGTTTCTGTGATTCTTTTCCTTTTATAAATCTGTGCTTCGTTTAGGGCTTTGCTGCAAACAACCCTTGTTACTCTCATTTGCTGCTGCTTACAGATCCCATCAGTTCCCTGCCTTACAGCACATCTGTGATGCATCTGTTCCAACAAGAACTCCAGATGTCCGGAGCACATGGATCTCACCATGCTGCCGCAGTTTTCAAGACTTCACGCATTAGTACAAGAATCTGCATATTTGGTCTTGGTCTGGTTACTTGGCTGGTCTAATTGGAATAAAATGTTACATCCCAAGGTACCCTCTTCCTTGTCTTCTACCTGAAGTTAATCAAATTCTACCCTATCCCTGTATTTCCTCCATAGAAGATGAATTTCCTTAAATTGCTCATTTATCCAAACCATTCATTCCTCAGGCTCCCTCCAGACTTCCAACCACAAATGCTGTTTTGGCTGAAGTGAAATTCATCTGAAATGGCAGCTATTAGAAGGAGACATGAAACTCCATTAAAACCTTGGAGGCACTGCTAACCAGGTTATTCACCTCCTGCTTCTCACCCTGTTTCATTTGGGAAAATAGACTTCAGTGGAAACATACCATATGTAATCTTTAAGCTGCATCAAGCTGATGAGAGTTGAGAAAGAAAAAATAATTAGGGTTGGAAAAGACCTTTAATATCCCCAAATCCAATCAACAACCCAGCACTACTTCTGTCACACTAACCTATGCCCTCAAGTGCCACATCCACATTTTTTTGAACATTTCCAGGGATGGGGACTCCACTATCTCCCTGAACAGCCCAGTCCAATGCTTGACCACACTCTCCATGTAGAAATTTTTCTTAATATCCAATCTGAGCCTCCCATGGCACAAGTTGAGGCCATTTCCTCTCATCTTATCTCCAGTTTCCTGAGAGAACAGATTGATCCCATCTGGTTCCACCTTCCTTTCAGAGAGTTAAAGAGCAATAAGGTGTCTCCTCAGACAACAAGGTGGCTCTCTCCTCAGCAGCCTCAGTGATTTTTGGGAGCTCATTAACAGGAGTTTTGAAGATCTCACAGGTAACGCTCATTCCAGTGTGTCCCACACCCAACTCCCCTCACAATTCACCAGGAGAATATTTCCACCAGACAAATCTTGGACTAAATGGCTTCCAAGCAGTAATTCCCAGTTCTCTGCTGTAGTAGTGGGTAGGTCACACAAAGGCAGCATTTTGAAGCTTGAACCCAAGTCCTCTGTGCCAAACCAGCCAATTTCTCTAAGAACAGGGGCACAGACAACCGGTACAGGCAGCAGCTCCAAAATTATTCTGCTTCACCTGAAATGATATTTAAATACAGCCACAGACAACATTTTTCCCCATGCTCTTACCAGGAAGAAACGAAATATTTCATGCTGGATCCAATTACGATGCAATCAATTTTAACTGATTCTGCTCTGAGTAGGCATAAATATTTCTCATAAAGGAAGTTAGGGTAATTGATTCATTTAGATTAATAGAGAGAAAGTGAACTGTATTACAAACAGCTGGAAATTAACTTTGTCCTTGCAAGCATGAAACAACACTAAAGGTCCCTCAGCCTTAAAGTATGTAAAAATCTGAAAGGAAGAGGAGTTTTTCAAAGAGGGCAGAAAGATCCACTTAGCACAGCAGGAATTTAAGGCTCGAACACCAACAACTTCCTACTGCCATACTAATGTCCTGTCAACTTTGATTTCCAGACACAGCTCTTGATTTCAGCTGCAAAATGTCCATTTCTTTATTCATGCTCTTGCTTCGAATTCAAAGTCCAAGTTCTCTTTTTAATTTATTATTACTATTTTAACATAAAAAATGTGCCATACACTTTTGATTTTCTTTTCCTTTTTCTTCTTTTTTTTCTCTTTTGGGTATTCAGTTGTTAACTGAATGACCACAACTGAGGGTTTGCTAACTGTCTTGGGTTGCAATGCAGGATGTGACTGGAGGTGTGTATTCTATCACCATCTGCTGAAACTAACTGGGGCAGTGATCCTTATCTCTGTGGGAGATATTCTCTGCTAATGGGCCATCTGTTAAAATCAGGTGGGGCAGTGTTCTTTATCTTTTCCACAACCCATCCTTCCTCCAGGAAGATATTGTCTGTTAATGGGCCATTGAGTCCCATTGCCTGACTGATAAAATTACATCATCCCATTGGGAGATGCTCCAGCCAGGGGGAGGAGCCAAGCCTTTCCTACCTAGAGAAAATCTGAGATTTGGAACACCAAAGTAGCCTTTTTCCACTGGATCCCAGAGGAAAATTGGACTTTTTCACATCATCCCTGGAACTTTGGAGGAAAACTGCACCCTGTTACAGGACCACTGCTTCAACAGAACCACATCTGTCACTGCAGGAGGATGCAGCCACCATTTAATGGGACTGCTACCAACACCCTGACTGATTGATGGGGTATCAGGTTGTATTCTGACTCTGTCAGTGTTTTTGGGTCTATTCTCTGTAATACTGCATTTCTATTTTAATTTTCCCAGTAAAGAACTGTTATTCCTATTCCCATATCTTTGCCTGAGAGCCCCTTAATTTCAAAATTATAATAATTTGGAGGCAGGGAGTTTACATTCTCCATTTTAAAAAGAGGCTCCTGCCTTTCTTGGAAGACACTTGTCTTTCAAACCAAGACACTAACCAAAATCAGGAGTCTTTCCTTATCTCCAGTTGCAAATTAACTGCATGAACATGACTGGAGATGGGACAGTGTCTTGTCAAGAACCAACACACTTGAGTTCGTTGTTCTCCCTTCCCTGATGACTGGGAAGTTCTTCCTTAAACACTCATAGAAGGTGCATCTTCAAACCTCATCTGACCTTCAGCACAGCCTGGATTGCTCCTCAAGCTGAGGAAGAGCATCTCAAAGGAGCAACCGATTGAGGCTTTGAGAATAGCCCAAAGGATAAAGGAATGAAGCAACATCTGTGCTGCAAATCCTTGGAAAGGAGCACCATCCCATGGAGCTGCTTCCTGAGTAGAACAAGCTCCAGCAATCTTTCACTTTGCTGCTTTCTAATAGCTGGAAATCCACCTCTGTTCAAAATAAGCTCTAGGGAAGACTCCCAAAGAGGCTGACTAAAACAGGCATCACAAAAACATTAATGCACTAGAAGGTATTTGGAAGACTCCTCTGTCAGCAAGAGGAAAATCCACCACTGCCTTTGGAAGGACCCCAAATCACACTCTGTCACTCTGGCTGAGGGATGCTACTTTCCAGCCAATGGAAGAAAAGGGAGAAGAGTATTCTATAGGGTTAACACATAAAATACAGACAGGTCCTGAGGTGGGCAACTCGATCATCATGGAAATATGCTGGGCTCCAAGAAAGCCATTCCCATTCAGGCACAGGACGTTGGAACTGCCATCAGATTCTAGGAAAGCACCAGTCCAGCATTTAACATTAAAAACAAAACAAACAAACAAACAAAAAACAAAAACAAGGAAAAAACCAAACAAACCAAACAAGAATCCCATTGGAAATCATTAAGAAAAAAAACCAATCCCACACCTCAAACATTTTTCCATGATATGCGTTCTGTGCCACTGTTTGCAGCTCCATCCATCACACTCACTGAATGTCCTGCCTTCTTCCTCTGGATTTGCCCACTCCTGGCCAGGATACCCTGGCAGACAGCCCCTGGATCAGATCCTGTAGTTGTTTGGTTCCTCTTTACTATCAGTTGTAACACTACTGTAAATTACTGGCTGCAATTAGTGTTTTCTGGGGATAAATGAGATGAAGCAAAGCCTCACCACAGGGGAATGATGACACCTGCTAAGGTTGCCATAATGTTCTTCAGAGAAAAAAAAATGTTATAGAGGGGTAATGAAGTTTCTCTCATCAAAATAATAAGACATATTTTCTATTAATTTTAAGGTTACACAGGCATGTAACTCTCAAGGGAGAAATCAGTGAAAAAAACTCCAAAACAAAATAATTTGATCAGGCAAAGCAAAGGCAATGTTCCAGGAAAGAGAAACCATTGAACACTAACAGAGATGATAGAATCATATCTTTGGGTTGGAAAGAACCTTAAAGCCCATCCAGTGCCACCCTGCCATGGGAAGGGACATCTTCTACTATCCCAGGTTGCTCCAAGCCCCAAAATCCAACCTGGCCTTGAACACTTCCAGGGATCCAGGGGCAGCCACAGCTTCTCTGGGCACCCTGTGCCAGGGCCTCACCTCCCTCACAGGGAACCATTCCTTCCCAGTATCCCACCTAACCCTGCTCTCTGGCAGTGGGAAGCCATTCCCCTTGTCCTGGTACTCCATCCCTTTTCCCAAGTCCCTCTCCATCTTTCCTGCCAGCACCTTCGGGCACTGGAAGGCCATAGTTAGGTAGTCTCCAAAGCTTCTCCTCTCCAGGCTGAACAATCCCAGCTGTCCCAGCCTTTCCTCCCAGCAGAGCTGCTCCATCCCTCTGATCATCCTGGTGCCTCCTCTGGGCTCCCTCCAGCAGCTCCAGGTCCCTCCTGTGCTGGGCCCCAGGGCTGGGGCAGCTCTGCAGGTGGGGTCTCCCAAATGTGAGACAGAGGGAAAGTTGGTAATACCAGAGAAACAAAAGACCTGAGGAGAAACCTGTGACTGACCTAGTCAAGCTCTCAGAAGTAGCTCCAAGATTCTCCATTGTCATGTTTCATAGACAGTCAAAAATCAGAGCTGGTGTAGTGGAACATCTCTGTCCAAAGGACGGAAAGGTCAGAAGCACTGATTATAAAAACATCCATTTTCCAGCAGGAAAAGGTGATTTAAGCCACAAGATGCTGCTGAAACCCTGGTTACTGACACTGAAACAGAGGACATGCCAAACCAGTGTTGACAGTTCTGTGCCTCTGGTCCCAGCACATGGATGTCTCCTGGAAGAGCCAAGAGTGCTGAGACCCCTTGGCAACAGTCCTGAAACAGACAAAGCAAACACTGTGCCATTCTTTAATCCCAGTAAGTACACACATCAGTTGGAGGCTGATCCCAGGAAAAACAATGCAAACAGACAGAGGAGACCAAATGCATGCTAAAGGAGGATAATATACCTATTAACATGGGACAATAGGGGAAAAATACATGAAATTGGTTATTTGTAATGAAATTACAAGCCTGGAGAGCAGAGGGAATGCAACTTCCCAAGTTTAAATATCCATGGCCTCGTATCACATAAGCTGATTATGAAACTATGAAAATAAACAGTATGAACATTAAATAAATTAAGAGTGAGTGAGCAGAGGTCTCAAAATGCAACCAGGAAGAAATCCCTGCATTAGCCACATGTCAACACACAGATCCAAGTCTGGGAATGGTTTAGAAATGCAGTGTCCTGACAAGGGTCTGGACAACACTAAGATGCTGTGGAGCCTCTCTTTCCTTTAGAGATGAAAAGAGTTGCAGGCTTTGAGTATAGTCAGGGAAAATACAAAGGTTCATGCCAGGCCCACTTTTTCTCCAGTACCTCCCTACCATCCCTGCTGGAGGTGGGACATTGTCCAGGAACATTGACAGAGGGTGTAGGTGTGTAACCAAGGGGTAACAAGGGTGTGCCTGACTTTAGCTGAGCAATGGGGGAACACTGCGTGGTCCTGTGGGCCAAAACTCAGAAAGTGAAAGCAATCCGAGTCCATGGAGAGGAGTCCAGCTCAATGACCATATCCTAGAACATTTGATTTCATCAGAAAGCCTCTTACACTGCCTTCTTCTGTTTCATCAAGCAGAAACTGGGGAATGAGATGCCCAGATTTGTGCTGCCTGAAGGTCCTAGGGCAAAAACTGCTTTCACTGTGGAGAACAGCAGCCCAGCAAGCCTTCCTTCTACCATGGGAAGAAGGAAGGGGAGTTTTCTTCCAGAAGGGGGATATTTTCCTTAAGAGGTGGGATACTTCTTTTAAAAGTCAAATATATTATTTTAGAAGTGGGATACATAACTTTTCAAGTGCTGTAGCAACAATGGGATGGGATTGTTCATTAATAATGATGGTGATGACTGGGAAAATAAAACACTGTGAGGTTACAGCAACCTGATCATTTATTCAGCACTTTTCCTTTTGCACTTCTCAGGCTCATCCCTACACCCACCTAACAGCAAGGTTTGTATTTTGGCTGGAGCTGGAAGCATGTTTTGCTTAGCTAAGTCCAAGTTGGCTTTGATGGGATGAGGCAGGGAAGGGTGAGAGGCTTAGTTCGACTCACAGCTTTTTCCTTCTTCTCCGTTTCTGGGTTTAACCTCACAGACAGCATCACAAGCCAAAATTAGCCCAGCATCTAAAACTCAGACTACACAGAGCTACTCCATGGATGCTTGTTATGTTTGAAGGCTAATTAGAGCTAATAAAAATAATATCAAAATGTTCAGTGCTCTTCCTGGCTGCTGAATGAGAAGGACCATGCAAATCAGTACTGAAGAGAGAGCAAATGTGTGGTTTTAATGTATTTTAATGTTTACTAATCCAGCAGAGACATCTGACACCCACCAGGCATGTTTTCAGATAGCTGAAAATTAACAGAGATCATGCCACTAATTACAAAAACAATTAAACAAAACCAAGGCAGCACATTTTAATTAAAGAATCTTCCCATTTGTTGTTTTTCTTAAATCTATGCCATGTCATATTTCAACAGTAAAAAAAATCCCAACGCAAAGCTCCAATGTGCTGTCACTTGGGTGAAATTGCCCTTGAAAAAAAGCAGCCACCGTTTCCCATCTGTCTGCAGAATAAAGAATTAATGAAAGGAAACCCTTAGTCAATTTAAAAATAATGAGCCATCAATATGGAGCTGCTTCAGCTCTATCAAACTGAATTAACAGCTCATGGGCTTTTTGGTTGGTTGTTTCTTTGGTTTTTGTTTCTTGGAGTTTTTTTGTTTATTTTTTTTCTACTGCCTCTGTTTCTTCTCTTTTATTTAATCTAGTTGATACTAAAAGGCAAAAATCCTGAATTTCACACTTACCAACCACCGAATTCCTTGTCTGGTTATAAAAGGTAAAATTTACTAAATTAGGTTGGGCTTAACCTTACTAAACCAGGAGTACAACTTTCCAGCACCTTTTTTTGACACCTGAACTCCAAGCAGGAATCAACCATACCAGGGACTTGGACAGAACCTGGCACAAGCCAAGGAAGTGCCTGCAGCACCTGGCTTACATGGAATAATTCTAATTGTAGGGATGATTCTAATTGTACCCCAAGTAAAAACAACTTAAGCCCCCCAGGTGATGGAGGGAACAGTTCCCTGAGGATCCTGGGCTCCAGGGAAGCACAACAATCATCCAGAACGGGCTGTGAGCCCACAGAAGGTGTCTTTAATTCTGTCACCCCACACTGAAGTTTGCATGAGCACTGCACAACCCTATCAGGCCTGTGAGAGTCTACCTATAACAGAGGCTAGACAGCGTAAAAGGAATAAAGTAGGGATTTATTAAAAGGCCTTCAAAGGATACACCTTGGGCAGTACAAGAGCCTGGCTGTGGCTCTACCCAAGATGGATCCAAAATGGATGGCATGTCACAAGTTTTCACACTTTTATAAGTTTTGTCCATTTACATATTGGGGTCAATTGTCCAATTACAACTTCAGGAAGTCCCATCCTCCCACAATGTTCTCCTCAATTCCCTGTTGTTTATACTTCTTCAGCCTGAAGCTGCCAACGGTGTCCTTGGTTCTTAGGCTGGAGAAGGATTGTTTTATCTAACTGAACTGTGAAGAGAACTTGCTAACACTTGATATGAAGTTCAGAGTTACACACTAATGCAGTACAGAATCCAGAAAATATGAAAGCTAAAACTTAGGGCATCAGCAGAACCACACACAAAGCTATTTATATACAATTTTATCACCTATTTCTCCTCTCTCCCTCCACATTGACCCAGTGAGACCCAACAAAATTCATGTTTTTGAATTAATGATGAAAAACACGTCCTGCCAATCCACCTCCCAGGCTGGCATTTATTGGTGCTCAGGAGCTGCTTGTAATCTTGTATTCTAACCACTATCAATTATCATAAAAGGTTGAAGTCTTCACCTGCTGTTTGATAAATAATGCATGAGAGAGATTAACAACAGGCAAGAAATAGCACTGCCAGATCTTTAACACTTAATATCCAACCAGTCCTGGTCCCCAGGGACCTGAACAAAAAGCCTGTGCTCCAGGGGCAGAGCCTGGGCAAAGAAAGGTGCTTTACAAGTGCCTTTTACAAAGTTTCACAGATCAAAACCTGTGTTTTGCCTGAGATGTTGTTAATAAAATAACTGGAATCGAAAGAAGCTGTTTGAACTGGTATCATATGCCATTCCAAGGGGGAAGAATAAAATCTCAATAACCTGAGAGCTCTGTGAGAACACTGATTAAACAAGGAGCTATTCTCCCATCTTAATAATTCTATGAATTCTATGATTCTAGGAATTCTTATGGAAATACGTATTTCATTCCGCTGTTACAGAGCTTTTTTCTTTAATTTTTTGTCCTTTCTTCTTTTTTTTTCTGTCCTCTTTTATTTATTTATTTTTTTAATAGACAACATCGTCCTTCAGGCCCACCCTCAAGCTACCTACTACCAAAGAAAAGCAGCTTATCCTTCCCTTTCAGCTCCTCTCAGCCAGAGATCTTTAAAAACCAAAGCCCCCCGTGGGAAAGGTGGAAGGAATGAACACCCATGGTGACAACACACCTCCAGGAGAAATAGTTTCTCATTACTGAGTTAAATCAAGTGCCTGGAGGGGCTTCAGCAGGAGCATTAATGCTGAACAAAAGTGTGAAACAAACCCCATATGGTCACTTAACAAATTTAACATGTTAAAACATTATGAGTTGATACTGATGGGATTTGAAAGGGTTTTAATAATCCAGGGCAGTCCCTCAGCATCTCATGGCAGGTGGAGGTGAAGCAGGAAATCCATCCCAAAAGCCTGGAGCAAGTACAGGAGGATGAACCCAGCCTGTGGATCCCTAGCAAAGAACTCCCCTGTCCTGCTGCATACACAGCTTAGAGGGAAGTGCAGATCCTGGTATTCCCAGGCTGGAAAAATCCAATGGAACACAGCTGAATGTTGGGGGAAACCACAAGATTTTTTTGACCAAAGCTTTGCTTTTACAAGAGAAGTGGGAGAAATTAACTGCAATCCTTCATGGCCAAGGGAAGGCAAGGACAAGGGAAGGGAAAGAATGGTTCCAAGGACATTCCTGTTGGAGAGATGGATGCTGACAGCCCATTAGGGGTGGGAGGTCCCACAGAGAAACAGGCTCTATTAACAACAGGCTTAATGTATATTCTAAAAAGGTCAAGAGTAAAAAAATAAATACCAGAAAATTCCTTTAGTAAATAAGTAACAACAAATGGGCTTTCATTTACCCAATTTAGAAAGCCAAACAAAAAACCAAACCTTTTATTTCCCACAAAAATCCAAAGGGGAAAACATGAATGCATAGAAAATTACACCGTAAACATCAACAATTTGGTAACCCTCTTTCCTTCCTTCACTGGAAAACTTCTTACTATCTGATGAGATACAGTTTACAAAAAAAACTCATTCAGTTCTAATCCTAAATGACAGATAATTCAAATTCTGCTTCAAAATAGTTGCTAAAGGATCTGGAAGTAGAGATAAGCCTCTTGTTCTGATACAGCAACCACATCATGGTTTGGGCTGGAAAGGACCCTCCTCTTGTTCCACCCCCTGCCATGGACACCTTCCACTATCCCAGGTTGCTCCAAGCCCCATCCAACCTGGCCTTGGACATTTCCACAGCAGGAGATCCCCCCAGAAGACCCAGGAAAAGCCAGAAGGGAATTCCCCAGGGGTCTCTGATCTGTGGGGCAAGCAGAGGTATTTCTGGAAAGGGAAATAGATAAAAAGTGACCTTTGACAGACAGGAAGAGCAATGCACATGCCACACAACTTAGAAAGAAATTAGGACATTCAACAGTTAACTGCACTATGGGAACATCATTCCCAAAAGAATCCCCAAAGAGATTCAGTAAGATTTTTGTTTGTAAAAGGAATGAGATACAAAGGTGTTAACAGGGGGAGCAACCAGGCAAAAATCACAGATCATTAATGCTGGAAGAAACCTCTGAGACTATTGAGTACAACTGTTATCTCAGCACTGCCAAGGCACCACTAACCCATGTCCCCAGGTGTCACATACACGTGCCTGTGACATTCCTCCAGGGATGGGTGGATTTGGCACTGCCCTTGGCAGCAGTGTCAGGGCTGGACAACCCTTTCAGGAAGGAATTTTCCCAATACCTAACATCAACACTGGCACATCTTGAGGCTGTTTCCCCCTGGCTGCCCCTTCATGTCAGGGAGTTGTGCAGAACCAGAAGGGCCCCCCTGAGCTTTCTTCGTCTCATCAGATTTAAGGATTATCCACCAGAAACCCCAGAGAGGGGAAGAAACAGCCCATGGGCCACATCTCAGGCCAGCACTACATCTCCCCCAGCCCTTTGTATGATGGGAAGAACTATTGGAAAGACTTAGATGCATCAAACAGAGGGTGTGGAGCTGCATGTGAGGGGAAACAAGATCAAAACACGCAGACGCTTGAAAAGTGAGGTGGTTCTCCCTGCTGCTACTTTCCACAGAGATGTCCTTTCTAAAAACTATTAATTCCTTGCATGGATGATAATTTGTCACAGAGCTACTCTTTTCACCCTGTTGTGAAAGTGACAAAATAATAGGCCCGATGTGAATGCTCAACAGTGCATTTCAGAAGCAACATGTGCCAGGTTTTTCACTGGGCTTGTAAACCATCCTGAGAAATAAAATTTTACGCCTGGTAGCAGCAATGTATAATTATTCCTCTGAAAAGAACTAATATATATTCAGGCAAAAACTTAGTAAAATATTCATAGATTATAGAATGGTTTAGGTTGGAAAGAAACTCGATGTAGTTCCATCCCCCTGCCATGCGCAGGGACACCTTCCACTATCCCAGGCTGCTCCAAGCCTCAAAGTCCAACCTGGCCTTGGACATTTGCAGGGATCCAGGGGCAGCCACAGCTTCTCTGGACACCCTGTGCCAGGGCCTGCCCACCCTCACAGGGAACAATTCCTTCCCAATATCCCATTTATCCCTGCCCTCTGGCCATGGGAAGAAAGCCATTCCCCGTGTTCTGGCACTCCATCCTTTGTCCCTCTCCAGCTCTCCTGGAGCTCCTTTAGGCTCTGGAAGGGGCTCTGGCTCTGAGCTCTCCCTGGAGCCTTCTCTTCTCCAGGTGAACACCCCCAGCTCTCCCAGCCTGGCTCCAGAGCAGCCAGGGCAGCTCCATGACCTCCTCTGGGCTCTCTCCAGCAGCTCCAGGTCCCTCCTGTGCTGGGCCCCAGGGCTGGGGCAGCTCTGCAGGTGGGGTCTCACCTGAGCACAGGGGCAGAGGGGCAGAATCCCCCCTTCCCTGCTGGCCACACTGGGGGCTCAGCCCAGGGCACAGGGGGGTTTCTGGGTCCCAGCTCTCACCCACAGCACCCCCAGGTCCTTCTCCAGGGCTGCTCCAGCTGCTCATTCCAGTCTGGATCGATCCCAGGGGCTGCCCTGATCCCAATGTATCATCAGCACTTGGCCTGGTTAAACCCCCTGAGATTCTTGCCCCTCCAGACCACAACTCCCCCAAACATCTCCAGAAAAAAAAGGGCTTATCAGAAGGAGAAAATGATCCCTAGGACTGGGGTAATGGTATAACTCAGAGACAGCCAGCAGGTCCAGACTTAATGATTTATTTTAATCAGGCCCTATGTTCCTAAACAATTGTGTCAATAGGATAAAAATATGGAATAGCAGAGTAATGATGAAAAATGATGATTGAATAAAGGAGGAAAAATCTCTCAGAGACACAGAGCAGAACATTGGGCTTGATTAGCATGACTTTGAAAATCTAAAAGGATACAAGGAGCTTTCACATGAGACTGTGTAACAAAATAAGCCAACAAATGTAATTTATGTTTGAGCCAAACAGGGCTTTGAAATCCATAATTTATTTAATTATTTTACTGTTCCAAGCACTCTGCTGCTCAAAACAAGCAATAACTTAAGTGTGATTCTTATTAGTAATTCAAAGTTGGAATAAAGAGAAAAATTCTGATGTTTTGGAACACTCTGCTTAAAATAGGGAATATGAGGGAGAAACATATTATCCATGAATTACTAAGCAGTTATCCACCATTTTAAGATCAAAATAAAATTAGTGCAATTAAAGGAAGCTGAGACATGAGCATTATAAAGCCATTTTTTACCGTGTTTTCCCCTTCTCCTCCCCCATTTTTGGGGGAAGGGTTTGAAGGCTTATGAAAACATTGAGGACAGCTCATAACTCACCTGGTCCAGATCCATGCTCCCAGTGCCACATCTAGACACATGTTGAAGAATGGGAAATGCAAAGCCATACCTGCTCACCCAGGTGTGAAAAGGGACTGGGGTCATATCATCACTTTAAATGGAAATTTAGGTGAGGTTTCCTTGGAAGGAAGTAATTTTTCAAAAGCATGTCTGACTTACAGAAAGCATCTCAGAAAAGTAATGGGAATTTTGTCCTGGGGGACAGATTTCCCAAGATTCTCAGGCACCTCCTGAAGAGACACAGAATCCCAGCATGGCTCAGGCTGAAGGGAGCACAGTGGGCTTCTGGTGTCACCTCCCTGCTCCAACAGGGCCATCCCAGAGCACAGGGCACAGGATTACGTTCAGCTCTCATTTTTAGTGCAGTTTTGTTTATTTTAATCAGACACTTCATTTCCCAACGAGGTAAGGTGGGGAATTATTTTGAAACAGAAGAAACAGAAGGAGGTAAGTTTGGGGGCCCATCACACTGTTGAACGTGTCTTCTGGTGTTAACTAGATTTGCAAAAGAACTGACATGGCTCCAACCACTCAGATGGGATATTGGAAAGAAACTCCTCCCTGTGAGGGTGGAGAGGCCCTGGCAAGTGCCCAGATACCTGGATCCCTGGCAGGTGCCCCTGGATCCCTGGAAGTGTCCAAGGCCAGGTTGGATGGGGCTTGGAGCCACCTGGGATAGTGGAAGGTGTCCCTGCCCATGGCAGGGGTGGCACAGGATGGGCTTTAAGGCCCCTTCAAACCCAAACCAGTCTGGGATTCCTACAGAGGACTCAGCTGAACAAAAGGGAATTTTGAGAGCTGAGTTGGCAGCAGAGCCCCAGCAGGTCCAAAAAGCTGATTCCAGACTGAGCATCTCCAGCACCCAAGAACCAGTAGAGCTGGGAATTTTGCACTTGTCCAGAGAGCTCACCAGAGCTGAGGGAAGAAGGACAATTGGATTCTGAGCTGCAGGGTAGGACCTCCATTGTTTGACAAAGAATTCACATAAAAGACCATTCCTCAGAAAGCAGAAGATCCATTTTCTCTGACATCAGTGTCACACCTTTGCTGGTGGCACGAGAAGGAAACCTGAGCTCTCAGGACTGGGACAGCTCCGTGGGAGTTATTGCCATGGGACAACAGACTCAGGCTGACCTTTTCTGGGAGCTGGCTGGAGCAGCCGCCTCCAGACTTATCAGCCCTGCTTTGGGCTCTGTTTTACACTTCAGTATTAAAGCAATATCGAAACACTTGGAAAGCGCACTGCAGTTCTGGACACCAATCCAAATCATCACCTCCCACTCCCTGGAGCAAATCTGATTTTAAAAATCCTCAAAATGTATCAAATCCTCCAATTCTTGCACTGCTTTACTAGGACTGTGAAGGAGAAGACAATCAAGGAGCATTACTACTGAAACAACATTTGATGTTGCAAAACTATATGGAAGAAATAATTAGGAGAAACATGCAGTTCTTGATTGGCAAAGGTAAACAGACACCTTGGGAATATGAATGGATCATGTACTTTAACTTGAATAATTTATTCTGACTACTCAAACTGTCATAGATGAACTCTTCAGAAAAATTCTAGTCACTCTGAAAATTTCCAGCAAAAAAAGGAAATCCCAAACACATTTTGAAAAGGCCTCGGCATTACAAAGCAGAATCCACAATTACCATCTGCAACATTAGTGATCCACAACAATTACCCCATTGAAACATCACTTTTCTTTCTCCTCCCGGAAGGTAATTCAAGGACCTCTGTTCCACCTCTCCCAAGTGCACCAACATCAGGTTAGGATATTTGTCCAGACAGCTGACAGCACAGAAATAATTAAGTATTTCCAACTCTATCCCTATTTTCTACCCTTAAGAATTAATCAGTTTCTCAAAGGATAACTTTTTTCTATTACTTTCACCCTGAATTATCTCCTGCTTTTTGAAACTTTGATTTTATTTTTTAAATATATAATTTTAAAAAATAATAACTGAAAGAGGAGAATTGCAGAGATCTTTAGCAACATCTCTGCTTAAGTCCCAACCACTGGTGATGTGCAGATAAATAGAAGTAGAATAATAAACTGATCCATTTTACAGCTTTCTCAGTCTTTACACATTTGTCCTACATGAAAAACATGAGAATTGCAATCCATGGCACAAAAACAGCATTAGACACCAAATTGATTCATTACTTCCCAATGAAATCCTTAATGCACAAATCTGGAGAACACATAATTTCAGAACAGAAATGAACAAACAGGCTGGAATGAAACAAAAATAATTTCCATAAATTTCGTTCTCTTTTCCCATCTCATGAATTTATAAATTAAATCAAATTGTCAGGAAAGAAGTGATACTTCCTTGTGCACATTTTGATTGAAGCACCTGCAGGCACAGTTGAAAAGCAACACCTATAAGCCAACTGCTGACATGAAAAATGGGGAAAAAACATAAACAGAAGCTATAAAAAAATAAAAATATTCTGTATTTCATCTCACTGAAGTAATTTATTAGTTGAGTAAATTATGGAGGAAATTTTGGACAGTTCTTCGACCAGAACATTTAGAAAAATAAACCAAGTCAGCTACAATTGGGTGTCTCTTGATTCCCTGGCACTTGCATCCTGTCACAGGCTTACCACCCCAACCAGGGAGGCAGCAGCAGGAAGTCCTGTTGCACAAACTTTCCAGGAATGTTCATTGTTGCCAATGGATTTCTATGGCCCAATTTAAGCCCTTTCTCCCAGTCTAATCTGCACAATCCTAAAAAGCACAGGAATGCTTTGAACAATGCAGAATTAGATCCAGTACTTCTCACAGCACCACAGAGTCTGGGTTGGAAGGCACCTGAAAGCTGATTCAGTTCCACCCCCTGTCATGGGCAGGGACACTTTCCACTATCCCAGGCTGCTCCAAGCCCCATCCAACCTGGCCTTGGACACTTCCAGGGATCCAGGGGCAGCCACAGCTTCTCTGGGCACCCTGTGCCAGGGCCTGCCCATCCTCCCAGGGAACAATTCCTTCACAATATCCCATCTAAATTTCACCTCTGTCAGTCTGAAACCATTTGCCCTTGTCATTTCCCTCCATTCCTTGTCCCAGCTCCCTTTCCAGCTCTCCTTTAGGCTCTGGAAGGGGCTCTGAGGTCTCCCTGGAGCCTTCTCTTCTCCAGGTGAACACCTCCAGCTCTCCCAGCCTGGCTCCAGAGCAGAGGGGCTCCTGCCCCAGCTCCATGACCTCCTCTGGGCTCTCTCCAGCAGCTCCAGGTCCCTCCTGTGCTGGGCCCCAGGGCTGGGGCAGCTCTGCAGGTGGGGTCTCACCTGAGCACAGGGACAGAGGGACAGAATCCCCCCCTCCCCTGCTGCCCACACTGGGGGCTCAGCCCAGGGCACAGGGGGGGTTCTGGGGGCCAAGGCCTGGCCACCTCTCACCCACAGCACCCCTACATCGTTATCCTTTTAGAGCAGCATCCATAGGAAACCTCCAGCTCCCAAATGAGACCAGGGATGAGCAGATGGAGCAGACCTGCTCAGCCCTGTGACGTGGCACAGTCAGTGTTCAGCCCCCAGCAGCAGCCATATAGGGCACATGAATCAATACAAATCCACTCTTCCTGTTAGAATTTGTCCAGAACATTCCACAAGGGTAACAACTTCTGACAGAAGTTACTCAATCTGGCAGCTATTGGATCTAATGGATCACCTCTCTTCATATATAAAAACACAAAACCGGAATAAACTCCACAGAGCGAGGCCTAATTTGAGCAGATGTTATTATGGCCTTGGGCCTGATCCAGCTCAGATTTGTACTGCTGGCTAATCTAATGTCTTGGACCTGGGATTAATGACCACAGAACAGCACAAGCACGCAGAGATTCAGCAAAACACTGCTGAGACTCATCACTAAAATCACATCACCCACCTCGACTTCACCCTGAGCTGGAATGGCCAGACTGGGCCTAGACCCTCAGCCTACAAGTGGCCAGATTTAATTCCAAGGTTTATTTATTGGCTACAATACCTTAACTTAGATCTGCACACCACATCTCCATTGCCAGACAAGCCGGATCCCAGGCTGGTGAAGATAAATTTGTAAAGGATGGTCAAAAGCAGGTAAAAAACATTCATAAACACTTTAGGGAGCTGTAAGATTGTCCGAAGATGTGGGGAAAAAAATCTGTGTGTGGGCAGAGAGGCATACAGACAATAGCATGAAGTAGATTAAGAATCAACTAAAGCACCTTCTCCCTCGAAACATTTCATTAGAATGATAACATCATAGAAACAAATTATTTGAATTTTTCCCATTATAGAAACACTACAAAAAATAGTGCACCAAGTAAAAGCAAAATGCAAAGAGTCCTCAAAGTGCCTTTATGGGAAAAATAAGAAAAATCAAGACAAAATCACAGTTTGGTGTCTTTCCACACCTATACATGCATTGCAAACTTGGGAAATGCTGTTCTCAGAATCCCTTGAAATGGTAAAACTAAGATGACTTTCCTTCATAAAGCTGATTTTTGAATGATAGGAAGCAATAGGTGAAAGTACTTTTGTTTAAAATTAAAGAGTGAGATGCTCATGAAGGCAATACAAGTATAACATGGAATCATTTAGGTTGGAAAAGCCCTCTGAGGCTGAAGCACCTCAAGTCATTAATTCATCCTTATTCTTGAAACAGGAGGAAAAAGTAAGAAATTAACATCGAGCCACAGCTCTTAAGGAATGCATTTCTTGATACACCTGTGCTCAGCCACAGCAACCTTCCAAGTTGATTTTACTAAACACCTTTTCCCCTTAGCCAAAGTGCCTGGGATAGCCGGATTCTTCATTCCTTAGGGCTAATTAGTTTAATTCCAGCCTGCCCTGGTGGTCACTGAACATTTAATTGAGCAATGCATATTCAGAGGCATCACTCCCAGTCCTTATCAGCACACCCAAGCCCACCTCTGGAGGGAGGCTGCAGATGTTGTGCCTCTGGGGACATTTTCTTCAGTCCCTGTCGATTGTCCCTGAAAACCAAGTTAAACCAGTTTGGACCAGCACAGAAATCATCAATGTGCCTCAGCAATCAGGTTCATTCTTCCAGCATTACATACACTAAAACTAAAAATAAATTGGTCCAACAAAATTAGGGGGAAAAAAACCCACAGCTTTGTTTCCTGCATTTTTGTGCCCCATTTCCCATGAGTCCCTCCCCACAGAGGGTTATGGAAGGGGATTTGTAGCATGATCACATCCTCTGACTCCCCAGGAAGTCAGGTTGACAAAAGGTTGCTGCTGAGGGAGGAGGAAGATGAAAAGGTGGAAAAATAACACTGGACCCACCTACAGCCATGAAAGCTGCACTTCCTTGGGTCAGACATCCCCAAGGAACATGGAGGGAAGAAAACAGAGGTTTTGGGATTTGCTCCCATTATTCATTAGAGCACTCACACCATCATAAGGGAAGCAGGGAAAAAAAACCACCACCAAAATAAAATCAAATCACACCAACACTGACTGATATTTCTAGGATGGAAAAGAACACAAAGCATTCCTAACTGTGGAATTTTTTTGTTCTGGATGGAGCACCACAACACCAGTTCCTATTTGAGGATTTCACTTTGGTCTGCTTGTTTCCTCTACTCCAACCTCTGCTTTCTATTCCAAATTCTAATTTAATCCCTAAATCTTTAAATCTTGCCTTGTAGAAGTCCTTTCCCAAGAGTATACTTTCCATCAAAAACCCTGCCCAAAGATTCAAAGCCCTTGAGAATTTCAGGCTGCTCATCTGAAGGGAAAAAGCCCAGGCAGCTCTACAGGGAGGCCTCTAAGAACTGGCAGTGAGAAAGTCTGACCTAGGAATAAGGCTCATTCCGTCTTTAAAACAAGTTAAAACTAGGTCTCAAATCCAGTAATTAAATACGAATAAATCCACAGGCGAAAATAAGTCTCTGCCTATCAAAAATCATAAAAAAAAAATCAGTTTTGCTGCTAATATGATCTGAAATATTATGAAGCAATTCAGTTCAACACAGGGAAAATCATAAAATAATTCATTTATTCCTTAAGAAAGGTCAAGTTCACTCCTTCCAGGATTGCTCACATGAGCACAATTATAATGTAATTTACTATTGTACCTACATTACTTGATATAAAGAGATATTCATCCCATGACAAAAACTGTCAAATCTTAACATCTCTGCTGATCTCAAGAAGCTCTTTAAAGGTCAGGCATGGTGCCTGTGTGCCTGACTATGAAAATAAGTAACAGCTATTTGGAAAAATAGTTTTATTCTGTGAGATTTGCTGGTCTCTGACTTCCTGTGAATTAGGAATGATTGAACTCAATGTGTCATGGCGCAATGGATAAATATCTGTTTCTAAAGAGCAGGATTTTCTGTTTATTGTGTTGCCAGAACATGATGACCACGTGCACTGATGGAATGAAATGTTCCAGTCATTGTTTGAGATCTTCATCCTAAAACCTTAGAAGAGCCATTCCAACCTCAACAGCAGACCCTTGGAAGTAATAGTGCCATGCAAGAACTAAAATAAGGATGAGATTTCACACTTTGAGTTAGAGACATATTTTGTATTGGCTAGAACAAAATTAGGTGGATTTTTATTTCTGCATCGGAAATCCCAGTGTATAGTTTGGTCACTAGAAATGTAAAACACCATGGATTTCTTATTAACTTTTATATCACAGACTGAGTTGGGTTGGAAGGGGCCTCAAAGCTCATCTCATTCCAACTCCTTTGCTGTGGGCAAGGACACCTCCTGCTAGACCAGGTTGCTCCAAGCACTGTCAAGTCTGGCCTTGGACACTTGCAGGGATGGGGAATCCACAACTTCAATCTCTCTTTCAAAAGGTTTTTCACAAAGATTTTTTGGTGGCAAAGTTTGTTTGGATTTATTTATAACCCCTTGCTGTTAGTACAGATTTATTTCTAATGAGTAGGGAGGATGAAAAGCTACGAGAGACAAGGTCTGGCAGCCAAGCCATTCCAGCTAAGGGGGTTATTCCACCAAAACTGAGCAGGCCACAACTGGAACACATCAGGATACAACAGCAACTTGCCAAGAACCAACACATCTGATTCAAAGAGCACATTCATCTTTGTAGCCTCCCTTGGATGCTCCTGACTGCAGGGAAAACCACCCCAGGAGGAGGGAAAAGAACCTGGTTTTATCAGCCACCCCAGTACCAGAGCTTTTCAGCACACGGGTGTATTAAAACCTGGCTTACTGAGGAGTTTTACCCATAAATGCATTTATCCATCTGACTTTGAGCAACTCCAAGAAGAAATTCCTGCTGGAATAATGGCAGAGAGGTTCCACCAGCATGACCTAGCTTTATTCATCATCTCAAGCACCCATATCTGATAAACCACAGCTACACACAGCACAAAAACAGGCCCAGCTTGCAAAGTTAAAAAAAAAAACTACCCTAAGCACAGAATAAAAAGCAGGAAAGAGTAGTAACTTACTCTCAGGAGCGACAGCTGATTGTAACAGGGTAAAGTACTTAATCCCATCACAATACTCTGCACAAATGCAATGCTCAGATCACAGATCAACAATCAGAGAACTCTATGACTTGTCAGGAGAATTAAAATACTGAAAAAAGGGACATTCATTTACTTTTAAAATTTCCGTGATCACAACCAAGTTCATCCATTTCAGAGGTGTCCATGTTCATGTGTAAACTCATGTTCTTGAACTTAGAGGGAACCAGCAAGCAACCTTCCAAAAGCATCGTGGGAAACCCAGAAGACAACGTTGTTTACACTCCTTTCATGCTGCAGAGTAAAATTTCAGCTTTACCCAAAGAAAACCAAATACTGACCAGAACCTTGTCCTCTGGTAATGTCCCACTGATTTAAGAAAAAATTAAGAAGGTCAATTTGCAACAAGGTCCTTAAAGACTAGCTCTAAATAATTTGTGTTATAAATAATTGCGGGGCACTCACCGTTGCGACTCTCCTCATCAATAGGAACTATTGTGGCTGGAGGACCTGTTCTGGCCAACTTGCAATCTATAAAGATGAAACAAAGAGTTATTTCTCATTCCAAAAGTAGGATCTCCAGGGTTTTATTGTTGGTTTTTTTTTTTTTTTTCTAAGTCAGCGTATTTGGCACGCTGAAGGCAAATATTTCCTTAAATGTGATGCAGGTCTGAGCTAGAGCTGATAGTAAAGTTACACCCACAAAGGTTCAAAATCAGAGCTGTTTGCTTATCCCTTACTCAGAGAAACTTTGTAAAGCACGGGAGTATGTGATGACAAAAGATCTCAGGTATGATCCATATTTACAACACTTGAACGGCAAAAACATTATGTGGTATTTCCTCTTTGCATGTCATGAACACACACATCTCAAATCACAGGATCATGGAATGATTTGGGTTGGAAGGGACTGTAAAGCCCATCTCATTCCCTGCCCCTGCCATGGGCAGGGACACCTTCCACTATTCCAGGTTGCTCCAAGCCTCATCCAGCCTGGCCTTGGGACACTTCCAGGGATCCAGGAGCAGCCATAGCTGGGCACCCTGCACCAGGGTCTGCCTACTCTCATAGGGAAGGATTGCTATCACATTCCACCACAGTCCAGTTGGATGGCTACACTATTGAATCTGTTTGTGTCTTGCTCTAGAGATTCCATCAGGAATCTCAGTGTCTGTCAGGACACAGGAAATACGATGGTAATTTAACCAAAAGAAATAACAGAGGAATGATTAAAAGGTATAAATCATAATTAAAGCTTCATAACAGAAACAAACATAATTTGAATTTAATTGCAACAAAAAGGATCTACTTAGTGAATGGATTTTTAATAACTCTAAGGAGAACACAAATGAAAAGCAGATGAGCAATGTTCAGGAAGTCATATTTTGCCATCTTACCCTCATATTGCCAGTCTGGAGTCAAAAGTTTAGAGTCATCAATGGAAGCAGAGCAGAATAACGAAAGAAAATAAGTAAGAGTTTGTTGGTTTACTCAAAAGAGAAGTTAAAAGGTATCAAGCAGTACATGCAGAGCTAGCAAACACATAAGTGTAGCCTTAAAATACATAAAAGCATGATCACCACATGTGATGACTGTTTTAGGACCAATTAGTTTTTGTACATTAAACAGTAAAAAACCACTACCCCCTTTAAAGCACATGGAAATAAAAGTTCATTAGGAAGAGCTTTTAATTTTCAATAGCCTCATTGACTCAGTGAGAAAAGAGACAACCATTCTCCTTCTCAATTCACCATGCAGGACTACCTGAGATTGCCCATGATTTTATAGACTTTTAAGAGGCTCCTCGAAGGCACAGCCCAACTAAACCCCCTTTGTGTGAAATGGCAATAATCAAGCTCTGGACTCAGAATAGGAAAGAAATGCCCAGGTATTACTGGTTTGTTTTGGTTTTTTGAGGTGCATTTTTTACACACAAATCCAACAAAAATCATCTGTAAATTAAACAGAACAGCAAGCTGAGGTAAGTTCTATTTCCCATCTTATTGTAAAAATTACACATCTGTTTACTTCAGAGGACCCACTCCAGCTCGTTACTGCCTCTAATTGCCCCAGCACAGAGAAGGTGTACAAAAGGGAGTGAGAACAGTAAAGCATTTGCTCAGATCTCCATTTAGGTGAAGCCCCTAAAGGACACCTCTAGAGCACTGGGTTTTCCTCCAGCAGCAGCTTTGTGTGGCCCCTGAGGAGTTCAATGGCAAAGCCAAACATCTCAGCACCACAGGGAAGGACTGAGAGCACAGCATTCCCTGAGTCTGTTCATCCATATGGACAATGATGGAATTCACAGAGCACAGGGCACAGCATTGTGTGCACACAGCTCTGGAACAGCCCCAGGGAGGAGAGCCCAGAGGCTCTGTGGGCAATGTGTTCAGGGCTGGGCAGTGCCCAGGGAAGGAGTTGTGCCTCCTGTGCAGGGGGAATTGCTGGGCTCAGTCCCTGCCCGTGGCTCTGGTGCCATTGCTGAGACCCTGGACCCACCACCACACTGGGTTTGCTGTCACAGAATCATCCAGGTTGGAAAAGACCTCCAAGATCACCAAGCCCAACCTGTGACCAAATATCTCCATGCCCACTTCACCATTTCAAAGTGCCTTAGGCAATCTAAATAAAATTATTATTGCAGGAACACTGCCTCCCTATTCCTTTCATTCTTATATGGTCTATTTTGATACATAAGAATTGAAAATTTTCTGTTTGGTTGGTTTTAGAGAATTAAATTAACTATTATTTTATTTAAAGCTTTTTGTTTTGTAGGCATTAACAGAACAAATAAATCACCTGGAAAACCACATTTTTCACAACACTGTAGTTTCCTATGAGCACATTGGGAAGGAAGATAAGAAATGTTTGCATTATCTATATGAAATATGGCCTTTTATTTCTTTTTCCCCTGCTCTCATTTTTTTCGCTGGATACAATACACATTCTAGGGCCATAACAAAGACAACTCTAACTTTTTTCTAGAGATGTATGTTATCATTTTCTAGAGGTTCAGGATCTGGGGAATTGAAGGACCCTTCAATAAACTCTTAATGAGTGCAAATAACCTCAACAATACAAACTTTTACTGCAACTTTGTTTTCAGGAATAGCCCTGCTATACTCCATACAACAGCGACTAGAAAAATAAAAGTAAAATCAAACTAAATATCCAAATAAAAATCTAAAGCAGGGACAATTTTTAAGTATAAAAAAATAATATGTCTCACTAAAAGAATAATCATGATTCTTCTAATAACTCCATGAGCTTTTCCCCCATCTTCTCTGTTTCCATGATATTTTCTCCCTGCTGGGTGTACCAGTGAAAGTTTCAGCCAAATCAGGCCAACTTCTAGTTTATAGTCAATAAAATAATTAGCAAAATTACAAGTCGAATCATATGTTCATGCTAACAAACTTCTCCCAAAGTTGGTTTTCCATCAAACACATCTGAATTTCCAGAATTATAAATAAAACATTGTACAGTGCATTTAAAAGGAATCTTCAGCATTTAAAAAGAATGTCCAGCATTCCAATGTGGATCTCTGGAGTCTCAGAGAAAAAGGAAGGGCTGGCCAGTGAAATTCGGCAATTTGCAGAGGATTTATTGCAAGTGTGAGCAGGTAAAGCAAGAAAATTTATCATGAGATAAATTTCAGTGAAAAGAAGCTATTAGAGCAAGAGACAGAACTATGAGAGGGGAAAAAAAGCAAAACAAAACAAGCAGGATGGGAGTAGGGAAACTTCTGGATTCCCCCATGGCACCAATAAGAGATTTGTGAAGAAAAGAAGTTTTATTGCATCGATAAGAGTTTACAGGTTATTTCACATCATATCACGATTTCACTACCCAAATCTCCCTTTTCAGCTGTTGTTACCTCACCCTTCCCTTCTGCAGGAACAAACCTAACAAAGCCACAGCCTCCATTCCACATCCACCATCACACACTCAACAGAAAAATCTAAAACTGCAGTCTGACACAAATTTCCAATCCAGAGACAATAATTTTAATTAAAAACCTTGAAGACAAGTGGTATGTTGTAATTATATGGGGGTACCTTTTTCTTCCCTCACAAAATATAATCAAAAAGTAGCAATATGGGTTCAAAAAACCCTAACCTCCAGCACTGTGTTGTACAACCAGGCACCAGCCAGAGACAGTGGGAATTCCTGGGGCTATAAAAAACCATCTTTGGACTGAGCCAGGTGCAGAGAAAAGTTATTCCCATCATCAGGAGGATGGAGAGTCTATCTTATGAAGATGACAAAAGTTGGAATTTATTTAATCAAGATAAATGGAAACTCTCTGGAAATACACTTGGGTAAATTAACAAGGAGGAAAAATTAAGTTCCTTAAGCTAAAGAGCAACACCAATGAGCAGTGTCCCCTAGGAAATTTTCTTCAGCAATGTTACATGAAAGAGACTCTGATTTTAGGAGAATCCCAGACTGGTCTGGGCTGGAAGGGATCTTAAAGCTCATCCAGTGCCAACCCCTGCCATGGGCAGGGACACCTTCCACCATCCCAGGCTGCTCCAAGCCCCCAATGTCCAACCTGGCCTTGGACACTTCCAGGGATCCAGAGGCAGCCACAGCTTCTCTGGGCACCCTGTGCCAGAGCCTGTCCACCCTGCCAGGGAACAATTCCTTCCCCGTATCTCATCCATCCCTGCCCTCTGGCAGTGGGAAGCCATTCCCTGTGTCCTGCCCCTCCATCCCTTGTCCCAAATCCCTCTCCAGCTCCCCTGGAGCCCCTTTAGGCTCTGGAAGGAGCTCTGAGCTCTCCCTGGATCCTTCTCTTCTCCAGGTGAACACCCCCTGCTCTCCCAGCCTGGCTCCAGAGCAGAGGGGCTCCAGCCCTGGGAACATCTCCATGACCCCCTTGGGACTTGCTCCAGTTCTCTCAATTTTCTTCTCCAGTATTTTGTTTAAATGATCCTCAACCAAAATTATTTCAGCACTCAGCACTAAGACTGCTTTATTCAACCTAAAAAGCACAAAATAACTGTAGCTCCAAAGGTGACTTAGGAAGGAAGTATTTCCACAAGACTTCAAACCTGAAGTGCAGAAAGCCCCATGTCAGTGTGTGGGCCTTCGCAGAACTCTTTTAGCCATTATTTTACCTCTTCCAATTTTACACTGCAATTTATTACTAGAATGTATTGCCAGAACATGTATCTGTTTCAACCTTCTCAACAAAAAACAAGTTGTCCTTGAAATTCCTGGGCATAATGGAGTAGTCTTTGAAGTCAAATCATGATAAATCAAACACACTTTAAAAAGGAAAAGCATTCCATAAATGAGCTTCCCTCCCCACAGTTTTCGTGATCCATGTTATGTTTAAGCAGCAATGCTGATAAATGGAATCCTGAGGCAGAAGTGCCCTTGCCCCAAACTCCTTACAGAAAAGGTAAATAGAAGTTACGAAATAAAACAAGCTCTGAAGGCTTTCCTAAGACCTTGAAGCAAAACATTTCTGTTCCTACTGTTAAAGTCCCTGTTTTTCCTAACAGTGCTTCTGTTTTACCCTTCTTTAATCAAGAGAAGAGGATAAACAATGGGCCTCTCTCCTTGGGAGCAAAGTGAGAACCTCTTTAGCAAACTCTCCATGTAACAGTGTCAAGGCTCGGCTCTATTTGGTTTCTGCTGGCTAATTTTCATTATTTTAATTTCTAATTATTTTTAATGAGATGGCTCAGAGGAAACCCTCAATCACTGTCCTAGGTGAGATGCTCAGGAAGGTCAAACAGCCTGAGCACAGACAAACACAACTTTGGTAATCAGGTATTTTCCCAGCAGAGACCTGCTGGATCATCTTCCTTTCACCTTTGAAACCCCTTCAAATCCCCTTCCCATCCAGAATTTCTATTCCTTGGAGGACTTCTTGCTGTTTTACAGCTAAAAGCACAGAGAATCATGTATAAAAATTTAAAACAAAGGTTAATGAACCAGCTAATAACAAACTCCCAGTACGCAGAACCAACAGGCAATGCCCAGAGCTCTGCAGACACCTGAGAGGAGAGAGTGTCCAGTGGGAAGTGGCTCTGCTCATGGCATGGGGGAAAACTGGATGGTCTTGGAGGTCCCTTCCAACCCAACTGCCCTGTGACTTCATGGTCACATGAGCCGGGGTTTGCCTGACAGCCAGAAGTCCCCTCCAGCCACCACTGCCCCACAGTTATGAGGGTTTGCCGTTTCCAGCAGTTCCCTTTCTCCTCCTGAGCTCTTCTCTTCATTCCCACCATCCCAAGGCCATCTGCATCCTCGCAGCCCCTGATGCCACCTCCAAAGGCACCAGTTCCTCCAAAAAGGACTTTCTCAGGATTTTCACACTGGTCTCTTGTTCCCAATCACTGGAGGGACTCAGACTTACAGGATGGCCTGAGCTGGAAGGAATGTTTGGGATCCTCCAGTTCCAACCCCTGCCAGGAGCAGGGACACCTTCTGCTATGAACAACAGGTTAAGGAGCAGCTGGAGACACCTGAACTTCTACACCACTCACAGTGTCCAGAGGTTACAAGGCTGCAACAGCTTTTGCAAAAATTTTTTTGCAGAAATTTTCCTGAGAAGCCCCATACTCACATTTCTGAGAGGTCCCATGCTCACCCTCACAGGGACAGCTGAACCTCATCCACACTGAGAATGACAATCCAGGCATCAAGGTAGAGAAGTCACAGCCATCCAGAATTGCATTTATACTCCCTCTACCAAACACAATCAGTTGGAAACCCCAAATAACCACTCCTACTTCCTGTATCTCTGAATTCCAGCTCAATTAAAACACTTGAATGATATGGGAGCAATGTCAGGAGAGGGCTGTTCTGGTCTTTGCATCACATGGCTTCAAAGTTTATTATGAAAAATAGCTTGGCCCACAAAGTCTGAAAAATATAAGTGACTTCAAGCACGAAAAGTCTCCCACAAGACTTGAGAGGTGGTTTGTATTCCCATTAACAGAACCCAGCTTTGGGAAAAAAAGTTCACCAACTTAGTCCTACCCCTCCAAAGACAGGAGTTGTACCTCGACACAAAAAATAAGCGAGGAGCTCTTTAGGGAGAACAGCACGATCAACTGGACAACAAACAGCCAGCCTGAACCTTCCTGGGGAAACAAACAGTTATCCTGAACCTTCCTGGGACACGATTCTGGGATGTAACTGCTATCTCCTCCTGAGCATTCCTGAAATAAAACTGGGAAAAAAATCTACTTCCATATGCTAATCACCAACTCTTCTTCCAGCTGCTGCAGAAACACTTAATTATCACTCTGAGTTATTTCACTATTTATCTTATATTCAAGTTTGCTTTTATTTAGTCAGATAAAGGGTTCCATATGTTTTTATTTAAACAGTCACAGGGAGTGCAATGGGCAATTTCAAACCCCTGACTCAGTTCCTAGCAGATACTCAGCCCAATTTAAAAGATTTTCCATTTAATAAAGTTCGACCCACTAACTGTTGAAGGATATTATTTTATTTGTTGGCAGAAAAAAAGTTTATTTTTTAATTTTAACTGAAATGAGGTGAAGACTCTAAACCTTGTCAGTAATTGTGGAAGGCTCCTCAGCATCAATGCCTTACTTCCTATGGCTGCTCACTAAGACAGGAAAGAACAAAGTATTAACTCTTAAATCTGTCTCTTTGTTAATTTTTCCAAACTCTCCCTGAATCCATGAAAGTGTGCAGCATACACAACATCTTGGAGGAAGCTTAATTTGAAGTCATGGCTTGTTCACATGGTACCAGTCCATCACAGTGCAGGAAGAAGCAGCATCCAACCACTCCCTACCCACCTTCTATTCCCTCCATGTCTCCAATAAACCACTTTATCATCCCCAAACACTGCAGCAAACAGGAATTTATGGTGAGTTCAGGGCTCTGATCCACTTCAGTGACTGTGTGCTTTCAATAAGACAAAAGATAAAGTGGAAAATTCTTCAAGGAGCCACTAAAGCCACTTTCTTTGATATTCATGTGAAAGAAAAAACCTTGGATAGCACAATATCTGACATGGAGAAAACCTCTGTGGGAACGAGGCAATGACAACTTGTTTGGTACTACAAAAAGCCTGATCCAGTAAGCAAGTCCAAATTGTTTTCCACAGAGTGGGAGCAGAGTTTGAAAAAAGGGGAATGGACTTTTCTAGGACCTAGAGGGGAGCAAAAAGTCTGGATTTGTTATGTTTTGTTTCTTCCCCTCTGTGTTTATAAGCATTTTAATTTAGCTCTAGAAAGAATTAAACAAAGTCAACTCTCAACATTCAGCAGTTTTAATTTCATGGACACTCTTTTCTTCAGACATGACCCTTTCCACTGTGGAGAGGGGAAGAAAAGAGCTTGTGAAAGACAGTTTGGAGAATCAGACATGAAGAGAGGCTGAGAAAGCTGGGGCTGTTCAGCCTGGGGAAGAGAAAGTTGTGTGGAGATCTCAGAGCTCCTTCCAGGGTCTGAAGGGATGCAAGGAAGCTGGAGAAGGACCCTGCATCCGGAACTGGAGTGATGGTACAAGGCAGAACAGGTTCAGACTGACACAGGAGAAATTTAGGGGGGATATTTGGAAAGAGTTGTTTCCTGGGAGGGTGGGCAGGCCCTGGCACAGGGTGCCCAGAAAAAGTGTGGCTGCCCTTGGATCCCTGGAAGTGTCCAAAGCCAGGTTGGATGGGGCTTGGAGCAGCCTGAAATAGTGGAAGGTGTCCTGGCTCCTGGCAGGAGAATTTTTGTCTTTGATTTCCCTTCCAACCCAAACATTCTGCAATTTTAAAGCGTTTAAAAGCTTTTCTCCCCATTTCTTCTACATGGTTAAGCCCATCAAACACTTGGAGAAGTCTTGGAGATACAAAGTGAGAATCACCAAGTCCCATCCTCAAGCCTGAGTCACCAATAATACTGTGGCCATTTTAAATAAGGAATTAAGTTATTAATGAGGAAATGGACACTTGGCTTCTGCCTGACTGCCAGCTGGAAATTAGAGTTTGTGTTTGTAGAACACACAAGACCCAGGATGGAACAAGGCCAGAACACCTGCACTGATTCACTAAAACCCTGCCAGCACAACAAGTGCCACGAGGGCAGTTGTGACCCTTAGGTGGCTGGTGATGGGACAAGCTACTGAGAGAGTCCAAGGCAAGAAATCTCCATCATTCACAACCCCAGCATGTCAATGCTAAAACCTCCAGCCTGAGGCCTTTTATGGATTGAAACCTCCAGCAATGCTCTGGGAGCTGGCAATGCCTGGGAAAGCGAGACCAGCTTCTCCAAATTGGAGAGGCAAGGAGGGAAATTCTTGCAGGCTGAGTTAAAGCACCTCACATTTCTCTCTACCTGAACAGGTATTTCTGTTTCCAGCTGCACTTGCTTCTCCAAAATGCCCCAGCTGCTCCTGAAGGAAGCAGTGCTTTATCCTTACCTCCACTTCCATTCAGCAGGGAACACTCAGGGGGAAAAACACGGCCATGAAAGAGTCTCTAAAACTCAATTTACAGACTGAGGGTCCTCATAAAGAGCCACATAGAGCCATACATTTAAACTGAGTAACTAAGCAACCCCATTCAGGGGAAAATGCCCCGCCTTGTTTCCTGTGTGGGCATTCAGCTCCACAGCTGGGCAATTTAGGAGGAGCTTGGCATAACCTTTTACATTAGCTGGCTTGTGCTGCCATGGCTCTGCATTGAAAATGGCATAAGAAGGGCTTTCACAGACTATTTTCAGCTCTTCCTGAGAGAAATCCCTAATTGGAAAGTCTGGGAAGGCACTCCAGCGAACCTGAACTTGATTCAGACCCATTTGAGATCCTGCTTAAACCTCCAGAGTTTGTGTGCTTTGATTAGAGTTAAGCCCTGCTCTAAAATTTGGAGCTCAGGCATTCCAAGGCTCGAGGGAGAGGTGAATTTGGGGTTGGGTTTGATTTGAACTGGACAAAAAGTGAGGCTGGGGCACAATCCAGTGCCAAAAGGACAAAAAGCAAATAAAGACCATTACATAAAGCTCCCGTTCCATTTCAGGACACGCAGTCTAATCAGCCAATTTATTTTGTGGCTTTATTCTGCCATTCTTCCACCTTTTTTTTTTTTTTTTTTTTAATTTACAGATGCAGTATCTCTAAAGGATTTGAGACATGCAAATTGCCCTGCCAGTGCTGTGCATTGCTATTTTATTTTTACAGCTCGAGAAGAATGCAGAGCTATCCCTCGTTCAGACATTGTGCTTTTAGATTGAAATGACTCCCCATTTCACAGGCAGTTTTGGAGTTGACAGGAGTCTTTAAAATCATACTTGTGCCTGAAAACACTATAAAGCATATAAAAACATGATACTATACCAAGCAGCAGCTAAAATTACCATTACCAAAAGTCATTTTTAAGAGCATTAAAAAGCACTGGATGAGTCGAGAGAAGCTGCAATATCTTCAGAAGTGCTTTCAAAAGTTGATTAAACCTGCTTTTAACCATTCCTATGCCCTCAGCATTCAAATTTCATCTTATTTTCAATATTTGTTGGGACTGCATTTTTCCTATTATGCCTGTTTTTCCTATTATCCCTCCTCTCATAGAGGAGGAGGAAACATTTTTTATATTGGAACTTCAACTCATTCTTGGTACTATAAGCAACTTTTAACATAAATGCTGACTTCTGTAGTACCAGTAGTAAAAGCAACTTAAGAGAAGCAATTGGAGATATTCCTAACATTTTATATTGTTGAAATTTCTTTAAAATCAAATAAACTGACATTTATTACCTCGAGAATGAGGTGAGCCAATAATATTCACCTTTGTCCTGTTCCTAAAGGGTAAATTTGTAAGTTTTACATCTTAGGTTAAATATTGAGGTTGAAAATCATATTTAATAATCAAACTTCTCATCTTGCCCTAAAGAGTTTTTCCTTTTTCAGTCCAGACTTTTACATGTCCACAAAAGGCACAGAAAAACCTCAGTTTGTGTTCCACAGAACTGAAGGAGATGGGCCAAGTTAAGAGAAAGAAATATTAAAAGTAATTTTTAAATTAATTTTAGGGAAAAAACTCCATGGAATTTTGATTTGACTACAGGAATATGATTCTCTATAAAAACAGGTGCCAGATTTTAGAATATTTCAATACCATGTGAATACCATTGAATGTATTTTTGAGGCTGTGATTTCAGTGGCTTCCTTTAAAAAGCAGCACTTTATAAATTGGGATAGAAAAGAATTACATAAACATGAAACCTCCAACCTTGGGTCCCCTCAACCTAAAAAATTAGCAACATCCACATGCTATTTCAAAAAAATTAATCAAGTTGTCAGTGTCTGGTAGAACAATTAATTTTGCTCCTCTGAAGTCACCTCTCCCAGGCTATAAATATTCCAATAATTCCAGAACCTTCCCCTTGGTGCCATTCTCCAGCAGGTAACACAGGAAAATGGGTGCTAATTAAGCTGCCACTCCTAGGATTGTTTGTGTTCCAGGGAATTAACCACATATATTAGGAGATTTACATATTGTGCCTATAAATAGTGCTCTCCTGACATCTCTAATGAAGGCAGTGTTGATCAACACCTTCCCATAATTTAATCAGGACCTCAAGCAGCAGTGGCAGAAGGAGAGGATGTGGCTTTGCCATCCCAAGATATCCCCTTGTCTTAAAAGACACTCAATTCCCTCAGCTCCTCAAACTCTCCCTAAGACACTGCTAAAAAACCCCGGACAAACAGATTGGCACAAGTGCACCTCAATTACAACAATGGAATTTTCTCTTTCCCCAAAAATTCAACCCTGTTCTGGAGGAACACATCCTACAGTCATGGGACTGACCTGAATTATCCACCAGAAAACAGGGAATTCTCCATTCCATCCCTGCAGGAACAACCACTGAGGACTCACCTGGATGTTTAAAGGCTGGACCTTGATACTGTATCTTAACTAAACCATGATTTAATTCCCACTGAATTCTGTCATGAGGTAGGACAGGGTGTTGTGCTTTGGAAAGGCTTATAGATTTTAAATATCCAAAATTAGCAACCAAAAAAGCCCCAAAAGGGCCAAAATACTGGTTTTAAGCCCATTTCCAGGCAGACATGCAGTGGCAGAATCCAGGAAATTGCTCAGAATTAACTTCCTACTTACAATGGAGTTCATGTGGCTTCATAAAGTTATTTCATTTTGCACAGAGGATGTTGACACAAAGCCAGGGATGGAAAAGTTACTCAGCCAAGGACATGGAAAGTGCTGCCCTCCCAGGGTGCAAAGGTGTGAGAGGAAAACAGGCTCCAAAGTCACAGAAGAAGATCCTTTCTCCCCCTCAAAAAAGGTGAAGGCACCTAAGACATTGTGCAGCTCCTGAATCCCAGCCTTTTCATGTCCCCCATCCATGAATAACCCGGAATAAGGAGAGTTCACAAGAAGTGTCACCCTTGGATGTGTCTGTTAATTAACTATGGTCCAATAGGTTCAGAAATTGAAGTCTGAGCTGCTTTCTGACCATCCTAGAGACAGCCTGTGTTCAAACAGCCTGATTTAATTAGGAAAACAATGAGGACTTCAGTGCTGGAGAGCTACAGAGAGTTATTTGTGGCTCTCCTGGTGAGCTGCACACTTTGGAGACCTAATTTGTTGAGTAAAACCCAAGGTTATCTTAATTTTATAATTAAAATTGTTCCCAGTCCACAATGTGTTAGAGGACATGTGCTTTGGCTTCCTGTCCCACAGTTTATCATTCACGTTTTCAGGTAAATTCACAAAATATCTCCCAGTTTGCAAAAAAAAACCCAACCCAACCCAACACAACACAACCCCCCAAAAAAGCAGGTGAGAAAGGAGAAAGGAGGAATGCAAAGTCAGAACTGTCTTCAAATTTTATTTGAAGAAAAGCACGAAGGGGGAACTTACACCTTTTTTTTTTTTTTTCCTTAGGTACCTATTTAATAAGCAAACCACATCCTGAGATGGAAGAACAGATCTCTGGCACCCTCTCTTACTCCTGCCACAATCTTCTTATTCTTTGTTTGCCTTTGAACCAATTCAGGATTTATTTTAATGAATGGAAGGTTCACAGATATCTCCTTGGTAAAGCAACTCTGTGAGGGAGGAGTTATGGGATGGGACAAAGGACTGTTGGACTCAGCACCTGTCAGCTCACAGTGGTCCCAAGCATCCATCTGGAGAGGATTCCCAAAAAGTGATGTTAAAATCAGAGAGGCTGATTATGGAATCCCAGACTTGTTTGGGTTGGAAGGGACTGTAAAGCCCATCCAGTGCCAGGGCAGGGACACCTTCCACTGTCCCAGGCTGCTCCAAGCCCCAGTGTCCAACCTGGCCTTGGACACTTCCAGGGATCCAGGGGCAGCCACAGCTTCTCTGGGCACCCTGTGCCAGGGCCTGCCCACCCTCCCAGGGAACAATTCCTTCCCAATATCCCATCTATCCCTGCCCTCTGGCACTGGGAAGCCGTTCCCCCTTGTCCTATCACGCCTGCTTCTGTGTGGACTCTCCAGCCTCTAAACACTAAAATACTCCTTCCAGAAACTTTAGTTGGGATGATTTTTTTGTGGCTTATTTTTTCTTTAATAATGTCATGAAAATGAAGTGTAAGTATGGTTCATCTGCTGTCTGAAACCTTTATCATCAACCAATTGATAAATTGCAAGGACAGAGTTGCTGGATTTCTGCTACATTGGAAAAGACATTTCATATTCCTTCAATATTGACTTCAGAGACTGAAAATATTTACTTCTCCAGTTTTACCACCTTAGAAAATACTTTCAAAAATAAACACCTTACAGGACATCCTGATTACCATCAAAATCTCTCTGTCTGGCTCCACTCTCGTGAGAATTGAAGGCAGGAAAAAAATACCATTCCCTAAAAGGCAGCAGTAGAGCCCCCATCCCTGGAGGCGTCCAAGGAAGGCCTGGACGTGGCACTCAGCATTCTGGGCTCGTGACAAGGTGGGGACTGGGCACAGCTTGGACTCCCTTGTCTTAGAGGGCTTTTCCAACCTCAGTGACTCCCTGAAATGGCAGAAGAAAATCATAAATTCTGCTCCTGATGCTGGCAAGAAGCTGAACTTGCATTTTGTGTTTGTTTACCTATGTACATTAATTTTATTTTAATTTACACATATAAATTAGCATAAAATGCAACTCAGCTCCTCGTTGCAAAGACAATCAAATGGAAAAAAATTAATAATAGTAAAGGAGGATATTTACTGGCAGAAATTAAGACTGATCCTCTCTCCTGGTAAGGATACAACTCTGCTCAGTGTTTTGGCTCCATGGAAAATGGGAAATGCCAAAGGAATCTCAACCTCAGCGTACCAGTGATCCTTCTAAAGATCTAAGGACACATAAAACCCTTCTCCAAGCAGCACCTGCCTGGAAAGGACAGGATTAGGAGGTGTCCTTGCCAGGTCAGCCTAATACAGGTGCACATCTAGGGAAGTTTTCCATCAGCAAGGATGGGCAGCAAAAAGAATGTGTTTTTTCTTAGTTGTACAAATTATGATTTATAAAAATACATGAGTACTTTGGACCAACAGGCTACAGAGAAGCCACCAGCAAGAAGACAAAGTGATGCCTAAAGCTAGACTCAGTTTCATTTCTAATAGGTGGAAATAAAAGTATTCAGGGCAGCTTTCAAATCCTTCCTGTAAGGTTTTCCCCTCAGAAATAGCATAGGAGATAATCCTGCAGATGAGACAGCAATTGCATGGGTATTTCTGTAGGATTTAAAGTCTTCTTAGCATTCAGTAATGCCCAAACTCTTCCCCTCCTAATTCCTTTCAGTTTTTGAAGTCCTATTTTTTGATTTTATCTCACCCATAGACACTGATAAAGAGGCAGCACACCTGACACGGAGCTTCTCAGCCTCTGCTCCGGCTCCAGGCTGGCTGAAATGGAGAGCTTGATTAATTTTGTATTAGCCAGATGCACAATAAATCCCAAGCCATTGATTACATGGGAAGAACAAGCAGATAAGGTATTTTCTTTGCAGACCTCCAGTATTTAATTATACAAAGGTTCTACCCACAGGGCTGGTGAGAAAACAACTGAGCACAGCTCTGGGAGTTCTTTATCATTTTCGATGTGTGATTGTTCATGTTCTTTAAGTTTAAAATTAAGTTTTGGTTGGGGGCAAGATTCTGGTTCATGATGGGTTTAATTCTGGATAAAGAAGAAACCAGTTGTTTATCTGAAGCCATTCAGAGTTTGCCTTTCCCTGGCAGTTTGTTCATTACTATTTTAATTAGCAGACAAGAGTGGGATCAGTGATTATGTGGAGCTGATTATGTGGAAGAAGTTTGGATACTGAGCAGTTCAATGATATTTAAAATACCCTGGTACCATTAGGTTTCTTGCACAAGCAGAGCCTCTCCTCACCTGTTAATCACAATCTCCTGAGCAGAATAAAAACACCAAGTCTTGGAAACCAAAGTGCTCAGCCCCTGAAGCTGGAAAACTGCTGCCTGTGCCACTCTCCCCATCGATTTTCTTACCTAAACAGATCAAACTGGAGATAGGAGGAGCAGTTGACTGAAGCAGCATTCCAGAGGCTGTGTCATCCTGATTAGCTCCATTTGATTACACCTTCTTAATTGCTCATGTGCTCGAGCTCATTAAATGAAAAATAATCTTGCTTTCCTGCAGGTTTGAGAGATGGACACCAATGGTGGAACCTTTGAGAGACTGCAAAGAGCAAATGCAAAAAAGGCCACATCTGTTTTCAGTGGCCACAGGACCCTCGATGTCATTGGGAGCCCAGGGTCAGGGCATTCCTCATTTATTTCTTAACTATAATATTAATTTTAAAATAATTTCAATTTTTTTACTGTTCACCCAGAAATTATTCCAGAGCATTTCTGAAGAAAAACTGTTTCCAAGCCACATAACATAGCACATGAAGAAGGAGGATGAGTTCTGCAGTAGAGACCCCACCTACAGAGTACAGACCCCACCTGCTCTCAGCTCCGGTGCCCAGCACAGGAGGGACCTGGAGCTGCTGGAGAGAGCCCAGAGGAGGCACCAGGATGATCAGAGGGATGGAGCAGCTCTGCTGGGAGGAAAGGCTGAGCATGCAGGGGATGTTCACCTGGAGAAGAAAAGGATCCGGGGAGACCTCAAAGCCCCTGCCAGTGCCTAAAGGGGCTCCAGGAGAGCTGAAGAGGGACCTGGGGCAAGGGATGGAGGGACAGGACACAGGCAATGGCTTCCCACTGCCAGAGGTCAGGGTCAGATGGGATATTAGGAAGGAATTGTTCCCTGGAGGGATGGGGAGGTGCTGGCACAGGGTGCCCAGAGAAGCTGTGGCTGCCCCTGGATCCCTGGGAGTGTCCAAGGCCAGGCTGGACATTGTGGCCCATTCTGTGAGTTACAGTTCGACCCTTTATGGGGTTTTTTTTTTCGGTTGGTTTTTTTTTGTGTGTGTTTTGTTGTTGTTCTTTGGTTTTGTTGTTGTTGTTTTAGTTTTTGGGGGGTTTGGGGTTTTTTTTTTTGAGTGGGGGGATTTCGGGGGATTTTGTTTTTCTTTTATAAATAATACAAAAAATGCACTTGCACATAATTTGTACTAAAACATCCCATATATCTTATGTTTTCTAACATATGCAACTGTTGGAAATTTTCACAGCCTTGAATTTATTTCCACAGCAGCCATCAATCACTCAGAGATGTTATTTTGCTGGCTTTGCTGATAGAGATTTTGTTTATAGTTTCCCCTTCACTGAAACACCATATTCTATAAGATCTGATTTTTATGAGACACTCACAAAGTAACTTTGTCCTTGTAGGAAATCTATCCCAGTTCCATTAAATGAGGCAGTAGCAAATTCTGTGGAGCACAGCGCTACAGAGTGAGAAGAAGAGGCTTTTGTCTGATAGATGGATTAGGAGCATTAACTTGGAGTTCTCTGTATATTTTCTATGAATACAAAAGCAACAATAAAAAAATCCAAAATAAATTTTAGAAACACCCCAAAGAACTGAAGAACCTACTTCCTTTGTGCTTCTGTGCATAACAGCAGAGTAACTGCACAGAATCATAGAATAATTTGAGTAAAAACGGACTTTTTAAAGGCCATTTAGTTTAACCCTGTACCATGGGCAGGGACACCTTCCACTATCCCAGGCTGCTCCAAGCCCCAAAGTCCAACCTGGCCTTGGACACTTCCAGGGATCCAGGAGCAGCCACAGCTTCTCTGGGCACCCTGTGCCAGGGCCCCACCACCCTCCTAGGGAACAATTCCTGCCCAATATCCCATCTGACCCTGCTCTCCTTCAGCTTAAAACCATTCCCCCTTTTCCTGTCACTCCACATCCTCAAGAAAAGTCCCTCTCCACAAAATGCCTCTTTTGTTTTATATGTAGCACAAAACCCTTCAGATTGTCACAAAGTCACAAAGAACACTGCCCAGATTTGTGCAATTAGTTTTGCAATAAAAAATAGTAAAGGATATGAAACTTCACTTTCTAAACAAAACAGAAGCACATCGAGCTTTATAATAGCTCAGGTGCCAGGATCCCAACCATTTTTTATGGAACAGAAAGTTTGAGGAGTCAAGAAATTTTTCCAAAGAGTAAAATCTCTTAACATTAGTAAAATTAAACAATAGTAAAATCCATTGTTTCTATGTAAGACGATGGGAAAATAGAATTTAAACACCAGAAACTTTCATCCAGCAGCATTATGTGGAATAAAAAACTCTCTTTTCTTTGATTTTATTTTCTTTCTGGAAGGTTTTTCAAAATTTCCTGTGATTTTGCAGTAATCAATTTTTGTGCTGTGTTATCTGGAATTGAATCAAAAGCTTAGCCATTTCTCAAGAAACACAATTAGGCTGCATTGGCCAACTGGTCATAGAGAAAAGTGACACCAGGCAACACCAGAAATCTTGGTTTAAGTTAAGACCAGCCGGATGATCAAATTAAATGTTTAAATGAGGGAGCCCCCAAGTTATTTAACACTCTGTGTTCCCCTCTAGGACGAAACAATTCCCTTCAAACAGCTCTGCTTAGAAATAAGGTGTGAAATTATTCCATGGCAGAATTGCCCAGCAGGTCAAATCATTAACTCCTGTCCCTTTAGACACCTTGTTAAAAGGGAAAAATAAATCAAATATTTCATGTTGTATAAATATTGCTGGCAAAATCATCACCATCTTATAAATCAGAGACGAAAACAAGATATACTGGTACAGAACCAAAAAATTTCTGACATGGCAGGGGCTGCCCAGGGAGGTTTGGAGTCTCCATCCCTGCCCAAGGAAGGCCTGGATATGGCACTCAGTGCCCTGTGCAGGTGACAGGGTGGGGATCAGTTCCAGGTTTAGAGGTCCTTTCCAGCCTAAATAATTCTGGTATTCTATGGTCTCCTGCTCTGAACATTTAAAGATGTCCAAGAGTTTACAATTTCTTGAACTTCAACCCCATTAAGATGTTCCTGAACTGAGATGTGATCATGGAGCACCATTAAATTCACAAAAGGGAACTGAAATGATATTGGAGGCAAACACAGACTCACATCACAACCCCCTTCTTGTGCAAATCAGCTTTCCAGGATCATTCAGACTAGCACTGAGCCTTCAATTGCAGAGAAATCCCATTTCTCTCTAATGCAATTGAAGAACACAATTTCCTTGCTTCCTTCCCCACCACCTTGGCCCTTCCCATTGCAGTCATGTTTAACAATGTGCAGCAGGATAATTTGGCATTATTTAAACATTTGATTTCTGCCTACATATATCAGCTATTCATCTCCCTGCTAATTTAAAACTCACCATGCCTCAATACACAGTCTAATAAATACTGCAAAGCATAGAGGGGTTTTATTTTTCTTAATATTTTTTTCCAACCTACTCCAAAAGTTTTCATTTCACCATGTAAAAAAAAAGGAAAAAGAAAAAGAAAATGAAAATGAAAATTACTGTCTTCGAACAGAAATTCTCCAGAAGAGATGAATGCGTTTGGCTGGGAGTAATCACACCTTAGCATTCAAAAATTAGAGCAATGTTTGTGGAAAAGGTGAAGAGGGAAGAGAGTTTGGCTTGGGGGTTTTGGGGTTTTCAGTTCAAATCCCCAGATATTTCCTCACCATGGGCATTCTATGTAAAATCCCAGTTTCATGAACTTCAGTCAGAAAAAGTCCTGCCTGTGTTTAATGACAGACAGCTGAGCAATTATGATGCCCTAATGTGAAAATGATCACTGCAAAATGAATGCATTAAACTGAGCTGGGAGAGTTCAGCCCTTATGATTATTGCCCAGACACAGGAGGTGGCTCCCACTGCATGCAACAGCAGAGATCATAGAATCCCTGAGGCTGGAAAAGCCCTCCAGGATCACTGAGCCCAACACTGATCTGCACTCTGTCCCCAGCCCAGAGCACTGAGTGCCACATCCAGCCCTTCCTTGGACACCTCCAGGGATGGGCACTCCAAACCTCCCTGGGCAGCCCCTGCCAAGGCCTGAGCACCCTTTCCATGGAGAAATTCCTCCTGCTCTCCAACCTGAGCCTCCCCTGGCACAGCTTGAGGCCGTTTCCCCTTGTCCTGTCCCTGTTCCCTGGCAGCAGAGCCCGACCCCCCCTGGCTGTCCCCTCCTGTCAGGGAGTTGTGCAGAGCCAGAAGGTTCCCCCTGAGCCTCCTTTTCTCCAGGCTGAGCCCCTTTCCCAGCTCCCTCAGCCTCTCCTGGGGCTCCAGCCCCTTCCCCAGCTCCGTTCCCTTCCCTGGACACGCTCCAGCCCCTCCAGGGCTCTCTGGCCAGGAGGGCCCAGAACTGGACACAGATTCTCCTGCAGAAGTCCATACTGTCCAGAGGCTCTGGAAGACTCAGACCCCTGTTTAAAGCTTTCTGAAGGAAGAGTCCATAATCATGATCAACAGGGAAGTTTCTGAGCACTTGAAGTGATTCAGAGCACATAGACCCCATGCCCTGAGGGATAGAGCCCTGAGTCTGTCTTGTTATGTGAAAATCAAATTCTACAAAAATCGAGCCTTGATCAAGCTGAAGCTCCTGTGCCTTGTTTTAAACAGCTACTTCTCATAAAAAAACAGATAAAACCACAGTAAGAGGGAGGCTGTTTCTATCAGTTTATCTGTCCACATGTGACAGTATCTCATAAGGATTCAGAAAATAATTCTTAGTGGTAGATTGAGACAAGGAGAAATGAGAAGGGGGTTTAGAAAGCAACATGACAGGGGCAGCAGGTAAAGAAGAGATTTCTGACCTTCCATGTCACCAAGACACAGGAATTCTGTGCTTCCAAACTGTTGCTACAAATACAGTATTTCCAATAAAAACTAAAATTGAGCAGGCAACATAAATGACTGGTTGAGTATGAGATGACAGATTTTAAATCCTGACAGTTGTAGCATCTCTCTTACTTCTTTGAAAGTCAAACTAGTTAAACTATTGCCCCTCAAATAGATTTTCAAAGCCTGATTTCCTCCAAAGTTAAAATATTTACATTTCAGGACTTCCTAGTAAAGAAGCAGAGCCCATTTCTCTGAGCTGCCTTAGTACTAAAATCTAGCGGCCTGGCTAAGCTGCGAATGTATTTCTGCCAAAGACAAAACAGAAAGGGAAAGGTTGTGGCATTGCAAGTCTTCATGCTGCTTGGAAGAGATATAAAATGTCTTCATGAGTGAAGAATAAACCACAAAGTTCATGACTGAAGAGCTGCAGTGGCTCTGCTCACACACAGTGGTTGATGATTTTTAGTTCAGCCCTAAAATAATCATTGGAGTTGGAGCTGCAGGTCCCAAAGTGTGAGCGACCCCTCCAGAGGGAACACAAGGTGTTCCAGGGCACTTTTAGGGGGGTTTCTGCTTTTCCTGGATCAGGAGTTCCCTTCCCAGGTGTAAGTAGCACCTTTAGGAACCCAGCCCTTGGAGTAAAATTAACAGCTTGGTTCTCACAGCCTTCCTCCACCAAGAGATGGTTCAGGACAGTTAAATCCTAAGGGAACCAAAGATTATCAATGTTTGATACCCTAAAATCCAGACAATCCAACAGATGGGTAGGAGAATCACAGAATCCCAGGTTGGCTCAGGCTGAAGGGAGCTCAGAGGGCACCTGGAGCCACCTCCCTGCTCCAGCAGGGCCATCCCAGAGCACAGGGCACAGCATTGTGTGCACACAGCTCTGGAACAGCCCCAGGGAGGAGAGCCCAGAGGCTCTGTGGGCAATGTGTTCAGGGCCGGGCAGTGCCCAGGGAAGGAGTTGTGCCTCCTGTGCAGGGGGAATTGCTGGGCTCAGTCCCTGCCCGTGGCTCTGGTGCCATTGCTGGGCCCCCGGAGCAGAGCCTGGGCCCTGCTCGGAGCCCTCCCTGCACACAGGGACAGCCAGGGCTGAGGGCCCCTCTCAGCTGGGGCCCCTCTCCAGCCTGAACAGCCCCAGCTCCCTCAGCCTTTCCTGGGCACCGAGATGCTCCAGGCCCTTCCTCATCTTCATAGCAGAAAAAAACTTGGGAGTCCAGTACCTGGAAGAGGTTCATTCCCAGACAGATCCCACAGTCTGACGGTTCAAAGGCTGTTGAGATCTGAGATTTCTCCTTCTCCAGAAGCAGCTTCCTGCCTCAACCCTCCCAGCACAGCCACAGGGAGACCCCAGGATAATCGGTCCCTTCTACCAAGGGTAAAATCTGTACATTAACTGAGATGAACCTCGTTTCAGTGCCCCTATTTTGTGAATTTTTTTTTTCCTTTCACCACAGGGAAATTAATCTGCTGTTGCCTCAAAGTGTTGCTGGTGGCACTCAAAGACACTTTGAAGAACTAAACCCTTCAGAAGAACTTGATGGCTCCACTACAACTCAACAACATCAAGGAGAGCTCTTTTCCCTGTAGGATCAACGGCACAGCTCCCAACCAAATGCAGCAGGTCCCCATAAAACACACAAATGGCTCCTGTTCCCAAGAACAGACACTTTCCCCCAGGCAAGAACCTGGTGGCATTTCTCTCCTCTCCCTGTATCTGTACAGTGCAGGGCTCCGGGAATGATCAATGAGCTCCAGGTACTCAAACATGCATTTTCCCCAGTTAATTTCCTGCCCAACAGTAATAGATCAAGATCTGAAACTATTTTCTTTCTAAAATAGCCTCTTAAGGTGATTTGTAAGGCTCCTCAGTGATTCAATTTTTGTAGCAGAAGATTGTTAGATTGAATAGAGACACTAACTAATAGAGGGGGCCTTGAAAAACAGGTGAAGGGGTTTCTGGCTGAACAGTCCTGGCACCACAAGTGAGAAGTTGTGTTTCTTCACAGAAAAAAAGACTTAATTAAAAAGTCACCCCCACTCAGGGTAGTGGCAAAGACCATTTAAATGTTTTTTATTACATTCTGATAAAAATTACCCATCTGCTGAACACTTAGGAAATGAAATCCATATTTGGATGAGAAAATTGTCTGATTAGCCTCAGTTTTGTGAAATTTTGTTTCAGAATAAAACAAAACCACTGAGCCAGCAGTGAGATCCATATTCCACAGTGCAGGTGTCCGTGGCTCATCTCTTGTTCCACAGTCAAGCAGAAAGGAAGGAAAAGGAAGGAAATGAGTCTGAAACCAGAAGATTGGAAGAACTACAATGGTAAGTCCAAATAGAGTTGAAAAAACCAACATTAAATAATCAAGAGAGCATTCCTTCTTAGCCATACATCCCAAGCGAAATAAGTCCAACATCCTGTGTGCATCTTCTCTGGGATAAACAAGTATTATTCCTCAAGTGAGTCAGAAGGGATGATTTCATGGAACAGCTCCAGGAGATTTCTGGAGTGGAGGCTTCTAGAAATCCTCATACCCAGCATTATAGTTGGACTAGCTGCTCTTGAAGGTCTTTTCCAGCCACAATGATCCTTTGGCTCCATTGGCTCCACACCAAACACAGGTGGGACTTGAGTATTGCTATTTTTGGTGTGTGACAGGGTGGTGTAACAGGTCCCTGGGTGAGAGGAATGTGGGGGACAAGTGACATCAAGCCCAGCTCTCCCCCTCCTGCCCCCGGAGAGGCCCCTCAAACGCAACCCAAATTTACAAGGACCAGGATGGGCTCATCTCTGAGTGTATGAATTCAGGGTTTTTGTCACTATTCTTCTTTTAGAGCTATAAATCATCATGAGAAATATAAGGACCTTCAAGTGTTCTTTTCATTCATGTATAAAAAAGTGCAAAACTTTAGGTTAAAAGCAGCCTCCCCAAAATCTCCAAAAACCTTTCAAAGATTCCATAGTATGAAACAGATCCCCACAACTCACAGCCCCATTACACTACTTCTGAAAACCCCAAGAACAGATCCATTGCAAATTTTGTGGGTGGATCTTCACATTTGCTTTTAGTTTTTAAAAGGGATCAGAATTATTTTTGCCTTCTATTCATCTTTTAAGAGTTAAGAATAAATTATTTGTGCACTCTCCGCCCCCAGCTCACATTTGCATTTTCATGAAAGGTATTGACTCAATCTTAATGCTGGGCAATTAAATATGTTAACTGGCAAATAATTATTGCTGGATTGGTTTGGTCTGGCATAAAAGTACAGAGAGTTTTGAATTCAGCAGCTTTCTTTGCTGGCCAAAAATTGCTGCTAAATTTTATTCTTTGAGCCATAGACATTGGATTAGAGAGAGAAAAAAAGGGAGAAATTTGATCCTGTGTTTCCACCTTCCTCCTCCCTGATTCCTTTAGCCTCAAAGTTTGCCTCTGAATTCAATAGAGCAGCACTGGAAAAATAAAAGAGATTTCAGCTGACCTAATTTCACGCATTGCACAGCTACAAGTGTCATTTCTACTTTTACTTAAGCTAAAAGATTATGAAAAAATCCAACCTTTGCAGTATTTCTCCTGTTTGGAAGAGAAACGACAGCAGGAATTATAAAGCCAGATCTCTTTCTTTCAGAAAACCAAACCAGAAATACTCACAATATTCCCCCATCCACACTTAAGCCTAACATTTATTTTGGTGCACCACAGGATTGAACAAAAGGATTATAGGATGAAAGAATTGAAATTAAACACTGAATGGGCTCATCAACAGTAAATTAGGACTAAAGGCATGGCTCTGTAACAAAAAGTATTGGGGTTTTCAATAATTAGGGGTGTGGGTTTGAATACAAAGAGACTACAGTAGATGGGAAGTACTTGAATTTCATCAGGAGCAGATGGGATCCTGGAGAAACTTCCTACTGAAGTCTAGGAAAAAAGGCACTCCTGGATGAAGTTACTTTGGGACATCATTAATTACTGTGGCTAGGGAGGATGTGGTGACACGGTAGGTCAAGTAAAACATGAGAAACAGAGAAATTATGAGCTAATGAAGCAAAACGCAGCAAGAGGGGCAAGAAACTGAATCAATATCCACAGCTCCCACCAGGAAAATGGAAGGTTGGCATGCTGGGTGCAAAGAAACAGCCCATAATTTCTGCCAGAGATGATTTTTTATTTATTTGTATTTATTATTCTGCTGTTAAGATCACGACACTGGTTGGAAATAACAACTGCCAGAAGAATACATCTTTTCTATGTTATATTTCAGGTTACAAATTCTGTTCCTGCACATCAGAACTCCTCCAGGCCCAGGCCTGAACAGAGTTTTCTATTTAGCTGTAAGAAACATATTTCCAAGCAATTATTCCTGTAAGCATTGCCTCATTAGCTGGGTGCCATTTGCTGAGTCACCAGTCCCCCACCTTGGCTTAAATCCATTTCCAGCTCATTTTTTCTCTATTACACCACTGTGAAATTTATCCAAAATGCTTTTAGCTACATTTACCCTTTCCTGAGCACAGTGCAGAGGAGGAAATCAGTTCAATTTGTATCAGGGTGCTGCATATTCCTCAAGAAACAGCATTTCTGAACTGTTCCCCAGAAAAAGCAAGAAGAATTTTGGCTACAGGCAGCAAATTTGTATTCACTTTAACAAAGCTGCCCTGTTCAGGCCATATAAGAGAATATTGCCAAGAATAAAATCAAATGTGGTTCTGTGACACATAAATTGGCACAAGCCAGGCTAAAAAAATCCACCCCAAAATTATGTTTAGAACACTTTGAAGTTAAGGAGCTGCTGTATTTACTCAGTCACAGGACACTGCCATTGAAGAGTGATGGCCCTTCCCTTCCACTATATCACCTGGAAGAAAAAGGATTCTGAACAATCTTGAGATAAGGACACAGAGATGAGAATTTGCCATATGAGTACAAAGGAACAGAAATGCAAACCTGAGGGATTCCTTTTTCCCCTTCAGGAGATTGAATTGTTGCTGTCCTGTCTTGGCCATCTGTGTTTTGCACACTTCACCATCAAATCTAACTAGAAATGGCTCCTCAACCAAAAATCCCCATTTTGTTCTCCTCAAAGATGCCTTTTGGGAGAGATGTGACGTTGCCAGCATGAGCACAAATAAAAATCCCACGGAAATGTGATCCTTTTTTTTTTTGGCTTTTTTCCCAGCCTCCCCTGAGGGCTCTCCACAACCCCCCACTGTCCCATGATCTTGTTTTGCTTCCCACAATTATTCCCACTGCTCTCCTGCCCTCCCACACTGCTGGACATGCCAGAGGCCATCCCACTGCCTCTCCTCCACCCAACCCAGCACATTCCTCCTCAAATCACCACCACCAAGGTGAACCTTCACCAGCCTGATGGCCCCACTCCTCCCCTTCAATAAATTACTAAAATCCAGTTAATTGTATGCCAGCACAGAGCAAATATGTGAAATATGAGCAGCTTGTCCACTTCAGTGTCAGGAGTGACAGTGATTATGACAGGGTGTAAAAATGGAGAAAATTAAATTAGCTTTCTTGTACATTATGGGCATTAAATATAATGTAGGGTTGAGATGGGGGATGGAAGGGAATAAAAGGACATTTGGAGAGCAATTAGGAGAGCAAGAAACGAAGACTTTTGACTTGATAGCAAAAAAGCATAATTCAAGCAGGATTGAAGATTTCCCATGAAAGCAAAATTACTTTACTTCCTAACTGACAAAACAGAGGTTTCTAAACCAAAATCCAGATGCCAAAGTCATAAATTTGTGCAATTACAGCTTTACCCACATGGAGTGCCATGGATAATGAGCAACTTCATTACAGACATTCTGAAACCACACTGTTTTCACTTATCCCACTCATTATTCCCAAGAATATTCAGGAACAACTCTGACAGACTTTGCCCTTCAGTGCTGTTAAATTGTTCAAAAGAATAAACCCTAATCAGTTATCCAGGGCTGTAGTTTTTAATTACCAGAGATCACTGGCAGGACATATTTCTGGTGTCTTTTAATTAAATTCAAACAAGATGCTCTGAGGAGGAACACGAGCTACTGGTGCCATGTTTCAGGGTTCCTGAAGTATTGTTTCTCTAGCAAATCCTCACTGTGGATTTTTTCCCAAGTTTTTGGTTATTAACAATTCTCTCAAGCTCCTGTTCCAATCACAACTGCTGATTTACGAACAAAGTAAAGTTTACAGTTAAAGCCTGCACAATGAGTAAGACAAAACCCATTTTATGCTCGAGTCCAACACTGAATAAGATTTTATCTTGCCTGGTAAATCAACAGCTTCAGAATATGCAATCGTCAGTAGATGCTGAAGACATGAAACACAAAACACACTCAGATCTTTCTTTCTTGCAACCTCTTTTCCTACCAAACTACTTCTTCAAGTAATAATTGAGGGGGGAAAATAACATTCCAGAGGCATCCCAGCCCTCCCACAGCTACACCCCATCAGCCAAACCCTTACCTTCATCATTCTGGGCCAGAGCCCATGCCAGGACAGCAGCGAGTGCCGTCCCCACTGTGAACCATTTCCAGAGACAAAGCTGCTGGACCATTTTCCGTCAAACTTCACTCAAGGCAGAGCTGGAAAAGAGGGATTTGACACACTTATTACTCAACCTACACAAAGCTGAACCACTACAAACTCTTTCACAGGTAACTACATAGGGGATATGCAGTCTCTAAGAGCATGGCATTGTCTCAGTCACAAAAAATACATAAAATAAGGAAGAAGAAGCCTATTAGCATGAATCAAGATGTGCGTACTCATTAACTCGATAACTGTACATGCACAGCCCTCCAGCTCAAGAAAATGCAAGGTTCTGTCCTAAACCAGGTCTGATTTCCATAATTTCTCTGCAATAAAGTATTTGTGTTATCCTTCCTAATTTCAAGCATTTTGGAGAAGCAACTGTAGCAAAGAAATTGGTCTGATTAAACTGAGGGTTCACTGCAAAAGGCTAGAGTGACCTAGGATTCAAAGGCATTCCCTAAGAAAAATGGGAATGGTCCCTGAGGTTGGTCTTCTTTAAGGACATAGGTTGTTGGGTTGTGTCCAAGAAAATGAAAAAAACACTACCAACACCAGACCAAAAAGCCCCCACAACCAAAAAAGTAAAATTAAAAAACAAAGAAAAAACAAAACAAACAAAAAAACAAACAAACAAAAAAAAAAAAACAAAAAAAGCCCAAAACAAACAAACAAAAACAACAACAAAAACTCACCAAAAATCCACAAAATAAAAAGCCAAAAAGCAAGCAAACAAAAACAAAACAAAGAAACGAAGAAACCCCCCAAGAAAAACAAAAACCCAAAACAAAACTCCAGAACCCTCTCCCCTTCCCCCCTAGACCCCCAAAACAAACAAAAACCACCCCAAAAAAACCAAAAAATCCCCCACTAAAATCCCCAAGACAGGTCTGGCTGAACTCCAGAGCATACCTAGAGTGTGGAACATTAGAAAGTTAAAAAAAGCTCTGGCTCATACTTCCAATAAAAACAATTAGCACAATTCTGCAGGCCAGAACTGAATTATTTTAAAATATTCCTTCAAACTAAAAAAAAAAGTTTGAGATAAAAGAATGAAGACATTTTCAGCAATATAAACCAAGTTATTGTATAAAAAATAGCTGCATTTATTAAAAATCAAACAAACTTGTAAACAATTGTGTGCCAAGAGTTTTCAAGGAAAACCTGTGGGGTTTTTCCCACAGGAGAAGGAGAGCTAGTAGAGAAATGTAATAAACCACACTGAGTGGCTCATATTTACTCAAGTATTTAAAATTCCTAGGTTGTTGACAATATATATTAAATATATATATAGTTTGCTTGCAGGACAGCTCACCTGGGTGGAATCTCTAGGACATCAGAGGTTTTTCCCAAATTCAATTATTCTATCCTGTGATTTATGAGGCTCCCTCACACCCAGCACAGCTCCTTTTCCCTTTGTAAAAGCCGTGGATTGCAGGTGACTTTATTGGATTTTAATACCAACATTCTGGAGAAATAAAGTGCAGCAGAAAAATAATTTCAAATTCTACACTGCATATGTTACTCCCCTAAGCTGGGGCTTAAGAATGGAGAGGGGCCTTTCCAAGCTCCACCTCTCCTCAGGTTGGACCCTTCCCAACCTGTCCAGCACCAGGAGGTTGGAGCAGGCTGCAACAAGCAGCAATTCCAGGAAGAACTTCAGTTGGCCATCAAACAAGTGAAGCCCCAGCACAGATCTCATGGGATTGTTCATTTCCATTCCGGACCAATGTTTGTCTTGACAGAGCAGCTCCAGGTCACAGAATGCAGGAATTCAAGCCGTGCAAAGCACCCTCTTTCCTCCTCTCTCCTCCTTCTCTTTCCTAGCCCCTCTACAGCTGTTTCTATTCAAATTCCAGCAGGGAATTGTGGAGTCACAGAATTCTTAAGGTTGGAAAAGACCATTCAGGTCATTAAGTCCAACCAGCACCAGCACCATGGTCACCACCAACCCATGTCCTCAAAGGCCACATCCACACATGCCACCACTGCCCTGGGACAGCCCCTTCCAGTGCTTTACAACCCTTTCCATGAAGAACCTCCCCCAGCACAACTTGAGGCTGTTTCCTCTCATCCTCTCACCTATTCCCTGGGGGAGGAGACCCAGCTCCCCTCTCCTCACTAACAGCTTCTTTCAGGGAATTGTAGGGAACAACCTCAGAAAGGAGAGAGCAACCCTGACAGCTCAAATGGGAATTTGTCACAAAATGGGAAGTTAGAGACAGCTCAAAGGAGACTTCCAGGCTCTTCCCAAAGGAGCTATTATTCTTATGTGAGAGAATTGCTCAAAAGGGCCTTTTCCCTCCCTTCTCTTTCCCAAAATGCTCATTTGGTTACTGTCATCCAAACTTCCACTCAGCACCTTCAGAAAAAGACCCAAAATTACTTTTACCATTATATATTCCTGCTGACTACTTGGAAATCAAGGCTGTTTCCACATTATCTAAATAGATTCCAATTAATCATCATTATCAAACCTCCTGGGAATTTAGAGGATGGGAACTTCTCACTGTTTCATGACTATTTCCTCCCCGTTAACAAAAGTTCCAGAAGGAACTAGGCTCAGCTGCTTTTTCACTTTAGGCAGTGTTATTCCATTAGGTGGTATTTGCCTCCAACCTTTCACACCTCAAATCCCAGAATACAGAAGTTCAGGAGACTCTTGGTGTCTTCAGGTCAGTCTAAGTAATATCCCATTCAAGCACAGATTTTAGGTGTTATCAGACCTAAAGAGAAGTGCAAAAACTCACTTCTGAGGCCTCTGATATTTGATTTTACAACCTTGAAAAACAAAATAAATCCAGCTCTCCAATCACAATGTTCTATTTTAGAAAGTTATTCAGAGCTCAGCTGACACCCTTGAGTGGAGTCTGCTCCTGAGAGAATTTTAGGATGGAATCTTGACAGATTTATTTTTGATTTTGATGAAATGTCAAGTTAAACCACAAGGATAGCAATACTGCTGCTCCCAGAATAAGCAACTCTCTATGCAACTGAACTACAACAGAAGAAAAATCCTGGTTTTTTCCTTCAATTTTTACCAGAGGAAAAAAAAAACAACAAAAGAAGAAAAAAAAAAACCCCACAAAAAACACCAAACAAAAGAAACAACTCTCCCCCCAAAAAAACCCAAAACACCCCACCAAAACAAACCAAAAAAACAACCAAACTCCCCCCAAAAGCCAGGAGTATAAAGTACAGAAAATGAGACCATTAAGTTCAAATGATTCTACTAACTTGGAAATAGCTCAGAACAAATCACAATTTACCACAAAGTGCCAAAAGGTTGACAGCCTCTAAGAAATAAGGTTGAACTCCAGACAGGGCAAGGAACAACTACGAATTGATGACAGAAGGAAGATCTGTAAAGTAAAAGCACGCAAAATGTCTACCAGACTCAATATTGTCCTGAAAAATATTCTAATTTTAAATTTTAAGAGATGATGAAGGTAAATTAAAAACAACCAATCTAAATATGAGTTATTACATCCAAGCACTTTGAATGTATTTGGAGAAAGAATAATATGGCAGTAACTTCCAATAATTATTTACTTTTAGACCTGGTTTCATTACAGGATTTAAAACTTTGCATTTATTAGAAGCTGGAGCAGGGAGGAACATGGTCTTGGTCAAAAGAACTAACCATTCTCTGGGCACCCTGTGCCAGGGCCTCAACACCCTCTCAGCCAGGAATTCCTTCCCAGTATCCCATCTATCCCTGTCCTCTGGCAGTGGGAAGCCATTCCCATGTCCTGTCCCTCCATCCCTTGTCCCAAATCCCTCTCCAGCTCTCCTGGAGCTCTGGAAGGGGCTCTGAGCTCTCCCTGGAGCCTTCTCTTCTCCAGGTGAGCACCCCCAGCTCTCCCAGCCTGGCTCCAGAGCAGAGGGGCTCCAGCCCTCAGAGCAGTCCAGTCCTCTGGACTCGTTCCAGCAGCTCCACATCTTTCTTGACTACTTGAAAGAATTCAATGGGGAGGAAAAAAAAAAAGAAAATCTAAATTTTGGGCCAGGCTTGCCACAAGCCAGAGCCACTGGCTCCCTCACAACAGAACTGCCACATCCACACCCAATTCCATAGGAAACATGGACTATGGAAGTGCCCACACCACCCAAACTGCCACCAGCAACAACTTCTCTAAGTGTTCTCCACGAGCAGCAAATCTGAAAACAACTTGGAGGTGAATACTTTGCAATTTCTGCTCCTACAATGGGTTCAAAGCCCTGAAAAAATTCAACAGAAATCACTAAGTGAGCATTATTAATTCATTCGGCATGGAAACAAATATTTGCTATTTAATATATTTGTCAAAAATAACGGTTCCTGAGAAACTGCTGAGGCTGGATGAGTAACTCAGCAATTAAAAAGTAATTAAATACTCATTTATATTTGTGCTATTAATTACACAACAAACCTGAACTCCTTCAAGTATCAGGAGTGCCTCATTTTGCTTAGTGGGCATGCTCTTTGCACCCTACAATTGTGATAAATCTTTAAAAGTACTTATTTTTTAAAGGTTGATGCAACTGAATTGCTTTAACACAGCAAAAAATTATAGTTGCCTGTGTTTTTATAAAGTTCATCATTATTACTGATCAGCTGAACTCTCTTAAAGTTTGTAGACATAAAACTGGGAGTGCAAATGCTTATTCTGGAGAACTGGTGCCATAATAAATTAGAAATGCCAGTTAAACAGCAGGAAAAAGCCTCTTACAGAAGCCAGAAAAGAAAGGGACTTGCTTTAGAGCCTGACAGTGTTCCTTGATTAAAACTACAGTTCATTAAAAACCGTGTCCCAAATGCTTTTGTCACCCAAACAATTCTGCTGAATTGCCAGCATGAACAAAAAGCTTCTAAAAGATGATTTAACCACAGAATAGACACACACCAAAAAACCTAAACTGTGTTTTGCCTCACAATGCTGTTCAACACTCAAGTCACCTCATGTGGTATGGAATGCATATCCATTAATTCCATGAAATATCTCAGGGGGGGTTACTTCTGATTAGCAAGTCCTGAGCCCCTCTCACTGGGGGTGCACATCCAGAGCACATCTGCTGGAAGACACTCTCACCTGAGGCTTAACCACAAAACCAAACCCTAATTCCAGCTCAGGGATGATCTCTGAGAGCTCAGGACATCCTGGAAAGATGAATCTCATCCCACAAGCTCCCTCCCACACCCAGGCCCTGAGTCTCTCTCATGGTAGGGCACATCTGCTGGAAAACACCCTCACCTGGGGCTTAACCAGAAAAACAAACTTTAATTCCAGCATTCCAGCTCAGGAGCTTAGGAATCACCACTGGTAGCTTGGAACATCCTGGAAGGGTGAATATCAGCCCACAGCCTCCCTATGCCCAGTCCCAGATCCCATCTCACAGCCCCCTCCAAGCAGGAGAAAAGCCAGGAAAGGAAGACTTCACCTTCGAGTCAAAACCAGCTCTGGCTCTGATTCAGCTTCAAGTGTGACTAACTCTGTTTGCTGAAGTCAAGTATCTGCTTAAATGCTTTCCTCGAGAATTATTCAAGCATAAGCAAATATTTGGCTGTGCTGATGCTACAGTGAATAATTTACAGTGCAAATCCAGCCCTTTCTCCTGCTTTGGAGGTTCCAAAAATCCAAACACTACTCCAGGTTTTATATCACCAATACTTCTTGAGCAATTAACACATGAGTATTTCAGCCTATGGATTCTTGGATTTACTCAATCCTATTAAAGTGCTCTCATGATCTGGGACTGGCACAGTTGAGTTGGATTTTATCATTCTCCTCTTCTTGGATAAGACCTTTCAGGAACGTGAAGATTTTAAAGATGAAATTTCAAGATCAAATCTGCTCCCACCTCAATTCCCTTCTCCCAGCTGTTGTGTCTGTTCTACATTAAAAAAAAAAAAAGAAAAAAACCAAACCAACAACAAAAAAAAACAAACACATTAAAAAAGGGGAACATTGATGCTGCATCTATCCCTTGTCCTTGTGTTATCAAGCTCTTGAGTTTTCACCCTCACTCAGAGACAGCATTTTTAGAAAGCAAAGACACGAGAACAAGGAAAAAATAATGACAATTTATAAAAGGATCTGAAGTAAAATTTCCCCAGCAACTCGAAATTCCTCAGCATTTTCTCTGTATATACATTAAAATAATTCATCTTCAAATATTCCTGCTTGCCCCCATTCTTCTAAGGACTACTGGTTTTGTTCCTTTCCTTGCCCCACTCTTTAAGCCTGTTATTTTCTGTGCCTTTCTTGCAGAAATGACTCTCTAAGAATCGATGAGATGCCACTGCAAGGCCAAAGTAAAGCCTCAGTAACAGCTCAAAAAAGTAATTTCAAACTTCAGTAAGAACACCACAGCTGTCCCTGGGTCTGGATGGGAAAGATGCAATGTAAAAGTTAATTAACAGGCCATTTTTACTTCAGTGCAGAAATCTCTAAGTTTATTTCAATTTTGCACCCCCAAAACCCCCAAACCAGCTGTTTTCCAGTTTTTATCAGCTATAAAGCTGTTTATTTTCCATCTTTATGTACCAGTGGTCACCAGAATGGTTTGGGCTGGAAGGGACCTTAAAGCTCATCTCATTCCAACCCCTGCTGTGGGCAGGGAAATTCTCCAGACACTCCAAGGGTACTTTTCCACCCTCCTGCCAGCATCCTATAGATGATGGTTTAAAAGGATTAAAGTATTTAATGCTGCTGATTGCCGCTGAACAAAGAAGACTGATAAATAGATGGAAGGTTTGCACTGAGAAAAGTCACAAAAATAGAAAAGAGCTTTCTGGAATAACTGAAAAAGGGAGAGAAGCACTTTTGTTTCCTGCTTCCATCACTAGTGATGATTAATGTCCTGTCTTTTTAACAAGCAATGCAGCTTTCGGATGGATTAACAGGATTATAATTCTTCATTGGTCTTTCCTGTCCACAAACCCCATTTCCCCATGCATTATGAATTTATTTATTCTTGTTTCCAACCCCTCTGTATGGACTTCACCTATAAAATACTGTTTTCACATAAGGTTTTGAGTCACAATAAGAAGCTGTTTGGCTGTAATACTGTTCATTTGAAACTCCTGCTGTGCAGATGGTGCCTCCAGAAAGAAACAAAATATGCACACAGAGTTAAAGTTACACATTAAAGTGTTAATAATGAAAATATAATTCTATAGAAAAGTCAAAGATCAGTTTTATTGCTTTTACTGCAAGACAGGTATTGGATTCCATCCCAAAAATTTCTCCATTTCCCCTTTGCCAGAGCAGTTTCTCTCCAAGGATCCTTCCCTGAGATTGACCAAACACAGAGGAGAGAATCCAAGGGGTAAAATCCATCTGACACCAAGAAATGTTTTGTCAAGAACCCTTCTGAGTGCTCCTTGCAGGACACCAGGAACTGTCTCCACATCTTATGGCTGAAAAACTGACTGGTGTTTTAAAAAGGGAAACATCCCAAACTAAACTGGGACAACGAACATGACCCAGATTAATTAAATTAATTGGATTTAAGTGCATTCATTTATTGAAGAAAATGACATTTTCTCAAGTAGAATTTATATACTGCCTCTTCCCTTCTCCAAGAGGATTTTATTTAAATTTTGTGAAAATAAATGCACTAAAGTTGTCAGTTTTCTAGAAATTAGTGTTTCTACTTGCCTGTAGTCACTACAGCAGCAGTAGTGTTAAATACACCCTGGAATAGTGGCAGGAGTTGTGTTTGAGTAGCTTAATGCATGACATGTCAAAATTAACATGTGCACACCTCCTGAGCAGAGATTTCATCCAGCCACGCCCAAAACTATTTGAAGATTTTGGCAGTGGAGATTACCAGTCCAGAAGTTAGGCCAGAAGCCAAATAGTAAGGCTGGTTAAACCAGAGAGCTGCCACAAATCTGCACCAGGATTCAAAAGTCCCCTAAAAAACAAATGCACATCCCATTATTGTGCAGAAGCCAGCATGCCTTCCTCCACACCTCTGGGACACTCTCAATAAATCCCAAACATTCCTTCTGCCACCTGTGTCCACCTGCTATTAACCCCCAGTAATCCAGGGACATTCCCCTTGTGGCTTTTACTACCCTCCAGGGACCAGCCTCCTCAGCAGAGCCCAGCCTTAATTAAGCCATTTCACAGGAATTCAGGTTTCTTTTCTAGAAAAGAAGAGGAAATCGGAAGTTTCAACTTTATTAATTCCTTGGTACATTACCAGTGACCACATTCTGCACTTAAATCACAGATTCTTTATTTAACCCCTGAGCCACATACACAAGGAGCCTTCAACACAACAACCTCAGATATCCAACCTGGTACATTTAAACCCCTCTTACCTCACCAGTTTTCTTGGGAAGCCTTCTCAGCCTGGACAGCTGGATTGGAGTCTGGTTTTTACCTCTGCTCCTTAAGCTTGATCTTCATTTTCCTCCTGCTCTCATCCAACAGCAACCCAGCCCCAAAGTGGGTCTTGCCTTCCTCCATATTTCCTTATTCTCTGTCACTTCTGCACATCAAACCCGCTTGTCCCCATCATTCCTGAACAGCCTCTCCAACCCTCCCATGCCCGTCTGCTCTCCAAGCTTTCCTTGATCTGACACCACGTCTCTCAAGCCTCAAGCACGCTTTCACTCCTCTGCTCCATGACTTTCTTTCCCAGTATTTTTGGGGGATCTTACCCTTAAAAATACCTCTTGTTGCTTCTTAATAGGCACTGAACAGAACTGAGGCGATTACGTGTTTTGATTATGCTTGGATTGATTTCTGAGCTTGTTGGCAGGGAGGGAATGGAGGCAGTTAAATCTTTACTCTCATTTTGACATTTTTAAAAGGCTTCACAAAGCTGGAATCACATCCCTTCCTTCACTACCCCAGAGAAGCTGTAGCTGCCTGTAGACCTCTGTAAGTGTCCGAGGCCAGTTTGGAGCTCCCTGGGATAGTGGAAGGTGTCCCTGCCCATGACAGGGGGTGGGATGAGTTTTAACCAACCCAAATCGTTCTATGATTCTATGATTTATCCATCTCCATTTAACCATTCCATCTTCTGAATCTCCTCATCCCTCCAGCTGCTTTTCAGCCCTCTGGCAATTGCTTAAATCCATCTCCTGAACCTTTGTTTCTCCAGACACCCTCACACCTCAGTGCTGATCATCAAGCCCCAACACTCAGCATTTCATTTCCTGGATTTTCTGGATCTCTGCTTTCCTTAAAATACAGAACCCCTAGGGCTCTCATCCACCCAGATTGGTTATTCCAAGACATTTGGCCTCCACATCTCCCAAGCAAATCCTCTTCCACCCTTCCAGACTCTCAGAAGTGCTTCTGCATACTGCTGAATGCAGCAACTGATGTGACATTTCCAGCTTTTGTTGTTCTGCTGGATCTGTGGGTGATTCACGTGTTCAGAGCTGGGGTGTGCAGGGTGTGCCCACATGCTGGGACACCAGGATGGGCACAGGACACTTATACATGGACAGCTAGCACTAAGTGACTCCCAGAGCTGCTGGGGAGGGATTTAAATACCCACATGTGGATTTTGATCTGCTCAAGAAATGGCTTCTGAGGAACAGAAGAGAGATAAAGATGGGATCTTACTATGCATTTTTGAGACAGGAAAATTACAGAGATAACTTCGTGAGAAGTGCAAGCACAGGAATTTGCAGATTGTTCTGGCTGCTACAGGGAACTACTCTTTCCAGGCTGGAGGTAAGTTACACATGCAGGGATTACTGGTAAAGAAATGGTTTGGGTTGGCAGAGACCTTGTAGATCCTCCCACTCATCCCCCCATCCACGGGTAAGGACAACTGTTCCACCCTGCTCAGGCCCTGCTGAACTGAGACAACCCAGCCCACTAAATTAATCTCTTGTTCAACTCAGTCCTGGGTGTGAATCCCAGAATGGTTTAGGTCAGAAGGAACCTTAAAGCCCATTCAGTACCACCTCCTGCCAGGGACAAGGACACCTTCCACTATCCCAGGCTGCTCCAAGTCCCGTCCAACCTGGCCTTGGACACTCCCAAGGATCCAGGGGCAGCCACAGCTTCACTGGGCACCCTGTGCCAGGGCCTGCCCACCCTCCCAGGGAACAATTACTTCCCAATATCCCATCTGATCCTGCCCTCTGGCAGTGGGAAGCCATTCTCCCTTGTCCTGCCACTCCAGGTCCTGGCCCAAAATCTCTCCATCTCTCCTGTAGCTCCTTCAGGCGTTGGAAGGCCACAGTTTGGTCACCCCAAACTTCTCTTCTCCAGGCTGAACAACCCCAGCTCTCCCAGCCTTTCCTCCCAGCAGAGCTGCTCCATCCCTCTGATCATCCTGGTGCCTCCTCTGGGCTCTCTCCAGCAGCTCCAGGTCCCTCCTGTGCTGGGCCCCAGGGCTGGGGCAGCTCTGCAGGTGGGGTCTCACCTGAGCACAGGGGCAGAGGGGCAGAATCCCCCCCTCCCCTGCTGCCCACACTGGGGGCTTAGCCCAGGACTGGGTTAAGAAATAGGGAAATCAGGAAAAAGCACTGCACCACACCCCAGCATTGTGCAACAGAGACAATTCCACACCATCACCAGCAAATTTTGAGGTGGAGAGAACAGCCACGGGGGAAGCGATGCACAAAAAGAACCTCACTCCTACATTTCAAATTACTCCAGCAAATTTCCTAAGTGTAAATGGAGCACATTCCTTGGAATAGGTTAAGCAGTTTTATCAGAAATGAAAAATCTCATTGTTTATTTAGATACTTTATTCATAGGGCCTGTGTTGGTGGTTATTTCTAAAAGATCGGCCAAATTCCGTTTACAAATGTTTATATTTAAGAAACTATAAAGATATCCAAGTAGCAGTAAAGATCCTTTAAAGAAATCCAGGAATACCACCAAAACCAGAGCTTAACAACCCAGCAATAACACATCACTCAAAGGAATGTTTTAAAATCAGGCTATTCTCAAATTTCAAAAGCTGTCAAAGTAAGTAAGATTGTTTCACCAATTTCCTGCAACATCTCATAAAGAAAAAAAACAACGTTGTTTTCTGACAGTCTTTAAATGAACAGCACCCTTACATCCACACAAGGTCACAATGGTCACACTGTCACAAGGCCAGATGTGGGAGAATGGACAAAAGCAAACAAGGAAATGCACTCAAAGATGCAGAGATCACTCAAGGAATGGAAAGCCTGTACACATCCACAGGCTCCTGATAACATTCTCTCCCTCTTCCACTCACTTTTCATCATCCTACTTGATATTTTCATTGGTACTGAGCTGACATTTCCAGGAATTCCATTAAAAACCTGGTGTTTAGAAGACATTAGGTTGAGCTGGTGAAGTTGAACAGAACTGGCTGGAAACAGCCAGCACAGTGTGGACACTCAGTTACCTCCCCATGGCACATCTGTGAGGCACCACATTCCTGCCAGGGCATTATCACAGGTTCAGGCATCAGATCTGAACATCTGAGGCTGGAGAAGGAGTTTGGATAAGGAATGCCAGGATGACACAGAATGACTTTAAACTGAAAGAGGGCCAGGGTCAGATGGGACACTGGGAAGGAATTGTTCCTTGGGAGGGTGGGCAGGCCCTGGCACAGGGTGCCCAGAGAAGCTGTGGCTGTCCCTGGATCCCTGGAAGTGTCCAGGGCCAGGTTGGACTTTGAGGCTCGGAGCAGCCTGGGATAGTGGAAGGTGTCCCTGCCCACAGCAGGGGGTGATACTGGATGGGCTTTAAGGTCCCTTCCAACTCAAACCATTCTGGGATCCTGTGAGAATAAACCAAAAGAAGAGACTTCATTTACCTGCAGCAATATAAACTGGCCCAAGGTTGAGCAGCAGAGACCCCAGGATAAAAATCCCTCACAATCAGACAAGAGCACAGAGCAGAGGGCACCCAAGGCACTCAGGTGGAAGAAAAACACAGAAGACAAAGTTCATGATGGGCAGTTGAGCCATGGCTTTCCTTTTCCACAGAACACTGAGCAATGCCAATCCACTGGAAGCTGCTCTGCCCACAACACTTCAAGAAGGAATTTTACCACAGGGGTGAACCTGAGAGATGCCAGTGTGACTGTTAATGTCAACATACAGCACCTACTGAGAATTGGTGACACCCAGCACAGATTCCTGGTCACTGCTGAATTCAGGGAAGGGGAACAGACTTGGAAGTCAGGATTATTCCTACAGGAGAGAGGATGGAGCTCTGGACATGATCCTGAGACAACTCCTTTGAAGAAAGAGAAAGGGGCATTCCTGTAGTTTGCAGCAGAGAGGTAACTACAGGTAAGCAGTGCCCAGTGAAGTGATGTGTCCCCTCCTGGGGCTTTGTCCACAGTGTCCTGAGGCTGCCAGGATGGGGAGGAACAAAAAAGGCCCTGACAGCAAGAATGTAACAACAGGATTTACAAGAAATATTCATTCTAAAGACGAAATGAGAAGAAAAAATTAGTTTCCATTCACTGTCAGAAGAGGCCTTTTAACCCAGGCACGCATTCTATGGGATTGGCAGGCCTGAGATTAGGGGTACTTTGAATCTGTTCCCCCAATTTTTGTGGTTTTTCTCCTAAAATGTGTAAAGAGAGATGGGAGACAAAGGAAAGCACCGTGGCGTGTAAGGTTGGCTGTCCAAAATAAAAGGCTGAACTGCAGGAGACACCATTTTAGTGCAATTCAGTTGTAAAAACAAGAAAAAACTACAAGCTAAGAGGCCAGATGAGCTGGCCCACGCACTTTACTACTGCTGGGTGAGGAGGGGAAGGTGTCAGAGTATGGAATTAAGTGCCAGGTGAAAGTCTGCCAGCTCCAGAGTTCAGCCCTATCAGCAGCTCTGTGAAGATCTAAATGCATTTAGTACCTGGGCAGCTTGGGAAAGGAATCTTCATTTGGATAAAAAGGCATGCTGGGACAAATAAGATATTCATGTATGCAGAGAGGGATTGGGAATTTGTCAGCTTTTCAGCTATTTTCCCCTCAGAGGAGGCGGCACAGGGAGCGGCTGTGGGTACCAAGCTGAAGTAAACAAAATGCTGGGGAACATTAGGAGGGAAAGGAAGAGGACCTAAATTAGAATGACATTACATAGGACAATAGGAAACCCCCAGAGCACTAAACAAAGGGTTTGCTGTCATCATTTCAAAAAAGAGACACCAGAGAAGGACAAGAGCTCAGGAAGGACACTGGGGGACCTTGCACTCCTCTGTCAAACACAAGAAATCCAAAAAAATCCAACCCTACCTCAGAAATCAGACTGGTTTGGACTGGAAGGGATGTTAAAGCCCACCCACTACCACCTTCCACTATCCCAGGCTGCTCCAAGCCCCAAAGTCCAACCTGGCCTTGGACACTTCCAGGGATCCAGGGGCAGCCACAGCTTCTCTGGGCACCCTGTGCCAGGGCCTCACCTCCCTCCCAGGGAACAATTCCTTCCCAATATCCTATCTAACCCTGCCCTCTGGCAGTTTCAAACATGAAAAGGAAAATTCCCAAGGATTACTTGATGCAAGAAAGAGACATTACAGACATCAACTGAAATCTTGATCAGCAAAGCTGCTGTAGCAACAAATTTTTTCCCATGACACTGTAATATTTCTGTCCTAGAGGAATACAGACAGGAATAAAAGCAAGAATACTCACAAAGAAATCTTTCTCATGTCAGCTAAAAACACTCAGGCTTGTTCAGGAAGGCATCAGAACAGAGAAAACACTCTACTCCCAGTTGTTACCTCTCCAAACAACAATAGATTTAATTATGCAGATTAAAACAAGGACATCCCATGCTTCAGGGCTTTTGCTTGCAGGAGCCACAGGGGAACCCTCAGCTAGTTCTGTGCACCTCACCTCAGGTGTAGGGTTCAGGGACACATTTCCTCTCTCCAAAACATGCAGTGAATCAGAGGAATATCTGCTGAATAGAACAGGTTAATGCCTTAATTCATTGCTAATTGATGTTTGATTTTGCCCCCTAGCTGTGTGATATAAATTGAGTAAAACATACAAAAGCCCATAAATGAACTGTGAGTTTCCTTACAATTTTCTACACTTGTTCCAAGCTAACAAAACCACCTGGAGTTAGAATTTTACTTCACCTAATCTAAATTTGACACCTTTTCCATCACTTTGGTCCTCAGTGCACAACAGAAAGGAGCACTGAGCATAAGGCAGTCAGGTTTTAGGAAATTTGGGCTTAAACCCAGCTGTTTCAACAATGTCCTGATTCCAAAAGTGACAACAAATCCCGGGGAACCTTCTGGCTCTGCACAACTCCCTGACAGGAGGGGACAGCCAGGGGGGGTCGGGCTCTGCTGCCAGGGAACAGGGACAGGACAAGGGGAAACGGCCTCAAGCTGTGCCAGGGGAGGCTCAGGTTGGAGAGCAGGAGGAATTTCTCCATGGAAAGGGTGCTCAGGCCTTGGCAGGGGCTGCCCAGGGAGGTTTGGAGTTCCCATCTCTGGAAGTCTTGAAGGAAGGGCTGGATGTGGCACTCAGTGCTCTGGGCTGGGGACAAGGTGGGCATCGGGCACAGCTTGGGCTCCATGGGCTGGGAGGGCTTTTCCAGCCTCAGGGATCCTGGGTTATTTTATTGCAGTGTAAAGAGCTTTTCCCTGGAGCTGGCTGCTGATTCCCACAAATGATGTGAGGCACTCCTCCCCAAGGGGAAAAGCTGGGAAGAAAAATCTTTCAAGACAAAAAAGCCTGATAACAATAAGATGTTTAGCCTTGGAGGGAAGCCATCAAAATCAAGGAAAAATCTGTAAAGAGGCCTTTGGGAAATTATCCAAAATAGCATCCAGACATAAGCAGTGCCACTTGACCCAAGGACAAAGTCTGAGGTGGCACAAAGAAGTAGAGAACATCACAGTAATGGCACCAAAGCTGCTGAACAGCCTTACCCTGATTCTGAAGTTTAAATTTTCAGTGCTTTCTCATTAATTGCATCTTGAAGGCATCAGATGATTTTAAACTTGGTAGGAATAGATTTTTTTAAGACCTACAGCACCGTGTGGCAGGATTTTGGGTTCTGCCACACCACTTTGAAAGGTCGAGGGGGAAAGGAAGAAATCAAAGAATGAGAGCAAGGCTGTGAAAAAAGTGAAAGAAGTTCATGAGAGCCCAGCTTTGGCTAAACCTTTTCAGAGGCCACTTAGACTGGACACCTACTGGGATGGGATGGCAGCAGCTCTTCAAAATCCCCCTGGAGAGGCAAATTTACCCTGGAACAAGACTTGGATTTACCCTGGAACAACTTCCACCTCCTGTTAACAAGGTGGCCATAAATCACCTCAGCACAGGAGACCTCAATCATGACTCTAAACCAAATTATCCTTGTATTGAAAGTAATCTCTGGATTCGTCCTCACAGGAGCCTTCTCCACTCTTGGAATTGAAGCGTTTTCCAAGCTCTGTTGAGTTCCTCCTCAAATCCTTTATACATGAACCATTTTCCCGATGCTTTAATCATTGCTTACACCTTAATAGAACAACTGCAGAGAGGCGGAAATACAAGTCTACATCTTTAGTTATCACTTAGTGTGCATTCAAACACCCCACATGGCTGCAAGCACACCTGATGCAGGCAGATTGCAAAATCTCACTCAGCAGATGTCCCATCAGGAAACCCTTGGGGCACTGGGAAGTTATGGAAGTTGGGTTTCTGTGCACAAGTCCCCTTTCAGGAATAAAATTCTGGTGTTTCTGTTTCATGCCCTTCAATATAACTCTTGTTTTTGAACAGACTCTCACAGGGAAAGGCTTTTGCCCAACTGAGCATTGCAATTTTTACCAAATTTAGGTTTTTTAATCGGAAGACATCTTAAGTCTTCTACAGGTCATGGTAAAGCTCATCCCAAATCCCACCATTTTATAGCAGAAAACCAGGGAAATTGTCAATGTCACACAGCTGCTCTTTGGAACTGTGCTCCACTTTCAGCATCACTGGAATTGCTTAAAAAAGTATTTGATATTGAGCTGATTTTTATAAGACACATTTAAATGTTTGTCTTTTTTTTTTGTCCCAAGTTCCCTCCCAAACATAAATATTCCCTGAAGTTTCCTGAAGAGCAAGCTGTCCAATATGGAAAATATCAGCCAGAAATGTTAATCAACACTTGAATCAAAGTATTCTGCTCAGGATATTTTACCAGCTCTGCTCCAGATTGGAAGTTTAACAAGATATGGAATTTTTAAATCCATTAGGAACATAAAATGACCCAACTACTTTATTTCTTAGCATCTGTTCTAGATTTCTTTCTTTCTAAATTAATAAATTCTCCTTCTAAATTCTTGAAAGGAGGAAGCAGAGGTCAAAGAGTCTGGATTTCAGGGTTGATATCCTACTTTCTTTATGGGAATTGTAAAATCATACAATGAGTTGGGAAAAATCTTTGAGATCATCTAATTCCAAGCCCCTGCCATAGGCAGAGACACCAGGTTTTCAGTCACTTCAAATCCAGAATTGGGCTCATGTAAACCAGAATCCCTCTCCAAGAATATTTATGGGGTATAAAATTCAATTCAGAGAATTAAAATTTTGCTGGATAATCCAAAGGAGTTGAAGAGCACCAAAGTTTCCCAACAATGTTTTCTGAATTCATCACTTCATCCCTCCATTTTCACCAAAACACCAAATTCTTGTCCCACCTGTATAAACTGGAATCAATTCATATCTATTCCTCCATTTCTTTCCTTTCCTCAAGCTGAATTCCATATAAATGAGTATTTATTAAAGGATTTTTTCTCCCTCTTGATAACTGACACAGAAGGCCTCTGATGCCAAAGAACCCAAAGTCATGGAGACCCAAAGTCCAAGTCAGGTCAGTGGATTGATGGGAAAAATGGGAAGCAGAGCACAGAAAATGCTTGTTAAGGTAAAGGGAATAGCAGGACAGGGAAGCCCAGGGAGCTGGGCTGACTACAGGAGACTGGGGAGGACAGGCTGCACACCAACCCAAGGATCAGTGACAGTGTTTTTAGGATATTAACAGAAAAGGGCTCTAAGTGGATGGGATCTTTACTGCCTTGGAAGGCATTGTTTGCAGGCTTTGCCAGGCAATAAATTGATTTAGCAAAATGTCAGAGTGGAGGGAGGAGGCAAGAAACAGGAGGTGAATTCCTCCCAGAAGAACATCAACTCTGACTGCTCTGCAAAAGGCAGCTGAAGGATTTACAGATCTGCTGAAGTATTTAATGAAATTATTCTCCTGCGCGCAGCCTTTATGAGCTGGATCATGGCTATCTCTCCCCCAATAACTCACTCCCTTCTCATTATGCAAAAAAACTTCACATAAATATCTCCACACTCATCATTCCAATCACTCGTGCCATTGCTGTTTAAAAATCATCTTAACACTGCCACTTCTCCTCATTCCATGGCATAATTCAGTACAACATTGCTAAAATCCAATTCAGAGTGTCCCAAAACACACAGTAATTTTGGTTTGTGGCAGGACACCAAGCCCATTCCTATTTCATATGAAAGTTTTGTCTAAAGTTAACTAAATTGCCAATCTGACCATAAATTTGGTATTAAAACTAAATTCTCTTCATCATTTTAAAAAGCCTAACAAATGGATGAATTGCAAAACAGAAGGTGAGATCTCTGAAAAACAATTCAAACTTAATTCTTACTTCAGAGGAGCAAAGAAAAATACAGATTTTAGAATCAATTGGCTACTATGAATTTCCTTCTACAAATAAGAGCCTCTTACATTTGAAAAAGAATTGCAATACAGCAAAATTTTGGCTCTATTTCCAAAACATTGTTGACTTCACCGGCGTTGGAAAAACAGGAACAGAAGCAGAAAATTCTCAGGTTTTAGAGTTTCCACACCCCATGTCTGATCCTACAGTAGGACAGGCAGCAATGTCCTTGTTCTAACATCTATAAGAGAAGTTTCATACCAGCTGTATGAAAAGGAAAAAAGAAAAAGAATAAAAAAGAAAAAAAAAAGCCACCTTCGAAGAATTAAATTACCCATGAAATCTTTTTTCACCTTTATGAAGACAAAAGGTTATCAGTCAGGACAAAGCTATGGCTGGATCAGGTATCCAAACAAAGAGCGTTCATTAGGACCAAAAAATAAAGTTGAAAAAAAAGGAATTACAAAAGAACCCAGTAACAACTTATTTCATATGTTGATAGCCCAGAGCTTGCATTGGAAAAGGTAGGAATTATCAATCCTTGCCCCCCTTTCCCTTCAGTCATTACACAGCTCCATGACATCCTTGTTCTGTCCTACCTTTTCCAGGCTGAGAGTCCTGAAATCATTTAGTTATTTTTCAGAGAGGAATTATTTACAGTCCCATAATTAAGTCTCTGCTGAATTTCCCCTGGATTTCATGAAATCTTAACAATGGGGAAAGGTGAGACTAATTCCCAAGGAAAATGAACAGAACGTTTTTCCACCTCTTGTGTTTCTTTGAAGAAATTGAAAAGTTTTTTAATACAATCCAAATGTTTAAGAAAAGAGAAACTCTCAACACTTCACCATCACTGCTTTGGGTTCATCTCTGCCTTGAACTCACCTCTGTGACCTTTCTCTGGGAAATCATTCCTGCATTTTCTCTCATCTTGCAACAGCACAGGCAGTACCCCGCACCTTTCAGACATGGGAAAAGCCCTAGTCTCCTCATCACCCACCAGGAGAGGACATTAGTCCCAGAAGGAATGCTGGGGACAGACCAATCACAATGGGTTATGTCCATGTCTAATAGCTCCAAGAGCTAAATATCTCCATCAGGCTCATTCATCACTGGGATGCAACAAAAGTTTTTTGGGTAGAAAGAGATTTTTAAAGTCAGCTTTTAACAATTAAAGGCTGTCAGGATATTCCTCAACAAACACAAATCATCTTTCTTCCCACAAAGGAGTAATTTCAACACCTGTGCTCCCAAATGAGAGCAGAACCCCTGGATTCTCCACTTAGGTGAAGTACATGGTCAAGGTTGTGTGCAAACGTCATCAAGACTTGTTTTCATAAATTAAACCACAGAAAAAGAGAGGCAGAAAGCACAAAAAAATAAAGGAAAACCAAAATATTGCGTCAGATTGCTCCATGGATCTGCAGCAGCAGCTGCTGGTTGTAATTCATTCGTGTGCCAAGTTGGTGGCAGGGAGTTAAGACATCTCTAAAACCATGCTTAGCTAAGCTCTGACATCACTGTTACTCCTCAGGTCTGAGTTCTGATGAAAACTCATCCTTAAGGAGCAAAAAACAGTGACCACAGCCCTCCCCTTCCTCAAAAATTCCGTGCTTCAACACGAAATGAAGAGCCAAAAGCTATGTGGAAGGCTGGGAGGGAGCACCATATATGAGAGGGAAAGAAAAATGTACCCTGGTGAGCAAAAAAAGGTGCTTTTAAAACCAGCATTCAATAAAGCACAACTGCATTTGCTAAACCCAATCCCAAGTCCTGCTGGGCAGACATATGGCACATAATAAACTTGAAATTGGTTAGAACTGCTGAAATACCATCGGATAAATGAAATTATTTTCTAACAATACTTAGCTACTGGGAACAGTTCCTGCCTTCATACACCAATTACGGCTTAATTACTGTCAGACCACACTTCCTAAAGGAACAGCAGAAGGGAATTTATGGTACCAGTAAAGGAAACGTCTGTTACGTCAGGAGTAAGAATCATTATTGTTTGTAACAAACTGGTTTCTAATTCAGCTTGGCCTTGGACACTCTCGGGGATCCAGGGGCAGCCACAGCTTCTCTGGGCACCCTGTGCCAGGGCCTGCCCACCCTCCCAGGGAACAATTACTTCCCAACATCCCATCTGACCCTGCCCTCTGGCAGTGGGAAGCCATTCTCCCTTGTCCTGACACTCCAGGCCCTGGCCCAAAATCTCTCTCCATATCTCCCGTCGCTCCTTCAGGCATTGGAAGGCCACAGTTTGGTCACCCCAAACTTCTCCAGGCTGAACAACCCCAGCTGTCCCAGCCTTTCCTCCCAGCAGAGCTGCTCCATCCCTCTGATCATCCTGGTGCCTCCTCTGGGCTCTCTCCAGCAGCTCCAGGTCCCTCCTGTGCTGGGCCCCAGGGCTGGGGCAGCTCTGCAGGTGGGGTCTCACCTGGGCAGAGGGGCAGAATCCCCCCTTCCCTGCTGCCCACACTGGGGGCTCAGCCCAGGGCACAGGGGGGGTTCTGGGTCCCAGCTCTCACCCACAGCACCCCCAGGTCCTTCTCCAGGGCTGCTCCTGCTGCTCATCCCCAGCCTGGATTGAACCCAGGGGTTGCCCTGACCCAAGGGCAGCACCAGCACCTGGCATTGTTAAACCCATGAGATCCCCATGGGCCACTTCTGGAGCTTGTCCAAATCTCTTTTGATTTTTGGGGGATCATTTCACAGTCATCACACAAGGTACAGAAGAAACAAAATGAGTGTTTCTACATCCAGAGGCTCCCAATTATTTGAATACCTCCTCCCCAACAGAAGGGCATAAATCAGGCTGCTCATAAATTTCTGCTCCACTAAGTTTGCAATACAAAAGCAGTTTCTTCCCTAGGGACAAAGAGAAGTAGTAGCACTTCAGAATTCCAGCATTTCTGTGAGCAGGCTTGTTTCCAAAAAATAGAAAACAAAATACAGTATTTGGAATACTTGAGTAGCTAAAAAAAAAAGTCATCCTCAAATGCTTTTCAGCGCTATTTGCTCTGGTTCTCCTACTCTTTTCCACCTCATAGTAGGATACACACCATTTCCTATCTGAAGGGCAAGAAAATGGAAGTTTGCTGAAAGCCAGAGCAGAGGAAAAACTCCTCATCCATTTCCCCTCAGGGCTGTCTGCTGCAAAGCCCCAGGCTTCAAGGACAGTCAGGCATTTAAGGAAAAATGTCTTCATTTTGTTCCTCAGACCATTTGAAGCACTTGTGATAAATCTGGAGAACAGCTTGCCAGATGCATATTCTAAGGAGGAATAAAATCAGTGCATGAGAGGGACAAACTTCAGTAAACAGATTAATTATGTTAAAATTAATGATTCTGAAGCAAGAGCCACAAAGGACAGGGTCCTCCTCCCTGCAGACTGATTTACTGCAATAAAGGCCAACATTGCAAAATCCACCTCACATGAAGCTCCAGATCCATCCGGATTTTACCCAATGTCTTTAATTAGATGAAATAAAGCCTCAAATAAATACGAATATAAAGCACAAGTCAGGAAAACATGTCCAGTGTATCTTTGGCTGCGTATGCAAAGCCTTTTATATACATGTACACCTTGGCCCCAGAAAAATTAGCTTTACAATCCTTCAGTGCTCCTTTTCAAAGTCACTCAGCACCTTGAAAACTATTTAATAATCCCTCTAATAATCTCTAGTATCTGAAATTTTAAAACTTGGACTAGAACTTTGAGCTTATTGGAAAGTAAGAAACACAAAGAAGTATTAAAGTGACTTGTGAATTCTAAGTCTCTAAAACTACGTAGAACCACTTCCAAAAGAGTTTTATACACATGATTTTACTGGTTAAGACATCACAATTCCTTCAATTCTTCATTCTGGATGCTTCTTCCCCCTTTAAATTAACTTTCAGGGTAAAACACAAAGATATTTCTCATAACCAGTGTCTCTTGTAATCCTAATGGTGCAGTACCCAAACCTGACTATTTAATTCTCATTGTTCATGTAAAAGTGTGCTCAGTTGACTGTTTAAACTTCCCAGTTCCATCTGATCATATGGGAAGGCACCGAAGTATCAAAGTGGAAGGTGTTATAGGCAATTTAGCTTTTAATTAATCTAAACTTGGAGCTAAAATTATGACACACAATTTAATTTTATGTTTTAATCAGTCCTTAACAGAGCATTTTAATCTCCAGAGCACGCACTCAAATTTGGAAGGGTGCAATGGAAGGCTAAACAAAATTCTCCACCTCACTTAAAAAAAAAACCAGCCCCTGAATTTTAACTAACCCAAGAACAACAGGTCAAACAAAGCTTTGAATAGTGAGAACTGAGAAAAATCCCCAAACTTTGCCTCACTTCAAACACACTTCATTCAAAATAAAGAAACCATGTGAAACATCAGAAATTACAAAACCCTGAAACAATTAATGAAGGAAAAGGAGACACCTTGAACTATCCCAGGCTGCTCCAAGCCCCAACCAGCATGGCCTTGGACTCTTCCAGGGATCCAAGGGCAGCAACAAATTCTCTAAGAATTTGTGCCAGGCCCTGCCCACCCTCAGAGCTGCACAGGATTGAGTGAACATCTCCACCCTGGCAGAAATTTTAGATGTGCAAAACAAAACAAAAAATCCCGCAGCAAACTTTCCCACACAGTTCAATCATCAGCAGGATAAAGAAGAAACAAATCTCCAACAGTGAGAATTCCATGTGCATCCAATACAAAGCAAGCCTTCCTACTGAAATGAACCAGAAAACTTAAAAAAAAAAAAAAAACTTAAAAAATTTTTTAAAATAAATAAATAAATAAATAAGTTTTTAATCACAGAATTATTAAGGTTGTAAAAGCCATCCCAGCCCATGGAGTCCAAGCTGTGCCCGATGCCCACCTTGTCCCCAGCCCAGAGCACTGAGTACCACGTCCAGCCCTTCCCTGGACACCTCCAGGGATGGGCATTCCAAACCTCTTTTTGGCAGCCCCTTTCTATGCCTGATCCCCCCTTTCCATGAAGAAATTCCCCCTGAAAATTTTAACCATCAAGATGTTAAAAAAAGGGTTTTTCTTCTGAGGCACCTTGCCCAGCTTTGCCCCAGCAGACACAAACCAATGCAGTCAGAACCTGTGACATGGTGAGAAATCTCTCCGTGACAAGTCACTAAATTCAGATCTCATGTTTGGGACCAAGCAGCTTCATGGAGACACCAGAAACATCTTCTAATTTAAGTAAATCAAAAAGCCAAATACCCAGGCAGACATTTTTACACAGAGCACGTGTTGAGGAGGTGCTGCCTCCAGGCTCTGACAGGATGCCCAGGCAGTCCATGCTGACAGACCTTTTAGGCTCCCAGTAAATAAAACTGTCAGAACAAGAAAAATGAACAGTTGGGAGTGTGAAAAAAAAAATTTAATTGAACTTGATCTGTACATCAATTTAGCCTCTGGGGCAAACTAAAATTACTTGGCTCTTACTGCCCTGGAAACATCCAGCTCTCTGTCCAGGGTGATTCATGTTCCAGGCTGAATCATCAGAACCAATTAAGAAAATGTAACTCCCTGACTTTGTCTGAAGTACCACCCACCACCTGATGTAAAGATCTTGCTCTGAGTCCCTGCAGACACCGAGAAGGACAAGAGAAGTGTTCAGTGCTCCAAAAATGAGTGGCTCTTCCCTTGTCTCCCAAAACCCCAGAATCTCTCCATGTACTGTGTCTTGGTAAAATACTGAGACCTTAAAAGAGCAGAATCACCTTGTTCCACAAAGTGAGAGCAGAGAGAAAAGAGAATTTAGTCTACTTTGCAATTTATAGTTATTAAAAAAATCCAGAAGGTTTCATGAGGGGAATGTTGCTTCAGTGGGGAAAAAGGAATAAAGAATAAGAGCCATGAGGAGAAAAATGCAGGTCCCTCCTCCATCAGAATCACTGGACAGGTACCACCTCCAGCTTGCCCTCACACAGAAAATGCAAAACTAACCCAATTCTTCTACTGAGGATTCAGATGAGTTCCACAATCTTTTTTTTTAGTCCAGTAACAAAACAATTCAATGTAATATTACTCACTCTAAGTTGGAAACACATTTTTACTGTTTGCAATTTCTAGGAATTCAAAAGAGGATTTTCAGGCTTAAGTAAAAACCATCCAGGTATTCCCAAAGCAACCTGAAGATGAACACACCTCTGGATTTCTGTACTTTTAAATCTGTCTTGGAGGTGAGCAGGCACTGTATGACAGATCTGAAAGAAACTCAAGCAAACAAACAAACAAAAAATCCCTCTTCTGCATTCAGTTGCTTCACACTGGATATTTACCAAAAAAATTATATGAACTTGTCATAAGCAATAAGGGCCAGGAGCTGGACTTGAATGATCCTTGTGAGTCAGGATATTCCATGATTCTATGAAAACCTTGGAGAGAGTTAGAGAGATGAGATACACCAGTTTCTATGGAATACTACATAGTCTACAGAAAGATTTTCTAAAAAGCACCATAAGGAAGGTTTTCCCTGCAGAGCAGGTTCCACTGAGCAGCAGGAATTGAAAAACCAAAGGTTTTCCTCTTACATTGGCACAAGTGTGTGTGAAAGGACCACACTGAGATGGTATTTCACACATCTGACACCCAAGAAGCAGCAGTTGGGTCCAATTCCATGGTCCAGGTTGCTCTGACATCTTCCCAAGGAATAACCTGCAGGCCAAGAAGTTGTAATGTTCAATTTCCATGACAAACAATTCACAAAATTAAATAATCTGCTCCAATTCTGGCCGGAAATAATTTCAAGAACAATGGAATAGCCAACAATTTAGACATCTTTAGCTATCCTCAAAGGTTCTTGGAGCAACCTGGATAGTGGAAGGTGTCCCTTCCCATGGCACAGGGTGGGATGGGATGAACTTTAAAGTCTCTTCCACTGCCAACTGCTCTGTGATTCCGTGAGGGAACAGAGATGACAACTGTCGCACTTGAAGATGATTATTTGTGAAAGCAAGAACTTTGCACATTTTTTATTGCTCTTTTCAAAAGCTGATGATTCAGAAAGAACTGGTGGGAAAGGCTGGAGAGTCAGCAAATGTGGCATTGCTTATTTTCATCAAGGAGATTGGTGGCAATCACAGCTGTAACAGCAGGACCAGCTCCTTTCCCAGCAAAGGATCTCATCCCCCTCCCTGGCCATGCTCTGCACATCCCACATGCACCAAGGTGTCCAGTGCTGAGGGAAAATCCAGGACAGGGTGTCACGAGGCAGCCAAATCCATCCATTCTCCTGGTCATGCTGGCAGTGTTTCAGGAAGGAAAACAGGCAAGCAAAGCTCAGCCTCAAACTAAGTGTGGCCAAAGGGGACAAACTGAGTGGTTTCATGTGAGGCACATCTGCTCCCTGTGGTCACTCTTCAGCAGGAGAGAGCTGTCCTGTGTCTGCCAGCAGCAGGGACCACAGGGACATCACTCCACCCAGTCAACCCAGTGCCACCTGGGTCTGCTCATGGGGACCTCACCCTTGCCAGACCAGCTGTGAATGAAGATGGAGGAGGATGAAGCCCAACAGGGCTCAGGTGAGTTCCTAAGGCAGACTGATCCATGTCAGGACATTTTCAGCTGCTCTGGGCATCTTATTCCATGTTGACTCCTTGAACTTCAGCCACCAGAACAGCCTCCACCTCAGCCTGCCAGAAAACAGCAGGAAAAGTGGCTGAACTCAGACTAGAGAAGGTTGGAAGGTTTCATCAGGGAAATGTTGCTTCAGTGGAGGAAAAGGAAGGAAGAATTAGAGACATGAAGAGAAAAATGCAGGTTCCTCCTCTGTCCTCCACCACAATCATTGACCCATGCCCCACCTCCCCACAGAAAACACAAAACTAGCCCAATTCTTCTGCTGAAGATTCAGAGGACTTCCACAATCTTTTATTTTTTTAATAAACCAGCCTGTAAGAGGAGCAATCCACTTGTAGCTGATGACTATTATTTACATTTTTAATAATATATTTCAAGAGCATAACTAATAGCCTGCAGTAATTTAGTCAACAGAATTCCCCCATTTGACATCCCTTTGGAGAAATTATGAAACAAACCCTAAACAGATGCTGACAAGCTGTTCCCAAACACGGATGCAGCATAATTTTTAAAAACTGCTTAACTAATCAACATTTGAAAGTAAAAGTACTGCTTGTGACCTGCATTATCATGCAAACTGTGTATTATTTTTCCCTTCTAAATCTAGAATTAATTATCATATTTGATTTATCATGCACAGTCCTACAAACCTTATTTACCCTCTGGCTTCTCAGCCCTCACAGCACCCTGATAATTTAATATCTCATCTAAATCTTTGTTTTCTTCATCTCATCAAAATATGACCCAACAGTCAACACCAAACTCAAAACAAACAACACAAACTAAAACCACAAGAAAGAACACCCAAAACCCCCCCACAAAATTTAAAAAATACAAATACCAAACCTATTGCTGAAGCAATGCCCACAGTAACTCCTGTGGCCCAAGCACAAAATGTCTGACAAGGATTTATAGTTTAAAATAGTTTCAAAGCAAGGGGAAATTGATAACATCCCTTGTAAATTTATGTCAATGTTAGCTTCAGTCAAATATCTACAGCTTGTTTACAGTTTCAACATCAACAATTTTGACTTGTAGTCATTTTATTTTGTTCTATATTTGACTTCAAGAATGAGGCCCTGAAGCACTAAATTTAAAAAAAAAAAAATCAACCTGCATCAAAAAGACCACCCTGCTAATTACTTTTTCTGCTTGTGTGAAGTGTGTTGGAGCTCCACAGCTCTTATTGTTAAAGCTTTATTATTAAAATATCCTTTCGGCTCTGAATAAGAGCAACACCCAGGTATTCACAGGGAACTTCCAACATTCCCATTTGCTTGTTCCACCTGGCTCTTCATCCTTTTCATATCCATCAACCCTCTAATTTAGGCAGCTCAATTTCCAGTTCCTTCTCACCTCAACAGCCTGATGAGTCTGGCAAACAAGAATTGCAGCAAACCCATTCTATCTTCCCAATTATTTGAAGTTTACAATACACTTGACCTGAGGGACATTTAGGGAATCCTGAAATAGCAAAGAATTGCCACCAGAGCTGCTGGAGACTGGCCCAGGCAGATAGATTACAGGCAATTAGTGACTCCAACCAGGCACTTCCAGGAATAAAAGCCTGGTAAGCTCTAAGGGAAGGCAGGAAGAAACTTGTAACAGTCACCAGAGTTCTGCTCTTCCTTAATTATAGTCCAGGAATAACATGTGAAGGTTCATCTGTATTAGGGGTAAAGGGCAGAAAACCAAGGCCCAGTTATGAGAAGAACCTGTCTGTTGGTAATAAAAACTAACAATAAATTGCTGCCTCTGCCATGCATTAATACAGGGACATAGAGGGAATCCTTGGAAAGATTTTGCTATTTCCTCTGGCATCAAAGCTACCAATCTTATCATAAAAGGAATGATAAACAACAAACCAGCAGGAAGGGAGCAAAAAAACCCAAACACTAAAAAAAACTAAAATCACACAAACCTTTGACACAGCTAAAGAGAAAAGAAAGGGGAAAATCCTCTCAGCAGGTGTAACTCAACGGTCAAAATTCCTGCTTTTCTTTATGTATAGTTATATTCCACCCAATAGACTGCAACTCTTTATTTACTATCTCTTTGTTTACTAACTACTGGCACACACAACTTCTTTGCTTCATAAACCCACATCAGACTACAGCTACAACTCCTACAGCAGTAAATATTTGTGTCCAGGATCATTCTTACTGAAAGTTGTCCAGCCAAAGTTTTATGAACTACAGGTCTCTACTGCTATGAACCATTTTTTTCCAAATGTACACAGAATACCAAAACACACCAGGAAAAGAAAGAAAAAGCCTCAGAGAGGGAAAACATCTCATGTGTTTTTAGTTCCGCATCTCAAAGCAAAACACTAATAGTAAAAAAAGAATCAAAAAACCAAAAACGAAAAAGAAAACACAGCACATTCAGATTAAGTGTAACTCCAAATGCTGGATGCATGAAGGAGGGAAGAACCAATAGAGCTTTTTCATAAAAAGGGAATAGTCAGAGTATTCAGGGAAAGTGAACAATTTTCTGGGTTTCCACAGATAAAATATGGCACTAAGAAATCCAAAATATAGGTACATGACAACAGAGATGAAGGCGAGGTGTATCATAAGGCTATATTTTCTTTATTTCTTTGTTGTCACTTTGCCATCAATGACGGTTGTGTATCCTGCAACCTGCATTCCCATATAGAGGTTATTCCCATCAAGGTGCAGAAGTCTTGAGAAAGAGCAGAAGGAAAACCCCTGCACCTGGGCAGGAACAGCCTCAGGCACCAGCACAGGCTGGGGGGCCCTGCTGGAGCAGCTCTGTGGGGAAGGACCTGGGGGACACCGAGCTGTCCCTGAGCCAGCAGAGTGTCCTGGGGATCCTGGGGGACACCGAGCTGTCCCTGAGCCAGCAGAGTGTCCTGGGGATCCTGGGGGACACCGAGCTGTCCCTGAGCCAGCAGAGTGTCCTGGGGCCAAGGAGGCCAATGGGATCCTGGGGGCAGCAGGAAGAGCATTGGCAGCAGGTCAGGGAGGGATCCTGCCCCTGTGGCCAGCCCTGCAGGCACCTCTGGAGTGCTGTGTCCAGCTCTGGATCCCCAGCACAGCAGGGCCAGGGAGCTCCTGGAGCGGGGCCAGCGGAGGCTGCGGCGCTGAGGAAGGGCCTGGAGCATCTCGGTGCCCAGGAAAGGCTGAGGGAGCTGGGGCTGTTCAGGCTGGAGAGGGGCCCCAGCTGAGAGGGGCCCTCAGCCCTGGCTGTCCCTGTGTGCAGGGAGGGCTCCGAGCAGGGCCCAGGCTCTGCTCCGGGGGCCCAGCAATGGCACCAGAGCCACGGGCAGGGACTGAGCCCAGCAATTCCCCCTGCACAGGAGGCACAACTCCTTCCCTGGGCACTGCCCGGCCCTGAACACATTGCCCACAGAGCCTCTGGGCTCTCCTCCCTGGGGCTGTTCCAGAGCTGTGTGCACACAATGCTGTGCCCTGTGCTCTGGGATGGCCCTGCTGGAGCAGGGAGGTGGCTCCAGGTGCCCTCTGAGCTCCCTTCAGCCTGAGCCAACCTGGGATTCTGTGAGAAAGGAACCCAACTCTCCTGGTGAGCATTAAGGAGTAAGGACTTTAGAGAAAGCCCCACCACAACACAATGCTCAGGGACAAGATAATTCAGGCTGTCTGAATGTGTTCCCAGTGAGGCAGCTCATGATCATGAAGAACACAATAGTCAAACCTCCAAAGGCTCCAAGGAAAAAAACAACTGCTGAAATTAATAAATGTCTTTGTTGCTGGGGATCTGTCTCTCCCACCTCAAAAGAGTTACATGTATAAAATAAATGCAGACCCTGTAAAATGATAATCCCTTCAATTTACCCTGTAAAACTATGGAAATCCCTTCCATAGTTTCAACCATTTCTCCTCTAATATCCACCTGCTGTATTTGTCAATCTTACAATCACGAGAATTATTGAGAGAGGAGATGCAGCATTTTCAACTAGCAAAATTCCAAAGAAAAAGCTTTCTTTCTCTTGGCAGCAAATGTTTGTGGATTTTGGGGATGTGGATCATCGCCTAAAGGGTTCTTTTAACACAGTAATCTGAAACATTGTGTTTAGGTTTAGTTAAGCTTTCCCCATGTACACAAGGAGCAGCTATGCTTTATTCGCAGATTTACCAGGTGATAGATCTATCCCAAAACATTAACTGGAAATGAGAGCTATAAAGCAGCTGATGATTGGGTTTTCTGATTAAATGCAAGGTACGGGCTCAGATCTGCTCTATACACACAAGCCAAGAACAGGCATAGCAGAGAGGAACAGATCTTATCCCCCTCTACAAGCACCAACCCATTTAATCCACAAACTACTGTCCTTCTGGAAGAGATGTGCTTTTGATGAAGAGAAAAAAAATCCCCTCCTGCCAAATTCTCCTGCACTGCAGTGGCTGGAGTATGTATTTCCTTGTGTCAAGAGTGATCACTGCTTAATTTAAGCATTATCTACAGGAACAGCAAACAAGCCCTCAGAGACAGCTCGGAGCATGGTGTTTACATTTCCTTTCCTGAAAATACTGAAAAGTTTGGACTTGCCATCTGTCTCTGCTCTTTGCACAGGGAACATCAGCTCTGCTCAAAAATGGAGTTGTCCCTCTTATCTCATGCACGTGCTATTATGGAAACCAGATTGGTTTGGGTTGGAGGGACCTTAAAACTCATCCAGTTCCACCCAAGGGACACCTGCCACTATCCCAGGTTGCTCTAAGCCCTGGCCAGACTGGCCTTGGACACTGCTAGGGGTAGCAAGTTCATGGAAAAACAAACCTGGATAGATCCAAAGTTAATGCACTTGATTGTACATTGGTGGACAGCTGCTTTTCCAAGGGATGCCATATTCCTAAAAGTAAATCCTGTATTTTCCTCCTCTCCCTTCTTTTCCCTTTTTTTAAAGTCACCTTACTGAGAAAGTTACTCACAAAAGCCAGGAGCCTTGGAAAAAGAGAAACTTTCCAATCAGGGCAGACAGACCCAAAACCACTTCAACCCAAAATCTGAAGCAAGAACTGTCCCCATGGCTAAGATCTCCCAGAGACACAAGGACCTTTCGATGAGTGCAGTAACCCAAATGTGCATCAGGGAGACACTCCCCACAAAAAAACCCAGGACTAGAATTCAAGAAAAGATGCAACTTGAAGAATCAATACTATTATTGAAAATTAGGATCGTTGGAAAAAATACTGTAAGGAAAGAGCAGCTGGATCTGAGAACTACAAAACAATAAGAAGAAAGTAAAAACAACCTGAACAATTGTAACAAAACTCCTGAAAATAAGGATCTGTGATGAGAAGGAAGCATGACATCTATTTCTATAGGTGGGAGGAATAGCCACTACAAAGGTTTCCCCTAAAATTATCTTTTCTTTCAAATAACCATCAGTTTTCAGCATTCTTACAGCATCACATCCCAGAATGGCTCAGTTTGAAGAAGCCCTCAAAGATCATCAAGTCCAACCTTTCCCCAGCACTGCCAAGGCCACCCATGTCCCTTGTGCCACATCCAGACTGCTTTGAACTCCCTGCAGGGATGGTGACTCAACTTCATACTGCAAATACAAGATGCTATTTGAAGAAGTGCATCAATAAAACCATGTTAAAAACCAACAGATGGGAGCTGGAAAAAAATAAATTGGTTTTTTTGGTTCTGCCTTTCCTGAAGCAGCACCTTATTTCCACAAGGACGGAGGTCCAAACAACAAATTCACAAATCCTAGCTGGCTCTGCCACACAGTTTGGAGGAGGACTATTATTACCTCAGCCTCCCTCCATGAGATTTAAATTAGCAGATTCAATTAGGTTTATGCAAAACAAAATCCAAGACAACGCTCATATGAGTATTTCCTTTTCACAACCTGTTATTCCCAGTAAAAGCAAAAAAACCCAACCCTCTGATTAAAGTAACAGAGGAAATTATGTTCCTTTTCAAAGGCACTAATTAGGTTTCTGTGGAATGCTGGAGGGGGATGGGTGAACCCGTCCACTCTACATGGATTTCACAGTTCATTTCCAACCTCAGCCAAATTTCAATTTATCTCATTAGAGAATAGTATTTCAATCTCTCTTTTTTAGCCATAAACCAAAGCCAGCGCATTTGACGCTCCAGCTCCAAACCAGAGATGGGAATTTGTGGGGAAAACAGTGGCAGGGATATCCCAGGATGACAATTATTGTAAGCAAAGCAAGAGGCAGAAGTCACCTCGCCTGAAGCACTGGTGGCTGAGCCTATGTTGCTGCAGATGCTTCAAGCCTGAATTAGCTTGGAAAACTCTGCAAGAGCAGAATAAACTCTTACCATCTTCCCCTTCAGAAATCATAGATGGGTGTGGTCGAATTCCTGAGTTTACCCAACAATCTTCATGTTGCTGTATTTCCACATTTCAGACCAACTTGTTCAGTCCACAGGCTCAGCCTGAGAAGAGCAAGGACTGGCCAAATGCTCAAAACTGCAAAAAAAAAATCCTGCAAAAATTTGGCTTGAGACCAGCATCTGCAAGGCCTTAAAGTGAGTTTTGGCTTCAGAGAAATATGGCAGAAGAGCAGGAAAACTCAAATCTACTTACATGAAGCCTCTTCCTGGAAGCAATGGAGGAAGAGAAGGTGGGGAGGGAAAAAACACACCCCAAACACCTGGAGAAACCTGACGCAATCAATGAGACCCAGGAGCCAAGCTGGCACCTCTGGTGATGTTGATTGATGAGCAGAGCAGCTCTTCAGCTACAGCAGCCTTCTCACCTTTGGGAAAAGGCCCCAGAGGTCTCACCCTGTACTTTGTCTCCAGAAAGAGAACAGAAAACCTTTCGAAGTCAGCTAAGAATATGTTGTAATTAAGATTACAACCTAGCTGCTGCATCTCAATCAGTGGTTGAAAGCAGGTGCAGAAGGAAGGGACCACCAGGGGTTTGGGGTTTTATCTTTAAAGAGCTGCATGGAAGGAATCCAACAACGTGAAAACCTCAAAAGCCTGAAGCCAAGGGTTAAAGCCATCCAGCTGTTGACTTTGGCAATGCTGATGCTAATGCCAAAGTACTAAGTAAAGGGCAAACAAATAAAAATACACTATAACTGCAAGTCAATACCTTAAAATACAATAATAAAAAAACCAGAACAAACAAATTGGTTCAATAAGTATCATGTCCTTTTCAAAACTGTTCTCTTATTAATATAACTAATAAAGTTTGGCTACAACAAAGCAATAACTGGTGCATGAAGAATAGGGAGTATAAATGCAGTTACTGTTTGGAGAAATCAGGGTACACACACTTAAGAAGCCCACAAGAGCAAAATAAAGCTCTGTTCACAGCAAGAATATTAATTCTGAAATAATTCATTGCTGCTGCTTTTAATGTGCTCAACAGATTTAGGCTCATATTTATGACACCTGAGGAGGAAACCAGATGCATCCACCACTCAAGACTTAGAACACCAATTAAGCTTTTGGTGAACGATGATAAGCCAGCAGACAGCACAATGCCAAAGTAATCAAGGAGGGCTTTTTTTTTTTTTGAAGCAAACCTTCATCTGCCTGCACCCTTCCCAGAGGAGGCACTTGGGCTGGAGCTGGGAATGAGCTCTGCTATCATCCCCTGCTCCCAGGCACAGCCTGGGTGATGTTTATAAACACACATGCTGCACTGAGCAGACTGCATTTCCTTCAGCACATAATCCAGGCTTTCAGGCACACAAGGAATACATGGCCAGATTTTCTCCTATTACCTCACCATCTGGTGCTGTTGTCTGAGAGCTGCAGGTTTGAAAAGCACTCACAGAACACATTTTGGTGGGAGTTCATGCGTATGTTGTCTGAGACCCACCTAATTACCGACAGAAATTCCTGCAGCTCTCTCCTCTCATTAACAGGTATTTCTAACAGTCCCTCATGGCATTCTCTGAGCAAACTCCATGCAAGCAAAGCCCTGCTGTGCTTTGGGGTGATTCATATGGGAGTTGCACAGAGTTCTGTATGTGGCTATTTAATTTCTGCAGACTCCAGCATTCCCAGAAAAGTGTTGGAAGCTGAGCTTTATCTTCCTCTGCGTCCCCATATTCCCACCATGGCCAACTCAAGTGGTTCTTCTTTTCAAGGTCCTGAAGCAACCACATTGCCACTGCAACCCCTGCAGCCTCCTGAAAGTCTCCAAGTCACTGTTCTCATCCAAGTCTCTGCTATTGATTCCATCTGCAATCACATCACTTCTGGGCTTCCCCAATATTCCAGGTACACGGGAAATGCCACTAAAACTCACCTACACACTGATGCTTTCAGCAAGACCTCTCTCCACACTCCTCACATCCACGGAAGTGAAGCCTCTGGACTAGGGCTGCTCCAGCCTAGCAAGAGGGAAATTTCACTCATCCCAAATACAAAAGTTTCAACCATTAACATCATTAAAAAAAACATCAAAGCCACCATCTCTCCCCACCAAACGTGTGTGTGGGGGGAAAGCTATTTTAAATATCCAGTAAGACTGGAGAAAATACTTTTCACAGGATGCAGTATTTTGGCTTTAAACCAATTTTTTAATTAATTAAACTGCAAGCAGAAAAAGCACAAGCTAGGAGACGCACTTCAATTTCTTTTTTTTTCTAGATAGTTTGTACAAGGTCTCTGTCAAGTTACATCCACAATAAACCTGCTCTGATACCCAAACTTCAGCTACATGATATAGGAACATCAAAAAAAACAGAGAAAAAGGTACTGTTTAATTGCTTATGCAATTCTCCAATTAAAAAAAAACCCACACCAAGCAAACACATATTTTCAACTGAAGGAAAAAACAAGTTTGAAAACAATCTCATTTTGCTCATTAAAACTTGAGTCCAAACTGCTTTGAAGTCTGAGCTCTACAATTTCAGGTTGGGAGGAGAAAGACTGAAAAGGGTTTGCTGTTTCCTTTTAATTTTTTAACCAGCGTCTTGAGCAACATTTATCAATTCTAAATGCAAATTTAGCTGAGCTTAATTTTGCATTTGTATTCCAAAGGCTGATTGCCACATGCTAGAGTAACAAATAACACAGGAGATCTTAGGAGCTTGAGAATGAGAGCAGATAACACAGACCTACATTTCTAAGACTTAAATTAGATTCTGTTCACACTATCACAGACACAAAAATTAAAAGCCCCAAGAAGGTTTGAATACAGAAACTGGTAACTTATCACTTTTCATAGGAGTAGGAACTACTTCAATAAAAATTTTACTCTTCCCTTAAAATATAAACTCAGGTAAGAACAGCAGTGTTTCAAACTTCACTTAAACACCTCATATTCCCCAATTTTCTCATGCACATAAAATCAAGAGGCAAAAATCTCTTTTAAAAGGCTACCACTTCTTTCTCTTGCCCATTAGAGCAAATCTCGTACTTCAGCAGGAACCCAAACTTCCAGAGTTTTTAAAAAATTCTTTAAAAATTCCTCCCAGGAGAAGGAGTTCAGGTTTCTAACTCATACTTTAAGCATCTTCCTTTTAATATTAAGATATCAGACTTTCTCCTCCCTTCTCCCACAGATAGAGCCCTACCAAACTTTCCAGCACACTCCAGCTGGTTGGGTTTTTTTTGGGGAGAGGAGGAGAGTGAAGCTGCCACAGATATCTGTCGTTCCATTCTCACCTGGCCCAGCAGGTTTCTCTCCAAGGATACAAACCTGCCCTTCATAGTCACTCATTTTATTCCCTGCTCATTTTTACAACCTGCAGGAACTGACCAAGAATATTTGGAGCCAGAAGAATCAACTCTCAGCAGACAAAACCAGAGAAATCAGCTGTCCCAAAAAACCTGAAGGGTGGCTATGAAGCTTGGATGTTGCTTTGACAGCACTGAAAAGCACGGATGGAAAGTCTGCCTTTAGATTCCCCCTCTGGGCTTCTCCCTAAAGCCTTTTAAAGCATCTTGTTGGTTTTACAAGGAGAAGACAAGATAATCACTCTGACAAATGGCAACATTTACATTCGGGACATTAATTCACTCCTGAGCACACCACCTGTCCATCACTTCACTCCCACACCAAGTCTGAGGCCCTAAAGAGGCTGGATTTAAACCCAGCCTTGTTAAACCTTTGTGTTCAGCTCCTGCCTCACCCTGGCAAAAGGCTGAGGGAGTAGTTTTCACCTTTTCCTCCACCACATTTACCCTGTAAAACCTCCCAAGCATTTCCTGCTTGACTCTGTGGTGTATTCCTGACCTAATTCATGCTGGAAAACATTCCTAGAGTTCAGTAGCTGAATTCTCCAGTAAGGCTCATGTATCTGTTCCAGTGGAGAGCGTGCACAAAGCAATTTAACCTGGAATTTCTTTCGTAATAGCCATGCAGCAGCTCCTCATTTTCTTAGCTGCCTATATAGGAGTTAGGCCCAGTGCCTAAAAGCAAGGAAGTTCTGGAAATCTAGGCTTCAATGAAAATGCTAATATTTGTTTTATTCTCACTAACCAATTATTAGAAGCTGCTGAGCACCTGAAGAGCTCAGAAACCAGAGAAAAGCACCGAAGGAATCCTCATCATGACCCCAGGGCAACTTGGGGTTTATTTGGAATTTGTCAATGAATCATTGAGTTTCCCAGAAGATAAACTTTCTGTCCAAAAATACAAAAACACAAAGCAAGATTTGCAAAATGTCAAACTCATAAATCCTGAAAAACCGTAATTTGTTTCTTCCTGGCCTTTGTGAATTAATGGGATTACTAAAAGCAACATTCAAGAATGGGAAAAGATCAAGCCTTCATTAATTTATAGAGCAGCTGATTAAGCAATATTGCTGCTCAACAGACTAAAACTAACATTTAACAGGATGTTAAAAAAACCCTCACGTTTAAAACATACCCCTCCAAAGTGGCAACCTTTGAAAAATTTAGGATTAACCCAGAATGCAACTGCATCATCACCTACTGGGCAGTGATTTACAGGAGATGAGGGCTGGATAGGGCTAGAAGAATTGCAGGTGATGCTCTGTGAGGAAGACTCTGACAGTCCCTAAACCAATGGATTGCAAAGTGTAATTTATATTAGTCCTGATGAAGCAGGGAGTCCAAAAACCCTGATATTTTGAGGTGAATGGCACCACAAAGGTTTGATTCACTCCCAGGTTCAAAGGCCCTCTCAGCAACAACTCCAGTCATCAAACTGGGAAGATCTGGGCAGCACCTGAGGCTCAGGCTGCATTTAATACCCCTGGGGAAGCTACCACCCCTACCTGTGCAAATTGGTTTTTACAGATATACAGAATTCCAAACCAAAACAGCCCCAGCAGAAGAAGTAGAGTGACCTCAGGGAGGTGACCCAGGACACTGCGTGTCACTCTCAGGTGCTACAAGGACTGAAGGAGGAAGGCAGCACATCTTCCTCACTCAGTTTTTCAGGTCTTGTACTAGTCCTAGGCTACAAAATGACAAGGAAATTCAAGAATTTATAAAGATCACCTATGGCAAAAACTCCAGGGAATATGCAGCCATCTCTCTGAAAAGAGATCTTTGAGCATCCAGCCCAAAATCAGTTGGTACTTAAATGCTCAGGGTCTCAGAAATACCAAAATAAACACAATTCTACATTGCTGGATCTTCGAGAGAAATTTCTGCCAAAACAGGATTTACCGAAATGAAAACTAGGATTTACCGAAATACCTGCTTCCTATGTGACATCAACACCTGACCAAAAAAAAAAAAAAAGCCAAAATTCCCAAATTACACAAGTGACGGGATGACAGGACAGATAAAAATGTTCCATTTCTTTCCAACAGGTTGGATAAGTGCCAAAAGATGTGCAACCGTGGTCTTTTCACAGATAAGATGCTGTAGCAAGCAGCATCCATTGGGTTTATTTCATTTTCCTTTCTTTTTTCCCCCTCCTTTAAATGCAAACCTCACTGTCTGACTAACACACAGGGAAAAGGGAGCTTGTGGTAACCCCAGCCATGGCTTCTTGGAGCACTATTTGAATTCCAGTCCCAATTAGGGGGAGGAGGAGAGTGTCTGTATCCAGGGGGAGGATTCACTACTGCAGGATGCTGTGATTAGCATCTGCAGAACTCACTTTGGGGGGAAAAAAACAAATAAATTGGGTTAAATGCAAATATGACTGAAAGTAAGCAAAGGAAAGAGCAGCTGCAGTGGGGTTTAAATGTTGCATTCCCATGACTGCAGCCAGCCTCCAGATGGGAACCCAAGACAGGATTCACCATCACCAAAATCAGCTCCTAGAGAGAAGGAAAGGGAACAGGGGGTACAGGGGAACCGAAGTCTTGAAACGGGAGTGCAATTTGCACTCAGATCCAGCCAGGAAAGATAGCATGGCTATAAATAGGAGTCTGCTGTATATTGCATGAACTGCACTGAGATCCTGGAAGGAAGCAAAAGCTGTTGTTGGAGCCTAAAACCATCTCAGGGAGAGAAATTTGGTGTGCAGAGCAAAGGGAAGAGAGGGGAGCACAAGGTGAAGGGGGAGGCACCATCCCTGCTGCCATGCTAGCTGTGCTCTCCTCACTCCCACCTTGGAGAAGACCCTATTAAATTCATCAAAATAATTTTCCTACAAAATTAGAAACCCCTTGGAAGGAAAAAATTACAAAAGAGAGAGTTCAGGAACAGAAGCGTTTCCAAATGAGCTTCTCAGATTGCTGTGCACAGATATAGAACAAGGATTTTACCACCTGCTTCGAATGTGAGCCACAAAGCCACCTGGCAACATCCAGATAGAAGATTCACTCCATAACTTCATGTAAATACAGGGCATAGTGCTTGGAACAACACATATTGTCTTAAAAATAAATGTATCAAATTTTCTCTGGAGCTACAACACATGGAAATGCAACAGAAATATCTGAGAGCAGCTCGGGGGACTAAGAAGTCCTTGTTTTTCCAGGCAAGGAAGCAAAATTCCATTTGAAAGGCATCATCAAAATTATTTCTGATCTAATTTAAAGGATTACCTAAAAACCTAATAATCTTCAGTTGTAATTAGATAAATTGCATACTCAGATTGATGAAGCTTGTCATTTACAGCAAGAGCCCGCATTCCTCTTGTCTGTGACACGAATGCTCCATTGGAACATTCTTCCATTGGGGAAGCTCCATGAGTCACAGCTAAGCAGCCAATGCATTTTTAATGCAGAGATGGCTTAAAGTCTCTGAAATGGACCTGAAAAGGTGTTTTTGCAAAGCAATAATTTATTCCCCTTACATTTAAAAAACCTCTTCCTTTTCCAGCCTCCACTTCCACTGGGCAGTATTTGCCCAGCCCACATGGACAGACAGGCTGGAAGCTGCAGGTTGGGATTCCAGAAGAAATTGCTGTGCTGCATCTCCTTCATCAGCCTATCCTGCAAAATTCATTCAGGGAACAACAAGGGAAGTCTGTCCCCTCAGCGGCCTCCTTAGCTCCACCTCAAGTATTCTCCTCTTCCCCAGACATTTCTTCAGAAGTACAAGCACCAGATTCTCCTCCAAGCTGCATTCCCATCTCAGGAAATGGAGAAAGAAGGGAAAAGTGCATCACTGCAGCCATGGATATCATTAAATGTTCATGTTCAAATAAAGTTATCAGGAGAAGCTGCATTATTCCTTCCAGGACCTGAAGGAGCTACAAGAAAACATGGAGAGAGACAATGTCCAAGGGTCTTGAGGCACAGGACACAGGGAATGGCTTCCCACTACCAGAAGGTAGGGTCAGATGGGAAGCTGGGAAGGAATTATTCCCTGGAAGGTTGGTGAAGCCCTGGCACAGGGTGCCCAGAGAAGCTGTGATTGCCTCTGGATCCCTGGAAGTGTCCATGGCCAGGCTGGACTTTGGGGCTTGGAGCACCTTGGGATAGTGGAAGGTGTCCCTGCCCATGGTGGGGAGTAGGAATAGACGAGCTCACACTAGAAGTTCTCTGTGAGATCACCACGAACATTGCAGATGTCTACAATGACCCTTCCTACACTTTATACACTAACCTCAGAATCACATAATCTTTTAGGGTGGAAAAGCCCTCCCAGCCCATGGAGCCCAAGCTGTGCCCGATGCCCACCTTGTCCCCAGCCCAGAGCACTGAGTGCCACCTCCAGCCCTTCCTTGGACGCCTCCAGGGATGGGCACTCCAAACCTCCCTGGGCAGCCCCTGACAAGGCCTGAGCATCCTTTCCATGGAGAAATTCCTCCTGCTCTCCAACCTGAGCCTCCCCTGGCACAGCTTGAGGCCGTTTCTCCTTGTCCTGTCCCTGTTCCCTGGCAGCAGAGCCCGACCCCCCCTGGCTGTCCCCTCCTGTCAGGGAGTTGTGCAGAGCCAGAAGGTTCCCCCTGAGCCTCCTTTTCTCCAGGCTGAGCCCCTTTCCCAGCTCCCTCAGCCTCTCCTGGGGCTCCAGCCCCTTCCCCAGCTCCGTTCCCTTCCCTGGACATGCTCCAGCCTCTCCAGGGCTCTCTGGCTGGGAGGGAACAATAAAAATGGAAGCAACAAGGAAACATTCCCATTCCTCTGGAGGATGTAGTATTTACTTTCTTTTCATAACTCTCTAAGAGTCACAAAAGAAACAGAAGTAATGGATAAGAAATGCTGAAATGCAAGAGGAATAATCACACCAGGAGCTCCATCAGCACTACTCCAGATCTGCATGAGACAATAGGAATGCTGGGGCATAGAATCCATCAGTGCCTAATGCCTTTAAAGGCTGAGAAGAGAAATGTTTTCAAGGTGTAGGAGTGGTACTCGTATTAAGAGGGCAGAGGTTCTACAAAACCTCGGGCCCAGCAGCCTGGAGCTCCTCATTTCTCCAGAAATTTTTAATGTACTGTCATTGAAAACAATTGCATGGAACACAGAGCCACCTGCACTACCACCTGCCCTCGAGGAGGGTTATCCTGCACTTCCCCTCTCTGGATGACACAAAACATCAACAGCTGCAATAGTAAAACCTTTGGGAGCAAAGCAAAGTCTTGGGGAGCAGTAAGTGAGATGACTCACAGCAGGGCAAGAGCTCTGAAATGCTCCTGGGACCAGCACTTATCCCAGACCTACACTTTGAACAACAACAGGAGCTCCCAGCCATTCCTGCCCTCCCCAAAACCCATCAATACCTTGGCAATAATCCATGTAGCAGAAATGAAGAACACTCATCACAGAAGTAACTCCATTTCAAAGTACATAAGACGTGATATTAAATCAATAATTTAAATATACTCACGACTTGTATTAATGTAAAACATCTCAGAAAAAAAGTTCTACCTCCCTACTCAACAGTGAGTTCTGAAATACTGCAACTATTCCTGCAATAAATGCTCAGGTTCTCTTCTTAAATTTGGTTGGCCTCTCCAAAACTTGCTAAAGCTCCAGCTTTTCTCTGTTTATTTTATAAAATATTGATCACTGAATATGATGAATTAACTGCAACCCAGAAATTTATAACATGTGTGCGGCATATAAGAATAAACTGCAGTTTTATTGGCTTTTCCTTTCCCTTAAGCTCATCTTTATTCTTATATATTCTCAAACCCTCAATATCACTAAAAATCATTGAGTTGTATTTCAAGGAATTTGTCTATTTAATGATACTTCACTGTTAGTAATTGAGCAGAAGGGGAATAATTTTTTAAAGAAATGGCAGCAATTGCTCCAAAATCCTCTTCTGGAGAGCAACAGATGTTATGGTGCTTCCTATAATACACATTTTTCAAGAAATAAAGTTTTCCATTAATTTTATAGGACTAATTAGTTCCAAAATGCAGAATCCCATCCTCATTTTTCCTGAACTCCTGTGAGAGCACATGAACCCTGATTTCTTGGGGTTTGCAGCTGGGACATGAAACCAATATCAGTAATAAAGTCCTCCTTCCACCAAACAAAAAGAACCTTCCAGTTCTCAAATTATTTTTGAGAGAGGGGTGAGGTCTGAGCACCACAGGAAAAAGCTTTTCAAAGTAAGAAGCAGCAATCACATGCCAATAAAGATTATATATATAACATTATCGTATTTTACAAAACATTTGCTATTTCTGAAATGTTTTGTGTCTGATATTTTAACTCTAATACTTAAAAACTACTTGAGGACTTCAAGGCAGCTGATTTGGGTCAATAGCTTTGGATTTCAAAGCACTAAATAAACCCTCTTCCAGTTCCCCTTAGACAAGAGTAAATACTCCAGCATTTATTACATATATTAGACACTAAACACTTAATTTTCTTTCCACTTCTTATCTCAACACATTCCAAAACACGGTATTAAAAGGATAATGGATTGCTGTGAACATGAGGTGAACTCAATGGCATTCCTGTGATTTCCAAAACAGATTATGAAACAAAATCATTCCAATTCTGGGCAATTCCCATCTAGCTTTCAGCAGCCACATGCTGTGCACCTCACAACATTCCTGTGGAGGAATAAAATTCATCCAAGCAGCCCAGCCTGCTTTTGTGTTAATTCAAAGGTTTAACTTCTCTTTCTCCCCCCCATTCTACAGTATTTCTTCCCATTCTTTTCATATTTATTGCCCTTCTCTTTGTGTCCTCCTGCTTTTGTTCAATCCAAACACTTTCACACCTGTCTTGGAGAAAATCTGAAGGATCAAATTCTCTTCATGGAATCACAGATTGGGAAACACCTCTGAGATTATCGAGTCCAACCTTTCCTGGAGTTGCAGCTTCCCAACAAAAAGGATTGGAGGTCATAACTAACCCAAACTAAGGAGCTTCTGAGGAGCAGGCACAGTGAGGCCATGGGACACGCAGGATCCACATCCAGGCCTGGCAGTGTCACCTCCACACCAAAGTGACCTTCATTGATTTGCTCTTTCATACCCAATCTGATCCGAGTTATGGAAATCCACTGGAGTGCATTAAAATGTCAAGCTCCTAATGAGGCTGGTCTGGGAGACTGAGGAGCTGAGCTGGGCACTGCACGGAGCTGTTCCAGGAGCTCTGACTTATGAGACAGGCACAGATAAGATTCCTGCACTCACACTGCTGGAGGCCTCATCATTTTCTGACACGTTATATTTCAAAGTACTCTTAATTTCCTCCAGTTATTCGGGGAGAAATGGTGCCGCACTGCAGTGATTCCAGCCAGCCTTCCCTAAAGCATGCACTGAATGGGAGCACCGATCCCCCTCAAGTTTGCTTTCTGAGGGGATAAATCTGCCACCTTTGAGCTCCCTTTGTTGCTGTGGAACAGCACAGGGAGAAATCACAGGCAGTGAGACCACCTCCCCACACACCAGTACTGTACATCCAACCAAAACTATCGGAATTTTCCCTGCTCCTGGGAGAGAGGCAGCTCTCTAAAGACAAAACAGACACAACTATGCTGGCATAACAGGGAGAAAATGCTTTTAAAGACAATTTTAAGTGCCATCCTCCCCTCCTGTTGGGAAGGCATCAGATCCTGTTTAAGGAACACACGTGGTGTCTCAGATGATCTCACTCTTCACAAAGATTGTGTGAAGTAGATGGATGGAAAAAATTCCTCCCTGTAATGGGGGGAGCCCTGGCACAGAAGCTGTGGCTGCCCCTGGATCCCTGGAAGTGAACAGGCCAGGTAGGATGGGCTTGGAGCAACTTGGGATAGTGGAAGGTGTCCCTGCCCATGTCATGGGGTGGGATGGGACAGACTTTATGGATCCCTTCCAAATGAAACCATTCCATAGCCTCACTCACAATAATCTCCTTGCTTTCAGCACCAGGAAGAAGCTTTAGCCATGCTCTCACCTCGAGACTGGAAGACCAGAATCCTGAAGAACAACAGGGCAGCTCTAATGGTTCATCTCTTCCAAGATGCAACTTGCATTTGAATCCAGGGAATACAAAACCAGCACAGCAATCAACGCCAGTCTTTCCTACTTCCATTAGGTTCTCAGCTCCAGTCATGGGTAAAACAGTAACTCACTTCTCACACAATCCAGCTGAATGTGCAACTCCTAAGTGGTTACAACCCAGAGTTCAGCAGCTCCTCCTTCTACACAAATCAATGCTTTTAATAAAACATTACTGGAGGGAGGTGATTTTGGGCACTGGTGAGACCACATCCATGTCCTACGTCCAGTTAACATGGCCAGAGAGCCCTGGAGGGGCTGGAGCGTGTCCAGGGAAGGGAACCGAGCTGGGGAAGGGGCTGGAGCCCCAGGAGAGGCTGAGGGAGCTGGGAAAGGGGCTCAGCCTGGAGAAAAGGAGGCTCAGGGGGAACCTTCTGGCTCTGCACAACTCCCTGACAGGAGGGGACAGCCAGGGGTGGGTCGGGCTCTGCTGCCAGGGAACAGGGACAGGACAACGGGAAAGGGCCTCAAGCTGTGCCAGGGGAGGCTCAGGTTGAAGAGCAGGAGGAATTTCTCCATGGAAAGGGTGCTCAGGCCTTGGCAGGGGCTGCCCAGGGAGGTTTGGAGTGCCCATCCCTGGAGGTGTCCAAAGAAGGGCTGGAGGTGGCACTCAGTGCTCTGGGCTGGGGACAAGGTGGGCATCGGGCACAGCTTGGACTCCATGGGCTGGGAGGGCTTTTCCAGTGACCCTGGGATTCTGTAGCTTTTCCAACTTAAAAGATTCCAGGATTCATTCCAGTGCTATGTAAATGTGTTCACTTCCTTCAACTGTTAACACACAGAGAACAGTAGGATGTTCTGAACAGCTCAGAAATATGACTGTAAAGCAGAAGACATTTAAAATAAAATAATAAAACAAAAGAAAGCCTTTCTGATTTGGATAACCCATACAGATTCAGTGATCTTAAATAAGAAAAAAATGTCACTCGGCCATCTCTCTGAAGTAACAGGGGCTCAGCATTCATTAGCTGGACTCACTGTCACCCTGGCAGTTCATTAAGGATGCTGCTTTCTCCGTTCACACAGGAAACTGTTTAGAATTCTGCTGGACCTGCTCAGGCTTCCCTTTCACTAGAGCTGGAAAGGAAAAATCCTCCAGATAATGCAAGCCAAACATCTGGCACTTTCAGCAAACACTTGCATCCTAATGATGGGGGAAGAAGTCATCCCTCTCATCAGTTCATTTCATCCCAGTCGTGTGGGTGGGGTGTGGAGATGGGGAGCACAGAAGCCTCTCTTCATCCCTCACCAGACTCTCGGATTGGGATCTAAAGGATGGATCTGCACTGCCACTGCTCACTGGGTTGACGTTCACACAAGGAAAAGCACATTTTTCAGGGATTATATGTAATATGTATATATATATATATATATATATATATATATATATATATTTATGTTTATATATTTATATGGTTTGAGAGAAAGAACAAGACCAAGAGCAAGACACATTGAAGGTAGTCCTGAACAGGGACACTGAAGGCAAAAAAAAAATCCTACAAACTTTGCACCCACACAGAGCAGTTCAGTTGCCAAGCATTGATGTTTAAAGGGCTGATGCCCCTCTGCTCTGGAGACAGACTTAGTTGAGATTGTTCAACCTGGAGAAGAAAAGACTCCAGGGAGACCTCAAAGCCCCTTCCAGTGCCTAAAAGGGCTCCAGGAGAGCTGGAGAGACTTGGGATAAGGGATAGAGGGACAGGACACAGGGAATGGCTTCCTACTGACAGATAGCAGGGACAGATGGGATGTTGGGAAGGAATTGTTCCCTGGAAGGATGGGCAGGCCCTGGCACAGGGTGCCCAGAGAAACTGTGGCTGCCCCTGGATCCCTGGAAGTGTCCAAGGCCAGGTTGGACTCTAGGGTTTGGAACAACCTGGGATAGTGGAAGGTGTCCCTGCCATGGGGTGGCACTGTAAGGGGAAAAGCCCCGTCCAACCCAAACCATGCTAGGATTCAATGAAGTTCCCTTTGGCTCTGCTACAGGTGGCAAGGCCAAGCCAGGACTCAAAACTCCCAGTGTTCCCACATGGATATCAAAGAGGCTGCCACACCCAACCCAGAGAGGAAAAGCCAGTTTCCTTCAGAAAAACTGTGAAGACCCATAGCAGGATCTAAAAGAGACACTGTTGGGCTGAAGAGGGTGCAGACAGAGCTTCCAACACGCTGGGATGAGGAGCAATCCCACTCCGAAGAGGGTGAGCATCCCTGCTAGGGAGACTGGCTCTTGGAAAGGCAGAGAGAGGCCTTGGTGGGAAGAACAAGTAGCTCTATGTGTCCCTCAGCACAAGGAGGACCAGCAGACACTGCTGATACCCACGATCCCTTATTTGGAACCATTGAGAGGGACCATCTCCAAAAGCTTTCCAAGAAAAGGACACGGGGAAAAGGACGTGAGGTCCTCCTCCCACTTTTAGAAGAGGAAGAAGAACAATAATGACAGGAACTGGGGGGATTAGCTTATCTCTGTTCACAGAGACATCTCCAAGCTATCCCTCATGGAATTATTTGGCACTGAGCTAAGTCCTTGTGAATAGAGAAAAAGAAATACTAGAGAGAAGCAACAGGTTCCACCCACACAATGGTTTGTGCTGCATTCTCAGTTGCCTGACACTGAACTAAGGACAAGATTGTGCTTGGCCTTGGATCAATCCATCATCTTTCCCCGGGAAAGCTCAGAAAGCAGTGGTAGCAGCCTTCAGCTTTGTCTGGTGTGCAGCTCTTCAGCTGAGATGACTGTAGCAACAACTGTGCTCTCCCTCTGCTCATAAATTGCCAGCATGTGGGCTCCACTCTCCATCTGAGGTGGGAAATGGGGGTGATTCCAAGCTATTAAACTGGAAGTTACAGGGCCATGACTTCTTATCCCACTCCCTGCATTAAAGGAGAGCATTGCCTGTGGTGTGTTCAACATGCAGGTAAGTCAGATCCACCCGGGAATAGAGGACAGGAGTCAAGGGAGAAGCACTTCACTTGTTTCCTGGCACACCTGGGACAAGCACAGTCTGCTTGAGACTTGTGGCTGCATTTCAAGCAGTTCATGGAGCACAAACACTGCAGAAGCAACACTGAGCGAGGCCCATCTTAGCTCTTTAGAAAACAAACTGGACGCTGCATGGGTCGGAAGGGTCATGACAGCAAAAATTAAACCAGGCTTTAATGGTGCAGCAGAAGCAGACAGAGCCATCCACATCCTGCTTCCACCAGGCACAGCACTGGGCGTCAAGCCAGCTCAAACTCCTCTAGATCTGCCAAAGAGAGGACTTTCCATCAAAGAATCAGGGAGTGGTTTGAGTTGGGAGGGACGTTAAAGACCTTCCAGTCCCAAACCCTCTTCCACAGGTAGGCAGGGACACCTTGCACCAGACCATGTTGTTCCTATCCCCATCCATCCTTGATGCAAACCCCACACCATTCCATGGTACCCCTCCAGCCTTGCTCACCCCTCCAAGTGTCAGTTTGCTGGGAAGTCCATCACACAGAGCATCTCCCCTGCCAGGGCCTCATAATATCCATCACTTGGGCAAGCAGCAACTCCAGAGAAGACAAATCTTCTACATCCAGGCTCCGATGCCCTGGCAAGGATGAATTAACATTGTTGGTGTCCAGTAGCTTTTCTCCAGGCCCACCTTGGGAAGAGCCAATCTCACCACCACCAACAGCTTCACTGCATGTTCAGGCCAGAAGTAGGGAAACAGACAGAGGATTTTGTGTAGCTTGTTTTCTACAACATTCTTGACTTCAGAGGTAGGTCAGGTATGCTGTAAGCTATCTCTTTTGGGACTGCAGAGTCAAGTACTGAATAATGTTAAGTGTTATAGAGTAGAATGATCGTGGGGAGTTTTTGTTGTAATTGTGATGAAGGATCAAAGAGTGGATTTTGTGGAAATTTTTCATTTTTGTTCTGTGTTGTGTTGGTACTGGGGTTGGAAATTTGTTTGGTTTGGTTGTTTTCATTGTTTTAAGTGAAGGTTGTGTGATTAATGTGGATTTTAATGATAATTCTTAAATACTTTAAATAAGGTTTCCAACACAGTGTCCACTCAGCAACAGCAGCCCCAACCAGTTCATCAACTGGTTTTCAAAGAATGCTGTGATGACCTTACCTGGTTCACAGTGATTTCATCCCTGCCCAGGCTGCACCAAAGCAAGGAGAAACAGAAGCTGAGCCACACGAGTGGTGCTGAACACAGAGGTACTGGCAATACACAGCATTTCTAAAGCAAATGCTCAGGGAACTTCTGAAACAGAGCCCCCAAAGCACCAAGTGTAGGGAAAACTCATTACAAAGCTTTTAAAGAAAGGATATGGTGTGAGAGTACCTCGCCAAATTAAAATTAGGTGTGGGTTATTTATGATCCAGGGATGTCAATTTATGGACCAAGAATGGCTCTGTATCCCATGGCCAGCTCCCAGCGTTTGTGTCAGACAGCAGCTGTTTGATTTGGCTGCTCCCTGGGCTGGGAGACCTCTACTGCTGGCTGTGCCCAGGGTGGGAATGCAGAGATTTCTCTAGTTTTTGACATGGATTCGGAGCCCATTTCCTGGGACCAGCAGGGCAGCAGGTCCAGCACTCACCTCCACAGCTCAAAACTTTACACTGACACCAGAAGGGGACTAAAAACAGTCAACACCCCTCCCTAAACCTTTCCCCCCACCAAGCACTTTTACCAGAAGACAGAAATCCCATGGGTGGGATTCAGGGAATACGCAGGACCTGCAGACCATGGCAGGATCAGGAGCTCTCACTGGAGAAACCTAAATTCCTCCACATCCCAGAAGCATCTTGGCTTCGGCACACTCAGTCTTTAACAAATCGTTTTTGTTGCAGTGAATCACCTAAAATTACAGCTCCAATTGCTCATGGACTGTCACAATCCTGATTTATTCAGGCCTCGTTTTGAGCTAAGATAGTGAAAGTGCTTAAAAATTGTAACATTTGTTTAACTCAGAACCTAATGTGTTCTTGCGTGCTGGGAGGGAAAAGAGCATCCTCAAGGAGTGGCAATTTTTGGAAATGCAAAAGGTGTTGCAGCATCTCGAGTGTTACGAGGAAGTAGATTCAGCTGCCATGGCTTCAAAGCCAAAGCTCCAGTGATATCCTAGAGACAGAACAGTTCCAGGAGGAAAAGCCGCTACAGAATTTCAAATCCAAAGCTCTGGTGATATCCCAGAGATTGAACTGTTCCAAGAGGAAAAGTCACTGCAGAATTTCACTTTATGAAAAGTGGATGTGATAATAAAAATCGTTATAAAATGTAAGTAGAAATTTTGTACTTTTATAGAGCTCACAATTATTGCTGGATATTGTGATACAAAATTTTTCTTAAAAGCCTTGATTTCAGCTGAGATTTTTGCACTGGAACCTTGCAGCTCTCTCTCCCTCCATCAAACCAACAGTTTGGATCTATGTGTGCAGGAACTTGGGACTACTTTACACTGGAGGAAATAAAATATAAAATATCTTCTCTACAGAGGGACCAGAGCAGCAGCATTTGTAGGAATGTGTTCTGAGGAATGCTTGTGCTCCATCAGGACAGAGCAAACAAATCCCACATCCCTTGTGCTGTCCAGATGAAATAAACTCTGAGCACTTAGTTTTGTGGGAGCCACAGTTGATGGCAGGGGAAAACATCGATGCTGTTCCCACATCTGACCTAATCTGGGGCAGAATCCATTTTGGTTCTCTCAAAGAACTGCCAGAAAGGCAGAACCATTGGGGCAACCAGCAAACTTGATCTTATTGCTTCTCCAGATACGAGCAGAGGGGATTCTCCAAAGGATTTTTCCTTGGAGACAGAGACAGGGAGCCAGAAAAGAGCCATATGTTAAATTTCAATATTGGCTGTGATCAAAATCACTCTGGGAAGGGCTGATCCAGGCAAATTGCATTGGGAGGTAGTAATGCCACAAACTGGAAGCAACACATGGGCGGCTGTGGTGTCCTTAAGAGAATTAAGAACTCTTTAGAAATCGGACCACTGTTGGGGAATTTCATTTTCCAGATACAAAGAACAAAAATTACAAATAGCAGCTTAATTTGTGTGCTCTCATAAAGGATTGATCCAGCAGGAAACCTTTGTATCTGGGAGAAATAAGGTTAATTCATTCTCAGTTTGGAGAGGATTCGCTGACAGAAAATAAACTGGATTTGAATGATAATCAGCTGATTAAACAAGATGGAAAAACAAAAGAAAAAGGGGTTGTAATTAAGGGTTATCAGCATTTGTTTTGGGAAAAAAAAAAAAGAAATTAAGGGAATTAACTAGAAAAATCAACTGAAATGAGGAGCCCAGGTATGTGAAAATGAAAGAGGCCCCCAAAAAAATCTTTAAATGCCAGGTGACAAACATTCCAAAGAAAAAAGAGGGAGGGAAGGACTCTTAAGATGAAGGCCTTTGTATGGGTGCACATCTAACAGGGAACTACCTCCAACAATAGAAGGCTTTTCATAGAAACCTATGGAGTTTTAAAAAGCCTAAAACCAAACACAATGAAGAAGTTAAAAGAAAATCTAGGGAGAATTGGTGTAATAGAATCTCAGGAAGATCTCAAGAATGCAGTATTTTCTTGGTTTTGGAAACTTTATGAAGAGTTTTCGGTGCTCTATGAAGACAGAGGTCAGGAAAAGAAGAACGTGGGTTCATCTGTAGAGAGATGGGTATTTTGGGAAGGATAATCACCAAATCACTACACTTGGAAAAGATCTCCAAGGTCATCACATCCAGCGAGTGTAAGTACAAAGGAAAATTTTAACCTTGTTTTCAGTAAGGGTGTTAATATTTACCATGGGAGGAGAGGAAGGAAGTGAGTAGTGAAGAAATTAAAATTAAGAAAGAAATGAAATAAAAAAAAAGAAACACAAGGGTACAAAAGAAGAAATCATCATAAAGGGAATAAAAGCTGTAGGGGCCATTTAAGTCAAAGCTAGAGTTTGGAAACAAACAGCACATCTCCTTTGACTGGGATACTGCAGAAAATTAAAGAGCTTGGATTAAATTATTCATGCTTAAGAGAAGAATTCTCTCCAAGTCTACACCACTTCCTTCAGTGGTACAGAGACCCAAGCTCTCTTCTCTCCAAATTTCTTTTCAGACATGAAAGCACAAGGAAATATGAGCAACTTTCTTATTATTGAGGACAAGGTAGCTCGTGAGAGACTAACTAAGAGATTACTTCATCAGATAACATTCCCCAAACGCTGGAGATCCCATTAGTCTGGGGTTTAGCTGAGTATTCAGCAGTGTCACGTGGGAAAATGGGAGTTAAGCTGCAACCAGCAGAGGCATTCAGGGATAGGTGAGCATCTGGTTCATGGGGAGACAACAGCAAAAGTCCTGAAAACTTAAGTGATTATTAGAGGGTCTTAAAATTCAGGCTTGGAACTGATCTCATTCAACATTCAGCAGTAGCTGTGTCACTGATGGTTGGAACAGATTGATCATATGTGACACAGCAGGGACACAGGACTTGGAGGAGGGGCCATTGATAGCACCCAGAAATAACTGGAGGCTCTGAAGGATTGAAGTAACAGAAGCAGGATAAATTCAGAGAGGAACAACTCAGGGTCAGGTACTCAGGGAGTGCAAGACATTTCCTGGAGTGCTGTGAAGAGCCCAGTGGAAATCACCAAGGAGAAGTAGGGAGTGTGAGTTAATTCCAGCAGGCTGATAAAATTTCCATTTTTACAAAGGCATGGAGTGACAAGGAGGAGCAGCCTCCCACTGCCAGAGGGCAGAGATAGATGGGATATTGGGAAGGAATTGTTCCCTGGGTGGGTGGGCAGGCCCTGGCACAGGGTGCCCAGAGAAGCTGTGGCTGCCCCTGCATCCCTGGAAGTGTCCCAGGCCAGGCTGGACATGGCTTGGAGCAGCCTGGGATAGTGGAAGATGGCACCTCCATGGCAGGAGTGGCACTGGATGGGCTTTAAAGTCCCTTCCAACCCAAACTATTCTGGGATTCTAAAAACCAAAAGCCCAACCCCATCCTTGTTTTTGGAAGGGCTCAGTGACGACACCAGGGGAGATATGGCATTAAGACTGCAGTACCAGCCCCACAGCTGGAGATGCAGATGGTCTTTCCAATCTGAGGCTCCTAATGCACATTTAAAATTATGAACTCAGAAACACTGGTGCTAAAACTGGCTCCAAACATCAGCGTTGCCACCTCTCAGCCCCAAAAGTTCACTGGTACTATTAAACTACACCAATGCCCTTCACAAGTCCACTCTTCATGAAAATTTGCTTTTTTATTTTCTTTCTTTTTTTTTTTTTTAATAAAGCTGATGACTGTGAATAAAAATCTTTCATAGACACACAAAAAATACTAATCCACAATTTAAAAAGCAAGTTAAAACTGGACATCTGAAACCACAGCCTGCAGCACAGAAGATATTAATTCATACTTTATACCTTTAACCCTTATAACAATTTAGCTGCACAGCAAGCTATGATCAGAATCCAGCATGGCCACTTAGTTTTATTTTTCATCTAAAGAGCTTAATTTTCATTCATTTCATATTATTTGAAAGTAGTTGTGAGGAAAGTTTTCTTCAGTATAGAGACCCATCTCCTATGCCTAAAAGAAGATATTACCAGACAATCCCAGACACCAGGAAACCAGGATGTTCATAAAAAGAAAAAGGAGAGAAAAAAAAATCAAATTCTAAACCCCAACTTTTATAATGGGTGGGGGGGGGGGGAAGGCTCTAAAGCCTCCCCACCTTTCCAAGGAACATTAAAAATTTTGCAGCACAATTTTCCAGGCGACTGCCTTTGTGGCAGAGCCATTACACCTGAGCAAATATGACACAAGGTGACAATACAATTATTTCAAGCAGTGATTTAGCATGAGTAGAACACCATAAAGAATATATCAAGCCCCAAACTTCTCCACAGACTGCACATTCCCTCTCCAAGGGTAAGGTGTGAAACACAGCACCTGGGAGTAACTTTCTTGCCTCAGCAGCTCCAGACAAGAGCTGGGAGTGGAGGCTTCATCCTCGAGCACAGCTGTCCTCTCCTTGAATTCCACTCTTATTTCTTAGGGGTGCACCTGCCAAGCCACAGGGATCATGTTCCTGAAACCTGAGTGCTACCACAGACAGATAAAATGCATCAAATAACCCCTGGCTCACCGTTCTGCTGCTTCCCCTGGTGAAGAAAACCCCAAAGCAACACTGATATTCTGATAAGAGAAACTGAGAATTCACAGGCAAGGTCTCCAGCTCTCCAAAGCAAGACTCCACCATGTGAAAGTCCAGGTCATTAATATTATTAATTATTTACCATATCTCCTGTAATATCAGCTTCCCAGCTCCACCAATCAGCTGAGGAGAAGGCAGGAAACATCGACTTGGGGTTACCCTTCCACAGGGAATGTTATGCTCCTGTGACAACACAGCACCTTAAACAGCATCTCCCTTCGTGTGGAGAAATACAAACCACACCTCCCCTCTGCCTTCAAATGCTGCATCAGGTTTACTAGTTTGCAGTTTACTTGTTTGCACTCGTTTACAGTTCTCCAGATTAAATGGGATGCAGTAATCACTAAAATTCCTCTTTTAAAACAAAAAAAAACCCACTGAAGTAGTGGCAGCATGGCAACCAACACCTAGCAAGGAAAATGCAGGATTCCATGAACAGTGATTACTAAAATAATACCAATTTAACAGAAAAGGAATAAGTAAAAAAAAAAAAAGAAAAAACAAAACCCAAAACTCAAAAAACAACCAGGCAACCAAAAAAAAAAAAAAGGAAAAAAGAAACCAGAAAAACCCAAAACAAAAGTATGCTGTAAGAAGAGTTAAATATGAAGGAATTCAAGGTATGATCAAGAAAAGTGGGTTTTGTCTGTTTTTTTTTTTTTTTAATTAGGGTTAACTCTGGTATGAGAAAAAGGGGCGAGAAGCTGACAGAAAGTACTAACAGAGCACTTACTACTGCGTGTAGAGGCTTATCACGAAATTAGCCAGGTACAAGCCCTTAAGTTTTCTAACCCTCAACTCTAAAAACTGCAGAACCCAGGCAGAATGCTGCTGGGCATGGGAGTGCTGCAAAGGAGTTCCTCTGAGGAAGAGGACTGGAGCTGTGGGACCTCCACGGTGCCACCAACATGAATTTCTAGTCCAAACAACTGAAAAACGAGTGTTCAAATCTTTCCTCACTCACTGCAGGGAAACCACGCCGATGGAAAGACACAATCCTCAGTCTGACAAAGGACAATAAACCCCGGCGGTTTTTACTGACTCCCCCACTCCAAATCTAACGCAATGAGGAAATCGTGATTCTTCTAAAGAGGTAAATAAAATATTAGTCCTGGGCGTACTTTTACCTGATTTCCAAAGGAAATGAAGCCCAAGACCCCCCAGCCTGAGTTGGCAGTTCAAAGTTTGCTGCGCTGGGTGATGCAGCAAGTTCCCCCCACGTCTCCACAGGGAGCAGGAACACACCTGGCACCCTCCGCTCTGCTTCCCGAATAACCCCAGAGCTGGAACAAGAGCAACAGCGAGCCCAGCGCAACGCACCTGCCATCAAACAACCCGAGAAAGAGCAACGACGGGGAAAAAAATACCTCGGCATGTCAGAGCGGGAGGCTCCCGGCCATTCCCCACCGGCGGCTCCGCATCCCGGCTGCTCCCGAGGCAGCGTCGGGCAGGGATGCGCCTGCCCCTTGCCGGCGCCGGGCACACCCCCGCTCCCAGCCCGGCTTCCCAGCACCCCCTGCCTCTGCCCCTCTCTCCCCCTTTCCCTTTCTCTTCCCCTCTCGGCTCCCCCCGGCTCCCAGCGTGGCTCTGAGCGCTGCGGGCAGGGCTGGGCAGCGCTGGGTACCCGAACCCCCCGAGCCGCCCCCCGAACCCCTCGAACCCGCCGAGCCGCCCCCCGCTCCGGGGCCCGTCCGTCTCCCCGCAGCTCCGCAGCTCCCGCTGCCTTCCCGAGATCATTTGCCATCACAGCAGGAATCCCTCCCGCTGGAGCCCGGCTCGGCAGAGCGATGCTGCTGGCTCACTCTCTCTCTTCCCCCGGGATACAGGTGCCCGCTGCCACCACCTAAAGCAGGGTCTGGAAAAGAGTTCAGGCTTTTACTCACCTTCCCGGAGTTTGAACAGCATTCCCTGAAACTCCCGTTTGCAATTCCGTGAAACTTCACGGACTCGCCGTGCAACTCCTGGGAGACCACCCAGGCATCTAATGGAGCTTATTTAAATCAGGGAATCATGGTTTGGGCTGGAAGGGACCTTAAAGCCTAGGCAGTTCCACCCCTTCCACACCTAAGCACGTCCCCGGGTGTTCCAAGCCCCGTCCAACCTGGCCTTGGACACTTCAGGGATCCAGGGGCAGCCACATCTTCTCTGGGCACCCTGTGCCAGGGCCTGCCCACCCTCACAGGGAAAAACTTCTTCCAAATATCTAGCCTAAATTTCCCCTCAGTCGGTTTGAATTTCCTATTGTGTTGTTGGCACTGTTGTCCCTATTGCAAAAACAAAGTTCATTTTTTTCAAAAATAGTCTGGTGGGGGTTTTTTTGTTGTTATTGTTGTTGTTGTTTGGTTTTTTGTTGTCTTTTTTTTTTTTTTTTGTGAGGGCGCATGGTGAGAGTAAAGGGGAGCTCGTAACACAAGGTTTATATGGTCATGTAACCACTATAACACCAGAGCATTCTTGAAAACCTCCACTGGGACTAAAATTGCTCCTCAGTTCTTAAAAAAATACATACAGGAGGTTGTTGCAAACCTACTTAATGCTACTGCTTCTTACCACTTACCAGTATGACTTAAAACCTTAATTTCTTTCCAAAAACCACATAAAATTAAATTAATCAGAGCGAGCATTATTTTTTGTGTTACGAGACCTGGAATAAAACAAGGAAAATAAAATTTTAAATCTAATATCCATAATAAGACCCAGGGTAATTCCTCTTTCCTGGTGTAGCTGTGTGTTACGTTTAGTTTGTTCTACCATTTTTTAATAAGATTTACCTGTCCTGTGAGATCCACCTGTCCCTCACACAGACCTGTATTTCTGATATAGTTTTCCCTTCTCATGTGTTCCCAAAATACTAAAGCCAGCTGTCATGAAGTCAACAGTACGAGATCTTCAAGGCAAGATTTGTCCCCCAGGAATGAAGAATTCCTACAGGCAGAAAGGACAATCCAGGAGAAGCTGCTTCTGAAGGAGAGAAAAGACTTCTTGCTCCCAGACATGTGCATTAAATATTTGATACGCTCGAAGAATGTTATTGTTGGTACCTTCACATTCCCTCAGAACATCATCAAAAGGAACTAATTCACCTCGTGGGCTCCGATCCGGGAGTATTTGGCAGAAGGGAGTTATTCTGGAAGCATGAGGATCTGCCAGGAGTAACGATGACTGACAGGAAAGGTGCTCATTAGTTCCCTTCTCTTCCCTGAGCATCCTGCATCTCCCCAGTGAGTCCAACCCAAACACAGCCAGGGCCAGCATCTCACAGAGGATTTTCCTGGCAATCAGTGGATGAGCTGGACTCTCCTTGGGATGCATTTGCACAGAGTGCAGCACGGGGAAGACTAAATTCCACTTCTGCCAGACTCAGGTGCATTTTTCTGCACTTGGGGAGAGGATGCCTGGGAAATAAATTCTGTTTCTGTAAGAATGCATGAGCCTTGTGTGTTCTTTACCAACATTATCCCCAACTGCCAGTTCCAACCTGTCCTAGGAATGCAACCCAGCTGACCTACTACAGAGCTCTGACTCTCTTATCTCTCGATACAACAGGTTCTGCAGTCCAGTATTTTAAAACTTGCATAAAGTTCCTTCTCATCTTCCAACTCTTTTAAACACCTTGGATGACATTGAGATCTTTGGTAACTGTGGAGCTTGTCCTCCCAAAACACATCTCCGGGCATGCAGAGGAGAGGAAGCTGAATGGGATCAGTCAGTCTGGATTTACCAAAGCTAAATCATGCCTGACCAACCTGTCTAGGATACAGTGACAGAAATAATAAAGGGATGGAACGTGGATGAGGACACAGCAGTTATAATTTCCCTTGACTTTCCCAGACTTTCAAGACTGTCTCCCACAATATTTTTATATCCAAGTGAGAACAGTGTGGTCTGAAGGAGTGGGGCACTGAACAAGCTCCCCGAGGAATGAGCACAGCCCCGAGGCTGCCAGAGCTCCAGGGATACCAGGAGTGGGATTGTTGGGATGTCCTGGGCAAAGCCAGGAGCTGGATTGGATGATCTCTGTGGGTCCCACCCAGCTCAGAATATTCCATGATTCATAAGCTGAAGCAATCAATAAGGATAATAAGGTATAACATTTCCTCTCAAGGACAGGTAAGAGGTGAAGCAGGGACTTTGGAGTCTCCATCTTCATATTTTTTTCTGAATGAAACCCTGGAGAATCTGGTCTGAACCCAAAACTGGCCCTGCTCAGCCTTGGTAGGACAAAGGATTTTATTTCACTACATTTTACAGCAATTTCTTTCCTTACTGAGTAGTTGCTAAATAGATCTGAGAAGTTATAGTTACTGCTTAGGAAACAAACGTTGGATTGAATCTAGAAGTTACCAGCATGTATTTCCAGTTAAAAGCAAGACTACAGCTGTGCAATAAAGTTAAAAATCTTGATGATTTCAATATTTTGTGTAGTTTAGTTGAGGCAAAGGACAGTACCGGCAGCTTTCTGCTGTATAAATGTCTGATTTGTGTAAGGAGCAACACAAGGAGCACAGGGAAGCTCTCTAATTGCAGTAGACAAAATACAGAATCTTTTCATCTCCTATCTGATACAACATTTTTATTTTCTTCCTGAAAAGCAGAAAGTTTGCAGCTCTAGAAGGCCAAAGATGCAGATGGCAACTCAGTGAGTGTCATCAAATTAATTTCGGGGAGGACTAATAATTATTTCAGATTTATTTCTTGTTATTCAGTTGGTTTGACCTTGGAGGAGAAGGTTGGGGTGTTCTGTAATTCCCTGCAAATGAGAGCTGACCCCCTCTTAACTACAGCCCAACATCACAATGTACCCCTGGGCATGGGAAAAAGACCTTCTGGGGAGGAGAAGATGGTAAAAATTTAAAGACAATTTGCACAGAAGCACGTCAGAAAAATCCTCACTGATTCTGTGCATCCTTGTTTGAATATTTTTGTCATTGAGAGGCAAAGGGAGTAAGGAAAGACGATCCCAGCTCCCTGGAAGTCTGGGCAGAGCCCTACAATCTGCCCATCTGTTCACAGGGAGGGATTACACCAAATCCCACTGAGCCTGCTTGCTCACAAATCCGGGAGGAGCAGTAATTGGCTTACTGTAGTTTGTTAGATTCATAATTTGATCACAAACTCCTCTCAAGGCAAGTTCATCCACAGCATTCATTTCTCTGCCTTTCCAACGGCTCATTTGTTCTGCAGCACTATAAATATAATGTGAATGAAAATCACAGGAAATGGCTATTCTGTGCTCCCGCGCTTTATTAAGAGATATCTATTTCCAAAAAAAAAAAAAAAAAAAAAAAAAAAAAAGACGCTAATTATATCTGCATTTACACAGCTCCTTTCAGAAAGATTATCCAAGGCTCTTTATAGTTTATAGAGCATCAAATGACAAGCCCAGAGCTCTGCCTATATGCAACAATCAGATATATTCCATATGCAGCTGCCATAAACATTTCTATTCATGCCAGTTCATCTGTGCTGGGATTAACAGAGTGAGAAAAGCTGGCCAAGGACACCTATTTAAAGAACCAGAGGTTTAAGTGGATGGAACCCACACAGTAACTTCTCATCCAAAGCACAGGGCAGCTAATGATGGCATAACCTGGAGCTCTCACTGCAAACACAACACTTTGGGTCCAATCCTGCCCTTTCCTGCCTTGGACATGATTATGGATATGCCAGGATCACTTTTGGGGCAGATCCTGAAAATACCTGCACAAAACCAGCAGGGCAAGGACTGCAAGCACGGGGTGGGGGGTGGAGGGCGGGAGGGGGTGGGGGGTGTGGAGGCTTTGCACAGACTGGGATTTGGACAGGGTGCTCCCAGGGACAAGATTCTGTCCCAGATGGGAGGCTTTGGGGCAGCCCAGGAGGAAAAGCCCTCAGTGCCACGTTGCAGAGTGCGGCCAGCCTAGCAGCCCTGAGCTGAAACAAGATTTCAGGGAAATACATGCAATTCTCAATGCCTAAATCAGACCCCAGACTGGAAATGCTCCTCTCTCACAGGGAAGCTCTGTGCTGCTGGCAGACCACGGGTGCTACTGCAGTTTTGCATCCTAATTTCCCAGCTCTGACTGTGCACATGCCACCGAGGCTGAGAACCACATTTCTCACCTTAAGCCAGGTGAAATCCAGAGGCTGAGATGTATAAATAGGTTTCCTCATACTTCACCTCCCATGGCCTTACTCCCACATTCCAAGCCCTCCCCAGAATTGTTACTCCAGCTTTCTACAAACACTCACTCAGCTGGAGCAGGTATGGAGGTGCCCCTCGTCCTCCTCATGGGAAATTAATCCAAGCTCCAGCCCCTCAGGAGAAGGAAATGAGCCCATTGCATTTCTGTACGGCAGGAAAACACTTCAAGCATCAGGACAGCAACAGTTTTGGCAGAGCCACTCCTCACCTGGCTGCTGAATCCCTGCCAGCAAAGCAGGTTATGCTGAGCTGCAAAGCCGGATTAAGAGATAACTCCTCCATAGACTGGTCCATAAAAAATGCAGGGAAAGTCCTGGAACAGAATCCCCCTTCTGCTGCCATGCTGGACACAGAAAATGTGAGCTCTGCTTAACCCTTGGAAGAAAGAGGATAAAAATCTACCTCTATAGCCCCACTCCTGTGGGTAGGCACAGAGCTCTCACCAGCCCCGAGGGAGAGGATGTCACCTGGTGCTCCCCCTGCCCAGGGTCACCATGTGTGGCATGTGGCATGTTTACAGTGCAGGATGTGGCACAGGCAAGAGACTCTGGAGGTGAATAGGGTGCCCAGGGAAGCGTGGTGGGAATACTGAAGCTGCCTGGTTCTTGTAGGGCCAGCATGTCCCAGTGAGAGCAACTGGGTGAGGATCGAGGGACCCCAAAAGATGCAGCAGGGTTGTAAAAATTCACTTAATGTTTGGAAAGGGGCAGAGGAATGTAACACATAAAGCAAATGCACACACACATATAAATACAAATATAAAAAATACACATTTATATATATACACACATATTAAAAAGTGCCTGGTAAATGGGTCCAATTTACGTGGTGCTGTAAAAGTTCAGCAGCTCCCAACCCCTTTCCACCATTTTAAACCCACTCAAGGTTGGAACCCTAAAAAAGCACTTCAAGAACAAGAAACTAGTGAAGTCACAGTCACAAAAAACATAGGAATTGTAGTTTTCCCTGTCCTTTCTCCCTCTGGATGCAGAGGCTATGAGAGCTGTCCTGGGTAACATCCAAATCCCACAGCCTGGTTCTAGAGACAGAGTTCAGGTGCCTCTCTCCTGCAGGTACAGTCCACAAGCAGGTGAAAGAATATCAGCCTTTAAAAGAGTTTTCTTCTGTGAAGAACTGCTCAGCAAGGCAGGAAACCAACAGCTCCACGGCCGTGGCCTGGCTTCGCTCCCTACTACAGCCGGCAAGGACGTCACTGGCTGAGCTGCAGATAAAGAACATTTTATTCCTGCCCTGCTTGAACCCAGCTTGTTTAGAGTTGGATCTTGCCTCCTTCTCCCCAGGTGAGCTGGCAGAGGCAGCAGGGGAAATACACAAACCCCACTTCAATTATTTGCTCATCCTTCAGCAATGAAAGAGCAGAGAAAGGCACCACACAAAATGAAATGCTCTTTGGAGCAAGGGGTATTTTAAATCCAAATATTCTTATGAGAGATTTGATATCTCCTCATCCAATAATTTTGGAAGAGCTCTAATCCTGTCTGGGAGATTTCCCTAACTGCTCCAACAATAAACCAAACACTGCACCAGGGCTTTTCAATATTTTTGTTTCTCTCTCTGGTACCTTCTCCTTCACTCTGCTCACTTTACAACAGAACATTCAAGGCAATCAGATGATTATCTGCTTTTCACTACCTGGAATTTTAGTCTTCAAATGGCAATTCTTTAATGGTTTATGGCTCACAATTAAATTTTTGGAAAGGTAGAAGGCTGTCTTTGGAGGTGCTGCTTTAAAGCACCACAGCATGACACATCCAGTCCCACACAGTACAACAATCTACTGAATTTCCTTTTAGCAGAATTCCTATGGTTTATATTATTATGGTTTATATTATTGTACTTTATATTATTATTCTTTTCACACCCCACAGCCCCCATCAGGAGTTACCACACACTGAAAATTTACCCCCCAAAAAAGCACTTTTTGCTCTCCAACCTGCATGGATTCTCCCCCAGGACACAATGGCAGCCTCTGTTCCGTCATTGACCCTTCTGACTGGATCCTCATAGGAGTTCCACTTGGAACAAGAAGCACTTTATTCCTGGAATTCTACAGAGCTGCAAGTTAGCTGAGGACTGTAAGTCAACTGCATGCTGGCTCCCTGTCAGTCAGGGCTAATTCCCACAGATTAGAGAAGGAAATCCGTACAGTTCCCCAGGTCCTAAACCCTACTGCTAAGAAAAGAGGATTTTTTTTTCCCAAGTCATCTTTTTGGAGGGAAAAAAGAGGAATTGTCCACTAATCATTGCTATCTGCACCTAAAGTATCAGAGGAGATGAACCAAGAGCACCAATCCCTGTGTGTCAGACCACCCACTCCTGACACCGAGTGTGCTCACCCCAAATAACATCACAATCCCACAGTTATTGTTGTCAGCAACAACCCCACAAACACAAATCCCTCCCCTCTGCTTTCCTGGTGTCCTCAGATAACTCATCTCCGAGGAATGAGGAGCACTGTTACTCTGAATAGGAGGGTTTGAATCACTGTGGAAGACAGAGACAGAAAATTGAGTTCATTCTGTTGTCCTTCACCACAAAATGAAGACCTCACCTGGATTCAGAGGGGTATTTGCCCTCCTGATTCCTTGGTGACTCTAATTGAGGGCTGTGGATATCACTTGGCTGGGAGATCCTTTCTCTTACTTGAACTGAGCTCTTTTAGACTTTCTCCACACCTTCTCCACTTTATGGAATCACAGAATATCCAGAGCTGGAAGGGATCATTCAGTCCAACCCTTGGCCCTTCACAGACACTCCAGCAATCCCACCCTGTGCATCCCTGAGAGCACTGTCCAGTTCTTCCTCCTCTCCAGGTCTCTTTCTCCCTCTGGAGACAGAGAAGTCTTGAATTATCACTGAGAGCTTCCAAATTATAAATAATGGCAAAGAAGTTTTCTGTTGTTCAACTCAAATTCCACACAACACCTGCAAACATCCCATCAGACACAGCTGCCACAGAATCATGGAGTTCCAGGATGGTTTGGGTTGGAAGGAACCTTAAAGCTCATCCAGTGCCAACCCCTGCCATGGGCAAGGACATCTTCCACTATCCCAGGCTGCTCCAAGCCTCATCCAACCTGGCCTTGGACACTTCCAGGGGTGATCAGCCAAAGCCTCACAGGAGAACCTGCAGGAGAGAATTCCCCACTGTGCTCCAAACCCTCTTTTTCTCAGTTCTGGATAAAAGTGAGTTTCAATGCACTTTCATCAGCTTTGCAAAAAAGCAACTGGCACAGCTTGAGTCTGCTCTTTTGGAGCTTCTTTGGATCAAAGGTGGAGGCCTTTGGATCACAGGAACAGGCTGCCCAGGGCAGGGATGAACTCCCTATCCCTGGAAGTGTCCCAGGATCGTGTGGATGTGGCACTTGAGGACATGGTTTAGTGGTGAACATGGTGGCTGATGGTTGGACCTGAAAACCTTACAGATCTTTTCCAACCTTAACAATCCTATGATTCCATGATTTCCCTTTTATGCTCCAAGTGAATGGGAATATTTAGTATGAGAGTCCTAAAATATGACCAGGTGTTCAAAGTTGTGCAGTTCTGAGCTTCTCCTAAGACGCTTAGGAATTAAATTCCAATAGAGACTTTACCATCAATCCAACACAACTGCAGTGTTGTTTTTCCCAACGCTGAGTCTTGTACAAAGGTGAGCAGGGAGCCAAGAATTACCTTTCTAGTGCCAAGGAGCTTGTTGGACACGTGGCTGGAGTGGATTGCCTGGAGTCAGGAGCAGGAAGGATGCAGGAAGGATCCTGGCTTCTCTGCAGTGCCTACGGCAAATCTCAAAGCACTGAATTTCCAGCTTCCCTGTCTCTTTCCTAAAGCTGGCAGGTTTTGCTTCTTAAAATGCTCTGGATAGCTTGTACTTATTCACTGTTGGAAAATTCTTGATTGGATAAACGCAGAGCAGCAGGGAAAACTTTAAATGTGTATTTAACATATTTTTCTTTGCATTTCTTATCCAGCTGAGGAAGGAAGATTGGAAGCACTCAATGCCTTCACCTTCGCCTCCTGGAGTCATTTCTAAGTTAATGTGTCATTATGTGATAGACTTTGAGCAAGGGTCAAGCAGCTCTCAGAAGTAGGAACAATGTGCACTATTGGGAAAGCTAATGGAAATGTGTTTAAAACATATTGAAAAGAACAAAGGTGGATTAAAAATATCTTTACGTATTCCCCAAATTCATCTTTATGTTGATTCCAGTCTTACAGGAAATATGATAAAATACTTCAGACAAACCTGAGGGGGCTTTGAGAATTGTACAGAAAAGACTGAAATCATTAACATTCCAGTTTAAAATCTTTTGCAGATAACCCTCTTATCCCTTTTCCATCTTCATTGCTCTCTCTCACATTTCTAATTTTTATACCAGAATACTCCAGAGCTGGATGAACGCCTCCAGAGAAAAGCACAGCAGCAGCCCCATCAGTGTTTGGCTGAACCAAGCAAGAGATAGGCTGGCTCCAGGTATCCAGGTCTCCATGTATCTGCTGGAATAAGAGGAAAGTGGGTTCTACTCATACTGTGGCCATTTTCTACCTGAAACCTTCATACCTGCAACCCTTACGCAGGTTGTGCCAACAGAGTAACTGTTCAGAATTATACTTGCCAGGCTCTTCCAGGTGGGACAACAAAAACAAGGAAGAAAATTGTGCTCCCCTGGCACTTTCCATCATCCCTGTGCCCTTATTTTTGCTCTCTCTCATATCACCACATGTATGAAGCCACTTCTACTTGCAGAACCACTACAGAGCCTCTTGAAAGCTCTCCTGCACTCTTCTGCTGTAATTGCCAAATCCAAGTGGATACACAGAAAACACTTTTGTAATAAATTCTTTTGACTCATATTTATATTTTGTTGTGAAAATATAACTCAAAACATGGTCCAGATCTCAAAATGCCTTTTCCCTCTCTCTGCTAAATGTTAATTATGCCCATGTAATTTGTCTTGATCAAAATAGCTTCCTTGCTTTAAGCTTAATCACTTCTTATCCTTATTCTTCCCTTTCTTCCCAACTCTCCTGGTACTTCCCCATCTTGTAAACTTTTCATTCTCTATTCTTTGTATATTTTCACTAAACCTTCAGCTAGTTCCAAAATTCAGTGATTCATCTCTGTTCATCCTTCTTGCCGTCCCCCAGCTTCCCAGCTCTTGCCTTTATTCCTCTGTGCCTACCTCCGTTCCAGCTATTCCCTTTTCCTCCACCTGCCTCTGGAGCACCTCCTTGGGACCACTTCCTTTTCTTCTGTGCTGTTTTCTCTTGGGTGATCCACTTCTTCTGCTCCCACCTTCTTCTCTCTGTCATCTTCTTGGCTGTCCCCACCATGAAATGTGGTGTTCCATGGCTGTTCCACGGTGTTCTTCTTGGCTGTTCCTCCATGGAATCCACTTCTACCCTGTGGCATATCTCTCTTTACCCCTCTGCCAGTACTCCCCAATACGTAATCAGCTTTCTTCATACTTCCAGAATTTCCAAACTGAACCCTCAGCTAGATCCATGTTTTTTCACAAGCAGATATCCCCCATCATTCAAGGCATGCTGTTTTCACCTATTTCACTGCTGGTGCACTTCTGCCTGTTGGGATTCACATCCACTGGGCAGAAGTATCCATGGAGACTGAACTCCAGCCTCGGGTGTGCCAGTATCCGGAAGCATCATGTATTTGACTGAGGGAGATAAGGGATCCCATATCCCTTTTTCCAGCACTGAATCCAGATGTTTTGTCGCATGTTTTGATGGCTTTGGCTGCTGGTAGGAGACTAACTAGAGTTAACTTCACACTTCATTCCCCTCTACTGAGCCAGGCTGGATCAGATAGGATCCTGGAATAAAAGAAGTAACGCTCACAGTCTAGTTGATTCTGGATTCCTCTTGTCCCACTTCCTTCATATCCAAATTAAAAACAAACAAACAAACACAAAAACGACCCAAACAAACAAACAAACAAAACCAACAAAACAACCCAAAACAGGGAGAGTAAGGTGTGACCCATGAGTAGACCATGGCCTGAGCACAAGGTGAACCAAGACTTAAAGGCAGAAACCAAGCATTGCATTCCTAAAGGAATGCAGAGATTCCCAAGGGATAGTGGTGGGAAGGCTGGCAGTTCCCAGTACCTTTGCAAAATCACCCCTGAGTATTTACCCCAGCTAAACCCAAGAGTAACCTTGGAGTAAAGTCAGCCTGGGGCTCAACAGTGATCACTGTAATGCCCTCAAAAAGCAGCTCAAACAAAGGGAATTTATCTATCTACAATGGCCATGACATGAGCAGGCCAACATCAAACACAGAAAAGCAAAACCAGCCCACAGCACAGGAATACTGATGATCCTGCCCATTCCTGGGCTGCTCTGTCGTGTCTGGCAGCAGATTAACAAAAAAAACAAATGATATTCAATGGGCTCCAAGTGGGAATCACTGGGACAGTTTTGCGTTCACAGTGATAACTGTAACAGATCTCAAGTATCAGGTTGGTACCAATCTTTCTGTAATGAGACAGCAGCTCATTAATGGACAAGTATTGAGATTTTGTTCGAATCGTACTGGATTATCACAGAATCCCAGGATGGCTCAGGCTGAAGGGAGCTCAGAGGTTACCTGGAGCCACCTCCCTGCTCCAGCAGGGCCATCCCAGAGCACAGGGCACAGCATTGTGTGCACACAGCTCTGGAACAGCCCCAGGGAGGAGAGCCCAGAGGCTCTGTGGGCAATGTGTTCAGGGCCGGGCAGTGCCCAGGGAAGGAGTTGTGCCTCCTGTGCAGGGGGAATTGCTGGGCTCAGTCCCTGCCCGTGGCTCTGGTGCCATTGCTGGGCCCCCGGAGCAGAGCCTGGGCCCTGCTCGGAGCCCTCCCTGCACACAGGGACAGCCAGGGCTGAGGGCCCCTCTCAGCTGGGGCCCCTCTCCAGCCTGAACAGCCCCAGCTCCCTCAGCCTTTCCTGGGCACCGAGATGCTCCAGGCCCTTCCTCAGCGCCGCAGCCTCCGCTGGCCCCGCTCCAGGAGCTCCCTGGCCCTGCTGTGCTGGGGATCCAGAGCTGGACACAGCACTCCAGAGGTGCCTGCAGGGCTGGCCACAGGGGCAGGATCCCTCCCTGACCTGCTGCCAATGCTCTTCCTGCTGCCCCCAGGATCCCATTGGCCTCCTTGGCCCCAGGACACTCTGCTGGCTCAGGGACAGCTCGGTGTCCCCCAGGATCCCCAGGACACTCTGCTGGCTCAGGGACAGCTCGGTGTCCCCCAGGATCCCCAGGACACTCTGCTGGCTCAGGGACAGCTCGGTGTCCCCCAGGATCCCCAGGACACTCTGCTGGCTCAGGGACAGCTCGGTGTCCCCCAGGATCCCCAGGACACTCTGCTGGCTCAGGGACAGCTCGGTGTCCCCCAGGATCCCCAGGACACTCTGCTGGCTCAGGGACAGCTCGGTGTCCCCCAGGTCCTTCCCCACAGAGCTGCTCCAGCAGGGCCCCCCAGCCTGTGCTGGTGCCTGAGGCTGTTCCTGCCCAGGTGCAGGACCTGCATTTCCCTTGTTGAGTTTCAGACAGTTCTTCTCTGCCCATCTCTCCAAACTGTCGAGGCCCTATAAATAATAAATAAATCCTCTATTGTTTCACATTCAGAAGCAAAATTGACATCTTAAACTCCAAATCTTTCCTCTCAACCTGTGGGCTAAAATGTCATGTCACCTTTGTGAATTTAATTGTGAACTGGGAGCATTAGATCTATACTCAATTATTATTTTCAAGGGAGAACAGCACTTCATTTTGTGATTTATACATTTATACTTAGTGCAACTAAACTGTATTAATCCTAAATCAGAATATTAGGAAATGAACATCCTGCTGAGTACAACACAATAGAAATAAGAAATATAAAGGCAGTGTAAACATACATCCATTCACTATAGAAGCCCTTGTTTCTAAGTGGGCACACATTCTTGAGGAGAGGGAGGAAATATTTTCATTTTTCAGACTTTTATCTGCATTAAAAAAAGGAAAGAAGTGTTTTCTTTCCTTTGCAAGAGCCATCAGCTTTGCCCAGTGATGATCTGTTGCCTTCTTGGCTCCACCAAAACTTTTGACTGTTTTGAGTGTGTGATTTTTATTCCCTATAATCATTTAACTTGCTCATAGCTTTGCTGTTCAGTACCTGGAACCCAACATATTTTTCTTCACAGGGCTGTTTCCTGGAATACTCCATTTCACACATCAAAGACAGTCAAAATAAAGGATGAAAGTTGACTTTTTTTTCTCCCTACAAAATAGCAAGTTGTCTTTGGGAGGATTCAAAACTTCTGTCTTTACAGCACAAAATACCAGTGGATCAAAAAAAGTAGAAATGGTGTCCAGCAAAGTCAAATGAGATCGAAAGCAGGACAAATAAAGTTGGAAAAGAGTAAGTTACAGTGAGATTGGGGTGGTGGGAATTGCCTGAGACCTGACCACGACTCTCACATTGGAGAGGCTGCAGAAATGAAATCTCCTTTTTTTTTTTCCCCCCAGTATCTCTATGTATGGACTATTTTTTAGGTCCTAACGGGCAACAGCGATTGGATGATAAAATCACCCTCACCACCATCTGCTCCAAAAGAAAAGCAAAGAAAGCAAACTTCCCAGAAATCCTTTGTGCTTGCAAAGAAATTCACTCTCCCATTGTAGGGATTTTGACCCAATCCTCTGATTACTATGAACATCCATTTGGTCAAAAACATCCTCTTGCAAATCGAAGGCGCTGTGTAAAAATAGTCCCAGTGACAATAACAACACTAATAATGAGGATGGAGATCTTTCTAAATCATGAACAAATGTTGATTTTACTCTAAAATTAACTCATGGAGAATGGGAGCATTTTTGTAATCCTTGTGTTCATTGTTTACTTCCTCTGTTGAGCTTTCTGGATGCTATTTCTGAGAGGGAAGAATGAGTCACTGTCTTGTCTTGTGATGAACCCTCGGGTGGAGTTCTGTGTCAGCTGGCAGAGAAGGAATTTGGGGGCAGGTGCTTTTCAGGAGACCATGACAAACCATCAGCAAGCAAGACTGGAGCCTCTGTACTGGGATCAAATATGACATGAGAAATGAAGATGCTTAAGAACAGGCCTGACAAGGAGAGCTTTGATCAGATGGTGCACCCACAAGTGCAAGGCACCCTGATAACCCTCTTGAGGATTTGAGAAAGGGACAGGAGTGGCTCCATAGCTGCTGAGTTTTGCCAGGAGAGTGTGTTCACCTAGGAATTTTATTTCTCTGCAGCCACTGAACCTCATTTTTTGAGAAAATCCATATGGCACTGAAAATTTCCTGAACTGTCTCCATTTCAGAGCTTGTTTAGCTTCATCTGCCAGGAGGCCATAAAAGAGTTGAGTGTGTCTAAGCTTTTGGGGACACCTTCATCAGAGAAATGAAGGTACCTCAGCTTTTGGGAACATCTTCAGCAGAGAATCAGATGTCCTTGAGCTTTTGGGAGCACCTAAAGCACCAAGCTATAGTCACCCAAGGATGGGTTAAATGGGGATTTCCAGGGCCTAGATCATAGGGAAAATCCCTTTTGAACAAACAGCTGAGTAGTCAATGCCATCAATGTTCAGGCAGGGCTCAGACCCCAAGGTACCTTTTACTCTGAAATATCAGCAGACAGGAAAGTGTTTGTGATTTATAATTCCTGCTTCTTTCTTGAAAAGCTATGGCTTTGAAGACCTTGTAAAGTCTCATCCACTGAGAAGCTGTTTATGCCACCTCTTTACGTACATAAGTCAGACATACATTGTACTTGGAACAAAGAGCTAAAAATAGCACATAGATATTTCCATGTGCAGAACTGAACATGCTACCGCCTTCTTCACCTCTGGCCAAAACTCAACTCAGCAACAGGTAACCTCAGTGATTTTTTACTCTCACGTCTAGGGCAGCAGCCCAGTCCTAGAATTCCATAGTTTTTATTGCCTCTAGTCCAGAGCAGATCCAACACCTGACGCAACCCCAGGGCCTCTCACAATTAATGACAGCACCCGAGGATGCTCCTGATTCATTCCACGTGTTTCTTTAGTCACTTAGCACACAGGTGACACTTCTTTGTTCTGAAGTCTGACCAGAATGAGAAGAATTTGGAGGTATTTAGGATTCTGTATTTTGGAGGCCAGTAAATAAGGATCAACAGAATGGATTCAGCAGGTTGGGAGGAAGTGCAGAGTTTATTGTTCCTCACTTCTCTCCATACCCAAAGCAGTAAACATTAATGTCCCACCCAGGCTCAGGGGCTACAGACTCCAGCAGAGCCGATTTCTTCCTTTGCTCTTAATGTTTGCTATAAAAGGCTTTAGAAGCTTCAGCACTGATTTCTAAACTTACCCAAATCCCCAGGAATACAGGATTACTGCGGAACTCCTTGTACAAAGAAACTTCATCTGCCTTTGAGAGTGTTGTGTCCCTTTTGCCCAACTCAATCCCGAAATTGCTGTAGGACATCGCAGCCACAAAACCCTTTAACGTGGCCTTTCTGCACCAAGTCATCTGCTAATGTCCCCTGTAAAGTGATCTAAGCCTGGCCTCAATCTTCTGTTAATGAAAGACAAGGAGGAGGGTACTTTAATTGCTATTATTAGCTCTTAGTACCTGTCGAAGAAAACAAAACAAAACAAAACAGAGCCTTTAATTTCCCAGGCTCCCCAAGAGAGACAGACTCACAAAGGGTGAAAAACGTGATGCCCAGGTATTTCTTCCCTTTAATGCCTGCTTGAGGAACAACCTCCCATCTACATTAAAAAAAAAAAAAAGAAAAGAAAGAAAAGAAAAGAAAAACGCTAGTGCTATAATTTAATCTTTACGCTCAGCAAACAGAATGTTAACTGCTATAATTTTATTTGAAGCTCCAGGATGGTTCCCCGGATTGAGTTAGGGTGGGATTTTGGCATCAGTTGAAAAATCGATGGGCAACAGGAGCACCTTTGTGTTGTCCATCATCATCACCTGATGCAGTGGGTGCTGTCACCTTACTCCAGTTCAAATGTTCCAGAATTTGGAGTTTCCCGGCAGTCCATCCCTGCAGAGGCACATTCTGGTGCTGTGCCCACCACAGGGATCCCTGGGGCACAGAGGAGGGGTCATGCACTTTATCAAAGACACTTCAAGAAGCTGAGAGAAGCCTGAGGACTTGAACTCCTACCTTTAAAACACCACTAAAACAAACTCTGGAAATGCTCCCAAACTCCAGAACTCCCATCCCTGAAAATGAATACTGATTTCCTGCAATGTTTTCATAAATCTGCAAGGAATCTGAATATATATCTTAGCAATTACTGAAAATTTAGGTCAAATATTTCCTACAAGGTGGCCTCCAATATTTGATGACTGTAGAAAAGGGTAACATATGCAGTTGCTTGATTGCTCCCCTAACGGGATCATGGATAATTAACCATTACAGGGTAATTGATATGTACGTAAATGGATTAGGTGCTTAAAGTTCAGCCTGTGTCCCTCAGATAAACTGGTTCCATGCACTCTGGGAGCACAGCACACTCTGGGATTTCAGCTGGATTTTCCTCTCATATTCATTATGCAGCCTGGCTAATTCAGGAAAAGAGTGATTCACATTCCAACTAATTGACAAAGAATTTTGAAATCTATGAATGCTGGTCTTTTGAGATCTAAAGAGAGACTAAAACAATGCAATGTTAATTTAGGTTTACTTTTCTCAACTTCTCTTCCAGGAAGTTATCAATCCCCTACTTTGATATTTCTCTTATTAAATAAAGGCAAACAAGAAAATAAGGAACTCTTCCACAAGCAATCTTTCAGCCAGGCATTCTTTTCACTTTAATTGTTTTTTTTAAGAAAACCAGATTTTCTAAATATACTAATACCTACTGCTTATAGATTACATTGTGAATGACATACATCGCCAATTAAACTTTGAATCTGGGCTCAGACTGGCTAGATCTTACTACTTCTGAGTATTTAATAAATTTCAGATTGCTGAAAGCTCCTGAGGGGGAGGGATTGCTACTGTATTCCCACAAATAATTTCTAAAGAACCCCTGGTACTCCACTAAAAGGAGGATTTATATAAGGACGAGCATAAAAATATTACATTTTCGAAGCTGTCTCGACTTTTCTCATGTCCATATCCAAATTCAGTAGTACACTCATCTGTATCCTATGCTTTTGATATCCTATTGGTCTCTACACTCCTTTCCTGCTGCAGCCACATTTCTCATTTCCTTCCTTCCTTCCTTCCTTCCTTCCTTCCTTCCTTCCTTCCTTCCTTCCTTCCTTCCTTCCTTCCTTCCTTCCTTCCTTCCTTCCTGCCTGCCTGCCTGCCTGCCTGCTTTCCTTCCCATTATCCACACTTTATCTTGCAAACAACACCCTGGGCTCCAAAGACAAGAGCAAAGTTAATACGATTTCACGAGACACAAACATGGATCATTCCTTGTTTTCCAGTGGGGGAAATTAAACCTACTGGAATTAAGAGTGCTTGAGAAAATTATTGGGAAATTCGAAACAGTAGGAGAACCAGGAGATGTCTGTGTATTAGCCTGCTATGAAGGTGTGAGCATTGAATGCACTCTTTGTAAACCAAGTTCCTTCCATAGCCTTTTATCCAAACTCCACCCTAAAGCAACAGATGCTGGAGCCTTTCCTAAATGTATTTACAGATATTTATAAAAGTAAATGCAATGGGAGGTTCCCACATCACTTTAGAGTGGTCAGAAAAGAAGACTGGGCTTTGCAATGAACTGAGTTAGAAATAGAACATTTCCATGACTCGTGTCAGTTATTCCTGGGAGACAATGTTTGTTGCCAGGGGGTTAAATCCAAATGGGTTTTTGTAGCATGCATTTTTTTGCCACTTAGGAAACTACAGAGGTGACAAGGAACACACAGGAAATACAGAAAGCATCAGTTGGGAAATTAGTCAGCACAGGAAAGCCAAGATAACACAACAATTTGACTTGAACACTTCCATCCCAAACCAGACTTTCTTCTGCATATTTAAACAGGTAGCGCCTACGGCACCCTTCCCCCCAAGAACCAGCATCTAAACCAATCATTCCAAATAAATCATGGCCTGCCTTGTTTGTGCATTGTTAGTCTCAGATGCTTCAGGGGAAATTGAAGAAGTAGAGCCAGCCTGCCAGGTGACAGCTTGCCAGGGAAAATAATTGGCATTGTGCTCGGAGGTGCACAACGCCGGCTCCTCCATCATGTGCTAACAGGGAAAGCTAAAACCCAGTCAGCCTCACCCTGCCAGGCCTCCAGGTGAAAATATACCCATTCCTACTGTAACAGGAGATCTGGAGGTGAATGTTATGCATTACATTTATTATGATAAAAGGTGTTTATGGTGATCTATGGGACGTGTGGAAAAGGCTGACTCTCGGCACTGGTGTTCAGCTGTTTCCTCCTGGAGCTGGAAAAGGGTTTCAAGGCACGTGGAGAGTTTAAGGAGAGGTAAAGAGCTCTGTATTTGCACATCTCTGCATATGACAGCACAGAATGTACAGGCTTCCCAGAGGAACACTGACTGTCACATCCCTGGAAGTGTCCAAGGCCAGGTTGGATGGGGCTTGGAGCAGCCTGGGATAGTGGAAGGTGTCCCTGCCCATGGCAGGGGTAGCACTGGATGGGCTTTAAGGTCTGTTTCAACACAAACCATTCTATGAGTCTGTGGCAAGAACTATGCAAGAGTTAGCATAAAGTGGGACTTAATGTAAAAAAATTCCCGCAAATTTCCCCAATGTTTTAAAAATACCAGCTGTGCTACACTGCCCATCACTCCACTTTTCACAATGCTTCCCAGGATTCCAAAGCACACATTACACTGCAAGTAGATAAAACAAAAATGTGCTTTTTCTCCTTACATGCAACAGATGACACATTTTTTTCCCATTTTGCACTAAGTATTTAAGACTCAATAACAGAGTCATCAGAAGCACAATTGGCAAGCAGGTTGTGCAGGTTTGTGTCATCTTCATGAGCAGTAAACACCCCCAATGCTTCTGGATTTACAAACGACTTGCAGGGAACTCACTGTTAAATGTGCAAAGGAGAGAGAATTCTGAAACAGCCTTAGCTGGAAAGCAGAATCCCAGGGATTCAGCTCTGAGGAAGGTGAAGAGCAGCAAACTGGTGCTCAGAGAGTGATCAACGATACATGTCCACTTAGACAGGGAGAATAGGCTCATTTCCCAGAAGGTGTTTGACAAAGGCAACAGCTGCCAAATTCCTTTCATTTGTCCATCATCTCCCCATGAGGACACCTCATCTTTCATCCCGTTTCAGCTCAGTTTCCCTGCAAGCCTTTAGTCTGCATCCCTAGCCAGGGCTTTTGGGAAGACAGCCACATTTCTTTGTCCTCAGACTTTGTGACAGCTCCAAGGAAGTGCAGCATGGTTGTAAGGAAGGACTCACCTAACAAACAGGAGCTTGGCATCCCACTCCAACTTCTCATCTGTGGTGATACAGATGCAAAATATTCATCCCACTTTCCTATTCCGGCCTTATTTCCTCTGGTTGTTCCTTTTGTGTCTCTATTACTCAACTCCCAAACTCTGCGGCCAGATTTTTGCACCTGATGTGCTTGTGAGAGAATTCCTTAGTTCTTCTGCCCTGCTCAAAATGTTCTCCCAGCTCTCTCCTGGTACCTTAGTGTTTAATCTTCCACATACTGCTTTTTCCATTTTCCTCTCTCTCGAAAACCTCAGCTTTCTTCAGCCCTCTTGTATTTCCAACAACCATTCCCTGCTTCCAGTCAGGGGAGGTTCCTTCTGGATTCTCTGCTCTGCCTTTTGATACTTAGCATGTCCAGAACATCCCCTAGGACAAACCGTATCCCTGCCATCTGCAAGTATTCAAATTGAGAGTTGTTCCTCACTCAGTTAAAGACAAAAAGTTGTTTCCTTTTATTAAGTTCGTAGAACCCCATAAAGGTTAAGATGGGAAAAGCCCTCTAAGATCAACAAGTCCAGCTGTCACCCAGCACCACTGTGGTTGCCACTAATCCATGTCCCCAAGTGACACACCCATAGGGGTTTTGAACATTTACCGGGGTGAGGACTCCAGCACTTCCCTGGGCAGCCCCTTCTAACCGCCAGGAAGGAAACCTGCATTCCTGTTTTTAGGGGACTTTCATGGGAAACTCTTTCCAAGTTCATATTGTCCAGTCTAAGGTTTGTATTCCAGAACATCATGGAGACCTTAAAAATCCTGCACTTATGTCAAGAGCTCACTAAATTCCAGAGCGTAAGAAACCTTTGTGCGTTTACAGGACGTTTTCCCTTAGAAACTAATTCCTGGTTTTTGATGGACACGGTGTGAGCATAAATAAGATGTAAACATGGATTTAAAGCTTCTTTTCACCTGCTGGCAGTACCTGAGATTCACACAACCAAATTTAAGCAACCAAGACTAAAATCTCAACCTAGGGGCAGGTTTTATATAGAAGATCCTCTCGCTTGGGATTTCCCATTTCCAGCGTGGTCCCATTTTTATTTATCCACACAAATTGGGTAACAGGTGCAACTACAGGACATTTTCAAAATCCCTACTGAAATTGGTAGCCTACAACCCCTTGTAGCTGTTAATGAGCACAAACTCAGTGAACAGAGGTGTTTTGCTGTCTCACCCACCACAATCCTTCATTTCTACCCCCCAAACTGATAAAAAGATCTCCATGACTGAAAGCAGCAGCTTAGAAACCCCACGTTCAATTGTTTTCATTAAGTAAAATTAACATTAACAAACTTTTTAGATACAGAGGTTTTACATTTTTTTTTAATTATAAAATTAAAGTTAAATTGCAATACCAAGGCAATTAAGGGAAATAGCTAAAATAATATCAGGGCTTCATTGCCTGAGAATTTAAATGAGGCATTAATTAGTTCAAGACAATATTGAAAAATAGAACCATCTTGTACCTTATTCAAAATGATCAGCATCATCCACAGGAGCCAAATCTCAGCATCATTTAATAAGTCCTCAGAAATTAATTAAAATACTTGGAATGTGCAAAGGCAAAGAATTCTGTCTTTTCAATATCTCCAAGTCCACAAAAAGTCCAGGACTAAGTAATAAGAAACTGTTTTGTAGCTGTTGATACAGACATTTCTCCTGAAAATTCTTCTGCTTTACTTGTTTGGAAGGGATGTCACTGACATAGCGCCTGAGCAGAGCCATCCTCCCCCAGAAATCTGCCTTTTATTTTTCCCTTTTTCATTCTGCCAAGTAATGCCTTGCTCTCTATAAATTCTGCTCAGCAGCTCTGCCAAGGATACAGCTGCTGTTGCTATCAGCTGAAACTCAAATTTGGCCAGGCAAAGTTGCCAAAGCAATGGAAGTTGTGGGAAGCCCTGGCCAGAGGAGTGACAAGAACAGTCCTGTGCATCTTTAAACATGCATAGCAGTGGTATGTCAAATTTCAACCAAGATTACACCACTTTTTGCAAAAAATTCTAGTATTTAGCTAGAAAACTTTTAGCTCCAGGATACATTTTACTACTATTCAGAAAGTTTTTTTAATTGTATTTATAAATTAAGGTCCCATCAAAACCTGGATAGTTCTGTTGGAGACATAAAAGTGAAATGATTCAAAATGAACAAGGAATACTGAGCTATTGGATATTTGAAGAAAATAATATTTTGCTGTTCTGTACTTTCCTGTCAGTGCTTACCAAAGCAGCAAAAGCCTTTTTTTTTTTTTCCATATATTTTGATATCTTTATTCTGCCTGCTAGTCTCTAGGACTAATTAAATGCACTCCACTAATTAAGTGGTGGAGTATTTTTTGATGCATAGATTTGTCCTGTTCTCTGCCAGTTGGTCTCTACCCAAGTATCCCAATGAAGGAACTTCCAGACTATACAGAAAAAAAGGATGGGGAGGTGGGGAGGGGGAGGGGGGAACGCACCAGCCCAATGACAGAGCTGACAAAAGGTGAATCTTCCTCATAACCCTGCTCATCATATTCTCATCTATAGCCCCTAGAGCAACCAGAGGTGTTTCTTAATAACAGAGTGCTGGAAGAGCCAAAGTTCAGAAGTATGGCCCAGGCAGGTGAGAAATAACAAGCACAGAAAATTCCATAAAGATGTATCCTTAAGGAGTCAAGTAGCACAAATCACCACCTGAGCAGCACATTAATCCCCATCTCCTGCAGACTCAAGTGTGACACGTGAAGATCTTTCTCCCAAGCTGATTATCTGTATTTCCTTCACACCCTGACTCCAGCTCATCTCTTCACCCGTGCTGCTAATTGGTTTTCATGCCCAAAACACATTGGCAGAGCCTCTGCTCCGTATCTTAGCCAAGTCCTTGTCACCTCCACATGTCAAGTGCAGGCAACTAATTTTCATCAATCCACTTCTCACTCCCTAGCAGCTTCTTACCTATTTGTCCCTGTCACCAGAACTGCAGGAATAAGAGAAACTCTCACACCATCTTTTAAGTGTTAGAGAATCAGGCATTACTTAATTCTGGCCAGGATGCACCACGTAAATCATCCCATCCACGCATAGCCAGGGTGTGCAGTAGAAATTATTCCACCACACATCATTCTTCACCAGACTTTTCCCATGCTTATACATAAAAAACCCAAAGAAATTCTCATTCATTGGTTCTACATTGCACAATTCTTAGCATTGGTTATTGATCTCTTCACCTTCGATGCTAATTTGGTCCTCATTCTTTGCTTCTCTTATCAATCTTTTCCCAGACTAGAGGGTAAAGTCTGTTTATGTCCATTTATCTCCTCTGTATCTTCTTGTTACTCCCAGCCTGGAGATGTTAGACTCTTAGGGTCTGGGAATCTTCTTTTTGTGGATTGAGACCTAGGAGGCATCACCCAGCAAAACTCAAATACCTAGAATATTTTGAGGAAAAGCTTCAATTCCCCTTCCCCCTTGGCAAAGAAGAAGAAATCCCTGACTAAAGTTACTTAAATAAAATTTAAAACTTCTATAATTTCCAACAACCTCACCTCAAGGTGCCTCAAAATCTCTCAGGCAGCTGGGGTTAAGTGTTTTTCAAGCCAGCGCTCCCCAGAAGTTGACTCTCTATGTTGGTGCTCTGCTGTGTGGTGACATTGTTTTGAAACAAAACAAAACGTGGCCTTACAGAATGTCTGGTACTGCCAGGATAACGTTCCATCATTTATTGCTTTGTCCTGAAGGATGCAGTTCAAAGGTGGGGATCACTTTTACCCCTGCACATGCAGTTACTCAGTTATTGTCCTACCTGGCCTTTCTTTAAATTCCCGAGCATTCTCTTGAACACTACTGGATTTATGAGGATTAAATCTTCCTACACAGACCACTGGAAACTTATCCTGAGGGCTGAGCTCATCGATGTGTTTTAAACGTGTTCTCACTGATATTTCCTATTTGTAGTTCTGGCAATTAAAAATCGATGGGAAATTTATGGTACTTTGAAACCAAGCATGGTATCACATCTTTCAGGCAGAGACATCCCTGGTGAGATGGTGTTCTACCACCACTAAATATGTCCCAGTTTAATCCAAGTAAGTCCTTCATCATTTCATTACTCTACTTTTTATCTTACACTACTTTAGAATGGTTCAGTCCTTGATTCTTTCTCAAATGAATGCCTAATCACTGCCACAGCATCCCTCCTGTACAGGCATCAAGACTTGTGTTACTGCATTGGGTAATTCCCTGTTTTAATTCCAGTCTTTTACTGAACAAATCCCCTCATTTTTCAAATTTCAATCATCTTCCAGATTCTAATGCTGACAATGTGTTCAACACAAACGAGAAATTTCAGCTATAGCTGGAGGATGCTTGTTGAGGCTTCAGAACTTGTCAATGCTACAATTACCTGCATCAATTGTTCTATTAAAACATGAGAACAGCCCTCAGAGGAGAGCTCTGCCGAGCCATGCTGTGTCTTTGCCTAGGGAAAAGAACAGGGAAGCACGCAGTGCTTCCTATTAGGAAGAATCTCCAGCAAGCTACATTGCAATCGTGCAGCTGGACACTCTGTGTATCCTGTGCCAGTGCCAGGCTGCATCCCATTATCCCTGGAACATCTGCCTGTTCTTGGTCAAAGAGTTCAACCACCTTTCAACACAAAATGTTTTCCCTCTCAAATCCTGCTCCAGCTCCTTGACGCACACCCATTTTCGCACACCAGTTTCCTTGAGAAATGCAGGGAGGGCCTGACCTTCTCTGGAGCCAAGAGATCAGAAGAGTGAGCTCTCAGAATGAATATTCATAGATCGGATCTGCTCTGCTGATCATTGTGATCCATCACCCTGCTACTGCCTTGGAGCCAGATTTTAATTAACTGCTACAAAATGTATTTTTTCCTTCCACTGTTTCCTGTTTTCTTTGCGACACTTTCCCCATTTGTCAGGACATCTGTCTGTGCCTCATTCATGTTTTTGTCTTTCTCCAAAATTAATATTCATACATCAGAAATCAATTGGTTGGAAAGGAACTTAAATCTCACTTCAAATAAATAAAATAGCATTTAAATAAGATAGAAAAAGTGCTTTAAAAAGTATGACTCTTTCCCTTAAAATAGAAATTACCAACCCTAACCAGCCCTGGAACAAATGTAATCCTTGTTATTATTTCAGTGCTCAATATTGAGCTAGGGGACGTTCTGATTGGATATTAGAATATATTTTTTTTCCCCTGGAAGAGTGACCAGACATTGGAATAAGTTTCCTGGGGAGGTGGTGGCGTCACCCTCTCTTGAAGTGTTCAGGAGGCATCTGGAGGGGACATGGTTATGGTGGTGCTAGGGGAATGGTTGGACTCAGTGATCCTGGAGCTCTCTCCCCACTCTGACTATTCTGTGATTTGCTACATCCTTATCAATCCACCCACTTCCAAGGAGAAAGCTGCAGGCGAAGAATACATTTGTAAAGCCGATTCCAGGGTCACAAACTGTCTAGAAGAGTCCTTTGGAATATGCATTATTCCATACTCTTCCAAGGGATCAGCTGTGCAGGGACTTTTTGCTCCCACTCCCAGTAGCAGGGCTAAATTGGGAGTGTCTGTGGCAAAAATGGGCCTCTCCCCCATTAATGGACTTTAAAACCTTTCTTGTGCTCTTCTTTTTGTTGTTGTCAAACAGCAGAAGTTCAGCATTAAATGAATGAGAGGCTCTACTCACTAAATAAAAATCAGTCCCTCTTTTATCCATGAGCATGAACGTTTGTCCATTAAGTATCTTCCTAGAAATAAAGAAGTACATCCTAGTCTGAACATAACTGTGGCACTGCTATAAAATCCTGATGTAAACAGAACTCCAGAAATGAACCCTCCATCTGATAGCTCAAACATCTAAAAAAAGAAACCTCAGCACTATCATTATTTGCTTTCTGGGGGTCACAGTCCAAAGATGTATGTGGAAGCTGAGAAAAAGCTGGGTGGGGGAGAGCTGTGGGATTCAAGGCTGCATTTGTCAGGTTTCCTGATCCCACTGTGGAGTTGAGGGGAGGCAGACACAAACTTGGGGGGGGAATAGAGGTTGTGGGGTGCTCTTGATTAGCTTGACTTGTTCTGCTGCCATAAATCCATCCATCTTTCTCCACACTCACACTAATTCCTACATCTCTCTACCTGTTGTCACAGGTCAGGGACTTGTGGGATGATGGAAAGTGAGAGGTGAGGGGAAGCTGCATCTCCCACAGTGCTGTTCCCTGCCTAGATCCCACTTCTGAAAGAGTTTTAGCAAATCTCAGTTTTTTGAAGGAAATAAAGAAGAGGTGACAATGACTCTTAAAGCCAAGAAAGGCAAAATATGGCCATAACAAGCCAAAATATTGCTGGAATTCTCCAAGAAAACCTGCAGCTAGATTTTATCTTCATTCAACGACTGACAGCCAAAATTAGGGCTAAAAGGAGGGAGGACTTGGGAATCTGAGGCAAAAATTGAAGCATAAAACCCACCAAAACACTAATAAATATAAACATCATCAGGACAATAAAAGCAGCAGGAAGCCAGTGCAGTTTCAAGGATGACAGCTAACAGGATAAAAAAGAGCAGTTTATCTTTCTCTTTTGCATCTGGAGAGTTTGGGATTAAATTTCCTAGCAGTACCTGAAAGAAATCCTGCCAGTGTTTAAAGGGTGGAAGCCAGAGAGGGACTTTTAATCAGGGGCTGAAGGGCCTAGACAAGGAGGAATTACTTCAAAATGAAAGGGCAGAAATTTAGGTGAGATATTGGAAAGGAATTCCTCCCTGGGAGGGTGCCCTGGCACAGGGTGCCCAGAGAAGCTGTGGTTGCCCCTGGATCCCTGGAAGTGTCCAAGGCCAGTTTGGATGGGGCTTGGAGCAGCCTGGGATAGTGGAAGGTGTCCCTGCCCATGGCAGGGGGTGTCACTGGATGGGCTTTAAGGTCCCTTACAACTCAAATCATTCTGGGACTCTGTGAGTCTATGAAATAGCATTGCTAACGCAAACATTTGGGAAGCCCCCAAGGAAATATGAATCTGTTTTTCAGTATTCAGAATTATATGCAGGTGTGTCACAGTATTTTTAACCACTCATTAATGCTCAGTTCCATTCACCAAACCAGCACCAAGCTGCTAGTCCCCAAGTAGTAAAATAAGACGGGTTTTCCTGATGCTCCTTTCCCTTTGAATCCAAGAGGAAGCTTCTGGGTCGTTCAAACACTTCTCAAGGTATTTTTAGAAGCCTTGGGTTTGATTATTTACATTATTTTTTCCTTTGTGTGTTGAAGATGATGTGGTAGAACAGATCCAATCTTTCCTTGCTCTGCTTGCATTTCCTTTGCAATGTTAACACAGAAATCCATGAGCTACAGACTCTTGGTGACTAAAACTGTCTTAGGTCAGGGGAAAATCACTACAAACACAAGTATTTAAAAAAAGATGTCTCTGTCACCACCAAACCTGGGATTGGCCTCTCTCACAGGATACCTGTCTTGGTTCTCAAATCAGCTGCAGACTCCCTGGCTTTGATTCCACTTCAAAGAGAAATTTGGTGTTTATTCTCCAAGGAAGGAAAACTCTGATTCGTGCCTCTTTGATGTCTTGTTTCATAACTGAAAAAAAAACCCACAAAAAAACCCCCCAACTTTCTAGGGGCAAGATTAACTAATATCAGCAGCAGTGACTTATTTACCAAAAGAAAAGAATTTATGAGCAATGTTGGACCTGCATTGAGCATGACAACGGGTAAGCCTTGGGTTTTATTTATCAAATTAAATATCAAAGAAAGCATTTAGGGAATTTCTTAGTGGAAGGGTTTGGTAGCTCTGATTCTTGGCACTTCTTTCATTCATACTGAGCTTGAGAATAAGAACCTTACTTGATGCAGGCCCAAACTTTGGTCTCAGCAAGAGGCAGACAATGGAAGATGAAGCAGTGCAGTGTTATTTGACTATGAAAGGTTGCTGGCACCATGATACAATTTCAAAGCTGAGATTAGGGAGGAATCCCCATATTTACACCTAAAAGGGAAAACACTAAATTTTATTTTGTTTTCATTTTCCCACGTAACTTCCACTGGTTAGATTAAAATAGCCAGGCTTTTAGAGCAGGGAGGGCTGGGGGAGACTAGGTTGTTTAATTTGTTAAAATATAGCCCATCTCTCATCTAACTCTGAAAAAAATATTTGGAAAAATTATTCCACAGGCACAAAATCTTTTACTACATCTCTCATAACCAGGTGTGCTGCATTCAGCAGTTTCACCCGCCTTCCTCTTGTTTTAAAGGAATGCAAACAATGCAAAAAAGCAACTAAGAAAAAAGAAATAAATTGAAAGTTGCCCTCTAAAACTCCTGCCTGCCTTGTAATAATTACTGAGACAAATGTTCTCATGGGGAGAAATGGAGAAGTGCTTTCATACCTGTCACAAACCACACACTTTTGTGGCTCACAGGTGCAAAAATGAATTGACTGAATACATATTAAATTCTCCTGCCAGAGAATTGTGCAGTACAGAATCACAGTCACAGCTTTTTGAGTTCTTTATTAAATTGAGGGAGGCAGAAGTTTCACTCCAAGGACTGTTCTGAATGTATCTATTTGTTTGTTGAACTACAAACTCTTTTATTTTTTGTATTTTTTGGCCAATGCTCCTGCACAAATTAAGTTATTTAACTTTTTTAATTGTTTTAATCCTCTGGGGCAACTGCAGGGACAAGACAAGGAGGAATGGGGTCAAACTGAAAGATGGGAAATTTAGGTAAGATAGTGATAAGAAATCCTTCCCTGTGAGGGTGGGCAGGCCCTGGCACAGGGTGCCCAGAGAAGCTGTGGCTGCCCCTGGATCCCTGGAAGTGTCCAAGGCCAGGCTGGACACTGGGGCTTGGAGCAGCCTGGGATAGTGGGAGATGTCCCTGCCCATGGCAGGTGGTGGAATGGGATGGGCTTTGAAATCCCTTCCAACCCAAACCCTTCCACAATTCCATGGTTTAAAATTATTCCTCTGCTCAAGCAGCTGGCCCCATCCTGGGGTTGGTGTCTGATGCCACCTCCCAGCCCTGTTCTACACAGATTTTTTCAAATGCTGAACAGACCATTTACAACGTCACTATGTCACTGTCTCATTGCTCTGAAAAATCTGACAAAGATTACTTCTTAATCAACACCTAAGGATGGGTTCATTATTCCATGACTTTGTTGATCCTGGTAATTAAAGCAGTAAAACACATTCAACAGCCCAAACCCAGCAATAAACATGAAGCCAACAGCCAAACTCCCTTGCTCATACTGCTGCCTTTGATCCCCCCTCACAGCAATGGCTTTTCCAGCTTCATCCAAAGAAAACTTCCCAGACTCTGATTTGATGACAGACTAAGCCAATAACACTTGAACTCCTTTCAGATCCTTCTGCCTGTAAAATCTGAATGCTTTAAAACTCCTAAGGTTCATCCCCAAGTATATTCAGGTTTAAATTCCTTTTGACTTAGCTGGAGAAATCAACGTTGGGACAGCTATAATGCCAGGACTCCGCAGGGAAGCTGGAGAACAAGAGGTGGAAAAATGGACAGGGAACCGCAAGCTGGCTCAGCTCTTTTGTCCCTAATCCCATCTTCCCTGGCTCATCCATCTGCAAAGACTCTCCTGTTTATTCACACTGAGTTTATAAATTCTAAGCAGCACTACAAAATAAAATGGGAAGAGTGATGTGAAGCTCCACAGAGCTCTGAATCTCTCCCCGTTGTTTTTCAAGCTTCTCCTAAAAACCTCTTTTTTGCCATGTCTTTGCTTAAACTCAAGATTCCAAAACTCAGAGGGAGAGAAAAAGATGCCAGTGAAGGAGTATTTTGTGCCTCAGCTGTGCCAAATCACACAGCAAGGGACAGAGAAAAGTGTCTTGTACCTTACCTCTCCCATTCCTATCCCTTGATTTGTCTGCAGCAGTGTGCAGTGCACACAATCTGCAGTGCTGTGTGCATTCGAGCACCATTCCTCTTGGAAAGCAAAATAAAATGCAGCAAAAGCCTTTTGCTGTCCTAATTCCCTGATCATCTTCTCTTCATAGAGTCATGGAATCCCAACGTGATTAGGGTTGGAAGAGACCTTAAAGCCCATCCAGTGTTACCCCCTGCCATGGGCATGGACACCTTCTACTATCCCACTTTGCTCCAAGCCCTATCCAGCCTGGCCTTGGACACTTCCAGGGTTGGGGAATTCAAGCCTCTCTGGGTGAGGTTCTCAATTTTTCCACAGTTTCCCAGCAACACAAAGAGAATTCTGCACTCAGTCTTCCAGGCTCTGAAGGAATTCAGACACTCTTGCCTGGGGAGAATATTATTCTTGATATTGCAGAAGTGTAGCAGGAAAGTCAGATTCCTCCAGAGGCTTCTGTGGAAAGATTTTGGGGTAACAACAGCCCTGGAAAGATTCTTGGGCAAAAATAGCTCTGATGCACTGCTGGAAGTATACCCAGGGCTGAGCAGGGAGGTGAGCTGGAGGATCTTGGCTGCCAAGAAGCCACAGGCAAGACCAGACCTGGGATGAACTCAGGCTGCAACTGCTCCACTTGCCAGTCCCTGTCCTGTTAGTCCATCCCCATTTGGTAATGCTCCTGGATTTATCTGGATGTGAGACAGTGCTGGGGGAGCCCTGCTCTGTACATGGTGGGACAGAGGAGACATTCCAGTCTCCCCTGTTACTGCCTCACCCTGCAGTCCACACACCACCAACCATCTGTTCCTGCAGAACATGACAGCCTCTCCTCATTCCAGAGATGCACTCCTCTCATTCCACTCAGACAGAGCCTTAATTCCACTTTACTCTTCTTCTGATCCCAACAATCTGTCTCCGTGTCTGCCCTGTCCTCAGCTGGCTGAGCCTTCACTATCTGTTCCTGCTGTGGTTCTTCTGCAAGTGAGATCCTCCAGCTCATCTCCCTGCCATTCCCTGGGTGCATTTCCAGCAGAGCCTCAGGGCTCTTGGTTCCCCAAAATCAGAAGCCTCCAGGAGATCCTGTTTGACTTTCTTGCTACACTTCTGCAATACCAAGAATAATTTCCTTCCTAGCCTGCAGTGTCTTTGAATTTCTTTCAGAGCCTGGAAGGCTGAGTGCAGAATTCTCTTTGTGTTATTGGGAAACTGGGGAAGGTTGGGAAACTTGCCCAGAGATGTGAGGACTCCCCAGCCCTGGAAGTGTTCCAGGCCAGGTTGGATGGGGCTTGGAGCAACCTGGTATAATGGCAGGGGTGGGAATGATTTGGGCTTTAAGGTCCCTTCCAGCAGCAGCAAAACAGTGCTTGAGAAACATTTGGCCTTTTCATCCCAGTTCTCTTTGTTACTCCAGCACTTTGTAAAATAGCAGCACCCAGAGTATGTTACTGACAGCACCTTTCATTTTAATACCGTTTAATAAGGAATGGTTGCTCAGAATATTTTTCTGGTATTGTAAGGAAATTATTATGTCTGATTTGTACCTTGAAACTGCATGCTGGAATTTTTGAATGCTCTGGGCTGTTTCTAGAAAATTGGAAAAAAACAAAACAAAAAACTATTAATGGAGAACACAAATTTCTGCCACATCACACTTCCAAGGATATGTTGCCCCCTGGGGATGACCTGGAGTTATCAGTGTGTATCCAGGTGATCTTCTTGAGGCAGGACACCCTGAGACTTCCAAACCAAGGGACAGAAGCACAGCAGCAGATGCATGTATCCCTCCTAAGCGACCTACTCCACCTCACAGCCATTTGGAGGATTATCTTGGAAGAGTTACAAAAATATCCAGCCCCAAACTGAAATGCAGAGCTCCTGAGCTCAGCACAGCCTGAGATTTCAGCACTTTCCCATCTGATGTTCGCCTGAACCTGAAAAAAAGGGTTGCAGAATGAATGGTCCAAGTAAATTATGGATGTGGGAACATTTGTGGCATTTTCATCCTAGAGATGAAATAATCCAAGACGATCTCAACCATTTCAACTCATTGGCCTTCATTCCCTGCCCAGCCCCTCCAGAGCTGCTGCTGGAACAAGGAATAGGAGCAATGCACAAGTCTCTGTGCAGTCCCCAGACTGGCCAAAATCCAGCTGGATTTATTTCTGAGCTCCACAGGAGCTGAAATGTCACCTTGCTGAAGAGCACGGGGCCTCTGTGCAGAAAGCAGCTCTGATGCTGTGATGCAGCGAGGCCGCCTGGGCTCTGCTGGGTGCAGGTGCCAACAGCTCCCAGGGGCTCTGGAGACAGCTGGAGCAAGGGCAATGGAGCAGGATACTCTTCTCTGCCCTTGGAATGGGACCAAGGAGCTGGGACAATTCTATCTGCAAGATGTCAGTGGGAGCCATGTGCTGGTTTTGGTGTGAATTATGCTAAATCCAGCCTGGTGACTAAACATCCTGAGAGTGAGGCCAAGACTTGGCAGAGAAGCTGCTAAACTGACCTGGAGATAAAGGTCTGGCAGTCCTTTCAAGCTACGAAATTCCATTCTCACTTTCTAACGGACAGGTTGCTCCCCTTGGAGTGTGTGAAGGGTCTTCCCCTGGGTTTTGGGGACGTCCCTCAGGGACATTGAGGTTAAGAGGAAGAGATTTGCCCATGAGCATTGGTCTGGTGAGTTATACCAACTTCTATTTAATAATAATTTCTTTTTGCTTGCTTTAATATAATTGCTCCCAGAGGAGACAACATTTCAACATTCCCAAATTCCAGGAAATACTTCATTCCAGTTTGGAAATCTCTGAATTGCTAGTGACCTTAAAAGTTTCCACTGCTGCAAGTGGAGAGGGGCAATTTCCTTTGTGAGTCACAGCCAAGGCTCTGATCTGGAGGGAAGAGACACCAGGGTGTGCTGCCTTCATGGGAGCTATGTGAAGGAGAGACTAATTCAGGGAACAAAAAAGCTAATTTGGAAGAAAATCAACCTGGCGAGAATTCTGCTCCCATTAGATTAAAAAAACAAAACCAAAAACTCTATTTGATTCCAGACAAATCAACTCAGCCAATACTGGGCTCTGAGAGTACCTGAGTGGTTGGAGTAGCCTGAGAATTACCTTGGTCTCAATCAAGATAAACAATCCAGGAGCATTTTTAAGCAGTGATCACACAGCTTTCAAATGGCGATGAAAGAAAAAGAGGTGATTTAGATCTAATCCCATTATGGGTCAGCTCCAGGGCTGGGAGGTTTTTATTTCTGGCTGTGCTGCTGGGAACAGAGTCCAAGCCAATATCCCTGTATCCACCTTTTCCACCCAATCCAGGCTTCTGCTGTTCTGGCCCATCCCAGGGCCACCAGCCCTCCCCTCTCCTCCTCTCCAGATCCTCTGCTCCCCAGTCTGAATAAACTCAGCTGGGATGTGGCAAATTGCATATTTATGTATTAATTACTGCCTTAAGCAGCAATTACAAACCCAAACAAAATTATGCATCAATGGCCAAGTGAGCCAGGCACTGCTGGAGCTGGGCAGCTCTGTTTTCATCCTAAACAGAGGCTCAGGAAGGAATCACAGTTCCAAGAAGTGAGAAATTACAGAGAACTGTATTTCCCTGCTGCATTTTATTTCAGAAATACATTTATGTGAACCGTGGGCTCTGTCTGTTGTAAATCCTATTCAAGGGTATGTCAAGTAAGTGATAAATGAAGGTATAGACACTTGACACATCCTGAGGGATCTGTTAGTGCCTGCCTGGGTGGGCAGCAATGTCCTTTTCTGTGTTTCTGGGTACTCTCTTCTCATGTGAAGGCAGAAAAATTCAATGAGCTGAGTGCTCAGCAAAGAGGAACTGCTTTTAATCCACCTCTGTTGTATCTTATAAGGAGAACATTAGGATTTATAACACCCTGTCACCACATAAAGGCATGCAGGGAGGGAGTTACACAGCAAAGCTATCTGTGGGTAGAATTAATGGGAAGAGCAATGTATTTGTGGGAAATGTATCCTGACTGACACAATTACCTGGGGAAAATGAGAGCAAAATTAGACACGACTCTCTTCACTGTAAAAGTCAGTTCTGATCCAAAAATCCAACAGCCTGCAATTAACAGATTCTATGCATTTTGTCCTGCTCTGGCTTAAAGCTGATATGTTCTTGGCAGGGTCTTTCAGGCTGATGCTGACACCTAAATTATCAAATTCTCAACATCTGCCCTGGGGAAATTTGGGTCTGTTAGTGCAGAAATAAAACCCCTAGACATTTCTCCCCAAATATTGGGATGGTCACAATCTGGGTGAAGGCAGTGCAAGTGCCAGTGGGAAGCCCAGGAATGCAAGTTGGGCTTGAGACAACTTAAAGCACCACCAGAATTACAGAGCTAATCATCCCTGGCACATCCCAGTGCACAGGGACAGGCAGAAGAGCAGCCAAGGAGCTGAGAGGACAAAGTCAGGAGCTTCCAACAGCAGCTGCTGAGGGCAAGAGCTGGTGTCTGGGAAGACATTAGAGAAAAGAATCACCAAACTATAGAATTATATAGGCTGGAAAAGCCCTCCCAGCCCATGGAGCCCAAGCTGTGCCCGATGCCCACCTTGTCCCCAGCCCAGAGCACTGAGTGCCACCTCCAGCCCTTCCTTGGACACCTCCAGGGATGGGCACTCCAAACCTCCCTGGGCAGCCCCTGACAAGACCTGAGCACCCTTTCCATGGAGAAATTCTTCATGAAGTCCAAGGAAGGAAAATTATTTTCCCATTCTCTCCAAGGGTTTGTAACTCATGAGCACAGACCTCTGTCCTGTTCCTGCTTGCATCCTAAATGTATCCACCCGGCTTTTTCCATCCTACTGGGACCTGTGGTTATTTGGATTAGTTCTCCCTGGGTATTTTACCGTTTTCTTATCCTCATTTCTGTGCTCACAGCTCTTGTAAAGTGGCCGACGTTTCCACCCTCCTTTCTGTTTAAATCCCACAGACCTTACTATAATAGAATATATTGCTGTAAGTGACAACTGGTAGTGGCTTATTTATGCTTCAAGATTTTGATACCAGACAAATTCTTCTGTGACACCCCAAATCCCCAGTCAACTGGAAAATTAAGAAGAATGCAAAGCTACAGATCAATGGAAATTCCTTTCCCCTTTCCGTCATCCCCAGCTAAGTTTCAAACCTAGCTGACAAATTCTGGGTGCCATGGCGAGCAGAACCAGCTCTGGTTACCTCTGTGCCTTTTCTTGTATCACTGCACAGCTGCAGGAGCTTTAGGGAGAGTCCTTTAGGGAGGATGGTTTAGGAACAGATCCACTTTGGGGACGAATTCCCAGTGTTGAGATACAATTCAACCAAAACTGCAACCACAGAGCCTTTAAAATTATCTATAACTCTATCTTTTGAAAATAAATTAATGAGTGTGCATGGGAGAGACAAATCATGGACATAAGGATCATAGAGGCTACATAATTAGTGCAACAGAGCTCTGGGATTAATCCTATTCTCCTGGTGAGGATGGAGATACTGATGTGGGAGTGCTCCAGTTCAGGACATTTCTGAAGGACTGTCCTTGTTGTCCCCTGCACACTGCTCTGCACAGCAGGAACCTCTGGGAGCATGGAAACTATTCCTGGAGGATAGAACCATGGAATCCAAGTGTGGCTGTTTCAGGAGCCACTTCAGGCCCCAGGCTGCAGACAGTCTGCATGATTGTACATGTTGGAGTGGTGTGGGATCCCCAGCAGGAACTGCTCCAACCTACACCATACCTTAGTCATCCAAAAATTCCCACAGTGGGCTCCTTGCTGGATGTTGGCTCAGGAGAAGCCCCTATGCTCCAGCCAGCTTTGATTTAACTTGAAAGATAAACCACAATGTCTTAAAAACACCTCACAAAAGGGTGCTTGAAGAAGTCTGGAATAGTTTTCCTAACTCACCATCAATATGTTGCCTTTTCCCTGACTGGCCAAGCTGTGGGATTACAGCAGTTCTGCTGAGTGGTGCCCACTAAAGAGCTAAATCTGAATTTATATTCATTTCTCAGAGATATGCCAAGCAGCAGTGGGCACAACAAAGCCTGAACTGAAGTCCTGGCATGCTTAAAAGCCAATATTTCTATTTTCAGCCGAGTTTCTCTGGGAAGAGAGGTTCACATAATCATTCCACACCGCTGCCTTTTTGTCCTTCCCCCAAAATCCTTTGATAGCAGCATCAAAGCTATTAAGATGCAAATCACTTCAGGAAAGCTGCAGCCAAGACAGAGGAGAGCAATTCCCAAACATCTGTATGAGGGGACATGCTGCAGTTTCACTTCCTGTTCATTAAATGTAAGGAAAATCCGTGGAAAACCAGTTGTTCCCAGTCTCCGGGAGAGGGAAAGGCCCCAAAGCTCAGTGAGGAGATGGGAACCACAAGGAGCCTGGAATTCACCCCTCCTTTTACTCACAGCAAGCCTTTTAGGTTCATCAGCATTTCTCAATTCATCTACAAGGATCTCTCCCTGAAAATGTTTTTTTAACAGGAATACACTAAGAAGGGATAAATAGACAAAGATTTGATGCACTGATAGTATTGTGGCATAGCTCTTACCACCTAGAATAAAGCAGGAAGGCTTTTAGGAAGGAATGCTATATCCTGCTTTTGTACTCATAAAAGCTGGAATTTCCCATCACTGTATTAAAACCTGAACTTCTCCCACTGTAAATATTTTTTTCCTTCCCAGAGAGCGTGGAAAACAGTTCTAAGAGCATCTCTGCAGTTCTTTTAAAGCCAAAGTCAGCCACTGCTGCAACCTCATCTCCCCGAGTCTAACTCCATCCATGAGACCTGTAGAGGGCAGTGGATAAAAGAAAATCAAGCACCAGAAGGAGCCATAAATGTTAAAGACAAATTTTTAAAAATTGGGATCTCATCTAAGGACTTCCTCATATTGAAAAGCTTACAGGTAATTCAGTGGATTAATGGATTACTGCAATGGGATTTTTCCAAACCCAAATCCTAGGCTCTCTGGCAGATTGCACTGACAGGTTTTACAGGCGAGCTCTTCCCTTGGGATTTACCTTTTTTTTTTTTTTTTTTTTTTTTTTTAATCCTAACAGAAATCTTGCACCTAAGCTAAAAAGTGCAGCTGGCCCTCCCACTGCCATGGTACTCATGGGCAAACAGGACTTTTCCCCTTCTCCACAGAAAGCCATATTAAACCAAGGAACAGGGAAAATACAGCTGAGCAAAGCTGAGCTGAGTGTTTACACAATATACATCAAGGTGACATTACTGTTCAAATTAATATCAATTTAATATCAAACCAGCCAGGACCCAGAGCAGAAAGCAGCCTCCTGGATAATTCCTCTGTGGTTTTCAGGCACGCTGCTAATAACTTCATTATCCATTTGGCATATACAATTAACTCATTACTGATGGAATATGTGAGATCCAGGGTAAAACTCCAATTAGGCACAGCAGATAAAAGCCGTACAGCAGGTACAGGATCCTTTGCCTTATCTTGCACATGAAAGCATTAATCAATACAGTACGGGTGCTTATGATCACCTCAGTTCAGCCACGCTGTAGTGACTGCTCCCAGCTTTGTAAACCTCATGCAATTCCAAAATTGGCTCTGCAATTACCACAGGCAGAGCTCTCCATACCTTCGTTAATGCCCCGTTTATCTCTGGAATGCAGATTAGATCTGCAAAGGCACCAAAACCACCAGGAACTGAGAAGGCAGTGAAATAAGACTTGAAAATGTGGGTGTTAAGGTGATGCCAGGGTGTGGATACGGAAAGGCCCCGCGGTCTGGAGCTGCTGGGGTGCGGAACTGGAGTGCCCTGGCCCCGAGGTGAGTCACTGGTCCCTGCTGCATCCTCACCCCTCCCGAAAGGCAGAGATCAAACCAGGGAGTCAGCGCTGCACTCTCCCTCTTCCAGACTCCCGGCTGAGTCACCGCGTTATAAATTGCCACTGCTCCCGAGGAGTCAGACACTGACAACTCACTCTTACCTGCTGCACTTTTTAATCTCGTTTGTGATGTTTTTATTTTTTCCTCCCTTGCCATCGTCTCCTCTCTCTCCCATCAGTGTTCCCTATTGTATCAGTTCCCTCGGATTTAAAAAGAGATAGAGAGCTAATGGCTGCTTTTGTAACGCACATTTGTGAAGGTAAACACTCACATGGACTTCTGAGCCTTCCTCATACTCTGGCAGAGTTGCTGCAGTGTCCCAGAGTGAGAGCCCATAGGAATGAAAAATTGGGACAATGCTATTCATGCTCAGAGTGGAATGAAACAAAATCATTTTGCTATCATCTGTTATATAGATATCTGTATGTCACAATAATATGGGGACATATTTTGGAGGGGGTTTGCAGACACTGAAGGCATTTTTCTCCTGGGAGAAATCTGTTTTTGGTGATGGCACTCTTCCTTCTCCAGAAAGCAGAAGGAAATGGGAAAAAAAAAAAAAAAAAAAAAAAAAAAAGAGGAAAAGTCTAAAGGGAAAAAAAGCCAGGTGTGAGCAAGAAATAAAAGTAAGAATGGATCATGGACATGATGGAATCACTCCAAGGTTGGACTGGATGATCCTGGAGGTCTTTTCCAAAGTTAATAGTTCTGTGATATCATGATTCAAAAAATGACAACGACGTAATAAAAACAGATGGGTGGCAAGGTCCAGGAGTAGCACCTTTGGATGGAAACGGCACTCGAGAGATCAGAAATATTACTCTGACTTCAGCAGTCAAAAAAGTTGCCCACAACCACAGCCACACCCACACCCACAGCTATATTTACACCCACAGCCACACCCACACTCACATCCACTGCCACACCCACATCTACATCCTCATCCACTGCCACACCCGTATCACACCCCTTTGCTGAATGCCAGTCCACACCACAAAGGAGAGAACACCTAGTCTTGGGAGAAAAGCACTGTTAGTGGTGCTTTTACTCTTTCACACAGACCAGGTCATACTGCACCCCCCCACCCTGGCAGGATTGTTTTCCTATTTGGCATGAGGTTGTTCTTTTTTTTTCTATGCAGCCTTTATTCCAGATTCTCAGTCACACCTAAGTGGTCTCCGACCAGATCACAGCCATGTCCAACTGCTTGAGAAATTCTCTCAATCATAATAATAGCTTGGATCTTCCAATGATGAAAAATGAGTCCTCAGGTGCATCACGTGGAAGTCCAAATTTCCTGCTTAGGGGTGAGCCAATGGCTCCCTGGCCCAGTTACAGAGGCTTCAGCGAAACCCAGGCAGAATTATAGCCTGCCCTACCAGCAGCCAGCCCAGCAGCTGAGATAACCCGAATTTTCCTGTCCCTACCATAGGAAATGACCATGGATTCAAATAGGAATGAAGAGAAGCTGGATTCTTTAAAGAAACTATTTGCTAATGGTTTGCTCCTCTGGGAGTAATCCAAATGCAGTGCTGAAGTTCTCTCCAGCACTCTTGTGATAGAGAATTTTATTTTAACCAAAGGATTTGTCAGGAAAATTAATCCACAAACACCAGAGGTTTACGTCCAAAAGGAGACAGAGGAGTCCTCTAACTTTATTCAAATAAAAGGAGAGGCCATTTCCGCTGGGATCTCAAATTTTTGGACAACACAGCCTCCTTTTTATCCTAATTTCCTGGCCACATGTCCTTCTTTCTTTTCCCATGCCTGAGGTGCTTGAGAGGTACAGACATTCTGACATAACTAATACATGGAACATCTAATACCTAAGATCGCCTTCTAATATATAACCCCTGTTTTGTCTTTTCCTTGAATTCTTTTGGAATTTATTTATGGAATTCTTTATGGAATTTATGGTTCTTCTCATTGTTTCTTTCATCTCTCAGTATCCAATTTTATTTATCAGCAGACCCACAGTTTGTTTGTAAAGACAAGTTCCTCATTCCTTTCAGAGTCAATATAAAAAGATAGGCCTCACACCAAAACTGCAGTTCAAAGCCACAAATCCAGATGCAGGGATGGCTGCACAAAACATTCGCAGTGGAGGGGCTGCAGCTGAGGGTATTGGGAGCTCTCAGGCTTTGCTTTCCCTGCCTGGTCCCTTCTGGACACTCCTGCTCTGGATGCGACCTTGTGAAAGCACTGTTTGGGGAGAAAGGAAGGTCTCTGCTAGTAAATGTGAGTATTTGCTATGATTTATCATTCCTACTTGCTCATAAAAATAATTATTTTAAATTATGTAAGATGGGGTGATAACTGTGAAGAACAAAAACACATAACCTCAGAGGTATTTGTTCCTCTCACCTTCAAATTTCTTGACCATTTGGTTATGCAGAAAACTTGGTAAAATCAATACTCTAGCAACAAAATTGCACAGCAGCAGGAAATCATTTGGCTTGTTAGGCCACTAGCAAATGAGGCAGGGTTTTGTGAATGTTCTGTTAATATTCAGACAGGGAGGTAAGTCACTCAAAAATAAACACATTTAATCCAAAGACTTCTATAAACAATCCCAAATTTATTTTCATTCTCTCATTAGCAAGTACACTGAGAAGCTTCCTGCAAGCATTGCCATTTGTTTAGCTCATTATAATAGCTCATTAAAAATATAAATAAAAAACCTGGAATATCCAAGCTAACTTAATGGGAATAGGGGAAAGCTTCAGTACTCACCATTAGCACTGCCATTCTCCAGCTTTAATTGAAGCAAAATGAACTTGTGTCCTCCTACACTACAATTTACAGGTGAAAGAAAAATCCCTGTGTTTGAAATTGTCTGGGTACGTGGTGAAATCCTCTGCAGGAACAACTCATCAGGAGTATCTCAAATTATCCAAGCAAATACTGGTGGTGTCCACCCACCTCCCGCTTCAGCTGCGCTTTTGGGCAGCATCAATTGATTTAATTCCCAGCCCCACAGCCCTGCTTTGGTGTCTGTGCCCAGAGCTGGTTTGGGTGTGTTTGTCACAGGCTGGCTCAGGCTGAAAGGAGCTCAGAGGGCACCTGGAGCCACCTCCCTGCTCCAGCAGGGCCATCCCAGAGCACAGGGCACAGCATTGTGTGCACACAGCTCTGGAACAGCCCCAGGGAGGAGAGCCCAGAGGCTCTGTGGGCAATGTGTTCAGGGCCGGGCAGTGCCCAGGGAAGGAGTTGTGCCTCCTGTGCAGGGGGAATTGCTGGGCTCAGTCCCTGCCCGTGGCTCTGGTGCCATTGCTGGGCCCCCGGAGCAGAGCCTGGGCCCTGCTCGGAGCCCTCCCTGCACACAGGGACAGCCAGGGCTGAGGGCCCCTCTCAGCTGGGGCCCCTCTCCAGCCTGAACAGCCCCAGCTCCCTCAGCCTTTCCCCAGAAAAGATAAAACCAGGGGATCAGGGCAAGCACCAGGGTGCTTGGAACCTCAGCAGGGTCATGACATGCATTTTTTGCTCCAATACGCCATCAAGACTTTCATTCCTGATCCATGTTTGTTTAAAATCTTTGGAGAGATATTGAAGTATATCCACTATTTGGGATATTCTTCGTGTTTTGCCCCTTAGAAGAAAAGCAAGGGAGTTTGATCACTGCCTGACTCTGGACTCACCCCAGCTGAATTTTCCCTGATTTCAGACAGAAGTGGAATTTCCCCTCTCTCCAAACAGGTCCAATGTCCCTAAGAAGCTGCCTGTGCCCTGAAATGGCTCTTAGGAGTTTTAACAGTGCTAAGGTGGTTTTAAATCAATTCTGCTCAAGAAGCTTTTTTCTTTTTCAGTCAGTGCTCATTCTTCGTCTATAAACTGGAAAACAGGGCATTATTAAGAGAAAACATTGCCATAATTCAACAAGGAAAAAAAAAAGAGAACAAACCTTGTACCTAAATGAATGCACTCCACAATTTCAGACTACAAGAATTTAACTCAGTTACATTCAGATTTCTGTTCTTATTTTGCCTTTAAATGGTAGATTTTTGCCTGAACCAGAAACCTTGTGCACACAGTTTTTGTTTTCCCCATGATTCCAGCACAAGAAGCTCCTCCCACCCTTCCCAGGCATGGAAGAGAGGCAGCCCAACCGCATTTTCAGGTGCAGCAGGGTATTGACCTGGAAGAATCCAGGAGAGGCAAGAAACCTCAATCCTCCTTTTGCACTTTTCTGAATAAAACAATGACACTGACCAAAAAAAAAAAAAAAAAAAAAAAAGGAGCAAGAAATATAAGTTGTACTCACACTGAAATTAGGATTCAATAGAATAATTGAATCATTCAGGATGAAAAAGACCTCCAAGGTTATAATTTCTAACTTTGGACCGGATACCACCACATCCACTCAGTTTTTGAACAATTGTTGATTTCGATAAAACTGAGAAAATGTCAGTATTCAACAGTAAATGAATTTATTTTAAACCCTATTGTAAGAGAGAGAATTTGCTTTCAACATCTCTCCCTTTCACCATTCAAATTTTCTCACTTAAGTCTTCATCAAGGTCCTGCTGAAGTGGTGACAGAGATAAAAAGGACAGTCAGGAAGGAGGCAGAAGGCAAGAAGGGTTAAGTTGATGACAGAAGCACTGGTGGCTCAAAAAAAAAAAAAAAAAGAGCTAAAAATCTACATCCCAGAGAATCTGATGGGTGAGACCAGTCTCATCCCAATGAGGCTTTATTCTGTTCAGCTGAGGAGTGATCCCATCTTCTTTTATCCCAAGCATGCAAGGAATGAATTGGAATAGCTGCAGATCAGTTACATGTGCTCAGCTAAAATGAAAATTTTTCCTAAAACCAGTGCCAGGCATCACAGCAGAGTCTCCCACCAAGGCTGGCAAAAGCATAGAAAATACATTTTTCCAATGGCTCTGTCACCTTCAGCAGGAATGATATCTTTACCTATTGTATTGTTCAAGTGATATATGTTCATGTTTTGGTCTCCTCTGCCTTTAAACATTTGAAAAGCTCCTGGGAAGACTGAAAGGAAAAAGGACAAAAGGACAGTAGAATGAGATGTGAAATTAAGGCTGTGCAACATCAATATTTCCCACTGCCAATCACCATTTCAGCTGTGAAATGTCCTTCCAGTGATCAGGTGCAAATGGTGTAGGAGATTCCTGAAGCTGGAAATACAGAGCACAGATGGATTGGTTGGATTTGTAGCTTGAGCAGTTTTTCACCTCTTGGAAGCTGGAGGAGAGGAGTTACCCCTTCAGTTGATATTCTGCAACCTGTAGAAACCCCAGGGTATTTTAAATTCGTTTTCTATGAGCAGTACTTGAAATCTGGGTCTGTAAACCATCTAACATCAAGTTCCAACTACATTATTAACACCCAAAGTGTCAGGTTTTGAGGAATTTCCTTACGAATGGAAGCTGGATAATCACAGTTTCATTTTACTTAATACAATAAGTAAATAATAAACTCACAAATATGGCTATGAATTAATCCCACTTCATCCCATGACCTCTTTGTCTCTTGGGCAATCCTTTAGTTTATTCTTAGAAGTTTTATCCTTAAAACAATTTCATCATTACCACCTTTGGCCATTTGGTTGTGTTCATTTATTCCTTCAATGACAGAAGTGAAACTCCTTTCCCCACACTCTCAGGAGGTTTTAGTGCACTTTGAGAAATCTTGCATTGATCCCAAAAAAGCAGAGTGAGGATCTTCATGCCATAAATTGCATAATGCTTGACACATGCTTGGACCGCAGCTGTTCATCTACACCATAGTGAAATTCAATTTATATTCCTGCTAGAAATAAGCTAATTCATTAAATACAGTACCACCCATTATTATATGAAAAGCACATTCAACTGAAAAATGCTGATGTGAAAAAAGTAATTTTGTTTGCAAATTTTCCTTGGAATGAAACAAAAGTGTGCACGGAAATTATCCCAAGCAAATTTCTCAGCTTCATCCCTCTGATCATCTTGGTGCCTCCTCTAGATTTGCTCAAAAATGACCACTTTTCAGTTTTCACTTTACTTTCTGTTGTCATAACAACTATAGGTCTCCTGTCTTTCTGGAGATAGACCAGATATGGCCTCTCATTTATTCCCCAGTTCCAAAGCCTCTGGAAGGTGACACACGGTTGTGGAAGTGGTTGGTTCAGACACTGCCGGTATTACCCTGAAAAATTCATCTACAAGGAGGCAACTCTTAACTTTCAGCTGGCCCTGGCTCTAGAGGTCACAGGTTTCTCTGGAGGACAGGAATGACACATTCAGTGTATTACTCAGGCAGTAATTGAATTACTGCTCTCCCAAGCTCGGTAGTTGACTTGGCTGTCAAGTACACAACATCTAATAAAAGGCACTGAGCTGTTTCTCTGTGCTGACTTGCAGCTCTCAGAGGCTGGAGGAGATGGGCTCGGCTTTGCCTTGATGTTCAGGAAGGACACTTGCCAATAATTTTGAACCAGGTGAATAAACATGTGCTCTGTAAGGCTCTTTTTCTATAAATTTAATAACGAGTTTCAGAGGTTGAGGTGAGAACCGGGGGAAGTTTGGATAAATAAAAGTGTAGGAATGTCCCAGGAGGGCCTAATGTGTATCTAGCAAATGTTCTATGCATTACAGCACTTCTTTTTTGACTGTAACAGTAGTTTCAAGGCAAGGAGGTAGTGGATCAGTCCTGGCGAGAGTTCCAGGCTACCCTTGGAATTAATTTCAGGCATGATCTCAATCCCTGTCTTACAGAATGACAGGCATGATGCAGAGCCTGGCATCACTCATTTGGTGAAGGGAAAAAGCCCAGAACATACCCCAAATAACACAAATCAGTCCAAGACAATGCTCCAAAAGGGTTTGAAGAGGGACCTGACTGTGAAGGCTCCATCCCTGAAAAGTCTGTGTCCCAGGCCAGGCCATGACAGGTAAATCCTGCAGAGGGACAGGCATCAAAGGCAGCACTCTCACACTCACGACCCATGAGCAGAGCAGGAGGAAGGGTTGTCCACCACAGCAGCAAACCTGGAGCCTTGTGCAGGCACTGCCCAGAGAGGTGAAATGCTCCCACTTCTGCCTCCCAATGTGTACAATTCCAGAATATTCCATTCAAAGTCTGCTGGGATGCCAGAAGAACAGGATGCTCTGCCTGAGCTCCAGAGTGATTTGGAATAGCTCCAGTACAGAGTAGCCTGTGTGTGTTTAAGAGCAAGAGAGTCTAAGGAATGTTTTTGGGAGCCCTCTCCAAGTAAGGACTCAAAGTTTGCAGTGACCATGGAGTAATCAGAAGCAGTCTTACCCAGTCAGTACCATTTTATAAACAGTGATGTTTAAAGCTACACTGAATTAGCCACTGGTCCTTCAGAAGCACAGAATAAGCTGGGAAGCCTCTAAACAAAGAGTTTCATCTTCCCAAACATCTTGCCCATATTGCCAAAAAGATGATTTGCTAATGTGAAGATGGAGAATTATATATATAGAGCACAAGGTTGTTCAGTAGGGCCACATTGCCATCCTATGGCTTGTCACAAGGCACAGCTCCCATGTGTGCTCTGGGAGCAGGGAACGGCTGGAGCTGTGCCAGGGCAGGGTCAGGCTGGAGATCAGGGCAAGGTTCTTCCCCCAGAGGGTGCTGGGCACTGCCCAGGCTCCCCAGGGAATGAACATGGCCCCGAGGATGCCAGAGCTCCAGGAGCATTTGGACAGCATTCTTAGGCATGGGATGGAATTGTTAGGGTGTCTGGGCAGGGCCAGGAGTTGGACTAGATGATCCCTGTGGACCCCTTCCAGTTCAGGATATTCCATGACAATACATCAACCTGCTTCTGCCCAGACCAAATTCCTAAAGAAGCTTTGACTAAACCAAGAACAAGGAGTGCAGCCAGTCATTCCTGTTGTGGCCAGACCCAACCACTCAGAACCATGGATGAAATCCAGGGTATTCAAAGGAAGAAATAAATTTAAAAAAAAATCTAAACCTTCATTTTTCTCACTTCTCTGTATGAGATGCTTGCACATCTTGATTAGAATTCAGGATGACTCATATTCCACAGTTCTTTTAATCCCTAAAATACTACTACCACACAGAGTTGCTTGCAAAGATGCTCTAAGCCATACTGAGCAAAATCCCTGATAGGAATTTTCTTCCTCTTTATTCAAATAAATTTTAACTCTTCCTTTTCAGACCTCCAGACTGATACATAACATCAGCCACTATTTAAATTAGGTGGTGATGGTGAGTTTCTGTGATGTACTAGCCATTATTTTAAATTAAACCGAGAAGAATTGGACTCTTATCACAACTATTGAAAGCAGTTTTCCTTCCCTGTTGATTTACATCCAAATAACCAACTTATCAACCTTGCAAATGTCAACCTGCACTGAGGCAAGGAGGTGTGAAGTTCTTAAGCCACACTCTCCTTGGGACCAAAAGGTCAGTGTGCATGTTATTTATTCTTCCTGGGGAAAGATTCTACTCTTAAGTCAGGAAAGGCTTTTACACTATCTACAGAAATAATAATGGAAGGCTTTAACCAAGAAAAGAGTGGCCCCAGCCTAAATCAAAAAAGAGTCTTCAAATGGATTAATTTTTTTTAACATATGGACAGAAATGCATCCAGAGAATAAAATCAGAAATGGAAGAGCACTGTCCTCCAAGGAGTGCCCAGGCACAAGCCTAGGTTTGGATATAAATACCAAATAAATACCCTTTATTAAGAGCTTAAATACCCTTTAAAAAAACCCCTTATTTTAAAGGGATTAAATACCCTTAAAAACCATTTTCTCCTGGTTTTGGCTGAGATAGAGTTAAACCACCACACACACTATTTCTCTGTTTCACTCCTCTTCCTGGAAACCCCAATAACCACTAATTTTATAATAAAGTGACATTATGGCAAAGGCAATCCTGCTGCCTGGCTGGCTCCCACTGCCATGATCAAGAGTGCAACCAAACATTTTGTTCCTTATGGCACTGTTTTAGTGCAGGGAATTCAGATGGGACGGTGAAAATAAAGAAAATTTGTGGCTGAAGAAATCAAGCTCCAGGGTTAGTTGGGGAGACAGATGAAATAAGAAAACAGCACTGCACTAAACCACAATTTTTAATGTGCCAGAACCACTGCTTTGAGGGGAACAACAGCAGCAATGCAGCTCCTGCAGCAAAATTTATCAAATTAATCCTAATTTCTAGAGAATAAAGTCATTACTGTTGTGACAAAGGACAGTTTTGCCCTTAAGCTTCCTTGAACACACTGGTCTGGCTTCTAACACAGCAGCACAAGGGAAGTCAGAGAATATCTTAGAATCACTAAGGCTGGAAAAGACCTTTAAGTTCATCAGGTCCAACCACCAACAAGCACCACCACTGTGTTCACACTAACCATGTCCCCTGGTGCCACATACACGTGCTTTTTGAACACTTCTAGGAATGGGCACTCCATCACCTCCCTGGGCAGCCCCTGCCAAGGCCTGAGCACCCTTTCCATGGAGAAATTCCTCCTGCTCTCCAACCTGAGCCTCCCCTGGCACAGCCTGAGGCCGTTTCCCCTTGTCCTGTCCCTGTTCCCTGGCAGCAGAGCCCGACCCCCCCTGGCTGTCCCCTCCTGTCAGGGAGTTGTGCAGAGTGTGAATGTCTGATTCCCAAATCACCCAAATTTCCATCAACCAGAGACCAAAAAGGCACAGCCTTTTATTAAATCAAATCAAATCACTTCAATGATGCATCATAGATTTAAAGAATTCATTTTTGTATCAAGCCAGGTGAATTCACCAGATACAAGGTTTCACTAACAAGCTGAAGTTGTCTAAAATAATTTCTTCACACTGGTTTTTAGCAGAAGGAAATGCAAAGCCTTCTCCTTTCTCTGTTAATTAATGTGAAGTTGCTGGTTTATGACACACTGTTGCCAGCAAGTTCCCTCTTGCATCAAGCCCCTATCAGGATGTTTATCAGGAAGCATTTATTTAGTAACTTGGGGTTTTAAATTGGTTCCTTTAATGACAGTATTTTATCCATGGTGTGTGAGAGCTGGAACACAACATATACACATATTTTCTTGGTAATGTGTAACTGCAGAGCTGGGAGGCAAAAAAACAAGCAAGGTGCTAAGGGAACGGAAAATAGAGCAGAAATCACAGAATCACTCATGGTTTGGGCTGGAAGAAATTTAAGGCCCATTCAATGCCATGAGTAGGGATACCTTCCACTATCCCAGGGTGCTCCAAGCCCTGGTCTTGGATGCTGCCAGGGCTGGGGCAGCCACAGCTTCTCTGGGCACCCTGTGCCAGGGCCTGCCCACCCCCACAGAGAACAATTCCCCCAGACTGTGCTCTTATCTGGGATTGTCCAGACCCAGGGGCAGCACCAGCACCTGGCCTTGTTAAACCTCATGAGATTCCTGTGGACCACCTCCTGAGCTTGTCCAGGCTCCTGTGGATGGCCCTGTCCCTGAGCTGTGTCACTGCACCCTCAGCTCGGTGCCTCCTGCACAGCTGCTGAGGGGCTCTTGATTTCCCATGGATTTCATGTGGAAGGGGCTACAGGAATGGATTTACAGCTCACGGTGGCAGCAGGCATGCCCTTGGGTTGCAATGAAGAGATGGACAGCTCTGCAAGCAACACAATTAAGGAAATTAATTTTTTTTTTTTCTGTGGCGAGAGGTAAAAGTGACACAGACTGAGAAGCTGCATTCCCATTCAAAAGAGGGATAGCTGCATTTGCTGGGAAAACCACAATTTTATCTGTCCTCGCCCACGGCTTCTGGTTCTGTGTCCAAAGCTAAATTATTTCTCTCCTTAGAGCAGGACAGCAGCCAACTGGAACACACAAGGCTTCACTACTTCCTTCTCACAGTTGTCCTCTGTTTCCCAGCCAGCACAACCTCCCTGTCAGTGTGGGAGGTCTTTCCAAGGGACCACTGTCTTCGTTGTTGCTTGGACATTAAAATTGTTCTGAGTCTTGCGGCTGGTTTCTTAAAATTAGCAGTCCTTCAACACTTCTGATGTGTGGCTTAGCAAAGCACTTGCCCTCTGTTGCCACTGAGGTTCACCTGAGACTTGGTGGGATACTGTGGGGGCCACTCTCCAAAGGAGACTGTCTTTGTTCATGCTACTCTGCTGAAAAAACTTCCTCCATTAAGGAACAAAGATTGCAAAGATTGGACCAAGTGGGACGATTCTTTTTACCTATCTTTTATCACTTCATACACTCAAACATGCAATGTCCTTCTACATCCTCTCCTTTTGCCATTGTTTTTATTCAAAATAGGCCAAAGAACTCCTGTGGAATGGAGCATCCCCAAACTAACTCTTGGACAGTACCAGGGAGAAAAAATCACTGTTCAAAGAACCAATTCTGCAAAGTCTTTACTCTTTCCTGGCATCCTGACATTCTTTTTGTCCCAGAGCCTCTGACTCCCTCTCAGCTGATCCCACTGCAGGCTGCTTCATCCCTTCCCACGCATTGGGAATGCAGGGACTGTCTGTCTGCTGCTCTGAGCAATCCAGAACATGTTACACATCCTCTGCATTATTTATACTGGCTACTTACAAGTTGATTTTTATTTTTTTAAAGTTTCCATCTGTAGGTTCTGGCTCCCTTTCAAAATCTCCCCCTTTCCATCGTTCTAATGGATATCTGTTCTCTGGGAACATCTGTCCTTAATGGGCCCTGTTAGATGTAACAGTGACACCATTTTCCATTTATTACATGCACACAGTTTTCTGTTTGTTTTTTAAATCCCCACAATGTTACAGCTTCCTTTCATTCTTGTTGGAAAACAACAACAACAACAACAAAAGAAAAAATAAAGAAAAGAAAAAAAAGAAAAAAACAATTAAAACCAAGTTGATGAAAATGTGTTGGTTCACATGACTATCTCCTGTTCATTCCGTTCTTTTAATCTGCCTCTTTTATTCTTTCATCCAACTCTTTTATAAGAGTCAGCAGTCTCTATCAGATTATTTCTATAATTAAGATGCTTTAAAATGGCACTTTAGAATGGATTTAGAATGGCACTTTAGAATGGGACTGGAGACTCCCAGCATCTCTACTGTGCATGGCTCCAAATATTTTAGATCCTAACAGATCTAACCTCAGTGTCCTGAACAAAAATCCATCCTGCTGCATCCAAGTGTCACCATCCAGTCCTGTGAGAGAAGGATTCATCCATGTGGGGATGCCCACATAGCAGCAGGAAGGCTCAGCAGGCTGTGGGTAAGTGAGAGTCATTTGTTCTCAAGCTCCCACTGACAGTGCAGCCATTATCACATTATGATCTTTACGAGATGAGCTGGAAAGGCTCCAAAATTATAGAATAGGAGGGGGAAAGTGGAGGACGTGAGGGTATGACTGACACTGAATACATCCCATGAAAACATACCTAAGACCTTATCAGATCCGTCTGGTTATGGAAGAAGGGAAACATCTCAGAAATCAAGCAATCATCAAATCAAAAAGGTCTCCCTGGACTCCTGTGGAGTCCCAGGGGAGAGGAATAATCAACAATGGCATTTCTGGAAAGGAGCAAATACAACTGACAGATCCCTCAGGTTTTCTCCTTTAAAGCTTGGGGACACCCACAAACTGTGGGCCCAGCTCTCATTCCTGGGAGCTATTCCTAAGAACTGCAGGTGGGCCGGCACTCAGAAATCTCACCCTTTCCCTAAAATCCTACTTGAAAAACCTGGGTTTGTGTCCCAGCTCTGTTTGGAAAGCCCTTTGGGAATTCCACTTGTCTCCCTGGTTAACGGTGCTTTTCCCAATTTCCAGTTTAAACACACTCAGGACACACTTTAGCTCACATGCCTTTCCAGCTGGATTATCAGCTTCTATTCCTTTGATAATATTTGAACCCTCAATGTATTGGTAAAATTTGAACATCTCTACTTTGCTAGGAAAGGAAATGGATCCTGATCAGTTCTGTCCCAGGGAGGAGGGAGGGAGGCACACCAGTCCATGCCTCATCCTTCTCTCCACTCTCCAAGTTTAAATAGACCCTCATCTGATGACAACCAACCCAAACACACACACATGAGTGAGCCTTGGACAACTGGACAAACTGGTCTACTCGCCAGACATGGCCTGAAACCCCTTCCAGCAGAGTGGGATTTTTTAGGAGCTCCATCACCAGTGGTTCTTTGCTCCTCCCATTTTAAGCCCCAGGACAAGCTACAAACAGCCCCTTCACAGGGGAGTCCATCAAACCCAGAAATCCCTCCCTGACAGGCACAGTCCCTAAGGAAGAACAGAGATACTCATCCCATGGGACAATTTCCCTAAACTTCCAACTGACTCCAAAGACTTGCAGCTCACTCGCTTCCTTAAAAAAAGTATTCCTATTTTTCAGGCCCTGCTATGAAACTTGCAGAACTAAAGCTATTATGGAACAGGTTGCCCAGAGAAGCTGTGGCAGCCTCTGGATCCCTGGAAGGGTTCCAAGCCAGGTTGCATGGACCTTGGAGCAACCTGATATAGTGGAAGGTGTCCCTGCCCATGCCAGGGGGTTGGAATGGGATGGGCTTTGAAGTCCTTTCCAACCCAGGCCATTCTGGGGTGATTCTTTGATGATGATTCTGCTACAGGAATCTTTTGTATTTTATGGCTCTTAGCAGGTGAGTGACAATGCCCAGCTCAGCACTCATCACCCGTGGGTGGAATTTTTGTCTTCTTCTCTTTGCATCCCCCTCTGGAGGATTTCACCTGCCACTACCTTGCCCAGCAGTTAATTCAATCCTGCTGCAGTTTTCCACAGTCAGCACTCAGCTCCAGTGCTCTGGAGGAAGCACCGGCAGCACACCCCATGTCTTTTGCAGCTCATTTATCAGTTGAGTATCACAGGTTTATGCAGATTCCTTGGAGACGGTGCTGCTAACATCCTCTCACTCAGAAAACTGCTCAGTTACTCCAGCCTTCTGTTTCCTATCTTTTGACCAACTTTTTCACTGATTTGTACAGCATTCCTTTTCTTTCTCATCCTTTTGGCTTTAATCTCAAATCCTCAGAGGGTTGGACACAGAGCACAGCACACTCATGATGATCTACTCCTGTTTCACTGATGAGGACCCATTTTGGAGTTAATTTCCTCCTTTTAAATATCATCTTGGTATCAGTCTGGGGATGCTGCTCTGCAGGTGGGGTTGTGCTAAAATTTCCCATCCCTGGAAATGTCCAAGGCCAGGTTGGATGGGGCTTGGGACCCGGGACCCAAGGCCTGGGAGTGTGGAAGATGGCAGGGGCATGGAACTAGAAGAGTTCCCTCTGAGTTCCCCTTGGGAGGGCTCTGCCTCCAGCTCTGTCCCAGTGGCTGAGCTGCTGCAGTTCCCCTCCCCTAATGGAGGTTTCCTACCTCGTGGAACAGGACTGCTCACTTAGAGCCCGAGATCCACCCTGGCTTGGTTCCATTTTTTTGTTTGTTTGGGGAATTTTTGAGGGGAGGAGGCAGATGGGCTGGTTCCACGAAAATCAGTTCCAAGGCTGCTACAATAACCCACTTCTTGCTAGTCTGGCACCTTCCTCCTACTCCCCAGGCAAGGTTGGCTTCACACCTGCATCGATTCATACTGGATGGAATCAAGTTCAGATCTAAAATTTTATTTATTCTCACTTTATAACATACCTAGGCTCTGAACTATTTAGAGTAAATCACAGCTCTTTAAGGAACAGGTGTCCTGGCAATTTCTGGAGTTGTGAAAGCTTCAACTATGTGCTACAATCAAACACTTTCCCTAAAAAAAAAAAAAAAAAAAAAAGCTGAACTTCCATACGCTAAAACTCTTGTTTTGTTTGCAGCATCCCCCTGCTCTTAGTCCCTAACACAATAGCTTATGATTATTAAATTTTATGCTGCACTTATTCTACTAATCCACAAAGTCAACAAAATTATTTTGTGTAATTCTTGTGTCCTTCACAGGATTACAGGAGTTTCAAAACCTGCATCAAAGGCCAAGGTCACTAAAGAAGTATTAGGGAGAGCTCTTCATGAGACCTGTCCCTCAGGAATGCTTCTGATTCCTCCCATGCACCTGGAGCTCACCTCATCCTGTCCCAGTCCCCTCTTTTCCAAGCTCCTTATCTGCCTTAGCTAGCTCCTTATAATTCCTCTATTAATCTGCACCATCTCGCTTTCAATAATAATTTCCTCTGGGAACTGCACTGAATAAATGCTGCCTATAAATCCAGAGAGCTTAAGCCCCCTGCATCTCTGTAGTGTGAGATGTTCACTGTCTCAGCAAAAAGAACCAGCCTAGTACTCAGATAAAATTACCTGCTGAGCAGTATTTTTCCTATTATCCCACTCTTCACTCAGGACCTTCTGGATTACTCTTTCTTCCAAACCTGACCTAAAGAATCAGCTGATCTGCATGGACTTTCCAGGATCTCCTTTTGCCCAGTATTCTCTCACATCAGAATGCATTCTATTCCCAGATGGAAATAAGCATTAAAGGTTTTTGCTCGGGAGCATAGATAATAATTGAAAAAGTGATGTATTCACTTTCTCCAAAGGAAGTCACTAACAAAGCCAAGAGCTTTGCTAAGCTGTAGTCAAATAAATCATGCAGACTCAGCAACAAAAAATCCCAACTAAAAGGAGAATTGGAATTGCAGGATGATTTTCCAGCTTCTTCCCTTGACAGCAACATTAAACTGATGGACGTAGAAGCAGAATGGAAATCCTTCCGTGACAATTTCTTTGGCAAGAATTAGTTCCTGACATTTGAGAACAACTGTTTCATATTGCTCATCAATTTTGAATCTTTATCTGAATTTTTCCTAGGAAAGAAATTACTTTTTCTTCACTGCAGTTTATGTTGGCACCCAAGTTCAGTGCCCAGAAAAAAGAACCTGCCACATTTCCTTCCCCTACTCTTCCCTTCCTGACACTCTGTATTCAAAATCCCAGCCAGAATTCAAACACAAGTTGAAGGGAGATAATCCTGGTCATGAGATGTGCATTCCCAACAAAACCAAACTTCTTTTCCCTGTGGTCCAGGAGAGCTGCTGAGCCGATTTCCATCTTGTGATTCCAATCAACATATTCTCAGTGCCACAGAGTGTGCAGCAGCCAGCATTCCTGAGGGACACATTTTCCATCCTTTCCCCACCACCATTTTCAGAGTTAGTAATTTCAAAGACATGACCTTCATCATGGAAGCATGGTTCTCGTATGTCTGTACAGACATCCTAAAACATTCCTGAATTTAACACCAGGAAAACAAAAGTTAATGAATACGAGAGAAAAAAGATAATGTCGTTTTCAGGAAGTGCAGTGGACAAATTGGCAAATGAAAACCATCCAGAGGTGAACTCAGCCTCAAGAAATACAGGTTATTACAAATTATTCAAGAGAGAATTTTGGGAATGATTTCCAGCAAAAACATGCCCATATTAAAAGGGAATTTTCACAGTACCTTAACTGCACTTCTCAGCCATAGCTCTGGAGATTACATGTTGATCACCTGGAAAACGTAAAATAGAAGATTAATGATATTGTTCATATCTTAATTACTGATTAAGAAGAGCAACTAATCTCACACATTTTCCTTTATTTAAATGCTTTCCACTTCCCAAACAAACAGAGAAGAGCAGAACACATAGCTTTCAATACCTGTGGTTTTATTCCTGATAAAGGCAGCTTCAAAAAAGAAAAATAACAAGAAAACAACGCCTGAGGTTTTCATTAAAGTAGTTTACATATTTTCGTGAAGGCTGTCAACTCGGAAACTGGGAAGAAATTCATAACAAGTTTTATCCTTCGAAAATACAAACCCTAAAACACATCAGACACTTATCTGTAATTTGTTTTGACTCAAATATATTCTCCACCCTTCCCCAAGATGAAATATTGAACAGGAAAATCTCTGACTGGCTCTTTTTTTGCTGTGTGCCTGTGGGTTATCCCAGGGATGGAGAACACAGCTGGGAGGTGTGGGGGAATTTTGGGGCTGCTTCTCCAGTATTTATCCAACTGAGACTGTGCCACGGAGGAATTCAGGAAAATTCAGGAGGCATTTGGGCCTCCAGGCATGGACTGGGTTGGAGGTTTCCCCTTTCTCCCAGCACTGAAGGGATACACAGGGCACAGACTCCAGGGCTTCAAATGTGGAGGGAGAGACCCAGGATAGTGGGAGGCACCTCGAAACTTGTTATTGGGGGGCTTGAAAATCAAATTGCTCAGCTTCTGGGCTCATTCCACCTTTTGATTTCAGGAAAGTCCAGGTCCTTATAAACACATCCAATTCCTTCCCAATATCCCATCCATCCCTGCTCTCTGGCAGTGGGAAACCATTCCCTGTGTCCTGTCCCTCCACCCCTTGTCCCAAGTCCCTCTCCAGCTCTCCTGGAGCCCCTTTAGGCACTAGAAGGGGTTCCGAGTTCTCCCTGGAGCCTTCTCCTCTCCAAGCTGGTCAGCACAGAATCCATATTCCATTGGAATTTGCCAGCTTGCCATGCTCTCCAAGCAGAAACAGGGGAATTTTAGGCACACAGTTTGCTTTGCAATAACCCAAACTGCTGCCTGGTTCTGAGGTGGAATAAATCCACCACATTGGGCCGTGGGATTTAGGAGGTAACTCCCAGCTTTAAAGGCTGATGGAAATTTGAGGAAATACGCCCATGTTGTGTTGACTTACAACAAAATAATCCATAAGGGGAAAAACATGGTATTTTCATAGCCTTCAGAATTTAACTGAGTATATACGGGTAAAGCTTCAATAACAACACACCAGATGTGTGTGGGAGTGCATCTCTCTTCCCAGGTCTGCTTGACCAAATAATTTATCTCTTCTATATATTAATATATATATGTGTGTATATAGTATATATATTTATATATTTATAGAAAGAAAGAAAGGAAGGAAGGAAGGAAGGAAGGAAGGAAGGAAGGAAGGAAGGAAGGAAGGAAGGAAGGAAGGAAGAAAGAAAGAAAGAAAGAAAGAAAGAAAGAAAGAAAGAAAGAAAGAAAGAAAGAAAGAAAGAAAGAAAGAAAGAAAGAAAGAAAGAAAGAAAGAAAGAAAGAAAGAAAGAAAGAAAGAAAGAAAGAAAGAAAGAAAGAAAGAAAGAAAGAAAGAAAGAGAAAGAAAGTAAACCAGACAAAAATAAGGCATAGACAACACGCAGTTCATTACAGCAGACGTTTATATTTCTGAAGGCATCCAACAGTTCTAATATATTTTTAAAAAGAAAAATAAATGTTCCCAGCATAGAAATATTTTGCTGAAACTTCTACCTGAAAGAATTCCTATTTTCTGCTTTAAACAGAGCTGGGGAAGAGAAGGCTCCAGAGAGACTTCCAAGTCCATTCCAGTGCCTAAAGGGGCTCCAGGAGAGCTGGAGAGGGACTTAGGACAAGGGATGGAGAGTGACAAGACAAGGGGTAATGTCTTCCCACTACCAGAGAGGAGGGATAGATGGGATATCAGGAAGGAATTGTTCCCTGGGAGGGTGGGCAGGCCCTGGCACAGGGTGCCCAGAGAAGCTGTGGCTGCCCCTGCATCCCTGGAAGTGTCCAAGGCCAGGTTGGACATTGGGGCTTGGAGCAGCCTGGGATAGTGGAAGGTGTCCCTGCCCATGGCAGGGGGTGGGATGGGAGGTCTTTAAGGTTCCTTCCAAAATTGAAGATGGGAGGGAGGCTGCTCTGGACTGCGTGAAACACAGGCACTCTCTGCCATCAGTGTGGTCACCTCTGGATTCCACATCCAAGCAAAAGACTTCCACATTCTACCCCCAAAAATCTACACTGCTAGGACTGCAATTGCTTTCCCAAAGAATTCCTAGTCGCTCAGGCATGGATGAGAGGTACTAAATGAATTCCTCTGCCGTGAGAACAGAGCACAGAGTTTCCTCCTTGCTTTACTCAGAGATTAATGCCCATTTTCAGCAGCTTTTATGATAAATGATCGTCATTGTGAATTTTGGTAATGAAGATGCATCATGCTGTGTGTTGTTCACACACTGCAGAACACTTCTCCTCTAATCAGCAAGGGCTTGTAGTTGTGGAGATTGTTTTGCAGAAAAAAGAAATAGGCTGTTGGTTTGGGAATTGGTTTCTATTTTAATGTTGTAAATAGAGCCAGAGCCTTCAATTCTGAGTTTCCCTGGAAGGTGAAGACAGAACCGTGGGCTGTGGCTGTTCCATCAGCCTGGGCTTTGGTGTGAGAGGAACAGGTGAAAGCAAGAGCTGCTGGATCTATTTCATTCACACTGTCTATAATTTTGGGGTTGGCTTTGGATTTTACACTCTTCCTGGGAAGGATCAGTCACCCTCTTGGACTCTCATGCCTCTGTTAGTGGGAGCAGAGCATTTGGTGCCTGCTGGACACCAAATCTGCCTTAAGTTTCTCATTCATATGCACCAAACCACATGGAATTGACCCAAAATTCAATAAACAAGAATAAGCACCAATGACATTAGAATCATTGTGCTCACTATCTGCACATTCCAGGCTGAAATTAAAGAATAACTTAATTTCTACAATTGGTGACTCCTGAAAAAACAACTCCCATCATTAAATCTGAAGCATTATTTTGTTGCATTCCTAAAATTCTCATTTTTGAGGGCAGCCATCTCCTTCTTAAGGGCCATGGAGATGATTAAAAGGGATGGAAAGGCTGGGAGATCTGGGCATGTTCACCTGGTAAGAGAAGGCTCCAGAGAGACCTCCAAGTTCTTCCAGTGCCTAAAGGGGCTCCGGGAGAGCTGGAGAGGGACTCAGGTCAAGGGATGGTAGGACAGGACACAGGGAATGGCTTCCTACTGCCAGAGGGCAGGGTCAGATTGGATACTGGGAAGGAATTGTTCCCTGGGAGGGTGAGCAGGCCCTGGCACAGGGAAGTGTCCAAGGTTAGGTTGGACAGGGCTTGGAACAGCCTGGGATAGTGGAAGGTGTCCCTTTCCATAGAACTGGATGAGCTTTGATGTCCCTTCCAACCTCAACCATTCTATGATTCTATGATAAACATAGTGGGATTAGGAATTGGATTATGAGAGTGGGGTTTAGGTTTAAAGTCAGGGCTCCAGGGTTTTGGTGGTTATACCTCTCCAAAGAAGCCCTTGAAGCTCCCTCCCATTCTGACCCTACCTGAACCCTCCTGACCTCCACAGGTACCATTAGTTGGGAATTTAGAAAAAGATCACCTTCATTAATTTTTTTGGCCCTGCCCTATTGGTTTCTACCTGAAGTTTACCTTTTTCTGCCCAGCATGACATTTTCACTTGGCCTCTTCTCCACCCAAATAAGTAACTCATGTAAGCATTCAGAAATGTTAAAAGCCAGCATGAAGACCAGTATCGGCTAAGGAAAGCAAATCCACATTTCTCATGAAGCAAGACTCCTAAATCTGTCCTGCAGCTTTGAAAATTACCCTCTTTATTTTAATTAAGCCAGTGTTACCTGTAATGATACTTACAGTGTGTATGCTTTCCTATATCATTCACTGGCACACTCCATCTCTGTATTTCTCTCAGTGGATGACCCAGCATTTTGATGCAGAATTTTAGAAATTTTTATCCCTAACTCAAGAAATTAAATACTTATCCAGCCTTGAAATATTCACAGAATCTGCTTTCCTCAAAGACAAATCACTCCCTTTTTTTTGCTGCTTGCAAGGCACATTCATGAACCAAAATTGGTTGGGGTGGGGGCAGCAGAACTCCTTTGTGCTTTCAACATTTTTTCTCATCTGCAGCAAAAAAAGAGGGTTTGATTTTGCCTGAAAAGTGTGTTAAAAGTTTTCAGCAGAAAAAATACAAATGCAATTATATCCTCTAGGACTAATACAACTCGTCTGCTCCAGGTTTGAGTTACAAATATACACTCATTTACTGGTAAAAAAAGGGTTTGTTTCTAGAATCTCTTGGAAAACAATAATCTTCCAAAAAGTCTCCATCAAATACTACAAATATGTAAAGGGTACTACCCTGGCATTTTTATTAAAAATTTTCTTGTCAAATTGGAGCCATGAAATGCTGATTTACTGCCAACTTTTTTGTGGAAAATCAACCCAGTTGTGTTTTTCTTGGCAATGGGAAGTAAGCTTGAGTCACAGTAAGATTTGTTTTAGCATTATTTCATGTTTTCTGAATATATTTCATATATATTAATGTCTTCCTCTGTTTCTACTGCATGGAAATGCTGCTCTCACCCAGCTGGTGGAACTTGCTTGGCTGCACACGGGAGCAACGATTGAATTCCAAAATGAAAATATGAGTTCTCTTTTCTGTGCTCTTTGCCACACAAACTCATAAATGCATCTGAAGTGTATTTAAAGAATTTACTGCTTATGATAAAATTAAACCTCCAAAATAGTTTTAAAAAGACTTAGGGATCATTTTCTAAGGGCAGGTTGCTCAAAATTCCACAGTGCCTTGGAAAATGTTTGGTTTTAGGGATTTCAAGCTGCTCAAGGTGGAACCTCAGAGTCCAGTGCAGCATTCTGATAAATCAGAGCAGAAAACAAAATTCAATAAGGCCCTGAACTTTCCAGATTTTAAAAACTTGATGTGTGGGAGGTTCATAACCCACCCAACAGATGACAAGGATTCTCTGCTGCAAGATGTTGAATGTGACAGCCTGGCCAGGAGCTGAGAATTCTAAGTGAGGTTTTGAACTGGTTTTTAGAATCACAGAACGGTTTGGGTTGGAAGGGACCTTAAAGACCATCCAGTCCTGCCCCCCCCCAGCCTGGCCTTGGACACTGCCAGGGATCCAGGGACAGCCATAGCTTCTCTGGGCACCCTCACAGGGAACAATTCCTTCACAATATCCCATCTATCCCTCCCCTCTGGCAGTGGAAAGCCATTCCTCGTGTCCTGTCTCTCCACCCCGTGTCTCAAGTCCTTCTCCAGCTCTCTGGGAGCCCCTTTAGGCCCTGGAAAGGGCTCTGAGTTGTCCCCAGAGCGTTCTCCTCTCCAGATGAACACTCCCATTCCTGGAATGTGGTGTGCAGGTAGCACAGGGGAGCTGCCCTGTTCCTCCCCTTCATATTCCTTTTTGAAGATGTCCTAAAGCACAAAAGAAATTGGTCCTCCAACAAGGAGCACTCCAATGGTTTGACATGAAGAGAGATGTAAAAAAATACCTTTTCCTCTGGCTAATTAGGGCTGCAATTGCTTTAGCTTTCTTAATCCCGAATTCTTTCAAAAAGCACAAAACACAATCCTTTGCTCTGAAATGCTCTTATTCATCTGGAAGCTGGAGAGAAACCCGGGGAGAGGCAGAGCACATGGATCTGTCCTCAGCAGCTCCAGCTCCGCCAAGAGCCGAGCTGGCAGTGCCCATGCGTGTCCCTGCCCACGTCCAGCTGCTCCTCACTCTGCTCTGGCCAGACTCCCACTCTCCCAGCCCTGCTGGGAGCACAGACCACGGAGTGCTCCAGAATCTGCTTCCATCACAGCCAAATGAGTGGAAGGGATGGGTTCATTTGGCAAGAAACCCCACAAGCTCAGCGGTTGTGGGGTTTGGGGAGGTGGGAATGCGGGACAGTGATGGGGAGCTGTCCTCGGCACAGACAGGGAGAAATTGGGAACAGCCTTTCCACTCTGGAAAGGGGGGGTACTTACCCCCTAATGTGCATTCCAAACCTCAGTCCTCAGAGGAATTTAGGTCTGCACTGGATGCAGGGTTCAATCAGATCCCCCATTCCTGCGGTTACAACCTGACAGTAAGAGGCACCAAATGCAAAATCCATACAGGACAGGAAAGGATTCAGGATTGTGCAAACGTGGAACTGCAGCTGAGCCTGGGCCATAAACACAATGTTGTGGTTTCAGCCCCAGCCTGGGCTCAACCAGACCATGGATGTTCCCAGACACAATCCCTCATTTACACTCTGGGTGTTCCCACAGTTCAGAAGGAGTTTTTTAAATAGGACTGACATGAAGTTGCACAACGTAATTACACCGTGCTTTTTAAACAAAGGGATGCTCCTCCACATTTTTCATACTCATCCCTGTCCTGAAATCTCCCTCCTACTCTCCAGATTAATAAGGCTTAGGAATGTTTGAACATTATATTGAGGTGTAAAGGCTCTCACAGTCTTCATCCCACAGTCTGTGTAATATTTTCTGTGTAATATTTATGTAAGCCCATTTTAGCTGTATTTGGCTTGGTTAATATTTTTCCCACTTACATGGAACTATTCAAGGAAACCTTCCACAATGAATAGATTTATGTTTCCAGACAGAGACATTCCCATTTTTCCTCCATCAGCCCACTGATAAACAAAACTAAAGACAAAACTAAGGACAAAATCAGAAAGTCATGGCCTTTAATGCTCAAGACAACACTCACACCTGCAAGAACTTTGGCACCTGAAAGCAAGGGGGTACCTACAAGGCCATTCCTGTTAAGTTTCATGCACAATAAGTGACTTTATGGGTGTGAATTCCCACAAATCTTTCCGGAGCTGTACCTTAAATTACCTACAGGCCTGTCATTGGTGGTGATCAGATTATCCAGAGAGGCTGTGGGGTCTCCTCCCTGGGGCTGTTCTAGAGCTGTGTGCACACGATGCTGTGCCCTGTGCCTTCTGGTTTAGACATTGGGGCTTCAATTCGTACTCACACCAGGTCTATTTTGTATAATTTCAGCACTTGCAGCATTATTCAACAGCATGATAGAAGCATAATAATGTTAGTCTTTAAATTTGAATAACTTCCTAAGGAAAAAACACAGTTTATTTCTAGGGCTTCTGGTTGTGAGATAATAGAAAAAAAACAATTTTCATTTTTACTAAGTTCCAAAATTCCATTAAAAGTGAGAGATATTTTGAAGAGTTTGAACACTGAGTCACACCAAATGAAATCCCAAGACCTGAGTGGTATTTTACACCTTGGCAGTCTTGCTGCTGGGGGTTCTCAGACACTGCTAAAACCTGCTTCAACCTATTTGGTCTTAATCAGATTTGATCTCAAGTCTGGAAAAGTTCAGGACTATTTCTGTGTCTCCTGCAGCCACAAGCCCCTGTAGGCCTGCACTTTGATATCTCAGATTTTGTGTTTCTCTACTTAATTCTCAACGACAAAGGAATACCTATGGGATTTCCAGCGCTTGTGAACCAGCCAGTCTAGCAAACCTTTTAGGTATGCAAAGAAGTTTCGGCCATTTCCTGACATTCTTGCAAATGAGATCTGAATTGGAGCTGTAGCATTAATACATAATACTCACATTAAAGCTTAGCAAGGCAGGAGTTGTTCAGATTAGTATTCCAGTGAGACAAACAAGTGTCAGATGCAGAGGTGGTCTTGAAAGTGTCATTGAGGTTTGATTTTAGATTTTTCCCTGCATACTGTAAGTTGAGGTTCAAGGTGTTTTCTTCAACATTATTACAGAATATCCAGCTTAAAAATCTCCCATGTTTCTTATCAAAGGAGTAATTTGAATTGAAAAACTTAAGGAAAGCTCTTCTTGCCCCATTTCCATTTTTGTAATTATTATATGCATATTAATTGGAGCAAACTCTTTAGGAAATGGTTCATATAAGCAGCTTTTGGCTGATGAATTATCCCTGTCATTTAAAAACATTTACATGGCTTGTTTATGTTACTTTGGTAATTTTATTGTAATTTAGTATTAATTAACAGCCCTGTCTTTACAAGGTGTTTAATCAGTTACAACTCTTAATTACACCATAGGATTGCTTAATAAAATAACACACTATTTGGGATTAAGTTAAATTGGTCAAATTAATCTGTTATCCTCTTTTGTGGGTAATTTATTGCACAATAAAAGCAAGTCATGAAATTATTTTCATGGCAAGTAGCCTAAAAATTATTTTACAGAGATTTTTTTTTTACCTTAACTACAGAGAAAATTTCAGTGTCTTCTTCAGATCAGCACAAGGCCCAGAACTGTCTCAAAAGTTGTAGTTACAGAAATTTGGTGCTGGAACAGCCTGGTTTGTGAAGCGATGCTGGAGCAGAGGATCAGCCCCCTCAGCTCCGGGGGAACCTCCCCAGCCAAGGGGCTGCTCCTGAGAGCAGCCAAAATTTTCTGCCAGAGCCTGAGGTCCTGCCTTGGCCTGCTGAGGTCACGGGAAAGCTTTTCCTGCATGGAGCTGCCAAACTGCATCTTGAACCCACCTAAGCTTTTCCCACAGAATCCCAAGGTGGTTTGGGTTGGAAGGGATCTCAAAGCCCACCCAGTGCCACCCCTGCCATGGGCAGGGACACCTTCCACTATCCCAGGTTGCTCCAAACCCCAAAGTCTAACCTGGTCTTGGACACTTCCAGGGATCTGGGGGCAGCCACAGCTTCTCTGGGCACCCTGTGCCAGAACCTCCCCATCCTCCCAGGGAACAATTCCTTCCTGATATCCCATCTAAACTTATTCCTTTCAGCTTAAAGCCCTTCCCCCTTGTCCTGTCACTCCATCTATTGTCCCAAGCTCTCTGGGACCCCCTTTAGGCACTGGAAGTGGCTCCAAGGTCTCCCCATCTCTGAGGCACTGAGCCCTGAGCACTGCCCATGCCATGAGACAGAATCCATTGGCTCACTTGAAATCTGATCCTGGAAAATTTCATTGGAAATGTGCCAACCCTACTCTCTGTGTTAGGAGAAAGAATTCACAGATTTCCCGCAACCGTTTTCCCCCCACTTTGGATTTTCTGTCCCTCCACATGTCCCAGACCTTGGCTGCACCTCTCAGGCTGAAGACCCCAAATCCACCCCACGATTCCTTGCACAATGCCACTCACTCACTGACCCCTCCTGAGGCCTTTTCCAGACCTGTTAGTTATGCACAGCCATTTCTTCTCTGTTTGCCATTGCCAAGCACTCACGGTGACTAAAATAAATTTTAATTATTTCAGATAATTTCTTCCTGTGTTAACATCATTTAGAATTGTAAGTCTGTCATTGTTGAAGTACCTCCAGACCTTTCTGAAGCTGTTCTGTCTGTGACTTTCTGGTCCTAATGTATGATCTCTCATAATTCAATGAAGAAAAATAAAAATTAAACATGACAATTATGGCTTAATGTTTGTCACAAGCTCGGGACAGGCTTGAAAACACCTCCCTGTGTGGCAGCAGGCATGGAAGACAGTGGGCTCACAGCCATGACTACATTTCTGGAGACTTAGATCACATTATAATTCTAATGTTCACTTCTGAATTTTTAACAGAACAACTGAATTGGAAAAAAAATTACAAATCTACTAAACAAATGATTTATACAATAGAATTTCCCTTGTCAGTCCTCTGGGACCTTTTCTGCACTTGAGTAGGTCACAGGTAACAGTTCAGACTGTTCTGACCACTTCTGCAGATGCTTCAGGGTGAACTTCTTGAGTCTGGTGACTTGAATAACAATCATCCCTTAATTATTTTTCTAACTTTATCTATTCCTCCTTGGACCCTTGCATTATCTCCTGAAATTAGTGAAGAAACTCTGGTCATATTTCCAATGCTCCTCATGCTGAGGGGAAGCATTTAATACAATATTTATAAATTATACTCTTCAAAACTTCATCCTTTGGAAAAGCAGTGCCATGCATTTTACAGTTACCTGGGAGCAAAACTAAACTTCAAAAAATGCCTTAAGATAAATATTTTACTAAACAGAGTGAGGAAACATTCATGCTCCAAAGCCCCAAAGGTTGCTTCATCTGACTGATTGTTTTATGATAAATGGAAGAATGTGTGTTCTGGCAGACTGAGAGACTGTGCACAAGTGCCACAGTTTTTGGAGGAAAGAGGAATTGTTGAGCTCTAAAGGCTCATAGAAGGATTTTCAGGTGCCTGAGCTGATATGACTTTGCAGCAGCATCTCCCACACTTAAGAGGTGATACGGTGATAGCTTCGCACTGATCCTCATTCCAGATTTTTCCCTCTCCACCAGGTGTTTGCAGAGATAAAGTTTTATGCCTAAACAGAAGCACATCTGTAAAATTTGTCCTTTTACTCTCTATGTGCTTGTGCAGTTCCCAGGGCTTTACTGCAGTGATGCCTTAAAAGAATTCTTGAAAGCAAAAGCCTTCTCAGAGCCTTTTTTTCTTGTTGATCTCTCACCAAAACCAAGGTTGATACTGGCTTTAACTGGAGAGCCCTGGAAGGGCTGGAGTGTGTCCAGGGAAGGGAACAGAGCTGGGAAAGGGGCTGGAGCCCCAGGAGTGGCTGAGGGAGCTGGGAAAGGAGCTCAGCCTGGAGAAAAGGAGGCTCAGGGGGAACCTTCTGGCTCTGCACAACTCCCTGACAGGAGGGGACAGCCAGGGGGGGTCGGGCTCTGCTGCCAGGGAACAGGGACAGGACAAGGGGAAACGGCCTCAAGCTGTGCCAGGGGAGGCTCAGGTTGGAGAGCAGGAGGAATTTCTCCATGGAAAGGGTGCTCAGGCCTTGTCAGGGGCTGCCCAGGGAGGTTTGGAGTGCCCATCCCTGGAGGTGTCCAAGAAAGGGCTGGACGTGGCACTCAGTGCTCTGGGCTGGGGACAAGGTGGGGATTTGGCACAGCTTGGGCTCCATGGGCTGGGAGGGCTTTTCCAGCCTAAATAATTCTGTGAGAGGGCAAGAAGGTTACTGAGGCTACCAAAGGACACCAAGGCATGTAATTATATCAAACTGGCATCACAGTGCACTGGCATGCTCCATGGCCTTAAAAACAACCTTTAGTTTCCTGGCTGGTGATTTTCCATGGAGAGCATGTCCCACATGCCAGGGGTAAAATGCCTCCACTGGGGAACAGGAAGGTGTCACCTAGGGTGCCTTGTGTCTGCTGATTGAGAGGAAGGAACACATCTGGGCTCTGGGCTGGGTTCCACTGCCTTTGAAGCACAGGAGGAGGGGGAATGCCTAATGCTGCGGAACAGCCAAGGCAGCAGAGTGGAATCCCAGAGACCTCCCTGGTGACACTCAGCAGTGTGGAATAAAGCTCTCCACGTGACTGAGGCAAACATACCCAAGCAAGAAAAACAAGCTCTTCAAGTAAAGCTCCACCAAGCAGCTTCATGTGCTCAGGGGACACACAGACATGGATTTGGGAGCTCAGCTGTGACCTCACAGACACCTTCCAGGGGTAAAAGCACAGACCCACCATTACAAACCCTCAGTATCAAAGCAAACCCTTTACTTGCTCGTTCTCAAAGTTCACTGCCCACAAACTGGTGTGATATTTATATTAATGATTAAATAGTTATACTGCTACAAGCACGTTTTTTCCTCTCCCAGGGAACTTTCTTTCTACAGCAGGTAATGCTCAGAAAGGGAGACTCAACACTGCTGTCCTCTCATCTATATTCATTGTACAGAACAATGTTAGAACACCTCCACATTCCTGGAAGTGTCCAAGGCCAGGATGGATGAGGTTGGAGCAACCTGGTCTAGTAGATGTCTCTGCTCATGGAATGAGAATAGAGTCCCTCACAACCCAAACCGATCTGGGATCCTATGATTCTACGTTGTGCTCACTTGGTAGTTATGAAATGTTTCAGTGCTTTCTCGGTGGTTATATAGCATTTAAAAGTTACAAAGAGAATATCCTGGGCATTAAGATATTTTTTTCTTCTGTTACTCTTCTAATATTCCCTTTATATTCTGCAGTTATAAAGGCTTGATTTGATGAGCCCCCCAGGACTCTCCATCCCATGCTGTGCCCAAATCACACAGCTCAGTGACCTGGGGTGCAAGGTGCTCCCACACCTTTCTCAGCATGGCTTCAAAAGTCCTAAACAAAGACTCCAGGGAGGTAGCAGGGCTTTAAAAGCTGAGATAGGAAAAGAGAAGCAAGGAAATCCACGAAGGGAGTGAGGAGAAATACATGACATATGAAGAGCACAGCAGATGCTGGGGAGGAAGGCACCACACAGTAGGTGGTTTCCAAAGAATAACCTGACACTACCCTCACATGTGGCAACCCAGTGCTGGATCACTCATCTCCATCACGGCAATCATTTAGGAACTGGCCATCATCACCAACAACTATTTAAATTTGGGATGTACAGCAGCACTCCCATAGAATTGTACCTCTCCTGTCCCTTATTTAGTACAAAATTAGTAATTTTTTTGCTTTGACAATTCACTGATGAAGGAAAATCTTAAACATGAGCTTGCAAGCATTTTGAGCTTCAAAGATCTGTCTCTCTAAAAGCCTGATGATGGTTCTGCATTTCATCATGTCACGGCTGCATATCACTGGAAAAATAAAAGTCACAGCTCAAGGAAGATAACAGGGTAATGTCTGGAAGGGCTCCTGGCTGTCAGGAGGAGCCCTCACAACTGAAAGGCAAGAGAAAAATCTTTCCCTAATCTTTCCTTTCTGATATTGCATCGTTGTGCTGAAGTATTCAGAGCTATCACAGGAGCACAGCCACCCACGCACCCCCGATGCTTACGACAGGAGGCTCTGGCAAGGCAGAGAAAGCAGGGCTTCATTTCAAGGAGAAATCCCAGAAAACCTGATCCAAACAGCCTTAAGGCATCCTTACACCAAAGAAAACGGAGGAAGACTCTGGGAAATGCCTCTCTGAGTGTGGAATTGGCTCTGCCAGATCCAAAGTCATCACTGCTGCCACAGTCCCTTGCCTGGAGTTTCCTTCCCTGGCCTTCCCAAGGGAAGGGATGAAATGGGAAGTCCTGCCCCACCTTCATGTCAAACAGTGCCAAGCTCCAGTGAGCGGCATCTCTCATGGAGCTTCAGCCCCAGGCAAGGGCTCTTTCAGGGAGCCCCAGGGGAAAGGCTAAAAAATTGAATCCCTCACAGACATTTTTGCTCTGATTGATGACAGTGGCTAAAAGACAGTTCAGACTAGCAACCTCTTATTGCAACTTCGAAGTGGAATTCACTTGTGTTTTCCCTCTTCTCCCCATTTCCAGCAGGTCAACAGATACTTGTGCCTGCAAAATAACCGTTGGAGCTGCCATCTGGTTAAAAATAAAATAATTCTGCTACTGGCAAAAAATAAAACAAGAATTAAAGAAATCATATTCCTCAAACACACCAACCCCATTCAAAGAGGGGTTGTGGAGGCATGGATAGGGTCTTGTTTTAACAGGGTTGGAGTAGACATGTTTGCAGTTTTCATTACAGTTCATAGTCTTAAGTTAACATGTGCTGGGATGGTGTCTGATAGGAATGGTGATGGAGTTGGTGCTGGCAGTACTGCCAATGCTCTTTCTTAGGGGTTGGCAGCAGGGCAGAGACTTTGGATCCCTCAGTGGGGTTCTTGTGTATCCCTCAGCGATGTGGTTGTTTGGGGCTGCTTCAGTCTCAGCTGCAGGTGCCATGGGGCTGCAGCAGCTGTGGGAGCAGGAGCGGGACCGGGAGCAGGAGCAGGTCTGGTGGGAGCATGGCATGGAGTCCCAGGCACCATGACAGGAGTGATTCTGGCTGCTTCTCCCGCCCCCGCCTGGCTGCCGTGGCATCTCTGCCCCCGCAGGCTGCTTCCCACACTCCGCCATCTCAAGATGAATCAGGTGGGCTGCTCCACCATCTTGAGCAACTGGCTCACACGCCATGTGGTGTCTGCCATCTCGGCTGAGCGATTCCTGCACCATGTGGTGTCTGCCATCTTGGGTGAGTGACTCCTGCGCCATGTGGTGTCTGCCATCTTGGGTGAGTGACTCCTGCAACATGTGGTGTCTGCCATCTTGGGTGAGTGACTCCAGCACCATGTGGTGTCTGCCATCTTGGGTGAGTGACTCCTGCACCATGGGTGTCTGCCATCTTGGGTGAGTGACTCCAGCACCATGTGGTGTCTGCCATCTTGGAGTTTTTCAGCCGGCTGTGCCCTCAGCCATTCTACTGCTGTCCCTGCGTCTCGCTTGGCTTTCAACTACCCCAATAAGTTCAAAACAAAGTTCCAGGGCTTTATAATGTTCATAGTGTCCATCGTGGCTTCTAAATGCTACTCAAGAAGGTGACATCTCAGAGATTTCCACCCACAGAGCTCCTGGCAGCATCAGAGGAGCCCCAACATCCAATATGCAGTGTTTAGATAAAGAGGGAATTGATCTTGTTCTACCAACTTTGAAAGTGCCTCAGTAGCACCCGGAGAGCCTTTCAGGCAGGTTTTTGCAGACAGTCCTGGCTTTCCTTTGATTGCTGTTGTAGCTGGGATATACAGCTTTAGTATGAGGGGATTATCTGTTATCCCACCCTTTGGGAGCATCTCCTGCTGAGATAAAGCCTTTTCTCTGCTTAATCTCTTAAATTTCACATAACTAACAAAAGTACAGCACATCCAGCATCACATTTCTTTCTCATGCCCCTCAGGCCCTTGGGGGGGGCTAAACAATCCCTAAATGGTATTTAACATCACCAGATCTGGTTCTTAACTCACTGATAAACTGAAATCTGATGGCATTTTTGGGTTCACAGTCATGATTGCTTCATGTCACACTGCTCATTAATGCTTTTTCTACTGTACTTTATGGGAAGGAACAGAGCTGGAAGGATTTAAATCTTAGCCCTGAAAATAAAACAAAGAATCATATTGCGCTTCGGGATCAATTGATTCTGCTGCTGTCCACAAGGAATATCCTTGACATCAACAGAACCATTTAATCCCTCACTGTCATGTAGTCCATTCTCTCTTGGCTCAGACAAATCTCCACCACTTTATCCCAGGAGAGTGAATATCCTGCTAGTGAAAGGCCAGGAGTCTGTGTTTGAACAGGGATCACACAAAGCAGAGCTCTTTAGAAGTGGAGGGTTTATGTGGGGCTCTGTGACCCTTCCTCAGGCTGGAGACACCTTCAAAGCTCAGGGGCATGAAGCAGAAGTGAGGGCATTGCACATTCAGAGCTGCTGGCAACTTTGGGGCATTGATCTTCACAGAGGCAGCAAATCCAGAGGGAGAAGGGAAGTCCTGGGCCCACCAGTGGGATATGGATTTCAGGGACAGCCAAATGCTGCCATCAAGGGTTTTAATATAATTTAAAGACGAAGAGAACTGAAGACTTAAAGGTTGTAACATTGCATAATTAATTAGAGTGATAATAAATAAGTCACTAAAAGTAAAAGCAACCCCAACACCTCTTCCATCAGTTCACTTGCTTGTGGATTCACCTCTGCATGCCAAGAGGGAAGAATATTCCCTGTCCATGTTCCCTGACTAAAGAATGTGCTGCAATGCAGAAATGCAAAATAGGGAATTAGAGAGAAAGAGCTAAACCAGTATTGTATAATGTCATATCAGTATGATTTTCTTCATGTGAACACATCCAGCAACTCCAGGAGCAGCTGAGGGAGCTGGGAAATGGGCTCAGCCTGGAGAAAAGGAGGCTCAGGGGGAACCTTCTGGCTCTGCACAACTCCCTGACAGGAGGGGACAGCCAGGGGGGGTCGGGCTCTGCTGCCAGGGAACAGGGACAGGACAAGGGGAAACGGCCTCAAGCTGTGCCAGGGGAGGCTCAGGTTGGAGAGCAGGAGGAATTTCTCCATGGAAAGGGTGCTCAGGCCTTGGCAGGGGCTGCCCAGGGCAGTGGTGGAGTTCCCATCCCAGGAAGTCTTCAAAAGACATTAGGATGTGGAACTTGGGGACATGGTTTAGGGGTGATGCTGGGTTTATGTTTGCATTTTATGACGTTAGAGGACGTTTCCAACTTCAAAGGTTTTGTGATTTGACATATCAGCTGGCAAAAAAAAACAGGGTTCACTTGGTTAAACAAAAGCAAAGGCAGCCTCCCAGCAGTCCCATCTATCAATAAAATGCACAAATCCAACCATCCTAAAGAAACAAACACAGCAAGCAGAACTTACACACACAGCAGGCAAAACTCCCACCCCCAAAACCTCCTGAGAAGGCAGCAGGAAAAGATCAAGTGCCTGCATAAAAATCCTGTCCTGCTGCACAAAATCTTGTCCAGACATGTCTCACAATCTCCTTTTGCTGTCATTTCCAGGGGTTCAAGAGACCAAAGAACCATCTCTTGCCAACCCAGAAGAACTGAAAACCACTTATGGTTTTGCTGGCAGCTGAATAAGCATCTTGCCACATCTGCAGAGTCTGAAAATCAGAGAGACAGCCGAGTGTCACCCAGAGGACACCACAGAAAGGAGGAACCCCTGCTGGAGTGTGCCTGGAGGTCCTGAAAGCACTGCAGGATGTGGAGCTCCTGCATCCTCACCAAGCAGAAGTGCCAGATTTTTCCGCTCAGGTCTCCGTCCCTGCCTCTCCCAGAGGTCCCCTGTGGCACTGGGTGTGCTCTCCTCACCTCTGAACAGGCCAGGGGGAGATAACCTAGCCTCAAACACTGAAGCAGGAGGGGATCCACAGAAACACAAAGCACTTGGGTCTGTTCATGCAGAATTCCATGCTAGTGAGGAAGAGAAAAATCGGGGAAATTATCCATTCATAATTGTAATATCCATTACAAGACAAGGATTCTAATTACTGTGTTTTTCTGCTTCTTTGCTTGTGTTCTACAGAGCAAATTGTACAAAGGAAATGAGTTTGTTTCCAGGCAGTATTTTTCTCCTTTTCCATTTGCCACATTTGCATGGCAAGCAGAGGAGCAACACAAAGCACTTGGCATCAGAGGCCTGGTGTGCACCTATCCCCATGCCAGAGGAACAGATGGACCCATCCAGATCACAATGCTACTGCACCGCTCCAGGGATACTTTTCTTGAAGATTCAGCAACCCAGAATGATCCCTGATACCTGGATGACTCTCAGGAATGTCAGTTTTGCTGAATATCCAATCTGAGTGTTGAATTCTTGGATCTTCCCTTAGGAGAATGGAAAAAAATCATATTTTTTCCCTGTTAATCAAGGGAAGAAACAACTTTACCCATTGAGTCTGGTGAGCAACACTTAATGAGACAGTTTTGAAGTTCTTGCTGCTGCCAACAACATCCTCAAAATACATATGTGTTTGTAGAGGTGCCTGCACTTCATCCCTAGGAAGAGAAACCTGCCTCAATCTATAATAAAAACAATCTATATAACAAAAAAGGTCCACAAAAAGCACTTAGATTTTCCCAGTCTTTCTGCCCATTCATTATAGAATTATAGGATCATTTAGGCTGCAAAAGCCCTCCCAGCCCATGGAGCCCAAGCTGTGCCCGATGCCCACCTTGTCCCCAGCCCAGAGCACTGAGTGCTGTGTCCAGGCCTTCCTGGGACACCTCCAGGGATGGGCACTCCATTACAGGATTTGGGACTACCTTTATTGGTAATACACCTGAAAATTTCTAAATAAAATCCATTTATTTTATAATTAAATAATAAAGGCAGGAAGCCATCCAGGAAAGGAAATGGCAAGTCCCAGTGGATGAAGGGATGAACAAAAGCAATTTTAACAAGAAAACTATATGAGAAAATTTGAAATTTTTCTTGAAATTCAAGAGTAAAGCCTAGGGAAGGTGGAGGACTTGAGGAAAGGCTGGGGAAATGGGAATTCTTCAACCTGCAGAGGAGAAGCTTCAGGGTGACCTAGTTATGACCTTCTAGTACATGAGGGAATGACAAGAAAGATGGAGAGAGACTCTTTACAAGGGCCTCGAGTGCCAGGACACAGGGAAGGCAGAGGGAAGGGTTAGATGGGATATTGGGAAGGAATTATTCTCTGTAAAGGTGGTGAGGGCCTGACATAGGTTGTCCAGAGAAGCTGTGGCTGCCCCTGGATCCCTGGAAGTGTCCAAGGCCAGGTTGGACACTGGGGCTTGGATCAGCCAGGGATAGTGGAAGGTGTCCCTGCCCATGGCAGGGGGTGGCACTGGATGGGCTTTAAGGTCCCTTCCAAACCAAACCAGTTTGGGGTTCCCTGACAAACCAAAGCAGAGTCAGCTCAGAGGAAGAATTCCAAGGCTGCAGTTTCTTCTTCTTGGCTCTGGCTGTATCTGAAGTCAGAAGATGCTCAGAAGAAATTTTTTTTGTTTTGATGTTTTTTTTTTTAATGTAGCAATTAGATGTTCAGTAAAGCATATTCCCATCCTAATTTGATTCCTTTCATGCATCCCCCTTTAACTGATCCCATTTGTGTGCAGCAGGATTTCTCTGCCATCCATGAGAAGTGTAATTTCTTCTCATGCCACACTAGGGGAAACTGTTTTATGATCTAGCTGTTGGTACCCTATTACCTTCCAATCAATCCTTTATTGCTGGCAAACAGCATGCTCTTACTACTTAGAAGTTAAATATTATCTGTAAAATATATCTACAATTTTATAGCCAGTATTTTATATCCAGCATATAATAAACAGAATATTTTCATACTTCTCCCCTGAAAACAAGACCCTCTGATCCCATCCTTCCCTAGATTAAACAATGGAGTTCCATGGCCCTCTTGCAGACCTTTTCCCTAATGCTGAACAAAACAAGCAGTGAAATCAAATGCAGAGAAAAGTAGTTCATCAGCTGAATCACAGAGTCTTTCTAGAAAAAGGGAAATTATATTGGTAACATAACTGTGGAATTTCTCATTGGTAAAGCCTTGGAATAGTGTCTGCAGGACAAAAACATTAAAATTCACCCCTTTTCCAGCTCCACACCCTCTATCTTCCTCAGCCATAAGGAAAAAAAAAAAAAAAAGAAGAAGAAAACCTCAATATCCAGAAGCTCTGGTTCAACCCCACAGGAAATTGTTAAAAAAATCATAATTTAATTGGCCAGTCTTAACGTTTTTGGTTACCTTCTGACAGCATTGCCCAGTGAGCAACCCCACTGTTTTAAACAGGCTGAGGGGTGATGATTTAAAGACTTTTGACTATAATGTAAAAAACATGGCTTTGACTAAAGCCACAATAAGTAAAAAAGAAAAAAAAAAGAAAAAAAAAAGGGCAATTTTTCTCTCAAGTGTCTCTTTCACAAAATCACAAGTGTGAATAATTAATTTTAAAGCTACTGAGGTTTTGTAATAGCATTAATTTCTGTGGACATTTGATGTCATAAGCATTTTAATAAAAAAAAAAAATCAAAATTACTTTTAAGTCTGGATGATTTTGATGTTTCCATTCTCAAGACCACAGTTGAAAATATTTGTTTCCTTCAATAAGGGTCGTATTTTCTTGATGGTTTTGAAATGCTCTCCAGGATTTCAGTTTCACCCTAGTCCCTGCAGGGTCTCAGCTGAATTATGTTGTTTGCTATGCTATATCATAGAATTATGTGTTAATATTATTATTTTATATTATATGACAAAATATATTATTCTCATCTCTGTTTGAGACGAAATATTCAGCTATGTATTTACTAAGCCAAAGTGGTCTTGGCATAAAAGAACTTTAAATTCCTTCCACATCTCAAATAGAGCAAAATAACATCCCATGATTTTTTTTCTTCTTTTAAGTCGTCATGTTATGAAATTGGAACCAGAGCAGACAGCGGGGATCTCACACCATTTGTTCTGCTCCGAATGAATGCATTATAGACGGAGAGTCATTCTGGCTGCCTCTCCTCACTAATTCTGAGGGAAAAATACTCATTTTATTTGTCAGGGACACAGAATTCTCGCTGCCCATGTGCCAGAGAAAGCAATCTTACAAAAAGCCTGTAACTGATGGAGAAGGAAGGAGCATACGGGCTTTCAAATGCCCCAAAACCACCTGAGTCATGCATGGTTGCACAAATTCCACTGTAAATTCCAACATTCTCCCAAGACAACGATTTGATCCCCATTCCATCCATCCATAGGCTGCCAGAATGGGCAATTTGAAATCATGGTGATTAAAAGTTTTAATTAAACCATGAAAAACACAATCATGTTAAATGTGCTGATACTCCAAGCTGGAAGCAGAGATGGATTTATCCATGGAATGCTGCAAGGTGTGATGGAATATTATGATTATTAAAGCTTACAAATTAGTTACAACTCTAAAACTATTGCTGAGAATAATTACAAGCCTAAAACAAACAACTCATTTCATTCTCATATTGTGAGAGCTCTTTTAATAATCTGTTACTTATCAAGAAGTTCTTAATTGGAAGAGGCTGCACTAAGAAAATCACACTTAAAAATCCAAATCTACTTTTTTTTTTAAACACAAACCTCAAATGAGCCAAAAAATCTTGAATAAAACTTAGGTATTTTCTCCTCTGCACAACAATCATGTTCTGTAGAGCACATCAAATGATTAAGAAACTTCAGAATCCCTACAACATGGAGAAAACTAAACAAGTGATAGACCAAGTGCTAGGGACACAAATCCCAGCTGCCCACAGGTAATGGTGTGGGAATCACTGAAGAAAAATGGGGAGGCTCTGAAAAATGTGACTGGTGCAAGTGTCTTTCCTAGCTAAAAATAAGGTCATTCAACTGTTCCATCTCAGTTTCTGCATTCCTTTGATTATGGACACATCCAAGTATCCCAATCCAACATGGTCCCATGAATTTTCCTTGTGTCTCCTTCAGGTCTGATCCTGTTCCACCTCTCTGAAGGCCAAGAAAAGCAAAGCAAATTCCTGTTCCCCCAGAAGTCCTGTCTTTGGCTGGGACTGAGTTATTTTTCCTCCCAGGAGCTAGTTCAGTGCTGTGGGATTTAGGATGAGAATTCCATTGCTAAGGCACTGATGTTGTGGTTGGTGTGGGGTCGTGCTTACCTCAAGTCAAAGACTCTCAGTTTTCTATGCTCTGCCATCCAAACACAGCATGAAGGAATCAGGACAACAACCCACCCTTACAAACTTCCTACGTGAATCCCTCCTGAGACCATTCCAACTTGTGGCATTCCAACTTCTCCATGCACCCTACACCACGGGCTTCTCTATTTATCTTGGTTCTCCATATTCTCCAGGTTCCCTTTTCAAGACATGCCTGCATTTCCTCAGTCCCTTCCTAAAACTACTTTAGAACCTACCAAAGATTGTGCAGAGTTCAGGGTTTGCTTTTTAAACTCAGCACTCCCACCCCTCACCTCCTCGCCTTGGCAGGGTTTGAATTATTTGATTACACAGCACTGAACATTTTCTATATTTCATCCAATGATGAGCCAAATTGAAATACAGGGTCCACAGAGCATCTGAATATTGTCTTGTTCATCAAGTGAAGATGGAGAGCAAACCTCCCCTCACCAAAATCTTCATAGTGACAGAAAAATGAGCCTGTGTCAAATTACAATTGAAATGACATCCCTGCATAAACAGCAGGAGCAGCAAAATGGGAAAAACTGCCATGCATATTATCCCAGCTGGCAAGATGTGCTCTTTACAAAGGTGTTACAGAGAAGTACTGTAAATTTTTGGGAATTAAAAAAAACCCCAAACACCAAGAATCCCAAATTGTACTACAGCAGTGTGAGCCTGATGACACCTACCAGCCTTCTACTATCTCAAATCCAGCCTGATCTTTAAAGCCTCAATAGCTCAAAACACTGGATTTGCTTCAGATTGAATTAATGAGAACATTTTCCAAGCAACATGTGGGAGGCAAGGAACACCAACTGATTATTAAATACTAGGATGTGGAGAATATAACATTTGAGTGCATACCCTGTGGCATTCCAAGTCATTCCTCCATGGATTTACGAGAGTTTGTGTGGGAAGAAGCTTGACCCATCCATGAGGGTTAACACTGCACTGTTAATAACAGTAATACCGTGATTTGCACTAAACAATTCCTATATGAAGAAAAAAGAACATGTTTTAATTTCTGCTCAAAAGTGACCCACAGTTGGCAAACACGTGATGGAACCCAGAAACCTGTCAGGTGCTCCCATGCAGTGCTTTGTATCTCCTCTTTCACAATCCATGAGAATAACACATATACAAAAGTATCCATGACTAAAAAAGGGTGTATGTTGGAGTCAGTAAGCCAGGAATCTCTCTGAATTCTTCAGAGAGAAATCAGAGTGCAGGGATGGAATTAAAACCTTTGGATGAATTGAAGTATGTTAAGCCACTCACACATAAAGTAGAGGTGTAAGTTTAAGTTTTAGTATAAGCAAGCAAATGAATAAGTAAGTAAAATGAGTTTTAAGTGCTTTTAGTGAGTAAAAAGTCTTAGATACCACAGTAGAATGATGAGTTCTAGTGAAGGTTGGAAAACATAAATACTGGTGTATCCGTGGAGGCTCCAGGAACATAGTTTTAGACATAATAAAATTACAGTAAGAATATTGCTTAAATTTTTCAGATAGAACAATATGTGTAATTTATACGTAACCTGGCTTACTAAGAAACTAGAATTCTAATACATTAAAAAGTAGTGGTCCGAGTTTGTGTCTTAGCTTGTTATGAAGTTTCTATATAAGAACATGCATTAGGGAGAGCTGGTGCTTTTGCCATTTGCTTTTGCCATTTGCTTTTTGCTTTTGTTCCTGCTGTCTCACTGCCATCATCAACACCCAAGAAGAAGATAGGAGCTGCAGCTTCATCGGCCCTGCTGGGACTTCTGGGAGCAGCTTCTGCTTCTATTTGGGACTCTATACCAAAACTTAGTATGGACTTTATCATCTGTGACTTTTGCTTTGAGACGGATGTGCTTCTGCAATAAACTACTTTATAGCAACTATTAGTTGCTTGGCTCATTAAAGAAGACAACTCGACAAGTTGGTGCCTAGAGCATCAGAAATATAACCCCATGGGTGTGAAAGAGGCCGTAAGTGTAAGCATGTGGCTTAGAATGTATTTCAGTGTTATGAACAAGCTCCTGTTTGTTCTGTTAATGTTCTGTTAACTGTGGAAAACACCCTGTTTTTATGTTAATTGTTGCTGTTGTTCTGTTCTGAACCCCACTCCCTGGAATTGTTTTGCCATTGTGCCCTTTCCCTCCCTATCGGGTAACTGCCTTCGCTGCTCCCATAATGATGCCTAGCAAATGAGAATACCGCAAATACGTATGGGACACAAAGTAATAAAAAAAACCCCTAAAAACAACAAGCCAGTATAACATCGAAAACCAAAAATAGTATTCCCAAGTAAGAAAAACAGTGAAGAAGATGAAATCACCAACCAGGACCCTCCTGCCTTGTCACGGTGACTGAACAGTACCCAATCGACATGACACCCCTAGACTACGAGCCAACCAGTGTCTTCTGAGGGACTCCTGTGAGGACAGAAGGCTCAGTTCTGCTGCACAGCAAAGCTGAATTCCTCCTCCTCTGGATCGTCCATCGGGAGCAGCAGTGGTGCACGTGACCCGTTGGGTTCTCACCCAGCGCTGATTTCTCAATAAAGGCATTAAAACGGGAGCTGGTCTCCTTGCCATTATTCATTTCAGTGCTGATCCATGTTTCATGTGAGGAAAGTCTGGATAAATGAGCCTATCCCAGATGACCTCGAACAAACATCTACAATGAGGTGTGGCCAAAGGCAGAGAGAGCCCCAGGAGGTATCAGGAAAAGATGTGAAGAGAAATTCCATCATCACTCTGGCCTCATCTACCCTGAGCCACTGTACCTACACTGATAGAGGTGCACAGGTAGGCAAAGAGCACCTGTACAGCCTCCCTTCCCTTCCCTTCCCTTCCCTTCCCTTCCCTTCCCTTCCCTTCCCTTCCCTTCCCTTCCCTTCCCTTCCCTTCCCTTCCCTTCCCTTCCCTTCCCTTCCCTTCCCTTCCCTTCCTTCCCTTCCCTTCCCTTCCCTTCCCTTCCCTTCCCTTCCCTTCCCTTCCCTTCCCTTCCCTTCCCTTCCCTTCCCTTCCCCTTCCCTTCCCTTCCCTTCCCTTCCCTTCCCTTCCCTTCCCTTCCCTTTTTCCAATGGATGTACAGCAGGAATGAACCCACCGAGGTGGGAATGAGACAAGGAACCACCTAAGTCTAAATTTACAAGTCCCAGGGGAAAGATTCCAGAAACTGGGACCTAAAGGAGAAAACAAACATGTTTAAGGTGTCCCACAGTCATTTTATGGATGCCAGACCCCAGCAGGGTCCCACCACCCTGGTGGCACCATTGACAGCATATTTTGAAGCCGTTTTTCTCTCCCTCTGGAGCAGGGGAGCAGCTTTCACTGCTGAACAATAGGATGTGCTTGGCTGCAGCACCCTGAGGTCACACATTAATTGTACCTCATTTCAACACCAACACTCTCAAATAAACCTTTGTGCCAAGGGCTGACCTCAATTTAATTCTCAACAGTAGCCTACAAGTGGAAATAAGCCATATCAGTACCTACTTACAAGATCCCTAGGTTTCCTTTGGGACATATTTTTCCACACCCAACTTGCCCTGAATGCAAAAACTTTTACCAATCTGAACCAAAAGAATGTACAAAAGATGGTTTAAAAATAAGAAGGTAAAAGGGGAAGACAGCAGGATCTATAAGTACAGTGGCTATAATCAGTATATAAAGGTAGGAGCTACTTCTTAGGGCTTCAAAAGAGAGCGATGTTTACAGACATTTGTTTTCCTAAGGGGGGATCATAAAGCACCATTTGAATGATTTCGTATTTGCTCCAAAGATTGGTACAGGAGAACTTCAAAAGATAAGGATACATCATTCTGCAACTCAAACTGCTCTCCAAAGTCCCATTAATGTTGTTCATTCTCCCCTGCAGAAATGAACTCATAACTCACTCCCAGGGGTTGCAAGAAATGCCATAAAATTGTCGGTATCTTACAGGGCAAACGTCTGCATGGGAAAGATAGTGTGGAATTATGGTGCATGTGAACCCTCAGCAACCTTCCTGTTGATACTTCATCACCTGCCACATGGCTCTGGCTGTCCCAGCTATAAAAATCATACATGGAATGGCTTGGGTTGGAAGGGACCTTAAAGCTCATCCTGTTCCACCCCCTGCCATGGGCAGAGACGCCTTCTACTATCCCAAGCTGCTCCAAGCCCCAAAGTCCAAAGTGTCCTGGCCTTGGACACTGCCAGGGATCCGGGGCAGCCACAGCTTCTCTGGACACCCTGTGCCAGGGCCTCCCCGTCCTCAAAGGAAAGAATTTCTTTCATATATCCAACCTAAATTTTCCCACTGAGCTGCTGAACTTGAGGCAGATGGAGGTCAGGTGGGATCTCTGCAAAGGACAAACCTCCTCGGATAGCAAACATTTTACAGCCAGCAAAAACACTGAATATATTTAACTATTACAACTTAAAAGGTGTGAAGGAAGGGGTTTCCAGCCAGCTCATGTTATCCACGGCCCATCCTTCAACAATTTCACATTTGGAGATGTCTTTACAACTTCATGTTTGTTCTCTGCTCACACTCCCTGGGTGTCACAAGCAGCTTATAAAAACTTTCAGATCACCAAGGAACCACAGGGCTCCACTTTCTATTTCCACTCATATACTTTCAAGTAAGATATTGAAATTCCCTTTAATTTGAACTAAAACCTCTCAGTTGAAAACTAATGGTGAGTTCCCACAAGATGTTTTCACTGGATCCAGAAGTTTCTGAGAGTATTTTATTAATCAGTAAATGCACCCCAGTTTAGAAGAGTGTTTATATATCTATGCTGCAAAATAAGATTCCATGACTGTGAAAATTGCATCTCTTCTCACAGCACTTCATTTCTAGCAAATTAAACGTGGCACTACCAATAACCTCCATAATGAGGCAACTTGATGTGAAATAATTCCAGGTTTTCACAGCCTTCAGGAACAATTATGTTAAATACACGGTGATTTAAATGACTGAGTTTGTTCAAGCATATCTGCAGAACCTTTTCCCCACCTTCCAGGCCTCGAAATCTGCAAGTGATCTTGGTCACACAGGAAGCCTGGCTTGTGGTTGTGGTGAAAGCTTCAGCACGCAGCCTGCAGAGACTGCTGACTGCAGGGAGCCTTTATGGATTCTCCTTTGGGGAATTCTGGAGGAAAGCCCCAGAGGGATCAAATGGGAGGGGAACTGCAAGACAATGCCATCAAACGATTTTTTTTGTGTTTCTGGCTGTAAGAAAGAGCCGCTAGATACCAGTGTTATATCGAAGTGCTTCCTCTGCCATCTCTTGCTCTGCAGCAGCACATGGATTTACCTTAGGATTGGAAAGAGGAGAGTAGAAATTTCATTCTTGTCCTTGCTGTGGCATTGCACCTTCCTTTGTGACCTCAGCAGAGGACTAAAGGAAATTCTGCTGTGAACAGATTGCCCAGAGAGGCTGTGAGGTCAGCTCCCTGGGGCTGTTCCAGAGCTGTGTGCACACAATGCTGTGCCCTGTGCTCTGGGATGGCCCTGCTGGAGCAGGGAGGTGGCACCAGGTGCCCCAGTGTGGTCTCTTCCACCCTGACCCATTCTGGAATTCTGAACATGGAGAATATATCACCTATATAAATATATCAGTGAATACTCTGGAAGTAGGAATAATTCTATGAATATCCATCTTTAATGACAGAACATATTTTTCACTAGAGTAATTCTCACAAAATTATTATATTCTCTCCAAAGTGAAGCCATATGCCAAGATTTTATTATTACAATGTACAAAACGGAGGGTTGAGACACAGGTGAATACCAATGATCTGGTGAGATACCAGTCACAGCCAACACAATCCAGCTGAATCTTTCAAGCCCTCACATTTTGATTATATGGCATAGAACTTTTTATGGAATAGTCTAATAAAAGTGATACTATACTGTGTGAAAGCATTTAAATAAAAGGACTACTTGATCCTGTCTTTTAAGGACTGCTTGACTGGGAGTTGTTCTCTGAAGGGCCTGCTGGAGACCCTGCAGTCATTGAGCCTCATCAATTTTCTTCTATTCTGTGGAAAAGCCTCAAAGTCTCTTCCACTCTCTCTTGGTCACTCCTCATTTAACAATTGGAAAATCACTAAAGAATTGAGATTGAATGGGACCTGGGGCTCATTCTCACCTGTGAGACAGTGGGAAAACACCAAAAGACAATGTTGCACCTTTGCCCATCTGGTTTTGCTCCAGATATGGACAGACATCCCTTGGCCAACACAGAAGGTACAAATAGTGACCTTTCTGTATTTCTGTGTGTATTTCAACACCAGTGTCTTTAAAGTGAGGCAATGTCTTCACACTGAACTTCTCAGGGGATGATCTCCCTTCTGCATGATCAGAATTTAATGGTGCCAAATCTGGAATTTGTTTGACTGCTGAATTCTGACATTTCCCAAATAGCCATTAGATTACAACTATTCTGACTGCTATAAAATGTGCCTAAAATTATACTCTTCAGCAAAACTCACAGCAAACAGTCTCATCATGTGTGATTACCATGGTCAGTGTGTCATTCTTAGCTGGGTATGTGTTCACTGTGACACCACAAGCAAAATCTGCCATGCCCCTCAGTAAAATAATTCCTGGATAGCTGGAATAAGAACCAAAAATCCGTATTTAATTTTCATAGTAGACAGCAACCTCTGCAGAGCATAGAGAGACTGAACCCCTACCACTGCTGAGTTGTCACGTACAGCAGTTTTGTTTGGCTGTCTCAGATTTCCAGATTTTCCACAAGTGCCACATGAATATGAGCTTTGTTTCAGTTCCAGAGGCTCCCATCTTTCCAAAACATTCCTTTTACCAAGAACGAAATCAGGAGGGAGAAGAGGCAAAGGCACTTCTGAGGCCCATCCTGCACACAACTGCATTCAACTCTCTTCACCACCTACTTCCCTTTGGGAGTCCAGAGCACCAAGGAGACTCTCATTACTGTTTAATTACCTGAGGCTGGAAAAGCCCTCCCAGCCCATGAAGTCCAAGCTGTGCCCGATGCCCACCTTGTCCCCAGCCCAGAGCACTGAGTGCCACGTCCAGCCCTTCCTTGGACACCTCCAGGGATGGGCACTCCAAACCTCCCTAGGCAGCCCCTGCCAAGGCCTGAGCACCCTTTCCATGGAGAAAGGATATTCCTTGCCTTGACCTGCACTGCTCCTTGTCAGCCCTGGCCTGTGCAGTGACTGGAACCATCAACAACTGGAAACCATAGCAGATGCAGAAACCTGGAATTGAAAAGGGAAGGCAGTGACTCCAAAACTCTCAGGTTTAGTAACAAAAGTGAAAAGCCACGTGGATTTTCATGCTCAGCCCAGAGTACACCCAAGTGCTCCAGCACTGAGGAAGAGCTTCCTGCCGTTGCCACTGAGAAGAGCAGGAAGAGCAGGGACACACTGAGCTTCACTTGCAACAACAGTAGTGGCTCCTACCATCACCATCCATCTTCCCCTTTTTTCAGCCAAGCACTTGGAACAGTGTTCCCATGCTCCATTAAGATGGCTAGAATCAGTCTGGAATTGACCTGCTAATGCAAAGGAATCATATGACTTCTAAAGAGGACAATTTGTTGCAGGGCTGGAAAACCGTTGGTGTGAGAAGGATCATCCCCCAGCTAATCAGCTATGGCCACCTGTGGAAAATGAGCTGCATCGGGAGTGAGCACAAGGAAAAAAGCAGTGCCATGAGATCCCTGCAGCTGTCAGGACATTTGGAGATGCAGCAGACTGAGGGCCTTATGATGGTTAAATAGTGCATAGTGACAGCCAGCACAGAATTGTGAATGAAGATGTGAATATGAACTCTTAAACTCTTCATAGAAACCTTTGACTCATTATCTCTATCATTAAATTTTCATAATGATGGATTAAACAGAATTGCCACATCCTGTTAATAAAGAGAGGTGAGGTAGATACACAAATCAGGGAGCTGACCCTGTGTGCTTTAGACACAGCCTGGTCAGGCTGGGAATCCAGGGTTTGGGGCCTGAAAAGAAAGGAGCAATTATCCTGGCTGGAGGAAAGACGCTGGCAGTGCAGGGAGAGCCAGGAAATGGGGGCAGTCCATGCAGACAAATGTCATGGGGTGCCCAAGGACCTTGGCTGGTGATGCTCAACCCTGATAACAGAGAGACTGCATGAACAAATAGGATTTTCTGTGCAGCCTTTCCAGCCAGCAGGGATCTGCCCTGAGAGCAGGAAGGCAAGAGAGAATAAAGATGCTGGGCTGAGGGTGGCTCACAGCAGCAAGTGTGTGAGGGAATCAAGTCAGGTAAAAGCTCTGATCTTCTAAGATTCCTAAACAAATCACAGGACCCAGATACCTCACAGGCTGTCCAAATCCAGATCCCTCTTCCCACTGTGCACCTAACACAACACCACAAGCCTGACCACTCTCCCAGGTACTGGAGAAGGGAAAAGCCACCATGTGAGAGTGAAGAGGAGCCCCAGGCTCAGGCTGACCCCTGCTCCAGGACTGGCTGCATCAGCACAGCTCCAAAGACACACAAAGGAGAAGGCACCAGCCCAGAATCCCAGAATTCCAGAATGGTTTGGGCTGGAAGGGACCTTAAAGCCCATTCAGTGCCATCCCCCACCATGAGCAGGGACACCTTCCACTATCCCAGGCTGCTCCAAACCCCATCCAACCTGGCCTTGGACACTGCCAGGGATCCAGGGGCAGCCACAGCTTCTCTGAAGTTTTCATAGATACATTCACAGATTTTTGTTCTACTCATTAAAAAAGAGAGCACTGTTTGAGATACGGATCAAAAATGGAAGTCATGGCTGTATTCAGTTTCGTATAAAGTTTTAAAACGAATTATTATTAGCATCTGGAGAAGGGGACAAATAGGAATAAATTTCATAAAAAACTGAAGGCATGAAAAATATTTTTGCATACAAAAGACTGATTGTGATTTGTCATTAGTTCAGCTATACATAAACCCAAATGTAATTCTTCACAAACAAATCTTTTGCTTAGCCAACTTCTAGATGATGCAGTAAAGTATAATAACCTCCCTTAAATTGTAATTTCAACCCTTTGGAGTACATTGTAATAAGAAATAACTGCCCTGTCAGTATTATGCTCATGCAGCTTCTAAAGAACCAATCAAAAAGCCCAAATCCCACAATTAACCCCCACCTCCCCCTCTAGAAACAAAGATCAAAAAAAAAAAAAAACAATGGCAGTGCCCATTTCAACTTGATGGCAGCAAAATCTCAGTTCAAGTGGCAGAAAGTATCAATAAACAAATTCCTCAGAGTGAGGTACAGCCACTTCAGCTTTATTACTTATTTAGAGACTATTCATCTTCAGCAGCCACTAGACTGACACTATATCCCATTCTACTCCAAAACAGTTCTCACATCTGATCTGCTAGATGTAGTGGTATATTATAAAAAAAAAAAAAAAAAAAAGGTAAAAAAAAGGTAAATGTCGAAGAGGATGATTTATAGAAAAATAAATGTTTTTAAAATCTCCTAAGCTCAGTACTTGCCATTAGCTTCAAAAATAGCATGTCTGGATAAAACAGACATAGGTAAGATAAAATATTTAGGGAAAGTATTCATTTGTGTTCCCTATCCAGAAACTTATACCAACTTTGATCAAAATCGACCCTTTCTGCATTTTTACATGAAATGAAAGCAGAATACGAGCCTGAGGGGATGTCACAGAATCACAGAACTATGGAATGGTTTAGGCTGGGAAGGAACTCAAAGATGATGTAGTGCCATACCCTGCCATGGGAAGGGACATCTTCCACTATCCCAAGCTGATCCAAGCCCCAATGTCCAACCTGGCCTTGGACACTTCCAGGGATCCAGGGGCAGCCACAGCTTCTTTGGGCACCCTGTGCCAGGGCCTCACTTCCCTCACAGGGAACGATTCCTTCCCAAGATCCCATCTGACCCTGCCCTCTGGCACCAGGAAGGCATTCTCCCTTGTCCTGCCACTCCAGGCCCTGGCCCAAAATCTCTCTCCATATCTCCTGTCGCTCCTTCAGGCATTGGAAGGCCACAGTTTGGTCACCCCGAAGTCTCTCCTCTCCAGGCTGAACAATCCCAGCTCTCCCAGCCTTTCCTCCCAGCAGAGCTGCTCCATCCCTCTGATCATCCTGGTGTCTCCTCTGGGCTCTCTCCAGCAGCTCCAGGTCCCTCCTGTGCTGGGCCCCAGGGCTGGGGCAGCTCTGCAGGTGGGGTCTCACCTGAGCACAGGGGCAGAGGGGCAGAATCCCCCCCTCCCCTGCTGCCCACACTGGGGGCTCAGCCCAGGGCACAGGGGCAGTTCTGGGTCCCAGCTCTCACCCACAGCACCCCAGCTCCTTCTCCAGAGCTGCTCCTGCTACTCATCCTGGAGTATGGTTTCCAGTGTGCTCCCAGCTCTGCCAGTTCCCAAGTCCAATGGGAAGGCCTAAGGACAGGAATTCTCCCAGGTGAAAGGTGCTTTATGAGCACCTATGAGCATTTCTGTTGTTGCTGCCACTACAAATCACTAATTCCACACAGGAAAATAATTCCCCGTGCCAGGGAGGAGCTGTGCCTGTCCTTGTCACCTCTGCTTCTGCAGTGAGAGAGATTAGATGAGGCACGGCTCGAGCATCTCTTTTTTCTTTGTTTTCACAACATAAAGAACACGTGTCAAATTTCTGTCCATCAAATATAAATACAGCTTTAACTATTTGAAATGTATCACTCGTTGGAACAAGACCTTCATCATAAATTTAGTTATGTTTAAAAATACCCTTTAGGAGACTGATAGGACAGGAGAATATCCACATCTCTGAGTTTTGGATTTCTGGCCAAGTTTGAAGCATTCAGCTGGATGAATGGAAGTTTCTAAAGTTCCAGGAACTTTCCAGAAGCAGCCTCACACACTTCCATTCTAGGCAGGACAGTGCCATGCCTACTAAATACCACACCTGCACACATTGCAAATATGTCAATTATTTGATCCCTTCAGGGAGACAAACATATTTTTCGTCTTTGAAAAATCCCCATATAGACTCGTGGCACAATGTTATTTTTAATAATAACTATAACAAAGTAACATGGGGCAATATTGCCAGCATGGCACCACCATCTCATTCTTAAATGTGAGAAGAGGGGAGATGAAAAACAAGAAAAAAAAAAAAAAACAACCTAAAGCAATCCAAGTGGGACTCGGTGCTAAATCTGGGTGTTCATTTCAGCTAAGGAAAACAGATTGAATCCAATGCTGTCACAGCCTTAAAATACCCACACCAGAATGCACCAAACTCCTCAAATATTTTCAGATCCATAACTTTTATGCAGCCTTTTCAGAGCTTCCTCATAAATTTCTCCCTAAACACATCAAATACATTAGCTTCAGATAAAACGTGCTCCTCAAATAACTTCTGCTATAAGGAAGGAACAAAGGTCAATCGCAACTAAATTGGATTCTTCTAACAAAAATGAGAAAAACTCTCAGCCATGTAATGTGGAATTCAGGGTTGGGTTCGTTTCCGAATTAATTACGACTGCCAAGTCCTCCTCAAAGAAAGCAGAGCATAGCAAATGACACCAATATATAGATATTTATTAGGTGCAGCCTAGCCAGGGACTATTCCTGTTTTCTGCTATAACCATTCAACAAATGTGCTATGCAAATCCCTGAAAATTCAGTGCTGGGTTTTGTTACTTCCATTAAAGTTGACGTATTAAAAGACTGTGTGTGCAACATTCCTTGGGCATCGCTCTCTACTCTCAGACAGGGAGAGGTCCCAGGGAGCAGCTGGAACTGGGCCAGGGTACAGTCAGGATGGAGATTAGGGTAAGGTTCTTCCCCCAGAGGGTGCTGGGCACTGCCCAGGCTCCCCAGGGAATGGGCACAGCCCCGAGGCTGCCAGAGCTCCAGGAGGGATTGGACAGCGCTGCCAGGGATGCACAGGGTGGGATTGTTGGGGGCTCTGGGGAGGGCCAGGAGCTGGATCAATGATCCCTGTGAGTCCTTTCCATGGTTCTATGAAACTATAAATCTTCAGTATAAAGCAGTGATAAGTTATTATTTCAAGAATCTGTGACAAGGAATAAGAGGCTTAATAAATATCCAGCATTGCTCAAAGGAACGTGACTGAGTAATAATTGCTCTTGTACAGAAAATACCCTCTGAGAAAAAGCCTGGCTTACCCTTAACCAAGAGTTCACAGTGTTATTTATCCATGTAATCAGTTTGGGAAAATGCTCCCTTTATCAAAGCACACTCTGATTTACAGACAACTCCCTCTGGTTATCCAGGACAGGGGAAAGCCAGGAATTGTACAGTCAGGACACCCATCCATCCAACACTCCCATGATCTTTAAGTCAATCTCAATTAAGATAAAACTTTCTATTCCATGGTGTGACAGCTCACAGATGATTAATTTCTCACATGGAAGACACTAAGTTGGACAGTCCCTCAGATTGGCAGGATCTGTCACTTGTACCAGCATTTCCTGGAATTGCCCGTTATGGACAAGGATTTTATTTAGAGGGTTCTACTTTCCTGCTAGAGAAAAGCTTTTCTTTTTAAACACTATAAAGCAGCACTTCTCTCCCATGTTACTACAACAGGAGGAATTTTAAACAGCCCCAATGGGGGTTTCAAGTCTTAAAATCCTCCTTTACACGCCTCGTCACAGAACAAAAAACAATTCTCATTTATTTGAAATCAAATATGTAATTATCCATCAAATGAGATACAGAGTTTTCAGACAGCACACAGTAGGAGACTGATTGTGGAAAATATGCTGTTTTACCTTACATAATGCAGTCCACACCATCAAATCTGGACAAGTGTACAATAAAGACAGAAAAGAAGACAAGAAAATTAAGGAGAGAAAATAGGATTGCCTTTCTTCTACAAATTTGTCCTCCCTTCAGCACAGCAGCTTATTGGAACTAAGTCGGTGTCACAGAATTATAGAACAGTCTAGGATAGGAGAGACCTTAAAGTTCACTCGGTGCCACCTCCTGCCATGGGCAGGGACACCTTCCACTACCCCAAGCTGCTCCAAACCCCATCCAGCCTGGCCTTGGACACTTCCAGGGATCCAGGGGCAGCCACAGCTTCTCTGGGCACTCTGTGCCAGGGCCTGCCCACCATCCCAGGGAACAATTCCTTCCCAATATCCCATCTAACCCTGTCCTCTGGCAGTGGGAAGCCATTCCCCTTGTATTGGCATTCTAGGCCCTTGTCCAAAATCTCTCTCCATCTTTCTTGTCAGCCCCTTCAGGCACTGGAAGGTCACCATTAGGTCGCCTTCAGCTCGATGTCTCCTGCAAACCTGCTGAGGGTGCCCTCAGTCCCTTCATTTGTGTTGTTGATGCAGATATTAAACACCACTGGTCCCAGTACAGACCCCTGAGGGCCTCCACTGATCACTGACATCCATCAGGACTCTGAGCCATTGACCACCCTCTGGCTGTGACTGTGCAACCACTTCCTTGTCCATCCAACAGTCCATCCATCAAATCCAGCTGTCTCCAGTACAGAGAGAAGGATGTTGCAGGACCCATGTCAGAGGCTTTACAGAATTCCAGATAAATGAGATCTGTGGCCCTCCCTTTGTCCACTGATGGAGTCTCTCCACCAGAGAAGGTCACGGGATCAGTCGAGGATTTTTCCTTGATAAGGCTGTGCTGGCTGCCCCAAATCACCTCCCTGTGCTCTGTAAGCCTCAGCAGAGCTTCCAGGAGGGGCTGTCCCTGGATCTTCCCAGCACAGAAGGGAGGCTGATAGGGGCAGTGGTTCCCAGGTTCCTCCTTTCCACCCTTTTTAGAGATAGGGACAATGCTTCCTGTTAGAAAATTATGAATAATAAAGATGAGAAGCAAGGTTCAAACAGGAACTCCATATGTGATCTTCCTTGGGGAATAGTGACACCTCCTTAGCTGGACAGGTCTGGTTCCCAATACAGGCAGCAGTTTTAAAGAATATTAGAGCATATCCCTCTTTTCCACAGAAACATCCTGTGGGATCCACTCTGGTTGTCCCTCAGATTGTCCCAGGAGACAGAGCTACAGAGGATACAGGTAGAAGAAATCAAATCTGGCCCTGGATTCTCAAAATATTCCTCTATTTTTTCAAATTTATCACACATAAATCATGTCAGGAGAGCTTCACCTCCAGGTCAGTGAGCAGACTTTTGTGGATATAGGGATCCACAGACTCCACATCATCCTGGAACTCCTGGGATCAAATTATCTTTTCATTCACATTGATATCATAGTCCATTACAGGCTTGAAGTCTTGTGACCTGGGTGTTATCCTCATTTGCTATCAACCTTTTGCATTCCAGACGATGCAAGTCTCTGCCCTTCCCAGGATTTCCTGCACAGTGTTCAGTTCAGCAGTGCAGGCAGGAGATTTTAAGAAGAAAAAACCAAAAACCTCCCAGCCAGGGGAAAGTGGGCAACCACCCCAAGAAGTCTTGAATTTTATCCCGGTTTTGATAAGACTCATTAAATTAAGCTGTGGAAATGGGTAGGGAATTCATGAGCCTCCAAGGTCTGGGCTCTCAGGAAAGGCAAGAGAATTTCTGCTTGTGGCTGACAGATCTTCCAAGACCAGCCAAAGCTCATGCCCTACTACAAAGCTCATGTCCATTTTTCTCAATTCTCCTACCAGGAAAACAGCCAAGAAAGTCATTAGGGAAAATAACCCCCGATCCACCAATACATCACTAACACTCCAAAACAACTGAGCAAGAACAAGAATTACGTCAAAGTCTTGAACACTCTGAGAGGGAGAGACAGAAAACTGTGAATGGATTTAGAACTTTGGATTTGTCTCCTAAGGGAAGAATGATGCAGTCAGAAAACATGAGGGGAAAACCAGAAATAACATTAGAGCTTCTATTCCATGTTTTTCTTTGAAATAACAAATAATTTTTGTATTTTCAGCTTCCAGCATGAGAGGAAAAATGAAATTACTCTGGTGATGCCTCTCCAAGGCAAGGGCTGCTCCCAGAAACTGGCCAATCCAGCATTCCCGGAATTTAAAAGCCCTGAGCCTAACTAATAGCAAGAACCAGCCTTGAGCTGGTAGAAGTAAGACGAGTGTGTTCACATCTACAGCTGTTTTTTATACATCAAGTGGAGAGAGAATCCTGAAAAATGTACCCGTATTTATAGCAGAGTTTTAATATACCTATATATACCTCACCTATAAACAAACAAACAAAAAGGCTGTAAGAAGTGTGCACAGAGTGATGGAGGCACAGATACAGCAGCATTTCCCATGGGAAATGGAATATCCTGGGAAAAAAACCAGTGGCATTATGGAAGTCTGACACACCTTCCTCAGCCAGGTGATGGACGTCATTGCTCTGGGAATGACAGAGGAATATCCAGCTTCAGCTGCTGTAACTTCATTAAGCCACACAGAAATCAAACTGAGCAATTCCTCTAATTCCTTCAGCTCATGTGTGTCAGGGGCTGCCCAGGGAGGTGCTGGAGCCCCCATCCCTGGAGGTGTCCAAGGAACAAGTCACTCCTTGCTCTGATCCCTGCTTTCTCCCGACAAAACCAAGGTTCTTTGAAAGAGAAAAGCTGCCCTTGGAAGTAGCATTGGGATGTTTATGCTCTCTTCTATAACAGGAGCACGCATTACAGATAAAAATTAATGCTAGTGCCTATAATATTTTATTTTTTTTCCACACTGTCCTGTCATAAAGCTAAGAATGTAGAGAGAAACCTAGAGCAGGCCTGATTCATTTTACACACTAAATTAATTATACATACTACATCATTTTACTACAAAATAATTAAAATGTATGTGTTCTAATTGCAATGTTAAAACACTTAGACCAAGCTAACCACAAAATAACTGTGAAACCACGACAACAGCATTTACTTCTGGCAAATTCTCCAACACATCTAATGAGGTGAGAACACAGTTAAACTCCTCATATTTTAGCAAAGTCCCTTACCTCAGCATATCCCCATTGGGAAACTGTTGAATTTGGAATTTGCTGAAATTAAACCCAAATCTATGAGCATTTAGCAAGGCCTCTGGCTACCTGTGCTCAGGAGGGAAAGGGAAAACAAGTTTCACTGCATTAGAAGGGCAATAATGCTTCAAACTTCATTTCATGATGAGAAAATAAACTTATCTCCCTAAAAACCAGCATGAAAAACACTCATTTGGAAGCGTGGGCAATGTATCAAGGGGAGTAAATGATGTGTAGAAAAGGCTGCGTTGTCTCTGTGTAATTTCAACTCTGCTTTTAACTTCTTACCTGAGTTTTGCATTTCAAGACTTGATTCCTTGAATGCTGCAAATTTAAATTGTAATTCCCTAACTCAGAAGTGTTATGGTTTTTCTGCCTGTACTTCATGTAATTGGGAAGATTGGAATTCCAATCACAGCATGCAGAAAGTTCTAAGTACCCCTTTTGAAATGAACCAGATTTCACAACAGAGGGAAACTCCACCTCAGGAATCCCAGAGATTTCATGTCCAACAGACCAAGAGGAATTATCACTCCCAAACCCTACAATAAAAATATGTTGGAGAACCCAATAAACAAAACCCTCCATATAAACCATCCTTCCCCTCTGCTTTTTGACCAATACCACCTTGATGTAAGCCAGACTAAGGGAAAAGCTCTGAAGGATCCAATTTCCATTGGGAAAAGCATGAGAAACCTGGAAGGCTCAAGCCTTGACGTGAGAACCATAGGGAAACTCAGTGATGTGCTTGGACACCTCATGCAGAGCAAGTCCCACAATTTCCCAACCAAGAGGGAAAGATTTACTCAGCATAAACCTCACCAGTCCCCAAAAATGATGATGCCCTGCTTAAGTATGAAATTATTTTATAAGTGCCCTTTAATTAATTACACCTTTTTAAGGTTCTACCTTGTTTCTAAACCTTCATGGTTCATGCTTGCAAGGCTTTTACCTGTTTTGAAAAACTAGAATTTCATTTTTGTAGACCTTTAAAAGTGCTACATGTTGCTTCTTGTGTAAATGTAGTGTTTCAATTTCAAAGCTTTGAAATGCTTTTAATAAGAATGAAGACAATTTTAAATTTTAATGCATTTCAGATGAGAAGAAAAGGTAGTGTGTTAGAGAACCTCTGAAAACAGGGAGACAACTTATTGATAGTGGGTCGATTATTTCGTAAAAAGAAATTAAACAAACAAAGAATTATGAGGTCGCTTGAATTAATTTTAACTGTTAGGAAACTCAATCTTGATTGGACTAACAAGTCTGGATAGGATACTTTGGCCTTTGCTTGGGGAACAGCAGAAAACCATCACCAACCACCACGTTGCACTAAGCAAAAAGGGATGAGTTTGAAGGAAAACCTGTGGAATCTCATCACAGATCCCAAAGTGGTCTGGGATGGAAGGGATTGTATCAGGTGATGGTCCTGCCCTGGGGTCACCCCAAACCCTGCAGCTCCAGGCTGGGACAGAGGGGCTGGAAAGGGCAGGAAAGGCCCTGGGGGTGCTGTGCCAGTGGCTGGACAGGAGCCCAGGGGGCACAGGGGGGCACAAGGCCAATGGCCCCTGGGCTGTGCCAGCCGTGGGGTGGCCACAGACCCAGGGCAGGGCCCGTCCCCTGGGCTGGCCCTGCTGAGGGACCTCGAGGGCTGTGTCCAGTTCTGGGCCCTCCTGGCCAAAGAGCCCTGGAGGGGCTGGAGCGTGTCCAGGGAAGGGAACGGAGCTGGGGAAGGGGCTGGAGCCCCAGGAGAGGCTGAGGGAGCTGGGAAAGGGGCTCAGCCTGGAGAAAAGGAGGCTCAGGGGGAACCTTCTGGCTCTGCACAACTCCCTGACAGGAGGGGACAGCCAGGGGGGTCGGGCTCTGCTCCCAGGGAACAGGGACAGGACAAGGGGAAACGGCCTCAGGCTGTGCCAGGGAGGCTCAGGTTGGAGAGCAGGAGGAATTTCTCCATGGAAAGGATGCTCAGGCCTTGGCAGGGGCTTGCCCAGGGAGGTGATGGAGTCCCCATTCCTAGAAGTGTTCAAAAAATACATGGATGTGGCACTTGAGGATATTGTTTGGTGGAGAACAGGGTGGTGCTGCTGGTTGATGGTTTGACCTGATGGCCTTGATCTTTTTCAACTGTAATGATCCTGTGATCCTGTCAAGATTCTGGGCCAGATGTGAGCACCATAGCAGTCCCCCATCTCTGACAGTCCAGCAGCACAGTAAGGTCCTCCTACATGGACAGAATCCCAGCCTGCTCCTGATTCAGAGCCAGGATCCCTCTGACTGCTATCTTAGGATGCCTGCACTGAAAGCCATGGTGCAGGAGGGTGTTGGAAGGAGCTCTGAATGTGCTGCTGGTGACTTCCAGGCCGATACAACTGCACCTGCAGTCAGAGCTGCACCTACAGCCTCCTGCCTGAGCCCCTTGCAGCTGCAGGTTGGTCTGTGAGCAAAGCAAACCTGGGCCTGTGCAAGCTCTGATCACACACCCTGCAGCAGTGAGGGTGTGATTCAGATCAGGAACCATTCCTCAAGGTGACAGCATTGTAAATCCTGTTTAATAAACCTGAAGTGGGAGCTGTGTTTGATCACACGCAAAAACTTTTTGCTGTTCTTTCAAACAAGGGGATTTTCCCAGGGTATAAAGGAACAAGAGCCTTCAGACTTCAATGATTCACTTCCGTATTTATCAGACCAGCTCCAGCTAATCCTGGACGCAAGTCTGACACGCCCAAACAACACACTGCTGTCTGTGCTGGACCATTACTGAGGGAAACAAAATCCCTTCTGTTGGAATAGGAGCTTCTAAGGAAATCATGGAAGGCAAGAAAATTTCCAAGGACCCGATTGAGACTACTAAATATGCAGGGCAACATTTAGATGACACAAACCCACTGCATCTCGAGGCTGGATTCTGCCCGAGTCTGGATAATTCTGCCCAAATCTGGGCAGTTCTGCTGCTGTGCCCCTGCTCCAGGTCCCTGTGGGGAACACATTGTTTGGCTGCTGCTTTTGCTGTGACTGACTACACTCCGAGGTTCTGCTGAACAAAGCTGTGATTTATTTCTGCAGAGACATCAATATTGAAAATACCACCTCCTGAAAATTAATAGAGTCTCTGAGAAGCAGGAAGTTATTCTCCCACTGCATCTCTGCCATCACTCAAAGCATGGCCTTTATCACGGAACACATGAAGGATTAACACTGACTCCATGGTACCAAATTAAAAGAAAATGTCTTGGAAATTAACTCAACTTTCATGAAAGCTTCTGCCAGACCTAAAAGCTGAAGACACTTGAAAGTAAATATATCATGAACAATTTGGCAGTATCAGTTTCTTCACACTGACATTTAATATTGACTCTGAGAGATCAAAACCCTCCAAAAAATCTCCATTGTCAGGGAGTCTGCTCCTGTCACAGCAGCAAGATTCAGCCTGGAATTCCTTTAATTCCCTTCTTATCAGCAGCCTTAGACAGAGTTCTCTGTCTCTGAGAACTCTTTTGAGTTTCTCAGCTCTATGTTTGCACACTCATGACCCCAACCTGTTACTGCCAGTGGAAAACAAACAGCAGAAAACATTGGATAACCTCCACTATTTCATGTCCCAGAAGGTTATCCCTACTCCCTTGAACAGTGAGTTCAAGGCAGTCTAGTGAGGAATGGATTATTCTCTACCTTGTCTATTTAAAAACTTCTTTTCCTCTAGAAATAAGCACTTTAATTTAAGGAATTAGAAAGAATAACTAATTGAAATAATCTGAGGGCCTGGTCTGTGATTAAAACCTGCTGAAGTTGTAGCTGCTCCCCTTCAAACTCAGAGCACTTTGAAATCAGACAGGGATCTGCATTTTCCTAAATTTCTGCATTTCCCCCTTTGCAGTACCTAAAGAGAGTTTATGAGAAGGCTAGAGAGGGACTTTTCACAAGGGACTGTAGTGACAGCACAAGAGGAAATGGCTTTAAGGGGAAGGAGTGCAGGGTTAAGTGGGATATTGGGAAGGAATTGTTCCCTGGAAGGGTGGGCAGGCACAGGGTACCCAGAGAAGCTGTGACTGCCTCTGGATCCCTGGAAGTGCCCAAGGCCAGGTTGGATTTTGGGGCTTGAAGCAGGGAGTGCAATGGGATGAGCTGCAAGGTCCCTTCCAACCCAAACCACCCTGTGAATCTCTGAAGTGCAGTGAAGATTCCTGCTTTTCTCCCTTGGAGAGATCTCAACGACCTTGTTAACTGCAGGAATTTCTAGGAGAGCTCAACCATCCTCTGCAAAGCATTACTTCCAGTCTAAAGAAACAAATGAGCATTTTTAAATCCTTCTTCCACTGGAAGTTCCAGCCTCTGCAACAACCACATAAACAGAGCAGCATAAAAATGTCTAAGATGACCAATTGGTAATATTCTTAATTGACTCTAATAGCAAAGATTTACAGTTCATTTATCTGCATGTAATTTCAAGTGACTCTTAATATTTTTTACCATTTTTTAAAATCAGAAAACTGGATGCAAGTTGAGTTCATAGGTACACCAGGTAATATAGACCTGGCACAATAAAAATTATGAGTTTGAAGAGAATACAGGTTTAGTTCCTGAATTTGTGAAGCATAGCATAATGAATGCATCTCATTTCACTTTTAAAGCAACCTGAACAACACACCATCTTTTTTGCAAGCAATTACTCTCCACCCACTGGGACTGTGAGGACAAGAAGTTTGCAAGGACAAACCGTGTAGGTTAGGAAAGGTCCAAGTGTGAAAGAATTACATGGATCAGTTTCATCCTTCAGCCATTTCACCTCAGCACAGGGAGAACAAAAATCCCATTAAAACCCGGCATTAAAAGCACCGAAGATCAGAGACACGGGACACAACTAAAATGTGAGCTATAGTTTTAGTATATTTAATTATCATTGCAGGACAATGAGGTCTTGATTCCATCACTTGATCTTAGATGTCCCATCATATACAGAGACAAGGTCACTTGCAAAAATATGAAAATACTCTTCCAGGAGTCACAGTCAAATCAATAGATAAGAAAATGTATTTCTGGTTTTGTTTGCTGTTGTTGTTGTTGTTTTGGGTGTTTTTGTTGTTGTTGTTGATTTTTGTTGGGTTTTTTGTTTTTTTTAAACATTACCATTCAACCTTTTCCTCATGAATCACAGAAGGCTACAGAAGAAATAGTCAATTATAACTCTGCACAATCATGTCCTTCTCTTCTGTTTCACCTTCTACATCTCTGTGAAATGAATCTCATCCTAATGGCAAAAGCTGTTTTTTTTCTCCCTAACAAACAAAGGAATTAAATGATCTCCACATCATCAGTGGTTTTCTCCAAGAATACAAATAAATGAAACAACAGCACTATGGCAACTTTTGAAGAACACGGCTGGAATTTGAATTATTTAAGCAAATCTGGTAAATCGCTCCCAATAATCCATCTTCAAGTACTTTAGGAACCTCAAAGGGCAATTAGCATTTACACCTTTTTTTTCAAACAAACCTTAGTGGTGAAAAATGACTTGCCATGACCCGGAACTTATAAAATAAAGAAAAAATTTACTAAATTCGGTTATTTGCCTCAAGAGTCAGCCCAGGAACTGGATGTTCCCATTGCCTGAGCTCACATCCCCAGCATGGCTGACACAGCCAGGGACTTGGAAGGACTGGGAGTCCTTGAACTTTTGGTTGGATGTCTTTGGTTCTGAGTTTCCTGCTTATTTAAAGCCAAGGGAAAACAGCAGTAGGTTGCTTGATTTGAGAGAGGAGATGATCCTGTTTCTCTTCTCTTGTCCCAAAGACACCTCGTTTGCTGTCCCCAGAGTGGAAATTTGCCAGATCTCTCTCAGTGTTTTTCTTTTTTCTCCTTCCAAGTGAGGTCTCTGTATCATAAATTGCCTTTTCCTCTCTGCTTCCTACAGATCTTGGTTCACTCAGCCTTATCCTTTTCTGTCTCAGCCTTTGAGAGTTTGGATCAAGCTTTTATATACCAAAACTTCCTCATAACCACGTGTTAAAGTTAGGGTTTGGGGGGGGATGCAACGCATCCTCCAGCTATGCACACACAGCAGTGCACACTTCCTCTTGGAATTTCCAATTTCTCTGGCTCCTAGAGAAAGGGACACTTCTGTGCCACTGTATTTAGTAAAAAATGTCCTGTTCATTTGTGCCTGATTATGAACATTTCCATTTTAACCTGTCCATTGACAAGATGTGTTGGTGTTTTTATTACTTATTTGTATTCAGACCCCAGCACAATCTATCATTTATATGGCACACATATTTGTTAGTGATCTGAGATAAATTTTGTAATTAGAGGTTTTGGATAACAGTTCCTGGCTATTCTTAAAAAGTTTCTTTGTGAGCAACAGCTGTAAATTACAATTTTGCTTTGAGAGCTCTGCATGTACAGACCAAATAAAATGATAATATATGGGAAAGCATCAACTGTAACTCATAAAATGTAATGAGGTATTAAAAATGGAAATATTGGAGCAGTTTATAACTTGACCTGCCACAGAATTCAGCATCAGGAGCATCACAATGGTCAAATCTCACAGAAATGTCTCTTAAAATCTAAATACACATATTTTTTATAAAGTATACAGAATAAATTAGAGCACAACTGACAGCCATTCCAGGTTGCATCTCTGCATTTCTAAACCAACTCTTGCCATATTTTGCTTTTTTTTTCCTTCCAAAACTTCCCAACTACCTAGCTAAAATAATGTTTGGATCTGAAAAATCTTTGCTTATGGCATTTCCTCCACCCACATAAGATCAAAGTTTGGTTCAAGCAATTATAGTTCCAATGAGGGCAGCATCTGGACTCATTTCATGCCTGCACACCATTCTGCCTTCCCTAGTTTCTGCCTGATTTCGTCCCTATTTTGCTCTACCTCCCTAGGATTGATTCATCACTCACTGATTCCTCCCAAGGCTCAGGAGGTTCTTTTGACCTCCTCACAGATTTTTCTCTCTTTTAAAATGAATCTATTTATTGGGGAAGACATAAATATATCTTCTACAAGGCCATTTAAAGTCCCATTTTGGTCATCTTATGGAATAGGGGAAAATGGAACTGGTGTAACAGGTCAGTTGTTGCATGTGCTTTGTACCCACAGAGGAGTTTGATCTGTTTTTTCCCTTTTTAGTGTGGATATAATCTTTCTGCAGGAGAAAAATGGAGAGATTTTCTGGCAAGAGTTCCAAACTGCCCTTTCCTCCCCTCTGCTTAATTCAGCTTGTCCTGTCAAAGATCCTGTCAGGTGAGCAGATTATTAAGCAGGTACCCAGCAGTGCTCAGGGCATGCCCTCTGTGTCTTTCTCCCTCCACTGAGGAGTTCATTCAGCTTTGCCTTCAGCAGGAGGCAGGGAAGGGCACATTTGAATTCTCTGCTGAAATCAATCCCACTGAATGTGGGGACAGTCCCCCATAAAAAACCACCAGAGGAGGTCAAAGCAAGGCATTGCAAAACAACAAACAAAAACTTAAACAGAAACAAGCCCAGTGGAGGGAAATTCCAACCTGAATTGCCTTGTCCTTTAGGATAGATTTATTTCATCTGTTTGCAATGTATTAGTAGCAGTATCATGGAATTGCAGAATTGTTAACATTGGAAAAGGCCTCCAAGATCATCCAAATCCAGTTGCCAAACAGAACCACCACCCTGTTCACCACGAAACCATATCCTCAAGTGCCACATACACGTGCTTTTTGAACTCTTCCAGGAATGGTGACTCCATCACCTCCCTGGGCAAGCCCCTGCCAAGGCCTGAGCATCCTTTCCATGGAGAAATTCCTCCTGCTCTCCAACCTGAGCCTCCCTGGCACAGCTTGAGGCCGTTTCCCCTTGTCCTGTCCCTGTTCCCTGGCAGCAGAGCCCGACCCCCCTGGCTGTCCCCTCCTGTCAGGGAGTTGTGCAGAGCCAGAAGGTTCCCCCTGAGCCTCCTTTTCTCCAGGCTGAGCCCCTTTCCCAGCTCCCTCAGCCTCTCCTGGGGCTCCAGCCCCTTCCCCAGCTCCGTTCCCTTCCCTGGACACGCTCCAGCCCCTCCAGGGCTCTCTGGCCAGGAGGGCCCAGAACTGGACACAGCCCTCGAGGTCCCTCAGCAGGGCCAGCCCAGGGGACGAGCCCTGCCCTGGGTCTGTGGCCACCCCACGGCTGGCACAGCCCAGGGGCCATTGGCCTTGTGCCCCCTGTGCCCTCTGGGCTCCTGTCCAGCCATGTCCACAGGTGGAATAGCACTGAGATCTGCTGCCACAAAGTCTTTAGTGCTGCTCCTTCCGTGTGCTTCACATTACTAACGCAGACTCCGAGGGTGTGACGGGGTTTTGACCCACTGGGCTCCGAGTGCACAGAGCTGCTGACATTCCCAGCTCAACATTCCCAGACATTGCTGTGTAATCCTGGGAACTTCACTGTGGAGCCAGGCAAAAAATCAGGGAAGTTCAATCCCTTTGTGAGGAGATTCCCAGTGTCTCACTGATACAGGGTATGGACATCTGGGTACTGCCAGCTCTAAATCCTCATTCCTCACTTTGCCATTAAAATGTGTCCCAGAGAAAGAGACCTTACAACAAATGCTCTTCATTCATCAACTACTGCAATTAGGCAGCACTCAGCAGACCTCAGGGCATTCCTTTGATGCAACACTGATTCTTCCGCAGGAATATTTGATGTACAAACCACGTTTCCCCTGCTAAGTGCTACTTCAGGCAGCACTAAAACAGTTAAACACTGGCTCTCCCTCCAGTGTTCTCACTTATTGTGACTCAGAGTTTATCTCTTTAGCCAGACAGGTCATTAATTTTCCCAGGTGTTTATTATCCACATGAAATGTCCTATTCCACTGGTATCAAGTGTTTTATATCTGTGGCTTTGCCTGTGTGAAATCAGTGAGATGACCAAAGACCTTGATATTATCTTGACGTTATTACTCAATATGACATCTCTATGCCTTGCTCTCTTGAGCATAGTAAAAGTAGTTTTATAGTCAATTTTCTTGCCAAATAAATCAAGCCGTAATCCCCTTGCCCCTCCAAAATCCATGATTTTTTTCCTGAGGTAGTGTAGGTACCAAAAGACACACTATATGACTGCCTACTAAACTTCAGGCTCCCAAAGTAGACGATGAATTGCTGCCATTTATTAGACAACTCAACTTAGTATCAGTGCCAAATCACACAAAATCTTGAGATCTTGCTCTGAGACTCCAATTTGGGAGAGCATTCTCCTTTCCCAAAGACCCTGCTTTTAATGTTAAAAGCCAAGTTTGACAGTTTTACTCATTAACTAATGCCTATATTTTCAGAGGAGGGATGGGTGGCCATATATCATAGGAAATTGGTAGTAGATCTTTCTCTTTTCCTGGCACACTCTGGGAGCTTTTTTAGATCTGCGTCCCCTCAGAAGAGCAAGGAAAATGGCACAGCAATGTATCTGTTAGCTACACAGTATGGATTCCTTTTAATTTTTTTCTCTTTTTCATACATACTCCTAAACGCTTCTTCCCCTGCAATGGGGTGTCAGTCTCTGAGAAATGGAGCTCTCAGTTACAGCTTCGTTTCACATTCTTCCTTCACATTCCTGGGACTCACCTTTGTTAGCACCTTGCTTTTGTCTCCTCTCAATTGCACCAGTGCCAAGGACAATTATGCCTTTCATGCCATACAGCACATTCCTGTTTTGTTGTCTTCTCCATTTTTTATTTGCATCTGCTAAAAAACTCCTTTCCAACCAGAGGCTCTGTCAGTATCTATCTCTTGAGCTTCCTGACAGCTTCACTCCTCAGCAGCTTTACTTTGCATGGTCTTCATCTTTCCTGCCCTGGGGGTTATGACAAGGCTGATCTGTCACCTTGTCCCTTTATCCAAGACATGGGGTGCACTGATTTCCATGAAAAAAAAATCCCTTTCCCTCCTGGACGGCTAGGAAGAATATAGACTAAAATATGTGCAAAACACATGTTCCTGAGGAAAAGGGCTGATGAAAAAGACATCAATGTGAGTAAGAGGAAAGTAAAAGGTAAGTGATAAAAGTAAGTGAAGGTAAGTAAAAGGGAAAGAAATAAGGACCAATAATATATAAAAAGGGCAAAGGAAGAGGTTTGTGCTGGAAATGCTCTGTTTTGATAGGAATCTGCTTTGAGGGCACAGAAAGCATTGGACTCTTGGTCACTCCACAGCCCAGGGCAGAGACTTCACTCTCCATGCACTGCTTTGGTGAGACACACACCCAGGAGCCAAGGACATCATGGGAAGCAGACAATTTGCAGACAAGTGGGCATCCAAAAGAGGAGGGAGATTCCAAATGCAGCTGGGGATAAATGGAACTGGATGGAGAATGCAACATGCATCTGGGGCTGCAGCCAATACACCCTGCCTCAAGGAATGGAGCTCTACAAAAGGAAGCAGCCAGACTTGGAGGGGATTTCTCCCTCAGCTACAGTCCGATCTCTCCTGGAAAACACCACTGTGACAGCAATGGCTTGAACAGTCATTGCAGCCCTTGCACAAGTTTAATATTTCCACGAAAATCCTTTAAAACCAAACAACAGTAACTCAGCTGATGCAAGAGCAGCATTGTGCTTGTCCTCAACTGCAACTTCTGAAAACAAGGAAACCAAATGAAAGCAATATGCAAATGAAGTCTTATCTCTGCCCCCACACACCTGCAATGCACACACTCATTTGCCTTGGTATTATCTAGGAATGTCCTCCAGTGCAGCTCTGAGCTGCTGCCACACAATTAAACCCACATCTGTTAAATTTTATAAACTCTTTGTCCTTGATAACCTCACCCTTTTAACACTCTGCTTTTATTTAACCATCTCTAAGCCCACAGACAAATCCATCTGCCACTTCATTCCTGTCAGCTAGGAGAAGATCCAGGCCCTGTTTGTAGTTATTTCACCCTTCTCTTTGAGCCTTCCAAAGCTACAGCTCCATAAGGAAACCACAGCTAATCCCAGGGTAATTAAACCCAACCAACACAATGAAAACAGCTGGAGGGCCCAGAAAGAAAAATTTCACCCTCTCCAGCCAACAATATGAAAATAAAAAAATTAATCTTCCTCTGAGAATGCTGGACAGAACAGGAAAAGGCCTAAATGAAATAGAACTGCAACATGAACAAACATGAACTATGATAAACTGAGACCCATAAGACAACTGAATTTGCCCACAAATCTGGTATTAATGAATTGACAGATCTGACTTCTCCACATCACTTAAAAATTAACCAGCTCTGAGGACAGAGGGGAAAATACTGAGTCTGACTGATTGTTTTTAATGCTTGCATCTTCTAGCAGAGAGACTAAAAGGGATTAAATGATGGGAGAAATTACTAATGTCAAATTATTAATGACATAATGATTAATGTCACAGCTACTTAAATGCATAATAGAAGAGATTTCTTCAGAGAACTTGTTTTCTGTGAAGAGCAGCTTTGTGAAACCAGTCTAAATCTTTTTGTCTCTGATTTATTACAGAGCTCCGCATGAATACTCCTCACTAGTTTGAAAGCAAAACCAGTGAGAGACTCCAAGTCAGAAAAACAATTTAATAGAAAAAAAAAAAAAATGCATGCAATAGTACAAACGAAAACCACTGACAGTCAGAATGCAACCTGACACCCTGTCAGTCAGGGTGTTGGTAGCAGTCCCATTAAATGGTGGCTGCAGTCCTCCTGTAGTGACAGATGTGGTTCAGTTGAAGCAGTGCTCCTGTAGAAGGGTGCCGTTTTCTTCCGTATCTCCAGCGATGATGTGGAAAGGTTCAATTTTCCTCTGGGATCCAGTGGAAAAAGGCTGCTCTGATGTTTCAAATCTCATTTTTTTTCTAGGTAGGAAAGGCTTGGCTCCTCCCTCTGGCTGGAGCATCTCCCAGTGGTACAATGTGATTTGATCAGTCATGCAGTGGGACCCAATGGCCCATTACAGAAGATATCTTCCTGGAGGAAGGATGGGTTGTGGAAGAGATAAAGAACACTGCCCCACGTGATTTTTAACATATGGCCCATTAGCAGAGAATATCTCCCACAGAGATAATGATCACTGCCCCACCTCATTTCAACAGACGGTGATAAGAATACATACTTTTGGGCACATCTTTACATTGTAACCCAGGACACAGGCGTTCTCCAAAATGATTCTGGAGCTTCTGCATCAACTGCTGTGAAGTACAACCTTTCATGTAGCTGGGGTTTATCCAGGTGATCCAGCTCAAATGTCCTTTCTGTAATAAATTTCTTATCACTTGGGCTACTCTGTTCCACAGAAGTGAATTGTCATACTGAAAACTGCCTGTTCACTCAGAGTTTCTTAGAAAATAAAGTACCAAACACATCTCAGCCTCGTTTTCTATATTACATGAAAGCATTCACTCTGGAAAAGGCAGAACATCTTTGGCCTTGGCGTTTTCCAACAAGGGAACAGCCAGAGAGGGCACATGAAGTGAGGACATGGATGTAGTACAGAAAACATTTCTATTTAACCAGCTCTAAAATGCCAAGCACATGGTGAAGAGAAAGGTCCTGGGCAAAAGCTAACCAGCATTCAAGTTTATTTTCCTTTTGCTGTTTTTCCAGTATTTGTTTTTTGTTTTTTTTTTAAATAACAACCTTTATAAACTTCTGACATAAGAAATTAAACAAATTGCCTGCAATTCAGCAACTCAGGCACAACTCAGTGCTGGCATTTGTCTTGTCATTAAGCAACAAAATTCAGTCACACCAAATCTCTACTCTTTACTAACCTTGATAGCTGTTATTATCCAGCCAAAACCAGTGTCCCCAGGGGAGGCAGCTCATTTGTCTGCCCTGCAAATACAGCTCCCAGCTGCCTGTTCAGCATTTAATTGCAGACAACCGACAAGAAGGAGACAAGGTAACTCCCATGGCTGACAAAAACAAGCTGAGGAGGTTTTTTACAGCTGCTGCCTTCCAGTGACAGTCACGCCCCAAATGTATGTGATTAACAGAGACACGAGCATGGGAAGAGAAGGATGCACAGAGAGTTGGATAATCAGATCTCTGACATCAATGAAAGGCTTGCTGCACATGAAAGACATGGGTCTGCTGGATGCTCGCAGGGCTGGAGCCCCTCTGCTCTGGAGCCAGGCTGGGAGAGCTGGGGGTGTTCAACCTGGAGAAGAGAAGGCTCCAGGGAAACCTCAGAGCCCCTTCCAAGGCCTAAAAGGGCTCCAGGAGAGCTGGAGAGGGACTTGGGAAAAGGGATGAAGTGTCAGGAAAAGGGGGACTGGCTTCCCACTGCCAGAGGGCAGGGATACATGGGATATTGAGAAGGAATCGTTCCCTGGGAGGGTGGGCAGGTCCTGGCACAGGGAGCCTAGAGAAGCTGTGGCTGCCCCTGGATCCCTGGAAGTGTCCAAGGCCAGGTTGGACATTGGGCTTATACCACCCTGGGATAGTGGAAGGTGTCCCTCCTCAGTTTTGGGAATTGGACTTCGCAGCCTTTAAAGGTCCCTTTCAACCCAAACTATTCCACGATTCTTAAACCAGAACTCACAGAGTTTATAAAGTACCTGGAGCAAGGTACCCTAATCCATTTATTATTAATAATTATTATTATTATTATTATTATTCTATAATGAAAAAATAAAATAATATAACCCAATTGGAATCTTTTCTGTCAAGAATACTAGATGTGAGTAAAGATGAGAACGAGATAGTGAGGCAATTTACACATTCCTACTCCTATGAGACTCCTTTGAGCAGTTAAAACAAGGGATCCTTGCAGAGTGGGATGGAGATCACACTAAAGTGCAAAGGAGAGGTACAGCATGGAAAACCAGAACAATAGGCATGAATGGGAACAACTGTGTGAGGGAAAACTTCCCTTGAAATCCTCTTGGAGCTGTTAATGCATGAAAGATGAGAAAATTCTCTAATTTAACTGCAGTTAAATGGAAGAAGCTGGAATAAAAACTCCATTATGACTTTAGTGGCAGGTAGCAAAGATAAATGGAGAGAAAACAGTGCCTTGCTCTGGATCCCTAATTGGAGTCTCTAGTTTTCCCAAATAACTGGCACATTTGACTTCTCCCAGCAGGAGAATATGTGCTAATAATGCAATATTTTAGCCTACTAAACCCTCCAATGATCAAAAAGAACATTGTAAAGGCTTGAGCAGCGCAGCAGAGGACAACAACAAGTAGTCAGGGGCTGGAGCCTGAGCCACATAACAAAGCATTGGCTCCTAGCAAGGCAAAAAAACAGGACATCAAGTGGGAATGGTACTGATGTAGCCCAAATCCTGGAGAAGGGCCTCATTCATGGGAATGCCTTCAGCAAGGCAAAGCAAGAGATCATATTCTGAGTTCTGAACTGCTGTAACCCGCAAGCATTTCCCTACTTTTCATTGAAATGGCTACAAAAAGCACCTCAGGAAGAGCACGATGCTGTGCCCAGGGAAGAGACAGGAGGCACCTCCAGGGCCTCTGGGTTGTGGGACAATAAAAGCTGCTCAGTTGTCTCTCCCCTAAGCTCCATCTTCCTCCTCTGGAGGTGAAGAATGACCTGTGGACAGGGAGAGAGACTGGCACAGGGCCCATAGGGAGGGGAAACCTTAATATTGTTCTTTAATTGCAGCATAAAAAAGTGGTTCAGTATGAACACTAAATATTTCCTGTTTTCTGTGGTATTTATAAAGAGAAAAAAGAATCCACAATTCCTTTTAAAGCAGAACACATATGGATTTCCTGAACTCCAGGAGCTGCTTGGAGCTGCTTGGAGCTGCTGCTCTTCCCCAGCAGCCCAGTCTCAGGTTTATATTTGACTATCACTTGTGCCATCAAGTCATATTCAGTATGTATTCAGTGAGATGTATTCAGTGCACTTCATAAGACAAATGCAAGTGAAAACGAACACCTTTATCTTAACAGAGATGATGATCTTCTCCCTGTGGGATTATTGAATTGCCCTACTTATAATTTTCGCTCTTCTAGGACCTGTCATAACATTCACAGAAATTTTTCCATTAACTTTCATGGAAATTGAGTTGCCTTCTTGGTTTTGGAGATTCTGTATTCTCTGACTCAAATTGTTTCTGAAATGAATAAAAGCCTTTTTTGTATACAGGGAAAAGAGTATTCTAAATGTAATTCTCTTTTTTCTTATTTTATTTTTTTATTCAATCAAAAGATTTTTCACCTTTTAAATCTGCCTTCAGCTCAGCTTAACAAGAGCATCGACTCTGCTCCTACCATGCCTTAATGATGAATTCATTCCTGCAAAATCCAGGTCTGATTATCAGCAAAAATAAGGGACATTGCCTTCATATTTTCCTGCTCTTTTCAGAGGTTTAGTCTGTTACACCCCTGGACATGACAGAACATAAAAGACTGCCAAGTGCATGTAAACAAGAGCAGCAAATGCATCATCCCAAAGTGAACAGGCAGGGAATAAAGGATTGGAATGGACCTCTCAGGACTCCCTGTGCTTTCCCCAGCCACCACTCACCAATCATTGCTTAAACATTTCCTCAATTTGCCAAGCTATTTATTAAAGCCCAGGAATATTTTCAGTACCTGTGCTTTCCCCAGTCCCTCTATTAGTTGCAAATACCCTCTTTCACCTCTGGAAGTTCAGTTCCTACCTCTGCTCCAGCCACTTTCCTGCTGCTTGAACAATACTGAACTTAATAATTACCTTTTGCAGCTGCCTCCAAACTCATCCAGTGCCACCCCTGCCATGGTCAGGGACACCTTCCACTATCCCAGGTTGCTCCAAGCTCCATCCTGTCTGGCCTTGGACACTTCCAGGGATCCAGGGGCAGCCACATCTTCTCCAGGCACCCTGTGTCAGGGCCTCCCCAGCCTCACAGGAAGGATTTCTACACAATGTCTCACCTGAATTTCCCCTTTTTCAGTTTGTATCCATTGCTCCTTGCCCTATCACTCCAGTTCCTGAGGAAGAGCCCTCTCCAAGTGGTTTTATCAATAATTCCTCACGTGAGAACATTCTTTCTGAAATACAGCAGATGCGTGGATGGACAAAAGTGTCTATGGACTGCGTTGTGTTTGGGATGCTTCTACTCACATTTACCTTCATCCACTCTTTAATCCTGAACTGTTCCCATTGCTCTCTCTGAAAGCACAGGACTGAAATCTCTTTCTCTTTCATTTGTTTTGGAAATCAATATTTCCCAACACCCACAAAATACCACTAATAAATTTCCTCTTCAATTTCTTAGACTTTCCTTGCACTGACCAGGCTTTTGGGACTGGTCTTGCAGATGCCTGGAAACTTCCCTTCCTCTCCTTAGACTGAAAGTTAGAAACATATTTTCACCTGACACCTAAAGAAATTATTGTTCCTTCCATATCCAGCTTGATTTGATCCCTTTGGCACGTATCTGAATTCACTCCTGTCCTTGGTTGCTGTGAATGCAGCCCACAGAAAAGGAAGACACTTCTATTTTTAGATAAAAGCAAACCAAAACAAAATTTAAAAAAAGACCCTGGGAGTACTTTGTTCATGACTTCCCATCTTTCTGCTTTGCTTTCTCTGCTCTAACAGAAGCTGAGGAGGTCTCAACATGTGCTGAGGAGTTCCAGACTGGAGGTTGGGATTTGGGAGTAGTAGCTTTAGAGAATTTGGTTCAAAAGAATTTGCTCATTCCAGTGTATCCTTTTAATTCAAGCAAAGTGTTTAAGTATAGACACACTGTGTCAAGGAAATTTGCTCTATCTAATGCTCTCAATGCAGCAAAATAGATAACAGGAAGCAAATCAATAATGATTCAAGTATAAATACAGGAAATATAAAGCTTAAGGTCAAGAAATTTTAGGAACCCCAATGCCAAGCAGAACCAAATTTCCCAGATGAGATCAGAGAAGAGGGAAGAAATGAACCTGGGTAGAGTTTACTGACCCAAAAGAAAGGCACCAACTCCCAGTCATAGCGCAGAGTGCTCAGGCTTTGAATGTGCTGATTGCAAGGGATGCAAAATCCTATGAGGAAAGAGACTTGATGAACTCAAATTAGCAGAAATCTAAAAGAAATTCCATTAAAAAAACCCGCATGATACACGGCATTTATGATAAGACACCACAATTCCTGTTTTATCAGCCACAATGGTGTCTTGAAGGACCTCCACTAGACAGGTTACTCAAAAACTCATCCAAACTTTGGCATCTCTATTGCATAAAAAGTGAAATGCAACTGAAATGTTTATGGACTTTCCCAGTCATTGATTGAAATATCAAAAGACAGAAATAAAACTTCTCAGTCAGTTCCTGACTACATTCACACAAATATTAGTGTTAACCTCAGTCTCCCAAACTTGCCTATCTGAAATGTCAAATCTCAGTTTCATCATTTAAATTAAAACTCAATTACTGCAATTGTTAACCATAAACAAGTGTAACATGATTACATGTAACACCATATGTGAGATGTTTGCTGATTAGGATCTGTAATAAATCTCCTTCATTACTTTGAAGTCCACTTTTGTTCATTTTTGAAGATGATCATTCAAAATGTTTTTATCTCCTCTTCATGAGGAAAACAAATGAAGGAAAATACACTGTGCTAAATGCAGCTTCTCTTTCACTGAAGCTATTTCCTGATAGAAACCTGGAGTTTCTCTCCTTGGTTTCAGGCATCTAAAATGAAATAAAACACACTTTAAAAACTTAATGACTGTGCTATTGTAGCACTCATTTTAATTCTCCCACTTTACCAACATGTGTGGGAGAAACTTTGAAACACTGAGATTGTTTAACAAGAAAAATTAAGGTTTATGCTCTTGTTCAATTAATGACAGTATTATTTCTCTTCCATCCTAGTTTTCCCACAGTTCCCCTGGCATAATGATATGTTTAGGATACTGTAGTAAAACATTTGCTCTAAAATATTTTTTTCTCCAGGAGTTGCTTTACAAGCATTTCTGCAAGGCAGATCTGGATATGGGGCTGGCAAGTAGAGGAGGAATGTGGGGTATCAATCCTACAGCAGAGCTGGAACTGAAAGCATTTAAAAGAAAAGCAAATCTTACAAGGAAATTGAAAATTATACTACAGCTAAATTACATTTTTGCCCATCTCTGCACCGGATTATAGAAGCTACCAGGAGTAATCCAACCTTTCCCTGCTGGGGTGACCTCAAGTAACCAAAACCTTGGAAGCAGATCCAAGCAACCACCTCTAAGAAGAATCCAGAATTGATCTCTTCTGTCTCCCACTAGGGCGAACAAGTGGTTTTACCTCCTATGGCTTTTCCTTCTATACAATTTTTCTTTCAACCTTAAATCCACATCTTTTGTCCTGATTAGTTCCAATCTAGTGAGGGCAGAGCCCTCTCAGAGGGCGGCAGTTCCCAGGGATACAACTACCTCACTGGAAAGAGCGAACCGAAAAGCTCTTGCTCGTTCTGCTTCCCAAAGGCGTGGAGTCTAATTCCTATAGTCTTGAGATCTGCAGCTCTCACCAGGTTCCTTAAATCAGTCCCACAGTGGGGCGCTCTAAACCTGGCTGTTCCCTGAAGAGCTTCAGAGTTGTTTCTGAAGGTTTCCGTGGAAAACTCCTTGGAGTCTCTAATTAGTGCTCTGCTCCTTGGGTCCTGCTTGTCTGAAAAGCCAATCACCTGTTCCCAGAGCATCCTGGTTTTGGATTCAGTGCTCTTGTTCCTACACGAGAGCTCTGCAAACAAGAGCAATGATCAGGTGGTGAAAAGCCGTTCCCTGTTAAGCTGTTCGAGGCATCTGGAACAACAGCTGCCTCTCTATGTCTGCACAGCAGTTTGCATTTGGAGATTTCACTTATTTACCCCTTTTTGCAGCACACCAACTTATCCATGAAATTCTAATCACTTCCAACATGACTCCAATTGCCTTTCATCATGCTAAATTCTGCCTTATTTCCTCCACACTTGCTGTGGATTTTTCTCCTTGCATAGAACAAAGCCCCAGTTTTGTGTTACACCTCCAAGCACCCACTCCATGGCTTTTCCTCCGGAGGAGCTGTGCCTGCGTTCTCCACCTGAATTTTGAGTTGGGATATAATTTAACTCTCAACTGCATAACACCCAGAGAGTTTGGACAAGCTGAAACCAGGGTCACAAAACAAGGAGGCAGTACCATTGGAGGACCCTTTTCTTTGCGTTGCTGCTTTTCTCCTCCCACCAAGGTCATCCTTCTTCAAAACTGAGAATAAGACACCTTCAACAGGGCTAAAGCTGCCAAAATCCCTCTTCTTTTACTTTTTGTGACTCAAGCTATTAGTAAAAGAAGATACATAAAGAGGAAGCTGAAGTAAAGGTTGATGACTCGATGAGGAAAGAAGAAGAGATGGTATCAGAGACCCCAGTAAAGCTCTGGCGACCACCCCACAAGAAATAACCCAACAGAAGGCAAAATAATGAAAAAGTCCCATTTTATGCTAGTTTCCTCCTCTTCAAGAGGAGGAGCATCAACATCAACATCAATCTAAATATCACCAGTTTCTTAAAGGACTAAAAATCACCAGGTGAGAGAAACTCTGCATATCCATATCACCTCCACCCATCCAAGCAGTCACTCCCAGAATTTCCCAGTTACCGAACAAAATGCAAACAATTCTGTTCTACTCTCGGCAGTGAGGACTGAGGCACCCCTTTTGAAGCTTTTAGAGCCTCCAGGAATGACATTTTCTTTAAATGCTATTAAAAAAAAAATCACTATAATTTCAAATCTCAATCTTACAAACTCCTACGATAAATTAGAGGATGTAAAAGCAATGGCTTGTGAAATAATAACAGGAAAGATATATTTTATCAAGAGCTGACTCGTTTGCTGATGAACTGACTCCTGTAACCCAAATAATGGAATCTCCCTGTGTTCTCTCAGCCCTGCTGACAATAAGAACTCCTAAAAGTAAACAATTAAAATAACTGAATGTTCATTTTGCCCTACTCCGATTTTTTCAGGGAACTACACAAATGTATCTAAACACCTGGATTTCCCTCGTGAACTTGGTGGATGTAATACTACGTTGAGAGCAAGCTGTGACTCTGGAATCTCCTGATTTTTCAAATAAAAGGAAGACATTCAATTAATTAAACTTGCTTTAGTATTAACCAGGGTTTTAGGCTGGGTGTTCCTACACAGTGATAATGAAAGCACCTCAAGGAGTGAGCAAATGGCACTGCCTGTGCAGAGAGGCCATGAGACACCAATATCCAGCAAACTTCCAAGGTCATCAGGGTAAGAATTTTTGCTTCAATACTCCCCAAGTCTAATTTTTAAAATGTATCCACAGAATTAATTTTAAGCAATGCTGTATCAATAATAGAATGCCCATAAGCAAGTTAAGCTAAGTTGAAATAATAATCACCTAATTCTAAAGCTACTGTTACTTCTGTTTGGAGCATGGCTGGAATTACACAGATCCTTTTTTAACAGTGAGTCAGCTTCACCATCTCAAATTTCCACAATGACCTGCTGAACTTTCAAATATGGCATGCAGGGAGTGCGCTCTTAATGCCAGCTGCTCCTGTGGTCGATGCTGGGATCTGTTGCATCAGCACTGTTTGGCCACTTGAACAGAATAATGTGCAGGTGTTTTTTCAGGCAGGGTCAATTTAACACCTGGTTTCAGCCCTGCTTTCAAATCATCAATATAATGTGGATGGAAAGCTGCCAGTGCACAAAGTCCCCCTTGGGCTTGTTTTGGGAAAATATTTCGTGGCTGATTTATCCTTAACAAAAATAATGACATAAAAAACTAAAGCAAAGCTTGACTGGCTATCCATGAATCCAGGGGATTCAGCCCCATGGCAGGGGTTGGAATGGGATGTGCTTTAACGTCCATTCCAACCTGAAACATTCTGGGATTCTGTGGTTACAAATGCACTTCAGGCTGCCTCTCCTGTGTCAATTCACCTTTAAGAGCTTCAAATGGATGCACCCAGCTGCAGGAACACAGGCATAACTCAATGCTCAGGACTCTCTTAAAAACCTCTCTCTGTTTTAAAGCCAAGCAAATCCAGCCATGCAAATCAGAAGTTGGAATAACATTGTTGAAGGCTCACCTTGGGGAAATACAGGTGTTGTGCAGCTGGAATGCAGGGTCCTGATGCCATGAGAAAGATTAAGGCCAGGAAAGGTGTTTTCCTAGAGCAGATAATTAATATACAACTAAACACAGCCTTTACCAAAGCTGCTAAAGCCTGACACTAAACCAACCCAAAGAAAAATTGCCTAGAAAGAACCAGCCCTTCTTCTCCTCCATTAGTCTTCCAGGGAAGCCTGTTCACAGAATGAAGTGCCAGCATTCTGCAGTCACTGCTGCACTGAAGGGACCTATTACAGCATCTCCACACACTGAAAACAGGAAGGATTGCTGTTTCTTCCAAGTCTGTACTCAATGGTTCGTTTAATTCTCAACAGAGAGTCCCTAAATTACACCATTCCTATTTTCAAGGAGATCACTAAATACTCTCAGGACACCTGTGATTAAATTTAGGAATAGCATAAAATATTTTAAGTGCTTGTTCTTACAAATGTTTTCTTCTATAACAAAAAGAATGAATATCAGTTCATTGAAGTATATTCTATTCAGGTACACTCAAAGGCCACAAGAGTCAAAGCTGAGCTTAAGAGAGAAACAAGATATCTGCATTCTGTGTTTAACCCTGACAGGGAGGCTTCAGGCATCCCTGATTTTCCCCCTGCCTGCCCCGACTGTAAAAATGACCCAGCCTTAGTTATGCCTGATAAAATACACATTCTCCCCAACCAGGGACATTTAAAGTCACCTGGAGGCCTTGTCCAGAGATGTCCCCAATTGCAAAATACTGCAACTTGCCAGGAGCAAAGAATGAAAATGCTCTTGTTTGTAGGACACTTGTAAACCACCCTGTTAAGGCTCAGGTGCCCAGCAGCAGTAGGAGGAGGGAGGAAAACCTGAATTCCCCTTTCAGAGCTCCATCACTTCCTTGGTCTGCACACACAAACAGCTCAGTGCTCACACAGAGGCCCTGGAAAAGCAAAAACTGAGACTTCTGTGTGTCCTTGAGATGATCAATGCTTCTTCAGAAGGTTTACCATGGAGCACAAGTCAGGCTCTCCAGGAAGAGCACAAGAGTTTGATATTTTCTCCTAAGATGGAGCTGCTCCTGAGATACCAGAATATCAGAGCTCAGAGACAGAATATCAGAGTTCCCAGCCACAAAATGCAAGAACAGTTCAGTTCCCTGTTTTCCTTGAAGAGATTCAAAGGCAGAACTCCCACTTCTTTGTCAGGTAAGCCACCTCCAATGTGATGATATCTTTATGACTACAAACCAAAATCTGCTCAGGAAAGCAAAAGGGAGTAGAAGAGGATTTAAAGGAAATACAGGAAAAGCTCCTCCTTCAGTTTGGCCATGGGTGAATTTTATGGGGCCAGGTATTTGGTCACCTGCTCTGTTTTGCTGTGCATTAAAACCTTTGGAAAATACATAAACGCTTCTGTTTAGAAAAAATCAGAACCTTTAGGAATTAGTTATGGTCAAATGGTAACAGTCAAAGTTAAGATGTCCCTCAGATGGAGACTCAAAATTCCCTAACAGCCAAGAGTTTTCATTTCTTCACAAGACTTATGATAAAAGAAATGAGACTGATTTTTTTTCTTATCTTGGCAGGGAAAGAGGCTGGATGCATCCTTAACTACTCCCTCAGTCCTAAAGCAGGTGTGACAACCTCCAAGGCGCAAACTGTTTGTGTTACTGAGATTTCGGCTTTCCAAAAGTAAAGGTGCTAATAAATGCATGTATTTCACAGAGAACCAAGCAAAAAGGATGGCAAACGGTCAATAGCTGACAAGGACCTGAAAGATTTCAATGGCCTTTCTACTATCACTGCATTTTAACAAGCCAGTGCCTATCTTGACGCAGGAAAGAAAACAGGCTCATCCAAGGTCCTGTTTTTTCCCCAGATTCCTCACCTGAACACAGTATCCTGCACAAAAAAAGATTTCTCACTGTCAGAAACTGGATTATTCTTTTCAGCAAAAAAATATTATTTTATCAAACACTGACAGTGTTTAACAAATTATTCTCCAGAACAAACATTTTGCTATGAAATCAGTCAATTTTAAGCAACATCAGTATCAGAAACAAAATAATCACTGGGCTTCAGATTAGCAGCTAATTTTCTGTTTTTGCATGGGTACTCCTGAATTTATCAACTGCACTTCCTGATTTGAAGTATCTGAAGAACTGTAGTGATTTTGGTTCTCCAATTTGAGATTTCCCAGCCAATTCACCAATTTACGCGGTGGGTTTAGTGCTGGCCAAATTGCCAGTGCACCCACCAGAATTATTTACTCATTTCCTGCTGTGAGATAGGATTAGCAGGAAGGCAACGCAGGCTCAAACTTTGAAAGATATAAAGAAGAACTTTATTAGCAGAAGTAAAAGAATAATAAAAATTAGACTAAAACCTTCAGAACACTTTTCTTCCCACACCCTCTCTTCTTTCCCACTGACAACGTACAGAAACAAATTAGTCAGTTTATCACCCCTAGAAATAGTCTTTGTCCAGTTCACTTAGGGAGAGAAGTCTCTCTTGCCATGCCATGGAGACTTGTCCAAAATAAAACAGTTCTCTTATGGTTTCAATGTCACAGCAAATCAGCCACCTGTGAGAATGGAAATCTGATCACTCTCCTCGACTCAGAGATTTCCCCACAACTGTTTTCGAGGGCTCAATCTTTAGCTAATGGAGTACACTTTTAAGGATGAGCTGTTCACCAGCAAAAGTTCTCCTCATCTATCTCTAAGATAATCTTCATATTTGGGAACAGAAGTTCTCTTCTTCTTCCCTAGGGCAAAGGGTCTTCATCACTCTTTCTGTTTAAGCTTTTCATGGGGTCATAGTAACTTCAACATCTTGTTCAGCATGGATGCCTTTGCTCATGTCTACAATTTGAATGCTTTCTAGTCCCATGCTTTTCAATGAGTTACAGGGAAAAAGAGTCTGATGTATCAATTGTATCTCTTCACCACAGCCTTACAAGAGACTTTCAGCCCAAGCTAGGGCATCTCCTCTTTCTCCACCCATCTTCCTTCTATACTGACCCTGATGTCTCCATGTTGTTCTCTCAGTATCTTTACTCTTTCCTTTTATTTCACGAGAGAAAGAGAGAACCAATGTTTGTAGGTTTCATCTGTGCACTAAAAGAGTTAATATCTTGCCCGGGCAGCGGCTGGAGCAGTCGCAGTGGAGTATTTCAGGCTGCGCTGGGGGACTAGGCCAGGATAGCAGGGGCCCAGCGAGAAACAGTGGCAGCTCCTCTGGCTGCATGGCTGTTTTCCTGCTTTTGCTGCGTTCAGTTCCAGCCATGGGGCTCATGGCTTCCCCTCCCCTTGTCTGGCAGCTGCTGGGGCCCGGCCTGGCCCCCCACCAGGCCATGGTGGAGGGGGCCCGGCCCAGCCCATAGCTGCTCCTGGGGCCCGGTGGACCTTGGCTCTGCCCAGGCCGGCAGTGGGGAAGGGTTTAATGTTGGTAAGATGTTAGCAGCCATGCTAACAGGGAGGGTTTAATGTTGGTAAGATGTTAGCAGCCATGCTAACAGGGAGGGTTTAATGTTGGTAAGATGTTAGCAGCCATGCTAACAGGGAGGGTTTAATGTTGGTAAGATGTTAGCAGCCATGCTAACAGGGAGGGTTTAGTGTTGGTAAGATGTTAGCAGCCATGCTAACAGGGAGGGTTTAATGTTGGTAAGATGCTAGCAGCCATGCTAACAGGGAGGGTTTAGTGTTGGTAAGATGTTAGCAGCCATGCTAACAGGGAGGGTTTAATGTTGGTAAGATGTTAGCAGCCATGCTAACAGGGAGGGTTTAATGTTGGTAAGATGTTAGCAGCCATGCTAACAGGAAGGGTTTAATGTTGGTAAGATGTTAGCAGCCATGGCCCAGCCTCGGCCGGGCCCCACAGCCTCCTCTCTCCTGCCACCAGGCCGGGAGGGGGAAGAACTTCTCTCTGCAAAGGCTGGAAAGAAAGAGAGCTTTTCCCGGGCTTGTTCATTTTTAATATGTGTGTTCACAGAGGCGTGTTCAGCTTTATCAGTCATTTAACAAATTGTCAGTTCTCAAAACTAATCATTGATTGGTTTGTCAGACATGGAGGACGCTCTCAGCAGCTCCTCTCAGAAAAACCATTTCTGTGGGTGGCTTCTTCCCTCCTTGCCAAATGTCCTATGTGCAAAACTAGCACAAGAACCAAGCCACACTCTCACCCCAATAAAACTGCAGTCAGGATCTCCCTTTAGTTGCCTTGTGCTGTACAATATTCTTGCATGGCAACTCTTTAGTTCCCTCTTTTGTCTACAGAATAATCGATAGAAGATTCCTGGAGGGAATCACTGAAAGAAAGGGAGCTTTTTATGAGCTCTCATAAAAGCTGTTACCACAGGAGGTTTCTCATGAAGGAAGGAGAAAGCAGGATTATTGCTGCCTCTCTGCGGAGGCAAAATGTAACCTTAGGAGGGTTCATAGCAAAAGAAATTATGCAGAAATTGTTCCTAGGACACGTGAATATCCAAAGTTACAAACACTCAGGGAAGTGTGGTGTCTCACAAAGTCACAGTGAGGTGGGCAGCACCCTCTGTCCACCAGGGATAAGGAATAATTGATAACAAGTGTGATTTTTACAGCCACAAAGTCGTTTCTGTTCTGCTGTTCTTTAGCACAAGTGCCAGTACATTTTTCTTTATTTTCCCTTTCACTTGCACTGCCCCTCTCCTGATCCTGTGGGGATTCAGTTCTGCTACGTTTTCATTTACTGAGCCTAGGTCAAGGACTGGAAGACAAATGTGTTTTATAAAAAAAAGCGTAGCTCTATTTGCCATTGCTGAAAGGTCAGGCACACAAAACACACACACAGGGAGCTTTTGGAAGGAGCACAGTTCCCTGAACATCTGTATCACTGCCTAAAGGAATGTTGTACTTCCTGGAATCCCAGGAATTTGGGAAGAGTTTAGTAGAAATTATTATGTTTTCCCTCATTAGGTGACTTGTGCTTTTGACACCCCTCCCTGAAAGTGGCACTGAGAGTGTCCTGAGATCCATCAGGCTCCAATCCCATGGGAACGGCCATGCACAGGTGCTGCTTCATAACCACAGAATCAACTTCGAGACCATCAAGTCCAACTTGACACCCAACACCACCTTGTCACACAGACCATGGCATGAAGTGCCACATGCAGATGGTGACTTCACCACCTCCCTGGGCACCCCTTCCTGTGAGGAAACACAGCTGAGACCTGCAGGAAAAGGTAAAAGCTGAAACCAGCTCAATTTGATGTCTTTGGGTAACCCTGGGGCCAGCCAAGACCACTCTCAGTCCCAGGGGCAGAAGGAACAGGCTCCTGCTGCGACCAGGTTAGACTACCACCAGCCCCCTCAAAGCTCTCTGCCCCATTCCATCTGTGTCCATCAGCCAAATGTGTGTAAAGAAGTGGGAATTTTGGAATCTTAACCAGCTCCAAAGGTAGCACTGTGGGGACAGGACAAAGGATGGGACCCTACAAGGGCGAAGAGAGACTACTTACAATGGATGGAGTGACAGGAAAGGGGAGAATGGTCTCAAACTGATAGGAGTAGGGATGCATTGAATATTAAGATAAAATTGTTTCCTATGAGGGTGGTGAGGTCCTGGCACAGGCACAGGTCTTGCCCAGAAAAGCTGTGGCTGTTCCATCGTGCCAAAAGAAACACACAAACAAAAAAACTACAGACCCCCTCAAAACCTAAGCAGAGCACCTCCAAATCACAGAATAGAAACCTTGGAGAAGTTGGAAAGTTCTCTAAGACCATCAAGTTGAACACTCAGATCACAAGGATGACATCTAAGGTGTGTGAAGGAACTGTTAGATACATGCAAAAAGTATAAAATTAAGTTAATTTTACTTAAGAATTATTAAGGGCACCTGAATTCGATTTTATTGTCACAGTGTCTTGGTGAGCATACAATAATTCACTTACGAGTGACATTGTTGTGAAAACTCCTACCTGTATTTTCTTCAGAATACTTTATTCTGCCAGTGCAACAACAACCTCTTGATCAATGGAAGCATAACTTTTACTCAAAATATAGAATCCCAGACTGGTTTGGGTTGGAAGGGACCTTAAAGCCTATCTATTCCCATTCTTCCACTATCCCAGGCTGCTCCAAGCCCTGTCCAACCTGACCTTGGACACTTCCAGGGATCCAGGGGCAGCCACAGCTTCTCTGGACACCCTGTGCCAGGGCCTCCCCACCCTCCTAGGGAACAATTCCTTCCCAATATCCCATCAAACCCTGTGCTCTGCCAATTTAAAACTATTGCTGCTTGACGTGTCACTGCGTGCCCATAAAAATAGTCCCTGTCCCTACCAACCCCCTTCAGGCACTGGAAGTGTCTTTGAGGTTTCCCCAGGCTTTCTCTTCTCCATGTGAATACCCCCAGCTCTCCTTGTCTTCATAGGATTGTGCTCCAGCCACCAGAGCATTTTTGTGGCTTCCTCTAGACCGGTGGCTTTTGTATTAGAAATTATATTTCACCATCATACTTTTTCTTTTATGATAACAGTGCCTAAAAAACCACAGAAGGACACAAAAACCCCCAAATCTTCATGGAGATTAAAGATTGGTGTGGCCAATAAGGTGAGAAGAGGTAAAACAACCCCAGAGGTGTGGTATTGTCAGTGATAACAGGGACAGAACTGAGGGAACACAACCTCTCCCAGGTGAGCTCCTCCCTGGAGCCATCCACAGCCATGGATACACCACCAAGGGAATCATCAGACTTTGCATTAATTAAATATCAATGACAAGACTCTTGGGAAGGATGCACCCCACATGGAGAGATGAGCAGAGAGAAATTAATACATGTTTTTTTTCCTGGCGTTATCAGCAAGCCTGTCTTTCAAAACTCGTCATGGATGTCAAACCGGGAGATGCTTCAAACATCCTTGATTGTGTTTTGGAAAGTAATTAGGCTGATTTCTTCTGCAAACAGCATATTGGGAGACATCCCTACATGTGCAGCTCCATTGTGGCCAGCAGCCCACAACGTCTTCCAGATCCACCCCCCCCCCCCCCCTTGGTGGGAATGATTGCCTGTGCTTTAAATAAAAACTGGTGTGGGCTTCCTAGCTTCTCAGTAAACAGCCTTAATTGTAAACATTCATGTTTGTTCAGCCTGGAGAAGAGAAGCTTTGGGGTGACCAAACTTTGGGGCAACCAGGTACTGTAGCAGTACCTGAAGGGGCTGACTGATGGAGACAGACTGTTTCCAAGGGATGGAGTGACAGGAAAAAGGGAATGGCTTCCCACTGCCAGAGAGGAAATTTGGGTGAGATATATGGGAAAAATTTTCCCTGGGAGGGTGGGCAGGCCCTGGCACAGGGTGCCCAGAGAAGCTGTGGCTGCTACTGGATCCCTGGAAGTGTCCAAGGCCAGGTTGGACGGGGCTTGGAGCAGCCTGGGGTAGTGGAAGGTGTCCCTGCCCACGATAGGGGGTGGAACAAGATGGGCTTTGAGGTCCTTCCAACCCAAGCCATTCTGGGATTCTGGGAGTCCCTTTGTATTTCGGTATCCCTCACAATTCCCATTTTTCTGTGCACAGGCACTGAAAGGTTTTATGGGGAGGAGAAAAATAGAAGCCAAATCTCACAAAAATTCAAGCAAAAAGAAAAAAAATAAAAGGGGGAAAAAAGCCCCTAAACAGCTGGGAATGCCAGGTTGTTAGCATAGCAAAAGAAGGGGAAAAAAAAGAAAAAAGAAGAAAGAATCACCACAAAGTATTTCTATTTATTGGCTTCAACTACAGGAAAGGGAAAGGAGCTCTAGAAATGTTGGAGCTGTATGGGATGATCTAAGAATACAGTGAAGAATAGACCAGCTGAGCCAGGGGTGTGGCACAGTTCATTGGAACCAGGATGTTCCTAGGAATACCAAGAGGTGACGCCCTGAGGCAATATCCTCGGGTAACACTGAGGAGCCAAAGCTCCTTACTTATGTCACAGAGGTGATTTGATAGGAAATCAGGTGCTGTGGAGGGTTCTTCTTCTCGTTATACTGTTAAAAAATCCTTCCTGATGGTTTGCTATAAATTTTTATCTTTTCCTTCACTCTCCCCCAAAGCATTTTGTTATTGACAGCAACAACCAAAAATTAGTGAAGAATGAGTTTTTGTGAGTGACTTCTTGGGGGAAGAATTGAATGATTTGTACTGTAAAAATCACTTGAGAGCAGCCACAGAGATAACCCTGAATTCACAGACACTTCGTTGGGCTGGGGAGAGCAGACAGAGGCTGCTCCCTCACACAGGGAACCTGTTGCAGATGTGCCTCCCTCTTTCAGACAAGAACAAAGGAGGGAAGAAATTTGAAAGGACAAGTACAAAAATATCACTGAATTGTATGTGACACTTTTCAAGGCTCAGTCAAATCTCTTTTCACTTTGGTATAAAAAAACCTAGAAAAATTCACATAATGTCAAAATGAAAAACTCAGTGTTATCATGTTCTTGATCATCAGTGACATTCAAAAATGCTGTTTGAGATCCCATCAAAAGTTTCTTTCTTCTCTATTCTTTCAAGAGTGTGTTCCCAACATTTTGTGGCAACAATTTGAATCTGAAAATTTTATCTGTTTTAGCAAACATTGTGAAATAGGAATTCCAAACACATTTTGGAGATAATTTCAAGTGTCCATAAAGATTTTATGAAGGCAATCTTATTTATTCACCCCCTCAGGCAACAATAATTTACCAAAACTATTGGAAGCAAGGTCCGGTAAAGGTGTAACTCAACAAATCCTCATTTTTTAGCTTGTAACTAACCCCATATTAATATTCCTCCCTCCTCAGTAATTCTCTGAAGAAGTAAAAAAACCCTACACTTAAAGAAATAATTTTTGAAAGCAAATTGAAATATGGTTCTTACTTCATGGAATTGCAGACAAAAGTTAGAGAAACTTAACCATATAATGTGTCTTACAAATATAATTCCAAGGGAGCTTCAGCTCCTGACAGAGCAGACATCCGTAAGAGCAGAGAGTTTCAGGAGACTCTTTGTCTTTCCAGGAAAGTAGAGGATATATGGGGCTGTTGAGAGTTTAATGAAAGGACTGTTAAGGAGCAAAGGTGGTTGAAAGCAGTGGCAGGGTGTAAATCTTGGGTCTCAGAGCGTAAATCTCAGCTCTTCCAAAGGAAGGCTGCACCTTCTCACAGTGCTTTAAGCGCAGTGCTTGAGTTTCTTGGCTGTAAATGCACTGCAGGTTTAGGACTGTTACTGGCCATGTGTCCAAGTGAGGATTTCAACTATTAAAACTTATTGCTGAAATCCTTCAGCAACACCTCAGCAGCTGTAAACGAGCAATTTCATTGCTTTGCACATGCAGGGCCTTGCATAGTACAGGATGATTTACCCCTCAAATCTTCCTCCCCTCACTCCACCCCAGGGCCCACCATGAGGGAAAGTGTTTTGCACTATCACCAAGATCTGTGATCCCAACACTGTGCTAAACTTGCACAGAGCTTTCCTAAAACCCTCCACTTCCCAATGAAAAGCCCAATTTTTTTTTTATTATTGCTGCTTCTTAAGCTTTTATAGTGCCCTTTTCCTTACCAGAGCACTCTGCATCCAGGATGTTCCCGCTTCCAAGTTGTACATGCTTAGGTGAAACCAATACATTTGAAAATGAACCAATCAAGGTACAATACAGGAGAGAAGCACCTCTGTCTTCACACTCTGTGTAGTGACCCAAGCACTTGCTGGAAAACAAGGCATCAAGGAAAAAAAATCAATCATAAAAAAAGATGTCACCACTTTGCTTGACGAAGCCATAAGCCAAAAGCATTGTCAGGAAGCGCCTGGAGATTCCTAAGGAATCCACTGATCCATCCCCATGTTCTGCTTCTCTAGAACTAATCAAAGGTCCCAAGTGGCCAAACAAAGGACTGGAAGCCCCATTCCCAGCCTGATGTCCATGTAATTACCGGCGAAATGGAGAGCACTCAGTGCTTGTCAGGACCAGACCTCTGTGCTTTTGAATAGACTCCTCTGCAAGGCTGCATTAACATCATTAAACAAATAATTAATTCCAGACACTTTTAAGCAGTGCTACTTTGCAGATCTGAGTGGGTCCAGGACAATAAGAAGCATCTCTGATTAAACAGCAAGGTCTTTTCATTTTTAACCTCAGCATTCTGCATTTGCTCCCATCCCCATTTGAAGTCAGTTTTACAATTTCCATTGACTTCAGCAACAATGAAATTAGATCCTGACATATTTGCATGTCAAATCTCTTTTTTTGCCATTACAGAGCTCTCATCCATGACATCTGCAATTTAATGGTACATTTTCCATGAAAAAGCAATGCTACATTTTTTTGAAAAGCAGCAGCAATGAGTAGCATGGCTAAAACAGGGGAGATAAATACTAAAAATAACCCAAACTGACACTTGCAGGACTGAAACTTTACATGGTTTTCCCTAATAGTGAGAGAATTGTCCACACAGGGGTCTCCCTCACAAATTTCAAATAAATAAGACTCCAAAAGTGTGTTTTGCCCAACTATTACCACCCTAAGAAAAAGAAAAGCCATTTGAAAAACAGGCTAATTAATTAAATACCAAAACTTTCACTAATAAAAATCAAACTTTTGAATGTCCTGTGCAGATGTGTTCAATCCAAGTTCCAGTATTCATGAAAGAACTTAAATCAGTTTGATGAAGCCACAACCTCAAAACCACTGATGATTTTATTTTGTACATTAATTTATCTTTCAGGTTTATCTTTTTCAACTCCTGACCAAGTGCAGCTGATTTCTCAGTGGATTTCTCCCTCTACATTTGCAGTCACTGCCTTGAATCATGGAGTTCACACCACAGAATGCCTCTTGAAGCATTTCTGCTGTTCCTATGAATCACTTGCAAGATTAAAAATAAAACATGAGACATTTCTGGGCCACACATTGATTGTTTAATTATTTTCCATTTGAAGTGCAGGCTATTTCTAGCACAGAATCTTTATGTTGGCTGGACAGAACAATTAATCTTCTAAAATATCTCTATGTCGAAAGCCAATTAGGCAGGTGACAGCATGAATGTTTAGGTTCTTTGCTAACCATGATTAACTTTGGAGGGTCTGCAATAATGTAGTGTTACTCACAAAATTAATTTTCACCTTGGTATCTACAGACTGTGCTTTGAACCATTTCACAATAATAAACAAATATTACTGTGCTGTTCAGGACGTTTTACACAGGAAATGCAAAAATCCTCCCATTATTAGTGCTGAGACCCAGAAAACATCCCCAGATGAATTTCCAGTAAAACAAGCCATACATGATGGAGACAGACTGTTTCCAGGGGATGGAGGGCCAGGATACAGGGAATGGCTTCCCACTGCCAGAGAGCAGGGTCAGATGAGATATTGGGAAGAAATTCCTGGCTGGGAGGGTGGACAGGCCCTGGCACAAGGTGCCCAGAGAAGCTGTGGCTGCCCCTGGATCCCTGGAAGTGTCCAAGGCTGGGTTGGATGGGGCTTGGAGCAGCCTGGGATACTGAAGGTGTCCCTGCCCATGGCAGGGAGTGGCACTGGACGGGCTGGTGGACAAGGTGGTTATCGGGCACAGCTTGGACTCCATGGGCTGGGAGGACTTTCTCAGCCTAAATAATTCCAGGATTCTATATTTGACTCCACATTAACAACATGCAGCCAAACCAACATGAGATAAAAGGATATTAGCATGGATGGACAGGACACAGAATTGTAAGCTTTTGTGCTCCAACCAAATAGTTTGCTTTACAAATTAACACTTTCTTTTTCTGAGTGTGCTAAAATACACAATCAGATGTGCCTAAACACTTCAACTGTGCCTCGAGGGCTGTGCAGTGGCACTGTGCTGGAACAGGTCAGCACCCATGGTAACAGTGAGATGGAAAGCCCCTCTGACAGATACAGGCGTCATTTTTAAAGCAGTAATTTGGTTTAATACAACCAGTTTTTGAAGCTGTAGGCTTTGTTCTTGCTCTGCAGCTCTGGCATGCAGCACTTCTCTCAATAAGTGGAGTGTACACCTTAAGTGATTCAGGTTAGACGAACTCATCAAAGGAATATTCCAAGCACTATTTTACTCATCAATTCCAAGCAGTATTTTACACATCATCTTGGGTGGCTCAAGAGTCCCAATTTTCCTTGTTAAGCTTAAGAGAGCTCTTGAATTGTTGAGTTCCTAGGAAATTGTTCTGAGGTCACCTACAAACCCGTGCATTGGCTGAACATTCTGAATTAGAAGAATTTAACAAAAAGTAAGTACCAGTTTTGTGTGTTCTGTACAATGTGAACATCTGAGCTGGAAATAAAGATCAAATCACCTTTCCTAAGCTAAAACCACTCTCCCTGGCTTAACTCACAGCTGTCAGTGCACTGTGCCCATTTCAATTGTGACTCTCATCACAAGAAGTGATCAATTATGTTCCCTTCCCTTCCCTGACTTGTGCATTCACATGCTGAAAGCAAAATTATATATATTCATTCCAAAATCTAGATTAAGAGGGAAGATTTGAAAAGACTGGTGGAAAGCGGAGGTAAGAATATGTTCTTAGCAATAATAAGAAATAAAGCAAACAGGAAAATCATTCCTCATAAAGTGTCCAAGGAACTTTCCTGGTGTTACGGCATTAGAAATTCATTGCCTGCTCTAGAAGAGCAAGCAGAGATCACACAGGCCCTGGCTCTTAAATATTTTTAAATTCTTAAGACCAGCAAGGAAAAACCTTTGATGGATTTCTGCCCTTTCCTTGTGCAGGCAGCAAATACAGAAATTGGATCTTCTTCTGTGCTGCCCTGGTGGTAACAAACATTTTCACTTCTGACAGGCCTCTGACACTTTATACAAGTGTCAGTGGGCTTCTTCCACTTATCAGATACCCAAACAAGCTTGTCTCCGAGATCACACTGAACCATTCCAAACCTCTGTCAAATATCAGCAAAAGTGCCTTTTCCTAGCACCATTTTCCTGTGCATTGCACTAAAAGGGGTTGATGTAAAGACTGATCACCCTCGTCTGCAATTATTCAGGGCTATACTTGACAAGATCTGACAGCATCTCAGGCTAATCTCAGAGCTGAAAAGACTTTACAAATAACTTATTTGAGAATTATTGAAACCAATGATTTTCTTAAAACATGAGGAACAGAAAGCTCAGATTCAGGCTGACATCAACGATTCTCTGCTTAATGAGTGAACAATTCTTACCTGGGTGGGCTGATACCCAATGTCTTTAAATGTGTATGCCAAGGGTAGGTTCAGTTGTGATGCCATTGCTCAGACCTGTGACATGGGTCAGGACTACAAAGACTATTGTGGAACTGGCAAACTGCATCAGTGCCAACTGAGCATGCCTAATGCCAGGGAAAAGAAGGGAAAAACAATCTCTGATCCCTCCAGGTGACTGCAAAGTGCATTCATAGAGGAGAATGTTCACTCCTGGCTCCTCACAGCACCAAGAGGTGACAGGACTCACCTCAAGCACACATGCAAAGGCTAAAAACCAGAATTTCACCCTTGTGATTTCCATTTCCCTGGTAATTTCAGTTGTTAATGCCTTTTTCACATTCTTAAAACACCGTGTATTGCACTGAACATATTTAAAAGCAGGCTAGGGTACAGAATCCCATGGAGAGATCAAACATTGTCCTCACAGAACTTGCCTTTAATGGACTTAATGCATTAAACAGGCTAAAAGTGCCCTGGTTATGAGCAGCATGATGTTACATCCAGGCTGTTCCCCCCACAACATGGAACAGCTTGGATTTAGAGTGTTTTGTAGCAAAAAACAACCAGCCAGAAATGGCAATCACAAATCAATCTCAGTGAATATTTTTTCAGTCTCATGACTACAAATTGCAAGCATTTCCAACTCCTGGACCTCCAAAGAGAGGTTTTTTTATGCATCTTTTTTAAATCTCTATCAGGGAAGGACATAAAGTTGCTCTGCACAAAGTACTCTGATGTAAAAGGAGGTCAAGCTCCAGCAGCAACATGATTTTTATTGGTTTCAGTGTGCAGATAGTCCTGAGAGGGCCACAAAAATCCTTAAAATACAAACACAGGAAGGTTTTTTGTTGTAAAAGACATTATATTGAAAGTCTTCCTCAAAATAACCAGGATGTGAGGATTTAGTATGTGATATCCAGTAAATTAGTACCAAAATCGGAATTTTTCACAGAACAATTTGCATTTTTGTAGCACAATAATAAAATTTACTGTTTTTCTATAATGGCTGGGACAGTCCAGGCATTCCTTTTGATTCCATTGATTTTTGAGCACAATGAATTAAAAAAACACCTATAGAAAATGTATAATATGTTGCCTCAAGCCAGATGCTGTAGAGACAGGCTGGGCTTCTTTTCTGGCTCTCTAAGGCAGAAAACCCTCCTGTAGATGCTATCACCCATCCCAAAGCCCGACTTCTTCACATGTTAATTTACTAAACCTGACAGAATACACTTGTCAGCTTCGTTTCACCAGATGCTGTCTGACAATTCCTACGTGGATTTGGGGAACTGCATCCTGAAGGGGATGTAAAATCACAAAAAAAATGATGAAAAACTTGTCAAGTCATATCATGCAGGCCCAGAGCTCAGGAAGGAATAAGGGTGTACTGAATAAATCAGCTTTAGCTTCCATGATAACTGAGGCAGTCGAAGAGCCACTGCCCCTGTCAGTGGAGGGAAAATGTGCTTCCATGCTTTTGGAATGCCTGGAAATATTAGGGAATGCAGAAAGCCAAAAAAGCTTACCCTTCAAATCCTTCTCACTCCATTAAGAAAATTAATGCCTGTTAAAAGCATGAAAGAAGAAATATATACTTTCAATTGAGGTACATCTCCCTGCAATATCCTGGACTGTTCCTAATGTAAGCTTAGAAAAGAGTGAGGGACATGAATAATTTCTAAGAATTCTGTCAGATTAAAACAATATGCAGTTTCAATAGAAATTACTTCCATTCCTTAGGAATTATTGGCTGGATAGCTTTAGTTCCTCTTTAAACAGCTGATGCTGAAGAGACTGAGGACTCAAAACCAGATTTTTACCTTCAGAAATACAAATATTCCCACTAATGTCTGTGTTTCATAAAATTTAGGTTCACACTGCTTATATAGATGCTTAAGATTGTAGCTTAATGTGCAGCAAGGTGGGAAAGGGAATTTCTTGACTTCCTCTTACACTGATTTAAAGGAATAATCAAATCAAATGTGTAAGAGAAAAAGGCCTAAGCGGGAACTGTTTCTCTGAGTCACCAGCAAGAAAACAAATATCACTGAGATAAAAATTCCTGGTTTTTTAGGCTTGGCAAGAAGTCCTGGCTATACACCAACTTTTCATGAAAATCAAGAGACTGAGTATTTTCTGCTACAGTGTCTTGGTTTGAAAGACAGGTGTCTGCTAAGGAAGGCAGGAGCCTCCCTTGAAATGGAAAATGTAAACCCCCTCCCTCCAAATTATTATAATTTTGAAATTAAGGAGCTCTCAGGCAAAGACATGGGAATAGGAATAGCAGTTCTTTACTAGGAAAATTAAAATAAAAATATAGTAATGCAAAAAACCAAAACACTGACAGAGTCAGAATACAACCTGACACCTTGTCAGTCAGAGTGTTGGTAGCAGTCTGATTAAATGGTTGCTGCAGTCCTCCTGGATGACAGATGTGGTTTAGTTGAAGCAGTGCTCCTGTAGAAGGGTGCAGTTTTCCTCTGAAGGTTCAGTGATGATGTAGAAGGGTCCAGTTTTCCTCTGGAATCCAGTGAGAAAAGGCTGCTCTGATGTTCCAAATCCCAGATTTTATCTAGGTAGGAAATGCTTGGCTCCTCCCCCTGGGTGGAACATCTCCCAGTGGTATAATGTAATTTTATCAGTCATGCAGTGAGACTCAAAGGCCCATTAACAGAAGATATCTCCCTGGAGGAAGGACGGGTCATGGAAAAGATAAAGATCACTGCCCCACCAGGTTTTAACACATGGTGATAGAATACATACTTTTGGTTACATCCTGCATTGCAAGCAAAGACATACAAGCAGGAGAAATTAACAGTGGAGAACAGGAAAAGAAGTGGAGCTTCTCATGAGCAGGAAAACGACAGGAGAAAGAAGAGCAGGCTAGGTGGAAATGGACTTTGGACAAGGGTGGGAGTGACTTCAAAAGGATGAATGGCTTCCCACTGCCAGAGGGCAGAGCTACTTGGGATATTGGGAAGGAATTCCTCCCTGTGAGGGTGGGCAGGCCCTGGCACAGGATGCCCAGAGAAGCTGTGGCTGCCTCTGGATCCCCAGCAGTGTCCAAGGCCAGGTTGAACTTTGGGGCTTGGAGCACTCTGGGATAGTGGAAGGTGTCCCTGCCCATGGCAGGGAGTGGCATTGGATGGGCTTCAAGGTCCCTTCCAAACCAAACTATTCTGGGATTTTGTGATTTGCTGAAAATGTTGTCTGAGATCTGCTCCCCAGTCCTGTGTAACTTTGCTTTCTCAGCACAGAGTTCCAAACCTATGGGGTGCCTACAAAGGCACCCTACAAAGCCTTACAAAGGGCTTTTTCCAAAGGGAAGAAAGGCTGGATAAAGCTCCCAAACAGGATGTCCTTTCACCTCTCCTCTGGGATCAGAAGCAAGATAAGACCCAGCCTCTGCTGGGTTTGTGCCTCCAGGGGATGTGTTCACCTGAGTGCTGACTCAGCAAGATCCCATGCGCAGCACAAAGGAAGATATTCCAAAGGAAAATGTGGGGTTTTAAATTTTTTTTCTAAGGCTGGCTAAAGGACACAGGATCAAAGTGTTTCTTTACAAACAGGAGGAAAAACTCCACTTAAATCTTCCCATCTGCAGTTAAATACAGAAGATACTTCCCCAAAATGGTCTTGAAAAGTTTTTGCTTCAACTCACAAGCTGTGGTTTATTCCCAGGTCCAATATTTCACACCTTGGGAGCGTTATCCAATCTATTTAAAACATACAGGCCAATCCTGAAATGAAAACTGGGACTTTTAATATCTAATTTTCATTTAATACAAAATGTTCTCAAATTTCCTTTGGTTAATAAGAAGATCAAAAAGCATTTGATTACATAATCAAATCTAGATTTTAAAACTGTGCTAGTTTCACTAGCACAAAAACAAAAACTGAAATTTGACATATTTTAAAAATACTTTTGGTCTATTCATTTCTGTTATCAGTTAATAGCAATTCCCAGCTCTGTGAACCAAGACCAGCTTATTCATCTGGAAATCAAGAAATTGCATCAAACATAATTTTATTTTTTAAAACAGAAGCAGAAGAGGAACAGGAGAAAAAAATCTTGCTGCAATTTTTGACAATTATGTCGGGAGATGTTTCTTTGCAGCTGCAATGCTCCCATGGGTATGGAAGTAGATGGTTATATGTGGAAGGAAATGAAAGAGAACACAGCCCTCTGTAATGTGACTTACAAGAAAAAAACTGAAGACATTAATTTGTTTTTTTTCTGAAATAAGAGAAAAAATAAGAGATTTGGAGCATTTCTAAGGTCTTTGCCTACAAACTTCTGTGGGTTTAGTATCATATCCACAGGAGGGAATACACAGATTTTTTTTTTATTATTAATATTATTTCAGTGGTTTGGAAGCTTCTAAGGGTCCAGAATTCATTTTTAATAATTCAGGTTGTACTTAAAGATCTCCACTGAGACCAAGGGCTGAGCCAGCCTAGGCTGTGGCCCTGTGGCAAAATTCATGTCTTGTCAATACAGGCAAGTGGGAAAACTGTTTTGGAATGAGCGTGGATCATAAAGGTCTGTGAGCAGATGATGATGGGTAATACATTGAAATTATCTCCGTGGTTTATGAGGCAAGGACTTTGGGAGGCTTGGAAGAGCAATACAATAAGCAAGGAAGCAGCACAATATAAGAGTTATCTATAGCTGACATATGAAGTGTGTTTCTTCTCTGGCTGTATGTAAATTATCAGGAGTTTTTAAGGCTATACAAAATTCCATATTCTACTTTTAAATGGAATTAGGATGACTTTATATTCCTTTTCCTTCTCTCTCAACTACTGCACTGTTTTTCATCTTTCCCAGGATTTATCTTCCCAATGAATTTTTTTTTCTCCTGCTGAAATGAAATCTTCATTTTGTGATGGAGATCTCCACTCCCTTGGCAGGGCTCTAGAAACACCTGAGGTTTTAAGAAGTACTTGAATATTTCTTACCTATTTGGGGTTTTTTCCCTTCAAAAAGACTGTGAGGACCAGGAATTTCCCCCTGCCTTCACTACAAGCAATCCCACCGTGCACTTCCTTGCAGGAAACCAAGCTCCAGTGCTTTTAGCCAGTTGTTTCTTTTTAGAGATTTTTCCAGAAACATGTTTCTCTGATGAATGAAGATCTAATTTTGAATTTCTCACTCTAGATTCATTCAGGGAAATAGTTTTCCATGTGTTTCCCATGATAAGGAAGCAGTGAAAGTATAAATTAGATTTTTTTAATCATTATAACTGTTGTTGCTCTTCCCTCATTAGTCCTGTCCACACTCAATGTAGAGCTCACAGCTATAAAAGGCCTTCAGATATTCAACACTTCAATTTAGGAGGAGTTTTGTACCTGGGGCTACTTGATCATTGGATATGGGATGTAAACCATGTATTCAGAAGAGGTTGGCAGCAAAGCAGGTGGGTAAGTTGTGAATAGCAAAGGAATTGTGTCCCAGTCCTGCTAATGCCCACAGATTTGGGGCCACAGCATACAGGGTAACTCTGTTTTCAATCCCATAGAGAAGATTCTGGATTTTCCACCACCCCATCTCTGATTAATTTGAGATTGTCTCAGTACATGACAACTTTGATTTATTTGCTCAAGTGATTGGCTCAACTTCTGGAGCCAAAAAAGCCCAAATTTTGTCACCCTGAAACATGTGGTCACCCAGCCTTCAACAAGTCTTGTCTAAAGGAACAAAAAGAGTGCTAAAAGAATGGGGCTTTTTTTTGGAAAATTCAGTATTTATTGGCTGTTGGATTTTGTATTAATTGCCATGATTTTGGACTGCTAAATAGTTCTGATTATTTAAAACATTAGGTTGAATATTAGTTTAAAAATACTCTACGGAAGATTTTTAAACCAGTCAGGAGAGACAAAGAAGCTTTACTGTCTTCTTTTATTTATTTGGTTAGAAGTCCAGATGTATTTCATGCAGGATATATTGTGAAATCAGTGGAAATTGTCTGGAGTTTAATCCAAGAGCAGATGTCCCTGTGACTCTGGCACCCAGGGATCGTTTCAGCCCCTGCACGTCAGCCTTTGAAGATCAAAAGGCTCTTAATTGCATGCAATATTTCAGGTGTCTGCACAAAACACAAAGCAAAGTTAATAACATTTGGAGACTGATGCTAGGCTAAGTGAGCTTCGTTTTATCTGATGGAAGCTCAAAAGCTTTTGGGTGTCAACAAGATCGTTAAAGAATTAATTTGACATTTTGAAAACAGTGATATTAAAAGATGTGTATTAGGATGCAGTTGTAAGAAACTGAGCTTCAAAGGAGTTACAAAAGACACGAAAATGATTAGCAAATGTTATTAAAATATCACAGATCTTATGTGGCTGCAGGTGTTTTGTGTTTATATTGCAGTTATTTTTAACAAAGAAAATTACTAGAAGTCTGTAGAAAGGACTGCTCGTTTTCAGGACCAGATATTGGCACAGTATGAGAAAACAACTGAAATCCAATTTCTTTTCTTCTCTAAAGCAGAAAACATTGACTACAGGAACATTCTGATAACTCCTTGTATTCCAAATTACCTGAATGCAGCAGTTCCTGGGTGCTGGGGTGAAATAAATGTGAGCTATCACTCCAAGGTTGTTAATAGACTTAAATAACACCACTCCTATGGGCTGTACACTTATTTTCATGACAAAATTATTGGTGATGTCTTCCGAAGTGCTGACAGCTGTCAATATGTTTCCTTTTACTTCAGGATCGTGCCTTCATTTGTAATAAAAAAGGAGGAAGATGCTGATAAGTGCTGAACTTCCTCCCAGGAGACTGAATTTGCAGCTCTGAGAGATTTCTGACTGTAAAATTCCTTCTGCCTTTGACAATGGGCACACGAAGAGGAATTTGCAGGATTGCAGAGAGGAAAAAAATGTATCTGGTTACTTCCTGTTGTGCTGTATTGTTCAGGAAAAAATTATGCCAAGTGGGCAGTGGGTAGGCAACAATGCTGGAAAACTATTCCTTGGAGTTTGTAGGCTGGGCCTCACTAAAGCAGGGCTGGGCTCTTACTTTTTTTGTATTTTCTGTACTTGAAGCAGAGAATCCGTTTCCCTCATTGTTTCTTGTGTGACTCCAGCTGGACCACGTGCTTCAAACATGTCAACCCCCCCCCCCCCCGTTGTCTTGGTGATTTTATGATGATACTCTATTCCCCAATTATATGTTATGTCCAGAAATGGCTGCTGTAGCTTTGATGCAGGTCTGGAGTAGGGATGGGAGCCTTGGGGGCTCTCGGGCGTGCTCGGTGCGGTGCAGATCAGCGAGTACTTTGTTGCTTAACTAGCTTGGGGTTTTTTTGTTAGCTTAAACAAGAAATTTATTTTTCCTCCTTTCCCTGGTTTAGAGAGACTGCAGCAGCAATCCTTCAGTGGTTTTTGTCTTTTCTTGAACTGTTTTTGGTCAGATCAGACAATCGCTGGGAGATGGTCAGCTGGGACCTATGGAGAGGCGTGGGAACCACTCTGCCTGGCCCCAGATCTCGGGAAAAGCTGAACCAACAAGAGAAGGAACACCAAAATCCACCAGCTTCATCTGCTGTGAGGAGGAGACTAATGCCAGAAGTTCAGGTGTCACAGTGCAAGCTGGCTTGCATTGGGCAGTGAATTTGGCCACTGACAGGAGAGGTGGCCTGGCCTAATAGACTGGCCCCCAGAGAACAGAGATAGGACAGAACTGGAGACAGACAAGGATGTGACCCAAGGAGTCCCAGCCCAAGCTGCAGAGAGGTATTGGTCAGAGAGCTGAGCAGCCTGAACTTGGACCCAATCACAGGCACTTACTCGGGAACATTAAACACGGTATTTCAGGAGAAGTCAGGAGAATAAAGAGGCTTTTTTCACATGGATCAGAGAGTGCTGTATTTTCTGTCTCAAGCAAAGCACCAATCGACCCAATAAGCAGGTTCCCATCTGTTTTGCCCGAGCTGCTGCCTGAACTTTTCCCACCCCTGACACAAAAAGCCACCACACCCCGCCAAGTGGCCAGCCAGTTTGTTTCTTCCCTTAGCATGTTGGGTTTTCTGGTTCTGCTGGAGGGGGGGGGTGTAGGTAAAGTTCTGGGCCGTTCAATATCTAGCATTTATTATTTTTTTCCCCCATCCTGTATAGGCACTTTGTCGGTGAACAGTTGGGGTCTTTTTCACTTTTACCCACTGGTATTCATTTCCTTATTGGCAAAAAAAGGGATTGCTGAAGCCCTTTTTTATTCAAGGAAACACTCATTCCAGAGTATTTTCTGCCAAATCTGTCTCTAAACCAAGACCTGTGACGGTCATCAAAGTTTTTGAAACACTTTTTCCAGAGGTGCTTGGAAAGCCAGGTAGGATGGCTTTGTGGATCTCAAGAGCACAGCACAAATAAAAAAAAAGCCCCATTCACGCCACTGGGAAGAATATTAACCCTACCCCAGCCAAAACCAGCACAGGTACCAAGGCAATCACCATCCCATTACATGTTGGATATTCTGTCAGGCAAAATAAGAAAAATGGCTGCAATTCTTTACCCACATTGTATTGCTAGTTTATTTTCTTTGAATATTTTTTTAGTACTTCAATGTATTTATATTTAATTATGTTTTCCTTGATCAAGTTTTTTAGTTATTTAAAGAAGACACTCCCACTAAATTTCATGACAAGGTTTTGTGAGGAATGTTGCATGGACATATTCAAATCCTGGTGTGCTGGTGGCAGGACACTCTCTTTGATGTTTTACCAGAAACAGTTAAGTTTTACCCATTTTCCTCATGATGTGACCTGTTACAGATACCTTTGCAGACTTAAGGAAAAGAGGATTCTCACCTATTCATAAAATGTCAGACTGGTTTGGGTTGGAAGGGACCTTAGAGCCCATCCATTCCCATCCCTGTCATGGGCAGGGACACTTTCCACTATCCCAGGCTGCTCCAAGCCCCATCCAACCTGGCCTTGGACATTTCCAGGGATCCAGGGGCAGCCACAGCTTCTCTGGGCACCTTGTGCCCACCCTCACAGGGAACAAGTTCTTCCATATATCATACCTAAATTTCCCCTCTGTCTATTTGAAGCCATTCCCCCTTGTCCTGTCCCTCCATCCCTTGTCCAAAGTATCTCTCTAGCTCCCCTGTCAAGAGAAGAATGTGATGGGGATGCATTTTGCAAATCATCCTGGAAATGTCTGTTTGCTTTGTCAGCAGCAATCAGAAATCAAGGCGAACACTTTCTGCTCACCAGGAAAATACACAATTGCACACCTGTTTTTTTTTTTTTGTCTTCAATTGCCCCTGTGTTCTGTGATAACTTTTGTCTTAACTGTTCTTTAAGCAAGCAAAAAATGTCCCCATGGATGGAAGAGTAGAACCAAACAGGTGGAGGACACCATTTTCACTTGTCATCAAACACATAAATAAGCTGGTGACTTAATTAACAGAGAGGTAAGAAAACAAAATCTAGAAAGAATTATCTAATAGTATAATTACCAAAAAAGTCAATCTACAGCCCTGTATTTCCTCTATTTCCTTTAACACATTTGTTTCCAATTTTCCACTCTAACATTTTCTGGTAGAGTATGAGGAATGAGGACATGGCACTGCACAAAATGGATTTGTGAACATGGTGGTATTAGGTCAAAGGTTGGACTCAATGATCTTGCAGGTCTTTTCCAACCTTAGTGATCCTGTGATTCCATGAAATAAAATAGCTCTGTCATTCTGCAGGCTAAGAACCACTCCAGGACTGAGTGCCACCCATCTCCAGAGCACCACTAACTGAGGAGGGGAAGTGCCCATCAGGACAATTTCCAATCAAAGAACATAAAAATGTCTCAACTTACTATTTTTTCCTTCAGTACTAATAAAACCCTAAAGAGTTAATCCAAAAAGCTGTGACGGAAAGAAAGCACAGATTTTAAGACTCAGTTTTTCTTTTCTTTCATTTTGGTTTAACTACAGTTATGGCACTTCCATGGGAGTTCCTACTTCTCTTCTGGGCATCTGCCCCCAGTTCTGCTGCCATGAGAGCAAAAATTCCAACACCATATCATATAATATCATTGACACAACCACTTGCTGCAAGTTTATCTACTGCCTTTAAGAGTGTTTCTCTAAAATGCACCCAAAGTGTTTAAGTCCAACCTGAACTGGTTGGAAAGCTGGAAAGAACTAACCATGGTGATGGCCTAGGAATGCAGCTGAGAACACCAGGCTGGAGAAGGGAATATAGGAATCAGACACAGAAAAGGGACATGGGAAATGAAATATCAAGTAGCAGAAAGAGAAGTATTCACAGAGAATGGGAAAAATAATCAGCTGGTTAAACTGGGAAGCAAAAGAAAAATGGTAACCTGTGAACAGAGGGAAACAGGGATGGTTTGGAGATCTTGCACAGGTCTTTAGAGGAGGACTTGGACGCAAACTTATTTACTCCCAAGACAAGAAAATAATGTCTGCAGCTCACTGGAGTTTTGAACATGAGAGAAGTGCCACCAAACTTTTGTTTTATCACAGGACATCTTTTGCTCCTGATGTTACACATGGCAGAATGCAGGTTAGCACAGGGAGAATTTCATCAGAAATTGCTGTGCCACAGAACTAGAGCAGTTGGGCAACCCAGGATTGGAGACGTGTGGAGATGCAGTCACTTATCCTCTCTGCCACTGCTAATCTCTAGAGAAAACCAGAACACTGCACTGGGCCTTTGAAATGCCAGCTTAGGACACCAAACACCACTGGACAGCTCCTGACTTAAAACCTCCCCAGGCCCCGCTGGTGAATGCAGTACAAGGTTTCTAGGTGAATTTTCCACTGTTTGGCTCTTGAATGTTGGTTCTAAGTTCCCTCTTTCTCCAGCAGCTCTGATTTACAAACCTCTGCAGGAGCTCAGCACACATCACAGTGCCCTGCTAATGTTTCCTTCCCTTTCCCAGCTTTTTGGCAAAGGGCTCCTTCACCTTTAGCTTTTTCCCTTGGGAAGCAGAAAACCATGTCATTTTGACAGAATCACTCAGGCTGAAGGGAGCTCAGAGGGCACCTGGAGCCACCTCCCTGCTCCAGCAGGGCCATCCCAGAGCACAGGGCACAGCATTGTGTGCACACAGCTCTGGAACAGCCCCAGGGAGGAGAGCCCAGAGGCTCTGTGGGCAATGTGTTCAGGGCCGGGCAGTGCCCAGGGAAGGAGTTGTGCCTCCTGTGCAGGGGGAATTGCTGGGCTCAGTCCCTGCCCGTGGCTCTGGTGCCATTGCTGGGCCCCCGGAGCAGAGCCTGGGCCCTGCTCGGAGCCCTCCCTGCACACAGGGACAGCCAGGGCTGAGGGCCCCTCTCAGCTGGGGCCCCTCTCCAGCCTGAACAGCCCCAGCTCCCTCAGCCTTTCCTGGGCACCGAGATGCTCCAGGCCCTTCCTCAGCGCCGCAGCCTCCGCTGGCCCCGCTCCAGGAGCTCCCTGGCCCTGCTGTGCTGAGCAATTTCTATTCCATGGGTGTGGGGGACACATGGTGCACTTAATAAGCTAGACAGCTAGATCTTTTCTGGTTGGGAAGTGACAAGTTTCATGGCATAGGGAGGTGGCAGAGAGAAGAGATATCCACTCAAATACTGGAGTTATTTTTACCATGAAGCAATGCAATTTCATCTTTTCTACATTCTGTTGGAATCAAAAGGAGAATTAACAAACGCTGTTTGATTTCTTATTGTGTATTAACATGATTATCCATTATCCCCGAGGAAAAAAGGGAGAACAAAACCAGTTTGTTCAGCCAGAACAAAGTGTTCTATTCCCCATTGCCCACAAAAGTCACCTGCAAGTGGAATAAGGCAAGAGCATTTGAAATACTGCAGATTATGGCCACAAAGTGCACAGAGGAAATCCAATTACACATCAGAGTGACAAAGCATTAGGATGGAACAGCTGTTAAATATTTCAGCAGGAGTATTATCATAGAAACATGGTGTGGTTTGGGTCAGCAAGGCCCTTAAAGATAACCTCATTCCCACCCACTGTCATGGGGTGCACAACCTTCCACTGTCCCAGGCTGCTCCAAGCCCTGTCCAGTCTGGCCTTGGACACTTCCAGGGATTAAGAGGTAGCCACAGCTTCTCTGGTCAACAGAGATGGAAAATCTATTTTTTTTCCTTGCTAACTGAAATTAAGAATACTAACGGTACTATCCTGTGTTTGCATTAAATTTTTAATTCAATTGTTTGGAAATGCCTAGAACATAAAAGTATTAGGATGGCACTTATGGAAATCCAGTGTAACATTTTAAAAAAACAGAGAGAGAGAATTATACTTCTCATTTACTCTTGAGCTCTTTCAATGTGACTTCTGTAAATTTTAATACGTATTTGTGGTTCATATTTCAGAAATAGATATTTGAGCACAGTCGGGGGGGAGGGTAAAAGACACTGCTTGGAATTGTGATCAGCACCAAGGGAATAAAAACCCCTTTCCACACAAACAAGAGATGTTGAGAACAAGGTGTTGCCAGGAGAAACCAAAGACAGAAGAGCTGTACAAGTAAAAGCCTGCAGGTCTGCCTCCTTCATGTACCTTTGAAAAAGGAGAGTTAACAGTTCAAAAGAACAATAATAAAAACCTGGCCAGAATCCCAGGGCTTCAGAGCTGCTGCAGGTTGTGAGTGGTACCTCAGCAGGAATGGGAGATAAGGAGAAGCAAGAGCAAACAGAAAACAGGCATTGGAAAACAGCTGAGAAATACCTGCAGCACATGATGAAAACCGTGCATGTAGGAATATCACACCTTAAGCCCACTCGAAGAGCTTTTTCTCAGATGCTTTACAGGAGACAACACCCAGGAAATGGCTGCTGACAGCGCAGCAGCTCTAAGAGAATAATATTCTCAACACACTGCCTATCTGGGGTTTATATTTTGAAGATTTACAAGAATTTACAAATTTATATAATACAAAAATATTGTGCCAAGATATAATTTCCAGTGAATGATATCATAATTCCCTGATGCTGATAGAAAAGAGGAGCCTATAAAGATATGAATTACAAAACAATGTAATATGGAACTGTCAGGTCCTGCCCTGGGGTCACCCCAAGCCCTGCAGCTCCAGGCTGGGACAGAGGGGCTGGAAAGGGCAGGAAAGGCCCTGGGGGTGCTGTGCCAGTGGCTGGACAGGAGCCCAGGGGGCACAGGGGGGCACAAGGCCAATGGCCCCTGGGCTGTGCCAGCCGTGGGGTGGCCACAGACCCAGGGCAGGGCCCGTCCCCTGGGCTGGCCCTGCTGAGGGACCTCGAGGGCTGTGTCCAGTTCTGGGCCCTCCTGGCCAGAGAGCCCTGGAGGGGCTGGAGCTTGTCCAGGGAAGGGAACAGAGCTGGGGAAGGGGCTGGAGCCCCAGGAGAGGCTGAGGGAGCTGGGAAAGGGGCTCAGCCTGGAGAAAAGGAGGCTCAGGGGGAACCTTCTGGCTCTGCACAACTCCCTGACAGGAGGGGACAGCCAGGGGGGGTCGGGCTCTGCTGCCAGGGAACAGGGACAGGACAAGGGGAAACGGCCTCAAGCTGTGCCAGGGGAGGCTCAGGTTGGAGAGCAGGAGGAATTTCTCCATGGAAAGGGTGCTCAGGCCTTGGCAGGGGCTTGCCCAGGGAGGTTTGGAGTCCTCATCCCTGTAGAGATTTAACAGCTATATGGATGTGGCACTTGGGAACATGGGTGGCCTTGACAATGCTGGATGAATGCTTGGACTTGGATGATCTTAGAGATTTTTTTCTGTCATCTCAATGTTTCTAAGACACATGGAGACAAAGTAGAACACAATCACTGAATTCCACACAAACCAGCTGAAATTGCTGTGTTGAAGCACAGGAAATTATTGAGACTTCCTCAAAAATAGCAAAATCAAGACTTGCCTGCCCTAAGAGAATCAAGAAGTTCATTATGCAAATGATTATAAAAGAATAAGGAAAAAACTGGGTGTAAGGTAAAAGCATGATGCAGGAAGAGTTCCAGATCCAGTAGCAGAGTTCAGATAAATAAGCTTGGGTGAGAAGTAAGTGATATCTCTTCTATTTTAAGTGGATACGGCTGGAATTCCATGCCAGAGCACACCCATGTTCCAGAAGTGAACATATTTCCTGAGGAAACCATCACAACCTTACCAAGAGGCACAGGAGGACTAACTTCCAGTACTGCAAGGAAAAGAATCCCGCAAGAGTTTCCCACACCCCAAGACTGGCACCAGGACAGCATTAAACTCCAATAGCCAGGCCAGTGCTGGATAATCCATAATTTGCATAATTTGTCCTGTACATCTGCCAGTGGCATCAACTGTGGACTGGGAAGCTGCCCATCCTTAGATGATGACCAGAGTCATGATTCGTCTTCCTTTTGTTTTTATTTCTATTTGTTTTGACTATAGTTCAACCCCTGCTATAAACCAATTCTTCCTGAATTCAATTCCCTGAAGTCCCATTAAAATAGGGCCATGCTCCTAGGACAAATATAGCAGAACCATACTGATTCCCTCTGAGAACATCTGCAACTTTGCTAACTTCTGTAGGAGCCCAATGCACCATGACTATTCTCCAGCTGGGAGCAGTCCCATGTGCTGATCTCATCTGCTGACAGAAGAGGAAAGAATTCTAAAACTGAATGGTCCAACCACGGATAGGAGACAGCTGCTGACAGCTGAGAAATTCTGTGGTGGGACTCACTCCCCAATCATGCCCTCTGCAAGATGGAGTTCTGGCAGGGTGAGCTGACTCTTCTCAATCCTTGGGGACCAGAGAGATTCTAGATGCTGTTTAAGGAATGATGCAGCCTGGGGCTAAAAGGAGAAGAAAGCCATAGACTTGGCCCTATACACAATATCCAATTGAGACATAATGGCAGACAAAACTGTAGTTCCCGAAATAAGATCAGACATTCTAGATAGAGATTGCTTTGCATGGTTTGTTTTTTTGTTTTTGTTTTTGGTTTGGTTTTTTTTTGGGGGGGGGGAAAGGTTATTGAATTAATTTCCAAATCAGTTTTCTATAAATAAAAAAATAATTCAAAGTGTGGTCATTTATTTAAAAACATCATCTTCAGTGCTATATCTTTGATTTCTTCAATGGTCTACACTGCCTATAACAGGCTAAGTAGGAAAACACATTATGATGAACAACCTTTTTTCTCTATCTAATCAAGACTTTATAAGACAAGACAAACAAACCTAGCAGCATAGTTAACTGTCTTTCAAACAAAAGTGCTTTCAGAGATCACTCAGTCTGCTTTCTTGAGTTTTGCAGTGATTAAGGATTGATTCATGTGACTTCTCGTTGTTTGCACATCACAGTCAGTTGCGAATAAGTAGTGGCCTCACAGGCCTGACCTCTGGAAACAGCTGCTTTGGACTTCAATAACTACACAGCAACTCTTGGTGTGGGTCTCCAGCCCATCTTTATGTCACGTGAATGTCAGACTTATCTAAATGTTCATTATCCCCCAATTTGAAATTATCACCAAGATCTATGAAATTTCACCTCTCAGCATTAACATTCACCTGTGCTTTGTCAAGTACTTCCTACAACCATGTTTTTATTGACTTTGTAGAAGTTGATTAGGAAGAGAGTCCCTCAGGCTGAGGCAGGAGGTGTGAAATGCAGTCCTGTCCATTCCAATTGAAATGTAGGTACCACACACTCCACTGAACTCAGTGAAAGGAAGGTGGGTCCAACCTGTCACAGCAGCTCCAGGGAGTAGAGCAAACAGAGGTTACAACAGCATCTATTTGACCTGTAGTCTCAAATTGCTACCCCTGAACATTAAAGCAACAAAAGACTTAAAAAATATTTATAGCTCTCATGTATTCCCTGTCTCCAAGCAGCTGGGCACATTTTTTGGGACACATTTTTTAGCAATGAGAAAGGAGTATTGGAAAAACTGCTAAAAATAGGAAGCCAGGTGATAAATTACTCCCTGCTATGAAATTGTGGAAAATTTTAAAAAGAGAGGTGCTATTCTAGTTGGGAGGTTATTGATTTTGTCAATTAGAATTTTCAAAAGATCAGCTTTTTCATACCAGCTTCTTTTAAATGAGTGATAGCCATTATCACTTCAGTAATGTAATGTAGTGATAACCCCATTGAGGGGCAGGAAAGCGGAGTGTTTTATTCTAAAGAGCTACAGACACACCCCAGCTCTCTGAAGGTACTTCACTCGATTTTGGCAACCCAACATTCCAATAAATACCACGGAAACATGTTTTTCAAGACAACTGTGGGAAATCACAGTTGTTCTTCCCTGCCAGCATTGTGTTATCATGGCCCCAGGAAGCAGATTTAATGAACCTCTAAATGACCCTTCTGCCAGAGATCATATTAACAGTGTGGCCACTGTTGCAAAAACAAAAATAACCTTCCCCAAGCCAGCGAAGCTACTGACACTTCTGTAAAGTTTTACGAGCACCATGTTGTGTGTTCAGAAATAAAGCACTGAACGTGTTAGAGATCATTAATTGTGGAATCACAGAATGGTTCGGATTGGCAAAGCCCTTCAGGGTCAGCAAATCCACTACTCCCCAAGCAGTGCCACATTCACCACTAACCCCTGTCCCCAAGAGTGTGCTTTAGAAACTTCTAGGGATAGGGACTTACTGCAGAAGATCACACTACGAAGAAAGGCAAATTGACAGAAATTCACTGAATTCTTTGTCAGGAATTGAGTTCACCCAATTCTTTGGACATCACCAGAGAATAGCCCCATGTTTTATGCGGGAAAAACTGTCCAAGTGAAGATTTCTTTTTCCTCTTTGAAGGTCCTCATTGTTCCTACACAATGGTAAGAAGTAAAAATACAGAAGAATGGAGCTAGTTTGGGTTGGGATCAGCATACAGGAAGTTTCCTGATGGGTGGGGAGCAATTCCAACTCAAACTGAGTGGAAATACACCAATACCCTAAGAATGAGCAGTCTGTGTAGTAATGGGTAAAAACCATGACAAGGGAAGGCAAATCAGATATTTGGGTTGAGAAACAAGTAAATTATATTTTGGGCTCGATCTGAATGGGGTTGGAAATCCTTCCCACTCAGCAGTAACGTATGAAAAAGGAATTTAAAAAAAGGAAGAAAGCAAGCATAAGGGTAGATGCCCATGTTGATGCTCTTAACTTCAAAAACTACTGGTTACACATTTCCTACATGTTGCTTTTCTACATCCCACTGAGTTTTACAAAATATAAACAGACCAAGATACATCTAGATGTTGCCAATAATTTTCAGAAATATTCTTATGAGGTGAACATAAGGTTTAGCATCTGCAATCTGTCTGAGCTGCTGGGATGATTTAAAGGTACCAAACTATCAGATTAATCAAATTTTGGGAAGAGCAAAGAAACAAAACTGCATATTGAGCTGAAAAAAACGCCACAGTGATATGTATTTTAGAAAATATATGCTACAGTCAGCATGCCCAGTAACCTCCCATAATTTACACAGTTGGCCATAAATTTTTGGAATGTGTGACCTAGGAATGCCATCTACCAATAATCCTGAGACATCAACAAATCCTGTGCATAAATTGCAGCATACATTTAAGTAAGCCAGTCTGTGAGAATCTGTGAGTTTAAATGTGGTGTGTTTCCACCTGGAATTGTTATTTATTTAGGGTGGAAAACTCCAAGATCACTGAGTCCAGCTGTTAACCCAGCACTGCCAGCGCCACGACCAAAACACATCCCCAAGTGCCACATAAGCTTCCCTGAGAAACAAAACCCATACAAAACATGATGGCAAGAAATGATAAGGCTGTGACATAACCCTAAAAAAAAAACCAAACCAAAGCAAACCAAAGCAAACCAAAGCAAAGCAAAGCAAACCAAACCAAACCAAACCAAACCACCACCACCAACAAAAACACAAAAACAAAACAAAACAAAAAAAAACCAAAAAACCACACAAACACCAAACAAAACAAAACAAAAAACCCCTCTACTAAGTTAATGAAACAGCTGATCTTTGTATATAGGGAATAAAACAGAGAATACAATGGAACTGATAAAGGGGCCTGGTATCTTAGGCCTGATCGAGCAGAAACCGTGCAAGAGACAGACACAAGATAAATGCTCCCTGGGCAAGAAGTGACCAAGTAACATGTAGTGAAACCTTGTGATAAGATAATGTTACCAGGTGACATGAAGAATCATGAAGAATGTGTAACCAATGGGAAACTGTTACCAAAAATAGAACCCTATGTAAGTGCCATACAAGTAAAACCCTATAGAAATGCCTATAGAAATGCCTTGTATACTCAATAAAATTGGCTTCTGATCCAAACTGTCCCCATCTCTCCATCGCCGGTATTTGTAAAGCCCCAAGGCTTTGATATGAATTTATATTCTCTGAAAATGTGGCCCCTGGAGCCTAAAATACAGTGTGCAAAGGAAGAGAGCAGAGATTTGGTTGGAGAATCCAGTTCATTTTACCACTGACATTCCTATTCTGTCTACAGGCAAAAATTTTTATATTATTGCAACTACAGCTCTTTCTATAACACACCAGAATTCTTCTGACATATGAGCAAGCAGGTGGAGACAGCCCCTGCCTGGAGTGGGAGATTCAATGTGAAATGCTTACACATGTGAAACCCTTCTTATCACACATTCCCAGTAACCCTCACAGCAGGAGGGAGTCTGCTGCTGCTCCTGCACTAGAGGAGCACTGCTCTGCTATGAAATTACTGGGACTGATCTTTTTTTGATGTCTGTCACTTGTCTCTAAAAGCACACCAATTCAAGCCCCGATTTTAAGAGGGTTTCCTGCAAAAATCCCCTTCTGCCATGTGTTGATGGCCCACCCACTGAAGTCTTTGGACAGCGTTAGCTGCTCCTAACACCTCAGCTGGGGTATGGAAGTGCAGAATCTGTCCAGCAGTTTCCTGGATCCTTCACACAATGTCCAAATTCAGCAGCACTGAAAGCACATCATTTTTATGGATCCAGCAGTGGTCCCACCACATGTATGGAGCTGGTATTTTACAACTCAAAACACTCCCAAGTGTTCCACTGATTTCTAAAGATTTCTTGACAGAGACCTCTGATTCCAGTGGTGCCTCCCAAGGCAGCCAAGTGGCCTCTGAGGAGAGGACAAGGATGGCTGGAATGGGGACCTGTTTGAATCCTAGAATGACCTGGGTTACAGAGGACTTTAAAGACCCTCCAGTCCAATCCTTCTGCCATGAGCAAGGATATCTTCCACTAGACCAGGCCTTGCTCCCAGAGAGGTCTGGAATGGGAAAGTTTAAATCTATTCTCAGGAAATGATGCATTAGTTTTTAAGCAAAGCTACAGCTGATGTTTCTGCTGTCATAGGAAAACCAGTTTGAACTTTTTTTGCTGTTTAAGTGGAATAATCAGTTCCTTCAAACTTGCAAAGGAAATGTCATGGAGATATGGGAAGGAAGATATGTGGAAGCTGAGAGAATAGGACGACAGCATTAATTATACAGAACCTGACAGGTAGAGAAGAAAATGTTATTTCCAAAAGGAAAAGAATGAACAGATGACTGAGATTAGCCATCAGGCCCTGCATGTTCCTCCCTTCTGGACCTGTGAAAATAAATCCCAGGATCTCAATTAAAAGTCACCTGTGCTGGATAAAGCTGCTCACCTGCCCTCAGGTGTCTGCTGCCATGATCAACCACAGGGTCAGAAATCTGCTGATCCTCTTAAGTAACTCCCTTTTCCTTGTACTTTCCACTGTGGAGCTGCCCTCAAATCCAGACACTGATCTGTGCAGCCAAGGTCTTCCCTAAAGGATCAAATTCCAACTTAAATCAGAGAGGGAAAGGCTTTGTCTCAGATCAGAAAATGCAGAGTGGAAAAAAAAAAAATGGCAGTGGTTCTGCAATTTGGCTGGGATTTTTATTGGGATTTTGGAAACTTTATAAGGAAATACACTACAGACAGGTTTCTTTGGAGTTCTTACATGGAGGAGGTGCTCTTGCACTGTGGCATTACAGCCATGGCTGCTCCTGATTATCTGAAAAGGAAAAGATTTCCTAAGGCATGAAACTGCATGAGCCAAAACAATTCATGGGTGCTTAAGCCCAACACTGATTGCTTCCTTCAAGGAATATTTTGTTTCAGGTCCTTGATCTAATGCCAACATTTGTCATTTAAACAAACACTCCTAATTTACTCTTGATTTCATAATGCAAATTATTTTTTTTATTACTCCATCTATTCCGTTATTTAGCTCCTGCTTTATTTACCAGTTTGTTTTGCATATAGATCTCCCCCTAAGCAATCCCTACATCAATGGCTAAGTTTATTTTTCCATTTCTTTTCTCCCACTGTTTGTGTGACTCTGACTCTGACCACAGAAAATCAGGTGAGAATCTTTTCAATGAAAAATTCTTGTGAGAAAATTCCTATTGTTTCACTCAAACAAGTTCCTGGCTTCCAAAAGTTTTCAGGTCAGGGACTTCTTGGGCCAGAGTTTATTTAGATTTTAATCAATTTTTCTTCTATAATCACATACATTATCCCTTTTTATCTTTTTGCCTAGTTGCAGTTGTTTTCATCACATATTCTGATTTTATGTCCCCTCTCCCCCTTCCTTTAATTTTCCCTTGGTCTGATACTGTTAACTCCAGGTGCTCAAATTTCCTCTGACAGATCACAAGAAGATTATAATTTTCAGGAAACATCCTCAAGTACTTCAAAATAGATTGGGAATTTTGATTGTGATAAACTCTACCTTACCACACACCTGAAGGTTCAGCAGGTAACCAAGAACTCATTATCAAAAAGTATTTTGGACAAAATTACAGCTAAAATATTTCATTTAACACACTCATCATCCTGTAACATATAGTTACTTTTGTATGTTTCTACTTACTTAGCACTTGAGTGTGTGATTTAATAATAACAGAACTGATAACAATTGAGGAATGTTAGAATTCCTGGATTTTTCTCCAGAACTTTTGCCCATCATTAAATTACAGCTCATGGACAAACGTTCTCTCTCTGCATGACCAAAAACTTCACACATCTGAGGTGATGAAGCAATCAGAGATAGAAATTGAGTGGGATGAAGACACAGAAACTCAGGGATAAAGAAAGAGTATTATTAGATTTAAAACATGACAGATCATAAGTCCTGAAATATACTTCTATTTTAAATTAATAAATAAATGCTACAAGTTGATAACATGACACATGGACACACCAACTGTAACACCAAATAAAGACAGTCAGGCCACCAAAATCACAAGCCCCAGAAAATCTTGTCATTTTTATACATTTCTGGCACGAACCATTTTAAGTAATTTTCCAGCTTTATCAGCAAAGACTGCTCATATGCTGTTTTCATTTCCTTGAATCCTCTGAGACTTTGGTAATCACTGTATTTCCTCCAAACTAGAGCGCTTTAATAGACAAAGTACCCTAAAAGAGCTAAAATTTTGTGAGCTAAGTGGTGTCTATACCACAAATTTGTTAAATGCCAGGAGATGATAAAGGAAAATTATTTTTGTAAAATAAATATTCCAGAAATAAAGTACATTAAAAAAAAGGAAAAGAAACCCCCCGAAGAAAAAACAGCCTCCAAAAAAACCCAGGAAAATGAGAAGGAGTAGTAAATGGAATTAGAATCATGGAATCATTTAAGTTGAAAAAGAACTCCCATGGAGTCCAATCTAGTCCCCACTTTGTCACCAGTCTAGAGCACTCAGTGCCCTGTGCACACCTTCCTTGGACACCTCCTGGGACGAGGACTCCACTTGTCTAAATAACAGATTACCCTGATAATTTTATATTACTAAGTTGTTCTCTTATTTTTCAATGTCTACACTGAAACAAAACATCCTTAGTGACAGGAGCTCCATTTTCTACTTGAGCCTAGAGTTTCTGCCTTAAGGAGACAATGAGTTCTCTCTTTAAAAACAGACTCACACACAGTCCTTGATTTGTTAACCAAGACAGTTTGGGAAAACTCATAGAAAATGAACATATTCCATTCCTAGACCATTTCTTCTCTACCAGATCCCAGACCAGAAATTTCCCTAAGGAAAACTGTGTAGCAGGATGAAGGAGTTCCCTGCCTTTAGTGCCCTGATTCTGCCCCAAAATGTCACACATGAGCTATAGGTGTATCTGTCTCATGTACCTCCATTTCATCTCTTGGAAAACTGCAGGAAATAGTTGACAGACATATTTCTGCTTCTTTCTGGAAGTCATCTGTGTTTTTTTCAGGTGTTCTCATACACTTTCATTTCATCCCTTAGGAGTGTATTAAACCCCTGCCTGTTTAAGAGCAATTGGCAAGGAACTCTCTACCCGCACACTGATAGAAGTTACTTGCACTTGAACATCCCTGACACCGTGGTCCAGTAGAAAACAACTTTAGGTTAAAGGTTTTAAGTTGCATTGGTTGCATTTAGAGAAAAATAAAATTGCTAGTTATTAGGTATTAGGTATTTTTTCCCTTTATGTCTAGTTTTAGGTATTTAAGTATTGGAGTCGAATGTTTTGACTATGGGCAACTCAATGACTCAGGGCAAGTGCTAGCAACCTAATTTCCAGCACTGCTTTTTTTTTAATATGGATTTTGTCTGTTTTCATTATTTCCCTTATTTCATATTTCTTCAGTCTCTGTGCTCATTCACCAACACCACATGCTTGCTATTCTTCTCCCTGCTATCACATTTTAATATAATATACATGATCTAATATATGTGACATACTGTATGGATGTACACCATTACTTCTCTCTGAATGAATTTTTTCTTGATCTTGGGAAGTGTAAATCCAATTGCTGCCAGGTTTAACAGAATGAGAGTCAAGATTTACTGGGTTTTGAACCACAGCCTGGTCTTAAACATGACCGTGGACTACTGCTGAATAGGTTTTTTTTCATAATCTTTCATATCTCTATCTCTTCTGAGGAGCTACTTGCCTGAAACAAAAGATAATGTGTAATTTGATTAAAGATGGATATTTTTCCTCCACAGCACATGTAGATAATCTACTTTAAAGTAGTTTGAGCTTTCATACTTCATCCTGGTGAATACCCTCACATAAGGACAGCTGCAGTTACCATGAGCAATGAAAATAAATATTTAAATAGAAAACATTCCAGTTTGAAGAGAAGTAGCAGCTTCAAAAGATATGCATGCAGAAAGGTCTTTTTTCTGCAATGCTCTCTTCACCCTTTTGTTAGGAAGAAGATTGAGAGTGATCCCTTTAGGCCGGGCTTTGCCTCAGCTTTGCGTCTGCAGTGCAAGGAAAGGAAAGAAATGCAAACAGAAATCATGACAGCTGTAAAATCATCTGAAGTGCTGCCAGTTATGCAACCATTGAATCAATAAGGCTGAAAAAGACCTCCAAGATGATCTAGTCCAGCCTTCCACCAGATCCCACCACAGCGACCAAACCACACCAGAAAGAGCCCCATCCTCTCATTTTTTTGAACAGTTCCAGGATGGTGACTCCAGGACTGCCCTGAGCAGCCCATTCCAATGCTCAACATGTGAAGCATTGGGTCATTGGTTAAACTCAGGTGAAATTGAACCTGAAATATGAATAAAATTTGTCACACGGGAAAAAAAATCCACCAAAATTAGCAAGTTAATGAAAAATAAAGTATGACTAACGACTTCTCAAGGAACATATTACCACTGACTGGAATGGCAATCAGGCCTCTTCAACACTAATTTTTAATAGATAACATTAATTTATAAATAAGCAGTTTTAGCATTACATCCAATATCCCTCTTGTTCAGCACACAGCAATCAGAGCCCTTGAGAAATCACGCTCCTAAAAACATTGCTTTGGTCGGCACAATCAGTTGGCTGCCTGAGAAACTGAAGGAAAAGCTTGCTCACCAAATATTTTCAGTGGCCTGATCACTGGGATCATTCGGGAGCTGTAGAGATTCAGTAGCTGCTGAGGATTTACACTGCTATTTATAACTTTTCCTTGTCTGGGTGTGGAAATCTGTCTAGGGCCAGCAGAGTCACCCAGACATACAGCAGATCTCCTGGGAGCTGAAGAAATTAACCCAAATCAAACCTGACAAGTTCATGTCATGGCTTCCAGAATCACAGGTTGGGAGAGACCTTCAATATCATCAGCTGCTCCCCAGCACCACCAGCATCACCCCTAAACCACATCCCAAGGGCCACATCCAGAAAATTTTTGAACACTTCCAGAGATGGTGACTTCACCACCTTCCTGAGAAAGTCACTCCAATGCCTGACCACTCCCTTCCACCGAGTTTTTTCCCCCTAATATCTGATTTGAACCTCCCCTGGTGTCACAATGCTACAGAACTGTTGGGGATGAGGTGCCTGTCTCCAGTCCTGACATCACAGACGTGGAAATCAGTAAACCTCAAGCTGAGGAAATGCAGACAATTTCACACCATGAATAGAATAAGTTGTTTTTCTTTTCGCCCTTTATAAGAACTGGGACGAAATTAAGTTTTAAGTTAGTCTTCTCTAAGATATCGTGGTAGGGAGTCTGAGGGTATATATGGTCAGTCAACGTTCATACTCTCTATGCAAAATATATAAGGCAAATATATTTAATAACATGAATGTTATATACATATATATTTAATGAATAAATTTAGACAAATTTAAAGATTTTTGAATTTCATAACAGAAAAAATCTGCATCCAATTTTGAGACAACCCTCAAAGGACTGATTCATAGTTTGAAAAAATTTGTGTGTAACCTTGAAGGAATCAGAAACATTCATTAGGGAGAAGACATATTTTTTTAATAGGTTTGATAACACAAACCCGTTGGGTTAAAAAAAGGAGATGAAAAAGTGTATCTGCTGCTCCATGGCACCAGTCTGTAGCTGTGTGGGCAGAATTGTCTATGCAGCAATGCCCCCAAACCCAAGCAAACTGCATAACCTGTTCCTCCAACTGGGGATACAGACACACACACAACCCCTCCCTCCCCACCACCACCCCGTTTTACAGAGAGGAGGAGCTGTAACTTCAAAAAGGAGATCCACAAGCTCATTTCAAGCATAAATTATTACACTGTGGCATATGAAATACTTGCCAATATTTACCTCTGACTCACGTGCTATTCTCTGGCAAGGTGGAACACTAGATTAGAATCATAGAATCCTGGAATGGTTTGGAAGGCACCTTAAAAGTCTCCTATTCCACCCTCCTGCCATGAGCAGGGATGTCACTCTCTAGAACAGGTTGCTCAGAGCCCATCCAACCTGTCCTTGAAAGAAAATTCAAGTAAAATTCAGAAATAATTAAGATGCAAAGGTGACAATAACTCTCAAGAGGTGGATACCTCCCTGCATTAAAGGAACACGAAAAAACATTTCAGGATTTTACTATTGATTCCATATATGGAATTATTTTTGGCGTTTAAAAATACACTATTTGTTTTCAGTTGTGAAAAACAAACTCCACATTACCACAGAAGCCCTGCAGTAGAGTCAAAAAATCCCTGAGACTGGAAAAGCCCTCCCAGCCCATGGAGTCCAAGCTGTGCCCCATGCCCACCTTGTCCCCAGCCCAGAGCACTGAGTGCCACCTCCAGCCCTTCCTTGGACACCTCCAGGGTTGGGCACTCCAAACCTCCCTGGGCAAGCCCCTGCCAAGGCCTGAGCACCCTTTCCATGGAGAAATTCCTCCTGCTCTCCAACCTGAGCCTCCCCTGGCACAGCTTGAGGCCGTTTCCCCTTGTCCTGTCCCTGTTCCCTGGCAGCAGAGCCCGACCCCCCCTGGCTGTCCCCTCCTGTCAGGGAGTTGTGCAGAGCCAGAAGGTTCCCCCTGAGCCTCCTTTTCTCCAGGCTGAGCCCCTTTCCCAGCTCCCTCAGCCCCTCCTGGGGCTCCAGCCCCTTCCCCAGCTCCGTTCCCTTCCCTGGACACGCTCCAGCCCCTCCAGGGCTCTCTGGCCAGGAGGGCCCAGAACTGGACACAGCCCTCGAGGTCCCTCAGCAGGGCCAGCCCAGGGGACGGGCCCTGCCCTGGGTCTGTGGCCACCCCACGGCTGGCACAGCCAGGGGCCATTGGCCTTCTAGGTCCACAACCTAGGTCAACTGTCCCACACAAATTTTCTCCAAGAACAGGTAGACAGTGTGAAAGCTTTGAGTTGTTCTTAACAATCCAGTCCTTCTGTCCCAAAACATCACTGTGGGAAACAGAGCCCCTTCCCTTCCCCTACACCTCTGACAATGTGCTTTGGAAGTCTAAACAGATCCAAAACCATTCCATGCCCACAGATATAAAGGGACTTGGCTGGTGCTGTTGTAGAAAGGATGTTCTGGGCAGCCGAAGGAAAACCTAACACTCCTCCTTGTTTACAAGAGGTAGCAAAGGGCCCCTGCTGGCCCACACTCTCCTAAACGAGCATAAAGGGTGACAGCATCACTGGATAGTCACCTGACCTAACCTACATATTTCTGCCAGCAAATCTGTCAGTACAAGATGGGAAAACATCCTCTCTTTGCAATCCTCAATGCACAAATGCACCCCCAGTGAGTGCAGAACAGTTCTGCTGCTTCAGACTGTGCTTCAATGATCTTCTGTGATGACACAAACACTAGAGAACCTGGATTTCAGTTTGTTCCAGAATGCTGTGCAATAACACAGAGAAAATGTATTCTGTTTCATAGCAAAATGAATGCAGGAATATGAGTAATTAATGCAATTTTATCAGAGATGGAAACAGTTCAGAATTAAAGAGTTGTTAAAGGTACATCTGAGAGGGGTTTTGGATAGAAAAATTGAACAGACATCACTGCTGGTATATATCCTAGACTTCCCAGCCGCGAGCAACTAGGAAAGAACAATTGCACAAGGATAGCATTCCAGCAGGAGGCCTATTTTATCTGACCAAAGCAGCTCAGCCAAAACACTTCCTCTCAGGTATGTGCCCTTCTGACCAATGCACCAATTTGGGCCCGTGCCTGGCTCCCTCCACAAGGACAAGACTTTATGATAAACAACCCCCTCTGACACCAGTCAGTCTGTGAAGGCACAGAAATGCTGCTCTACTCATCAAATAAGAAATAAATGAACAGTTCCCAGTTTCTATTAACAGTTGTCTCCATGACAAGGCAGTTGGGAATAGTCCACGAGCTTTGCTCTCTCTCACCACCTCTCTGCTGGATTCCTCCTCACCTCATGTTTGTGATGATCCTCTTAATACTGCAACCAACCACTGCCCTCGATCCCACTAGCAACCAGCCCTCAGAGGAAAGTTGTGTTGTTTAAGCTACTCAAACCTTCCAGCTGACAGGAATTATCCTCTCCTAGTTGAAGAGACTCGTGGGGTGAGCGCAGCAGTCCTGAAACCTCAACCCTTCATACTGAGCTGAATAAATTTGAATGGTTAGCACTGAGTTAACAAAAAAATCTCCCAATGCAAATGAAACCAATCCCTGCCTATATCCCACACTTCCTTGTGGGATTCCAGGTCAGAGACTGAGAAGCACAGGTTCAGCATACAGACAAAAGTATCCATGACAGAGAGCCCACATGATCCAGCTACTCCTGGATCACCTCCTCGTTTTCATTTCACCCTGGGAAACTGAGAGCTCCGATCACAATGTCAACATGTGTCAAAAATTAATTTCCACATCCCACAAACTGTCTCTCAATGCATCACGCTTCAAAAGAAATTCCAGGAGAATTTAATATTCAAAATATTACCATCAATTTATTAATGCAAAAGCTGAAATAAATTCTCAATATCATGATTTTAGTTTTGTTATGAAAATTAATGGAATATATGGACTAGGTTTGTGTATTTATTTACCTGCATGTTAAATACATCAGCTCAGTGGCAGCCTCCTATGAACTGGGGAATTGTGATGCAGTGATTTCAACAGAGACTTAAGGGCACAGACTGCAGTTTGTCTGGGCCTCTCCAGATGGTCTGGAATGCAAATATAAGGGAAAAACCTGACAGAAAACAAACATCCCACTACGTTCCTTAAATGTAGTTGCCCCTTAAGGTATTATTACAACACGGAATCTACTAATCATAGAATTACAGAGTCCCAGAATGGACTTGATTTTTTACCTTTTTTTTCCTTGTTTATCAAGAAAGACTGATCATTTGAGATTTTATTCCGTCAAAACCTGGCATTTTAAAATTTTAATAACATTTTGGGCATCATTGAGGAACTCAGTTTACTGAGAAGGCATAGATAAATCCCTTCAATGTCTGCCTGGCATTGGGGTGTCAGCACAGAACTTTGCAGCACCTCCAGTGCATTCTGGACACAGGCAAGCAGAGCATCCATGTCCATGTCCTGCTGTGAGAAGATAAAGCCTCACAGGACACCCAAGAGATAGGAATGTTAATAATTCTCATGCTGAATTTATTCAGGGCCTTGACTGAAAATATAATTTCATAGCAAACAGATAACCATAAAGAAATCAGACACCTCAATGACATCATCTTCATGACCACTGTCACCACACCCACACAAGGGTTAAATGATTTTTGAGATCATTCCAGCCCCAAATGAGCTCAAGCTTGGCACATACAAGATTAAAAAAGGCCACTCTAAATTATGCTCAACAATGACACATTGCAGTTTCAGAAACTCAGGAACATAAATCAATATTAAGTTTCTCGGCTCTCTTGACAAGAAAAACCATCATATAATTACAGAACCAAATGAGAGGCATGCCCACGTTGTAAGTATTTGTAAGCAAGTTGATATCAGTCATACTTTAGAAACAAATATCTCATTTACAAGCCAATTTGAGCAATATAAGCTGCCAAATTGAGCCTGAAGCCTGAAACCCAAAGTCTGCAGGAAGAAGCCAGTCCTCTAATTTCCTGCATGACTAGAGACACAAAAGTAAGACAAAGTGTCATTCTATTAAGGCTCAGAAAACATGCTTTTAAAACTCAGGTGGTGTTTAATTCCTTGCCTTCCAGAGTTTTAGAAACAAACTCTTGCTTAAAACAGCTCAGTGCCGAGGCTTAATGGGTTGAAGGCAATTTGTGTTAATGGAGTCCACTCTGGAGTGGAGTGGATTTGCTTCTCTGGGTGCCTTTACCTTGGAAATCTTTCTTCACCTTATTAATAGAAACTCATTAGGGATGAGAAATCATCGATCCATTTTAGCTGTCATCTTGTTTAAACTTCAGACTACTTGTGTGCTCGAGGGACTTTTGCTGTTTGTCCTAAATTAAATAAATGTTAGAAACTCAAAGAGATCAAACTGGTCCTCCCCATATTAGGTATTTCATGACTTGCTAAACTCCTTAACAAAATTGTGTCCGTGTTTTGTGGCTGACAGGGCATTATTTGTGAGGAAAATCAGCGTGCATTTGAGTGGCTAAATTGAGAAACAACCAAGCTGAAACCTCCTGATTTCAATAGCAACTGATTATCTTAAACTGATCTTTGAAAGTGGCTACTACATGGAATTTCTATGCTCCTTGCTTGTGGAAGGGGACAACTGAGTATCACATCATCATCTTATTTATTTAGATATTTCCCTGAATAAAAAATATGAGAAAGCAAGACTGCTCTGCTCATTATTTCCTAACATCTTCCCTTGGAAACAGCCCAACATCAAAATATTTTATCATCATGCTCCCAGCATCTAAAAATTTGTGCTTGTCTGGCTGTTCGTGGTTCTGTGCTACCATTCTCCTCAGATTTCTGCTGCCCCTAGACACAGCTGCCAGCACAGAACTGTCCTTTTTTGTCTCTAATAACACCACAATGCCCAGGTGCTGAGCCCCTGGACCTGTGACACAATGACTTTTCTTTTTTCAAGGTATTACAATTATATAGATTGCTTGAACATTTTTTTCAGCTTCATTTTAAAGGTCAAAGTGTTTCATGTGCCCTCCCTTCCTGTACATTAGACCCTTTCATTGCTTCTCATGCTTTCGGCAACTAATTTTAACAATTCTTCATTTTTTTCCCCCACTAAATACGGTATAATATGAAATATAAATTCACAGTAGGCTGTATTTACCCCTTTAATCCACAGTAAAGAGAAATACAAAAAAAAATACACAAACCAAAAAGAAACACCTTCAGGTTCTTAGCTGTGACAGCAGCAGATCAATGTTTGCTATGCCATCTTGACTTGAGTATCTCTTCTATGATCATTTCTCCAATTTATATTCATTACAGAACACCTGCCAGATCTGTTACCCAAATTATTTGGTATCCCTGTTGTATCCCCCGACATGTGAAACCACTCCTTGTGCAATCAAAGCTCAAGTCTGCTTTGAGAATCACCACATAAAAAAAGATTGATTTTCATCTTGGAAATGTCAGACTTCTGCCTATAATGCTCAGCTACATTTTTCAGGAGCAGTAAAGTTCAAAAAAGAGCCCCAGTCTTGACACATCTCTGACACATCATGATGGATGTGACAGTTCTGCTGCTTTACTGCCAGAAACGTCCTGCTACAGAATGAGGCAATCAATGAACAGTAATAAATCTATCCCAGACCCCAGAACTATTTTTTGTACATGCAGAACAGCAGAAATGACACATTAGTTATACCTCTGGAGGTAATAAACCATCACACTTTCTTCACTATTACACAATTCCAGTTAAACAGTTTCATCTTTGCCTGTTTTATCTGTTCAACACTTCACCATCAAAACTCCCAATATGCATTCTTGGATTATTAATATCGTGATTAAAAAAAAAGACAAAAAACAACAAAGAGGGAGAGAATTGAAGATACACTTTCCAGTTAAAAGAAGAAGTTTTCTTACCATTTTTTCTGGTCCCTCTATCAGTCAGGAGAACAACTGCTGCTCCAAAGGAATCTGCTGAATTACGTTCCCTTCATCCTGGAACACATTGCTCCTGATTAATACTGACTCCAAAATTTTACCTTGAGTGCACAGCACAAATACATTTCATTTTCCTTTTTTTTGAGAAGCCCCGTGTTTAAGATAAATTTCAGCAAGTTTGGAAAAGTTAATTTGACATGCATAAATCAAGGCTTTGCAGAGAAAGGATTGGCTTGATTTATAACTAATGCCTTTGAGTATATTCTCCCACCTATCCTTCAAGTAACAGCCTTGATTTCAGCAAGAGGGAATATACTTCAAAATAACTATTTTCTGAGGTCATTTGACCACAACCACCAACAAAACAAGCTCAGCTGTTCCAAACATGGTGATTTAAAATACATGAGTTCATTTAAAATTTTCATTGCACAGGCTTAATAAATTTGAAAACTGTTGCAGGACTAGATTGATGGTTCCTTGTGCTTGTGTATGATTTCCAAAATACATCCATGTATCACTGTCATAATTCTATTTCTCCCATTATTTTATACATTTATAAGCACACAGACAATATTTAATGCTGTAGTTACTGAGTTTGGATGAGGCAAAGCACACAGAACAAGCAGGTATGTAACTAAAGCTCACTAAAACTGAGACTAAGGAGGAATTCCAGGGCCAAAGAACTTTATTCATTTGGCTTTTCCTAGGCTGCAGGTTTAAAGGCAGGAACATCCTGACACTCTTCCTCTCTTGCCTCGTGAAGGGCACTGGCTGCATTTATAACCAGGCTGAGGAAGGAACAAGAAGCAGAGTTTCTTTTGCTTTTGTACAAACCTTAAATAAGTTCGTAAATCTGTAAGTCAGACTCTGCCCCAGAGCAGTGGGGACCTGGCTGTGAGGAAATACTCAGGGTAGGGAATGAGTTTTGATGACACCAAAATCATTCCTATCACCACTTGATGGTGGCCCTTTGCTAGAAGGCTGCTCTGAGAAATCCCCATGAAATGTTACAGGCAGAAAATAAGAACAAAAAGCAGATTTCAGCATGTCTGTGCTTGGCCACAAAGCACAAATACAATCTCACCCACCTAAAAAAATTATCATTTATTTTTGTGTGTGGCCTTGTTATCTCTGAAACCCCCTGGTCAGAATAGCCTTCATTCTCCTGGTTGTGGGAAGGGCAGGGAAGAAATTAATTCTCCCAATCCACACAAGGAAAGTACAGCAGGATCATGAGCTGCTTCCCATGGATGATAAAACGCTCCCGTGACAATTCCTCTCATCTGTGCATCTCATTGCTATTTCTAGCAAGCACAGTTTGGTTTTTTCCAAGTGAAAGCAACAATGCACTTTCTGAGGAAATCAAAATTAGCAGTAGTGCAGCACTGCTTTGTAGTTGTTTCTGACCATTAATAAATTAATTTAATATTAGGTGCTGAGGGAAGAAACAGAAAATAACTCAAATGGCTATTTCCCCTTCAAGCTGGATGATATTTTTTTAGAGTATTTTCTCTGAGATCAGGGAAATGCTCTGAAAATACTTTGTAGGTAACAGTTAATTTATCAACAAAGCAATAATTCTAAAAAAATTAATATTTTGATTTTTTTTTTTCCTAGGAGCTAATGTAACATTTGGAACATGCTTTAATTTGTTAATGATAGGAAAATATTTTGCATTAATATAATGAAGTTGCTTATTATACTGAAGCTATTTTTAAATTTCCCATAACTGGCATAACAGTTTACCTAATCATCTCTAATTTTAATGTAATCCTTTTAATTCCTGATACAAACCTAATTTTTAAACAAATGTTAAATAAATAGCAAGTCCAGAATCAGCACAGCTCTTGCAGCATTGTGCCATTCCCAACCATATGAAAATACTCTGTAATATAAAATTATTAATTTTCAGTTGCCATTCCAGCTCAAAAACCTATAAAGGCTCACCAGATTAACTTTCAGTAATAACAGATTTGAATACATTGTCCTGATTAGCCAAGATTCTTTAGAGTCTTTCATGTAAAAGTAGCTCAACTCAGATTTTCCCATTTGTTCATTGATGTCTTTAGTAGAGGAAAGAGGAAGGATTTTCTGGACAAGGAAAGGAGCAGGGTGGTTTCAGGTGAGGCAAGGGCTCTCAGAGGTCAGAGAAATGCATATTCCATTCAAATTCAATCTTCCAGCCCCGTCATGATCTGCTCACCTTCTCTGTGTGCATAAATGAGCGGTAGGAATTTAATTCCAAGCCAAAGGACCAGAACCCAAGTAGATTCTTCAAAATCTTATTTCCTGCACTAATAAAGACAGAAGAACAGCATTTCCCAAGTCCCAGCTGAGGGATTTGTCTTTGATGTCTCCCTTTAAACATCAGAGGGCTGGGGACCACCCTGTGTTAGTGCCAGCAGCAGGAAGGAAAGGTTGATGACCACATCCAGTGAAAGCCTTGGGTTGGTACAGCAGAGAGCAGCTCTTCCCTCTATCATCCAAAATTCCAGATGCTATTAGCATAACAAGGGAACCAGGCAGAGGGAATGGTCAAAGCTCCCCAATTCACTGGCTTTTAAATGCTGCATTCTCAGTCTGCCTGGCAGATTTTATTTTCTATGTACTCTGATTTAAAGTTTAAAATCCCCTCAAGTGAATCTGAAGTGAATGAAAGGATGATTTAGTTGTTTATTTTGGCAAGTTAGAGAATTTTTGTCTGGAATCACAGAATTCTGGGTTGCCAGGAACCCATGAGGATCCAGTCCCACTCCTGATCACGCAATACTGCCCTTTTTAGGGTGATTTTTTCTTTAAATCGGTGCAAGGGCAACAGCACAAGCATAAGTTTAATCAGCATCCTCCCTCAGCTCCTCTCACTGAATTTTGCTGATTGTGATTCTAAATGTTGCTGAGATTCGACTCCTAAAAATGTATCATAACAACTCCAGCAGCACTGACATTCTAACCTTCAACTCTAATTAATTTTAACAGACATGGCTTAGTTTTGAAAAACTAAAAAAAAAAATAAAGATCTGCCCTGCTCTTTTCTAAAAATTAAAAAGTTAAGAGTCAGCCTACTGGATATACATCATGAGATTCACAACAAAAATAAACTTATTTTAATAACTTCTCCTTATTGTGTTTTAAGAAAGGTTTGATCATGGGCACAAAAAATCAGACCACAAAAAACCAACCAAAACAAAACCAAAACTCACCAAAACACTGTTGCATTAAGTCTACATTAAAAAAAAAAGTTTCAAACTAAATGCAAACAAGATCTAGATAAGTTTCATATAAGTTTCACATTTGTAGTGACTTTTAACTGTATAATAAAATCAACATTTTTTGCTAAGCCTTTCTGACCTCACACTGGAGGTGACCTCAGGATCACCTTTCCTTTGTAAAGTCATTGTAGAGTCACCTGAGTCATGTTTAAAACAAAACTAATCACCCAATTAATTCAAGAACATAAATATTGAAACTTTTTTTCTAATGAGATTAAAAATATAGTCTATTCTAGGTCAGCCATGTCTTTATAGCTACAAATAATAACATTAAGGTCTTGTAGGAAATAAAACAGATTTGGAATTAAAACTCATGCTTTATCCAGAGTCGCTCTGTCACTCTGTGGCTTACAGGGTTTAACACAGAGGTTCTTTTCACTTTTTTGTAGTGTCTACTTATGTGACTGTGAGAGACTTTAAATCAGTGAAAGAATAAAATCCCACAGACTCCTTTCATTGATCTCAGACTTGTGAAGAACCTGTTGTTCAGAATGGCTCAGGAGAGGTGGAATTGTGAGAGGGGATAAGGCAGTGTGGCATTTTATAATAAAAATGTTTTCACTCCCCATGAGATTAGGCAAAAAAAAACCCAACCATTTTTACACCCTTTAAACACAGTTTACATGGCTCTCCCTTACTCAAGAAAGAGAATCTTTTCCTTGGATAGGAGAAACAAATCTGGGGAGTGCAAGGGCAGTGAGTGAAGAGCTCTCTCCATTAATATCCACCTACTCAGACATGGAATAACCAGCTGCTGAGCAAGTAAATAAAATTCATCCCTTCAGCAGCTATAAAACACAGAACACTAAATAATTCAGCTCCTAGACACTAATTACAGGATGTTGACAGCAGGAACTACCAACCCTGAGGATACAGAGTTGACCCCAGGATGTGCTGATATTCCCTCTGACCCTCCTGCAAACTGGAAAATGAGCCCCTGCCTTAAACAGGGGTGCTATGATGCACGGCCATGCTGAAGGGCGTTTTATAAAGAATTCCCCGTGTCCTCAGCCTGAAATGCTTGGGAGCCAAGATAATTTCCCAGAGCATACTGAAACCACCTGAGGAAACTGTTCCAATCCTTGCTCAGGCAAGGATTAATGCTGTTGCTCCTAGCAGGTAAAAATCACCTGGAATTCCCGCCCTTCATGAGGCAGGGTAGTATCAGACAAAATCACCAGCTCTGCAGCATACACAGCCCACTGCAGAGCCACAAACTGGCACAGTAAATATTCCCAGAATTCCAGAATAGCTGGGGCTGAAGGGGCCTCTGGGGATCATCCAGTTTAGTCATCTGCCCAGGCAGGGGCATCTGGAGTAGGTGACACAGGAAGATGCCCAGTTGGGTTTGGGATGTCTCCAGAGAGGGGCACTCTCCCTGGGCATTTGTTCCAGGGCTCTGCCACCCTCCATGGAAAGTTCTTCCTTATGTTGGGGTGGAACTTGTGTCATATGGCCACTGCTCCTCATTCTGTCACTGGCACTACTGAACAGAGCCTGGCACTCTCCTCTGCCATCCCCTGGAGATGTCTGTGCAGCTTGATGGGATCCCCACTCAGCCTTCCCTTGTCCAGACTGACCAGGCCCAGCTCCTGCAGTCTCTCCTCATTAGGGAGATGCTCCAGACCCCAAATCATCTCTGTGGCCTCTGCTGGACCCTCTCCAGTAGTTCCTTGTCCTTCTTGAAATGCAGAGCCGAGAGCTGGACACACCACTCCAGATGTGCCTCAAATGGGCAGGGCAGAGGGGCAGGATCTCTCCCTGATCTGCTGGCCATACTCTTCCTGATATCCCCAGGATCCCACTGGCCCTCCAGGCCACAAGGACACTCTGTCTGCTCATGGTCACCTTGTCTCTCACCAGCATCCCCAGGTCCTTCCCCGCAGAGCTGCTCCAAGTCCTCCCAGCCTGTGCTGGCACCAAGGGTTGTTTCTGCTCAGGCTCAGGACGTGCATTTCCCTGGTTGAACCTCAGCTGGTTTCTCTCCACCCATCTCTCCAGCCTCTCAGGGCCCTACTGAAGGGCTCAGCTCAGCCCCCAGGTAGATCCACCAGTGCCCCCAGTTCTGTGCCAGCAGCAGCTCCCATCACCAGCACTGCTCACGCTGGGGCCTAATCCTATACCAAGCAAGATTCCCTGGCCTGAAATTCTGTTTCCTCTGATCTTTCCATCACTTTTGCACCTCACTACAGTACTAACAGAGCCAGAATGCAGTGAGTATTACATCAGTAGGACGTTGTAAACAGAGTTGACAGTACTCTCGGAGATCCACATGACAAAAGATCCTTTATTGTTCCCAGACTCTTCTAATATAGAGGGTTTGAATCTCCCAGATATACACATGTGACTGGCTGGGGTCTTAACACACCCCTTTCCCTGGCCAATGATACATCTGCACTTAGAGTTCAATGAATTGGCTAGAATTCTTCATATGTATTCAAATCCATCCTGTGTGACAAGTGAGGTGTCAGGGATTGATTTTCTGCTATCTTTCCCTAGTGTTACGTGTCCATGTGATAAGGGAATTTGACCAGGACAAGGCTTAGTCACAGAGAGTGATGCCCATCTGGAAAGCCCAAGAATCACCTTAGGATGGGGTGAAAAGAGGGATCTGTACCCAAAATGTTCTGGAAGGCCAACCCCAGGTGGACTGGTGGTGTGTTCTGGAAAGGAAGGTCCCAAAACTCCCATATTTCCAGTAACTCCCTTTAAATGCTAGTTCCAGGAATGCCATTAAACTGGTCACCACCATCTTCATTCTTTGCTCCTCTGAACAGCTTCCATTTATCTCCCCATATTCAGACACGGCACAATCAAAACATAAATGATGATGGACAGAATGGCCATAAAATAATAAGTACAGCTCCCATTCTTGTGGACAAAAAAATGTAGAACAGATAAGAAATAAGTCCAGCTGCAAGTCTGCATTATCATACCACCTTAAAAATGCTAAAGATCAAGTATTTGGTTGGATTTTTAAAAACACATCCTACTGCAAGCCCAGGCATCTCATCAAGCCTTTCCAAAAGCATCTGATTTCCTTCAGGGCTTTTCAAGTCCAGCCCATAGAAAGGATAAATATTCCTTTAAGTGGCAATGATTTCTGAAAGATGAATTTCTAAGTGATTTATGCTTCAGGCAGTGTGTATAAAACCTGACAGGAAGCTCTAAACTGATGTGTATTCCTGCATTGCTCTTGCACTGATTTAAAAGAAAAAAATCACCCTTAAAAGAGCAGTATTTGTTTGAGTTCTGAAAACAGTCCCAGTCTTAAAGGATGGCACGAACTGAGGAATATTACTGATGTAGTGATAAAGATTTTGTTTTAGGAAGCCAACAAAATTCCTGGGAAATGTATCCTGACATAAAAAAATTTATCAGAATATATGCCCTCCATGGCCATCAGTACCTCTGGAATCAGTATGTTCCATGGTTAACAATCAAAACATGGGAATAACTGCAATAATTATTTTGAGAATAAATGAAGGAAGTCAGTTTAGCCATCACTGCTAAGAGAGACAATTATGATGTTCAAAGACAAATCAATGTATTTATAGATTACTACAAGGCAAAATACTTAAAAAAAAAGGGAATTGAGGAAATAATTTAGTCCTTCTCTGATATCTCTTTCACAAATCCTGAAAATTTTCTACAACACGTTTTTTTTCAGCATTACTGGCACCTGCAGCCAAAGACAAGCAGGCAAATTAAGCACCTTGCAAAGCCTCAGCCACAGCAGCTTCTCTTCTCCCAGCTAATTAAAGGGTTTTCCTCTGAGCCTGAAGCTGTCTAATCATGGCAGAAGCATTCCCCCATCATTAGGGATGACTTGAATCAATCCTGCAGCAGGATGCAGACTCAATTTCGTATTTGATTTTTAATTATAAGCTCTAGATACCAATTTCCCTAAGTTTTCAACATAAACATTAAAGAAAACCAAACACCATGACTGAGATTTGAAGTCTTTTGTTATTCATAAGTGGACTAAAATGGAGCAATTTTGCTTTCACAAAAACCAGGCATAATCCAAATGATTACAGAGCTAGAAATCCCTACATGTCCAATATTGCTGACCGAAAGCAATGGAACAGTCAGGCCTGAGATAAAATCTCTGTATCATTTTGGCAACTTTATTGTTATTGTTTTTTAACTCTTGGTAGAAATAGGGCTAAAAATCTTTAAAGAGATCTTTCATTTCCTTTCTATGCCTTACAAGAAACAGAACAAGTATATTGTGGTTCAATATGCTAAATTAGACAATGTTTTAAAACACAGTGTTGGCTGACAGTAGCACAAAGAATAAGATAGTTTCTTAATCAGTTTTTCTGGACATTGATTTCTGGAATTATTGGCTACTCCAAGGGGAAGAAAACAAAAAAACCCAAACAAACAAAAAATCGAAATGGTTGCAGGGCAGATTCCACTTTAAAAAAATTCTAGTTTCTTCTTTGTTGTTTTGAATAAGGGCTAAGAGAGGCTGCTGTGTTCTCTGTGCCTTTAATAGTCAGAGGCAAGACTGGAGGAGATGAAACACGCATTTTCTCTGGAATTCCACAATTCAGCTGTGAAGAATTTCATCTTTTCCTCTTACCTTGGGAGTCCAGCTGAAGAAATGCAAAATGCCCTGTGCACAGAGGTATTTTAGTGCAGCTGCACTGTCTCAGCAAACAACAGAGGGCCTGGAGAAAAGCACTGCTAAAAATAATTCCCCAGCTGAGGTCAGGAGGAGAGGACTCATCACAAACCATTCCTGTTGCCCTCAGCAGGGCACTTGTGCACCTCTGGCACCAGCTGGTGCCAGCACATCACCAAGCCCAGAGACTTTACGAAAATAATGAGTTACTGAATGATATTAAAATAACAACTGGAAGAAAACTGAATTGGGCACTTGGGCAGAAATTGTAGAGGTAGGAGTAGGCTGGACTTTGTCATCTGCAGCACAGTTCAATAGAGAAACAGAAAATGTATAACAGAGCTCCTTCCAGCCAAGGAGACAGCAACAATAAAAATAAGTTCTCAAAACAAGTGTGGGCACCTTCAGTTTTGGTGGAATAAACTGTTTATCAGCTGAGTAAAACCTGGGAGGCCAAAACAAACTTTAACATCAGAAAATTCTCAAGATAATTCAGTTTAAGCCGTTCACATACACATGAATTGAAACATGATTCTGAAACTGTATCAGAAAGTATGGAAAATACATCAGCTTTCCTGTTTCTATTTCTAGTCCACCTAAATCCAGAGCAGCTGTAGGTCTGAAATCCTCCCCAGTTTGTTCCAAATATGTTCTCTCAACATATAAAAGTTAAAATACACATCCTTCCTCCAGAAGGGATTTGGTACTCTTTCACAGGAGGGGAAAGGCTGGTGTTAAGAACAGCTACCTTTATTATTCAGAAAAAGGCAACTTACAAGCTGGAGAGCAAGAAAATAAAAAACAAAACCCAGAAAAACCACACCTGAAAAAACAACAGCTGAGAACACTTTAAGACATTTGCTTGAGGGAAACATATCTGTTAAAAAAATCTTAGCTTAAACAGCAATTAACACGCTATGAAAATTATTTAAGTGAAAGTGTATTTAAGCAAGTCATTAATGTATTGATTTTAGTGATAATTAGCAACAGATGTGAAAGGTTTCTCCAGAACAAGTTAAAAACAATAAGCCATATAAGATACTGAACTTCTGTCACAGACATTGTTTTGGACTAGGTTGCAACCCAGATGAAAATCCAAGGTTTAATCCACATTAAAATCGAAGTCACAGGTTAAAAATAAAGGTATTGAAGCAAATTAATAATCTCTACCAGATTAGAATGAGAAATAAGGCCATTTAGGAGTTCTGCAAAACAGGGCCCAGATCCTATGGAAGTTCCATATTCAGACAGATTATTTTAGGATGCATTAAAAGTCACCCAGCCCAGTTCTGTAACTATACTTTAGTTCCAGCCCAGGGCTGAGACTGCACAAAACAGCACAACCTCTAAAGCCTGGCTCAATAAAACCTGTTTGAGCAACTATGGTCCAGTATTAAAGTCCGACACCTAGGCTTTTTTAGAATAAGATGTTAGGAAGGAATTCTTCCCTCTGAAGGAGGGTGGGAAGGCCCTGGCACAGGCTGCCCAGAACAGCTGTGTCTGCCTCTGGATCCCTGGAAGTGTCCAAAGCCAGACTGGATATGGCTTGGAGCACTCTGGGATAGTCGAAGGTGTCCCTGCTCATGGCAAGGGATGGGATGAGATGAGCTTTCAGTCTCTTCCAACCCAAACCCTTCCATGATTCCATGATAATTTACACTAAGACAAAAGCACCCCAGTTCAAAGCACACCTCAGGAGAGCCTGGCAGTAATTCCAGGCCAGGAATGGGCTCCATGTGGAGCATGGATGTTCCCCAAAAGGTTGGAGCCAGATTCATGGAGCAGCAGGAGCATCTCTTCAGGCACAGCCAACAAAAAGCTGCTGTGCTGAGCTTGCAGCACTTGCTGCCTGAACTGCTCCCAGTGATAAATAAGTCCCCACAGAGTGAGTAACATCATCTGCAGAAGCAGCCTAAAAGGTCAGATGTGAGCATTCCTGTAGGATGCCAGATTTGAACACTCCCATAGTGTGTTTGAATGGTCATTGTGCCAGGGGAAAGCGGAAAACTTCATGACATCAGGAGATGATGAAAGTGTGTCATCTTGCTACATCTCAAATACCTGATGAAACCTGGAGAGATGATTATTGTCTAGTGAAAATCTGAACCTCAAGGGCTTTGTCCTGATCCTGAGTTTCACAAGGAGATGACTCAGTAGCTTGGAAATGTCTCCTTAGGGCTATGGAGCACTTTTTTCCCAGCTGGCATTGGACAAACACAGCAGTAACTCCAGAACAAAACCCTGAACCTTCTCAGGCATGACAGCAGAGGCTCAGTCTCACAGACTGTGCAGCAGCTTCAAACATCAAATCATAAAGTGCATCACAGAGCAGTTTTTCACATTGTGGATTCCTTAACTCCATTATTTGTCAGTGGAAAAACCCAGAATCAGTCCAGGGGAGAACAAGAAAAAATACTTCTGAATGACCACAACCAGCCTAACACCTGAAATTAACCAAAAGTCACCAAATTTACCACTGATTAAAAAAAAAAACAAAAAAACCCACATAATTCTGAACCTAAAATAATCCATCTATATGATCAAACTATATAGCTGATAAAGTAGAAGTTAAGCAGAACAGCTGGTCCTGGATCTTGCACAACAATTAAATATGGTGCTTTACTTTTACTAATACAAAATATTTAATCAGAACTCTGATGTCATAAATACTTACTGGTAACTCCACATATAGAGCAGGACATGCCAAGTGTGTGATTTTACAGTTTCATGCTTCACTTCCCTAAGCCGCTCACATTTCAAAATGCTTTTTTAATCCTCAGTTTTGCTGCTGCTTTTTGCCATGTCCATTTGCCTGGTTTCAGGTAGAGCCAGAGGCCTGCTGAGATCCTGGGGAGCAATGTGAGGTCTTATCTCCAACACCACCTCTTGTCTGGGCTGTGTACTTGAAATTAATCTTTTTGGAGTGCAGAGGAGGTGAAGAGAAGGAATTAGTGAGGGGAGAAACACCTCAAGAGTTTAACAAAACAAGGCAGGATGTGCTTAACTTCTTAAATCTGACAACACGAAGGCACAGAGATGAGACTGTTGGTCTCTTCACACACCAGCTGTGCAAGGGCAAATGCAAACTAAGCTCGGAAAAATGAAGGCTGTGGGCACAGGATAAATATGTGTAAAAGAGCCACGGGCAGCTTGAGGCAGGATGTTGAGAGCAGCCTCGCTGCAGGGGGCACAGGAGCAACATGTGCTGCTACGTCCCAGAGCATCCTGATTAATGTACAGCAGGATTATCCAGCACAGATTGCTGGAAAGGCAGGTGTCTGGTGGCCTCTCCAGCCTAAATGCCTTGTGTTAGAGGAGAATCTACAGTGAAAAACCATTAAAGGTTTGGCACAGTACATCTGGGCTGGCCAGATACCAACTTACACAAACTGCAGAACGGTAAATTACCCGAATGGTCTTAGGATGAAGGAGGGCAGGGTTAGATGTGATATTGGGAAGGAATTCTTCCCTCTGAGGGAGGGTAGGCAGGCCCTGGCACAGGGTGCCCAGAGCAGCTGTGGCTGTCCCTGGATCCCTGGCAGTGGTCAAGGCCAGGTAGGACAGGGCTTGGAGCAGCCTGGAATAGTGGAAGGTGCCCCTGCCCATAGCACCATGTGGAATGAGATGGGCTTTAAGGTCCCTTCCAACCCAAACACATCTGGGATTCTGTGATATTAAAGACTTCTAATCAGTCAGAGAAGAGGTTACTTTGGATTCCCAGTCAATCCCTTGGATCTGATGATTACATGGACTCTCAGCAAGGCAATCTGGATTTTTCTCTTCTTGCAGTCATGCTGGGTTATTCCCAGCAGCCAAGTTATACATCCATGGTCAAACTCTCAAACTTGGATATTCCTAGAAGAGAGAGGTATCAAATGACACAAAAGGGAGGCTTTTTTCTTTGAACTCCTTCACTAAGGAATGCAGCTGAAGGAATTTCTGAGCTGTACTTACACAGGTGAGGAAATACAAAGCATTTCATGATGGAGAAAACAGGGAGTTGGGCTGAAGAGCTTTCTGTGTGACACAGCTTGAGTCTGACAACAAGGCACAAACACACAGAAGGGTTAGTGCTGCTAATCCACAGAAAACACACACAACCTGGCAGGGAAGGATAGAGAAAGACAACAAAAAAAAGAGCTTTTTTGCTAAATGGAATATTCAACTATTTAGTGGCTCCAAAAAAAAAAACTCTGTATCAAAAATAAGGGATCACAAAGAGCTCACTTTGTACAAAGTGTAAGTTTAAAACCACACCAGTGAAAGAAAATTACTCCACAGTATTGAATTGCCATGGAGGGATTCACAAGTCACACTGCCCAGCCAAACTAAACCAAACACAGAACCTGCCCCAATTCATTGAGAATGGTAAAGGTTGAATTAAGATGAATCCTGGAGACACTGGTTATGGTCAGAGAGGAAATCAGAAAACCCCAACCAAATGCTGCAGTGCAAAAATAAGGATGGAAAAATAAAGATGTTTGATCTAATATTTTTCTAAAATGAACAAAAACCACCCACACTTTTAGGATAATCACTTTTATAAAGGATTTGTCCCGGTATTGCTGCAATTTCAGGACTTTCCTTTTGCAGAATATCTGTCCCCCTCTCAGCCCCTCATTTTCAGTCCTTTCTTCTTTCTATATAGCCGATTATTTTTATTTCATTAGATTAGACAAGATATAAATTCCTTTCCCAATGACTTGCTGCTTGGGCTTTTCTGAAGTTCATGCAGCCCTTCAAGAACTGCTAGGGGTGCTTTACTAATGACTCATTTAGTCTGCAAAATCCAGCCATGTCTAAACGAAGCTTTGGTGGAGATGAAGCTTAGTCAGGATTAGTCAAAACACAGAGCCAGAAAACCTTCTATACCTAATTTACATCAAGGCAGCAATGCCAATGTGTTTGCTTGGCTTTTAATTGACAAGATGCTGAGCAATCCTTCCTTTTCCTTTTGTTTAGGGCAGGGAACCAGGATTATGGAAATTGCCCTGCTTTATTGCGTGATTTATTCAAAGTGAAGAGCTCTATGAGGGTACATCTCAAAGGAAAAAGGAAATAAGTATTGACTCAGCTCCTGACTTATAGTTGTTCCACCAGATTTTTGGAGACAAACAGGGGGAGGCAGCATTTTTTCCCAACCCTCTGAGGAAGTTGTGGAAGCAGTTAACTGACATAGCACCTCTTTACCCTTAGCAGCAGAAAATGCCATCAGTGCAGAGCAAAAAATTCAGGGTACAGACCTTGACATCTGTGAATATTCTGCAGAGCAAAGCAGAGAAAAAAGCTCACTCAAGGCAGCTGCAGCCCCAAAATTCAGGTGCCATTCCAAAGAAACAGGAGTATGGTGTCCCTGGGGAATGTTGTACCAAAGAAAATGGAACAGAGTCAAATAAAAGCATACAGTTTCTGTGTGTCTTTTTGGGTTTCGTTTTTAAAATTTTGTTTCTTGGCTTTTTGGTTTATATTTTGCTTCTAAGGAATAAATTTAACTTCAATTTAGGGAAAAATGTCATAATAAATACCAATACTCTGCAAGCAGAATCCAGTAACAAAAGTGAAGGATGTTTTGCTGGGTTATTAAACCTATTAAGATCTAATTTATGAATTTTACTGTATTAAAATAATTACCACAGATATAGATTGATTTGATATATTGTTGCTGGAAGCTGTTTTAATTTTCTTGCTAACAAATGCAGTCCTTAAATTTCACAACTTTTATTTTTAAGTCTAAATTGAAAAAAATTCTAGTGTGACATAGAATGTGAGGAAGAAAAAGCTGGGAGAAATAACTATGGAAGAAGTGTCTGCATTAAGAAAAGAAGCATTACCAGAAATTATTGTGTGAGGCAGAGTTGGAGATTTTGTGGTAATCATATTATAGGGTATAATAAATCCTTTGTCATGTATTTGACCTAAAATCAAAGTGACAGGTGAAACCAGACCACTGTAGAGGGCCCAGACCTCCATACATATGAATGAAAAGGGGTTTGTTGCATGCAGAGGCAGCTGTAGAGCACCACAGAGAAGTTCTACCTTGCTAAGGGATGTGTCATAGACATGGGTACTAATAGGAGATTAAAGGAAAAATTCAGGATAGGGAACAAATGAGTGATTTTTTTATTATCCTTCCTTTAGAGTGTGAAAAACGTAACTTAAAGCCTTAAAATTTCTGCTTCATGTCTCTGCATGCAGACTTGCTTATTCCTTTCTAATCTCTCCAAAATTATGGTGAATAAAACAGAGAGTATAATGGAACTGGTAAAGGGGTGTGATATTTTAGGCCTACTCAAACAGAAACGTGGAAGAGACAGACACAAGATAAATGCTCCCTGGGCAAGAAGTGACCAAGAAACATGTAGTGAAACCTTGTGATAAGATAATGTTATCACGTGAGGTGATATCATGAAGAATGTGTAACCAGTGGGAAACTGTTACCACAAATAGAACCCTATATAAGTGCCATACTAGTAAAACCCTATACAAATGCCTTGTATACTTAATAAATTTGGCTTCTGATCCAAACTCGGCATGTGTTCATCTTTCCAATCGCTGATACAAAATTATATTTAATGCCAGCAGGGAGGAACTAAGAGATATTAAATCTAGAAGTACTTCAGCTTAACTTAAATACAGCTCTGGCACTTGATTCCTCTTTCCTCTGCACCATCCCAAAGTATCCCACTATACCCAGAACTGGAGAAACTATTCCCCAAAACAGCATGAGAATTTAAATAAAAAGTGTGCTGTGAACCTATATAATTTAAGGATTAGCTCTATATTGATTCTTTATGAAATAGTGCAATTTCTTTTCTTAAAAAAAAAAAAAATTCAACTTTTTAAATAAAAACATTAAACCAGTTCAATTCCTAAAGCAAATTTCCAGCCTTCCCATGGCACAGCTTGGCAAGGGCAGAAGGCAGCTGCAGAAATCTGGAATTCATTTTCCTGCCAGATGTTTTAGGCACTTTCCTGGTCTCACCAGTGACCTTGTGGGGCAATTTTACTGCTCCCTGTCTTGGCAGTGGTGTGGGAGCCTAATGGAGAATCAGTTTAATCCTCTGGAATTAATGCATCATGAAATGCTTTTATGTATAACAAAAATACACTGATATATTTCTACATATTCTCCAGTACAATGAGACATAAAATAATTATATAAATGTAGAATAAAAATCCAATAGTTTCCATTTTATATATACATAGAGCTTCTAAGGCAAACACATGTTGCATTACTAAACAATTGATGTAAAATAGCTTGGGATTTGAAATACCCAAACTTCCTGTGTTTTTTTTAGGATTAAAATCCATTCTCTGATTATCATCATGTCTAACTCATTAGCAGCTCCACATTATATTTAGAGCAGCAGGAAAAGGTTCAGATTAAACCCTGTTTCTGAAGTGTGGATTGCATGTTTTAGAATTTCAAGACTATAATTGACTCCCTGAGATTTCTCACCTTGGAATTCAGAATATACTCCAAACAGATCATTGCTTGAACCTTTACTTTCACAGATGTTCTTTTTATTCCAGAGGGTTGTAAAATATTCAGTCTTAAAGAAGTTCATTAAATAACCTCTGCAAATTTGGATCATTTTTAGTTGAAAACAAAGTTTTCTCCAGTTTGGGCACAATCCTGCTCAACAGCGGAGACAACATTGAATTTTACTGCCTCAAGGATAGAAAGAAAGGAATTGTTTCTTACAGCCCAAGCAGCAGCATTGTTCTGAGATGCCAGAAGACTTCCAGGCTCCACTTAAAGACACTCATGGCTGAAACCTCCCACACAGGTTTAGCCCAGACCCTTTCCTGCCAAACACACCTTCCTTGTCTTTGTCCCCTTTCCTGCCTCCTCAGTCCCACAGCGCTGCCCTGTTCAAGGCTGCTCAAAGCAAGGCCTCAACCATCATTTTGCCATAAATATTCAATTCTCGAACACAACAGGCTGGTTTTCCAAATGTGCCCTTGACAGGCAATGGAAAACTACACCAAGGTGAAGAAAGTTCATTTAGAGCGTCATGGAATGGTTTGGGTTGGAAGGACCTTAAAGCCCATCCATTCCCACCCCCTGCCATGGGCAGGGACACCTTCCACTGTCCCAGGGTGCTCTGAGCTCCATCCAACCTCGCCTTGGACACTTCCAGGGATCCAGGGGCAACCACAGCTGCTCTGGGCACCCTGTGCCAGGGCCTTCCCACCCTCACAAGGAAAAGTTTCTTCCCCTGAATTTGGAGCAATGACTCCAGAATAAAGTAATTTGTTTTCCTGCAGCTTGGAAATAAAGGGAATTGACTTGCTTGCAAAAGTTCGCCTGAGCTCTTGTCACCTGAAACAAACAGTGAAGAAATGTCAACTTCTGACAGCAGCTCCCAAAAATGATAGACTCCAGGATTTGGCTCAGGCAGTGAGGCAGAAAGTCCCTCCATTCCAATTGAACTTACGGAGCAGCAGTAAGGACAACTGCCATTAACACAGGCAAAGTGCACGTGGCTCAGGAATTCCAGAAAACACAGAATGTTTCAGCTCTTTAGGAAAAGCGGTAGCAAAAAACCCTCTCTCTTCTCATAGTGCTAAAGTGCAAATTTCCTCTCCAATTTCCTGTTGTTTCTGTGCTCAGGTTGTTCAGGGTGCAGCACTGTCTGGGTCACCTGACATTTATTTACTGAGGGACGCAAAAGACTTTTGATGTACAGTAAATGCATCAAACCCTCAGTTTCCAGCATTCCCAGGAGACTGATTATGTGTATTATTTAGAGAGCTCCAATTTAAATTCTGAGCAGCTTCTGATTCTCATATTTGAGAGCACTAATGATTCATCCTTTCATCTCATTTGGCTTCTAAGCAGACACAAGTACAAAAATTATGTAAGAATTAAAATGACCTGCAGTATTAATTCACAAACAGCAAAAGGCGGGGAGGAAATTGAAGTTCTCACAATGTGGTTCATTCTGGAAAACAGCAGCAGCAGCTCCAGCGATAAAGTTTGTTTTAAAGTTTAGCTCTGTGAAACTTGTTCCTCACTCATTACAGAAAGGTGTTTTATGGAAGTGCTGTCACAGAACATAAAACCCAGGCATTTTTTCATTGTGTATTTATGACACTAAGTCCAGTGTTTTACACCTCTTGCACATTCAAAGGTAATACTCTATATTTTAACTTTCCAGTTAAAATAACCTTGCAAACACTTCAAAGAAGTACTTCTACAGTGCTTTTACGGGTTAGCAAAAAGACAAAATAAGCAGAGGGCAGACTGCCATAAGCTCCCTGTTCTGGAATACATTAAGTTCTCCTGCCACAGCACCTGCAGCTGCTCCAGGAATCACGTTTAGAAAGTGGAATCACACTGACGGTATCCTGCCATCTAACTGGATGGTCCCACTGCAGAGTATGTACCAGGTACCCCACTCATTGCCTTTCTTTGTGACACCTGGACTTGAAAGATTTATTTTTTGAAAGAGAAAGTCTCTCTTCAATCTCTGCTCTGCCTCAGTATTTTAATAAATAGATACCAACAGAATAAACACTGATATAAAATTAGTGATTGTTCTAAACAACTATGTAGTAATTGTCTTTCACTTTAATTTATTTGCTTTTATTATAAATTGTAGTTGCTTGCAAATAATTATTATAATCTTGAACTTCTTTTAAGTATAGTAAAATTTGTAATTGCTTTTAGGCAGTGTAATGGGGGGTTATATATGAAGCAAAGCTTTCACAAGATGTAAATAGGCTTGCAAAAGATGTATCACAAGATATGACTGCTATTACAAAATATATATCCCAGATAGCACAAGTGAAGAGCAGAACACCATAAAAGGAAAAGTACTAAACCTAAAGTGGCATCAGAAGACCATGAGAAGACCACCCTACACTGCCTACATAACAGACATGACAGACCCTCAGACACTAGAACTGTGGCCATGTGAAATGCTGTAGCAATCTGAGGCAGAGTTGTGGTAAACAGACTCCAAAAATCTACAAAGTCATTTGAGGAAGTAGTGCAACTGTACTAGTATAAAAGATTGCTAGCTAAAGAAGTAGGGGTACCTCTCACATTGCCATGCACTCAGAGTGCACTATAACTTTTGCTTTATGAATTTGTCCTTTATTATCATTTATTAAACTCTTAAGATTTTAGAGGAGTGGGCTTTGTTTCTCACAGTGATGTCACGTGAAAATTGCAAAAGCAAACAAGTTCACAAAAAGATTGTCCCTTTTTTTTAAAATCAGCAGCTTATAAATTTCAGTCTCAATGATGCCTGGAGAAAAGGAGGCTCAGGGGGGATCTTCTGTTTCTGCACAACTCCCTGACAGGAGGGGGCAGCCAGGGGAGGTTGGGCTCTGCTCCCAAGGAATTGAGACGGGACAAGAGAAAACAACCTCGAGCTGTGCCAGGGGAGGCTTAGGTTGGACATCAGGAAAGAGTTCTCCACTCAAAAGGTTGTAAAGCACTGGGAGGGGCTGTCCAGGGCAGGGGTGGAGTCCCCATCTCCGGAAGTGTTCAAAAAATGTGTGGATGTGGCACTTGAGGACATTGTTAGTGGGGAACAGAGATTGCTGGTTGGACTTAGTCTTGAAGGTCTTTTCCAATGTCAGTGACTCTGTGATCCCACAACTGCACATTCCGAACATGTTTCCTCCAGGTTACTTCTGTTACTTAACAGTCCACCTAATACAAAAGCTATGGAAATTCCCTCCCTCTTCTGTCACAGATGATTTCTTAAATTCTGACCTTGAAAACCAAATTTACAATCCAAAGGTTTGGGTCCTCATCCACCACTTCCCAGCACTAAGCCATTTCTGAGTTAGAAGAGCCCAGCCCACCTTAGCCCTGCCCCTCCCTGTCCTAATTAACATCACAAAGAACCTCGAGGACAGAGTTTCAGGCATTTGAGCTGAGAGTTCTCTGATTTATTTTATTCCAGTATTTTAAAATCCTTTTTAAGATCCTTTTAATATCACTACAAAAAAACAAGTGGAGAGTATGTGTTTATACTAATATTAATGCAAATATGTCCCATTAATTTATAACCAATGGCGAACCCTAGGAGAGTGAGGAATAGAGAGTTGGCTAGAAATTTTAGAAGAAAATATATAAAATGCTGGCTTTATATCCATAGAAAAACCCTTTAACTATCACTACACCTTATTATAAAGCACTTCCTGCAATGGCTGAATCCCTCCCACGAAAGACTTTTGAATCAAAGTAAACTGAAAATAAAATTATCTGAGGTGTTATAATTCTGGGCCTCAGAAGCAGCAACTTCTGTGAGATCCTCAGACAGTTCGCTTGCCACAGATACTTAATATTTTCCAATAAATCAGAGAAAAGTACTATGCTAAGGATAGAAAAAGAGAGAAGAGAAAGAGAAAGAGAAAGAGAAAGAGAGAGAAAGAGAAAGAGAAAGAGAAAGAGAAAGAGAAAGAGAAAGAGAAAGAGAAAGAGAAAGAGAAAGAGAAAGAGAAAGAGAAAGAGAAAGAGAAAGAGAAAGAGAAAGAGAGTCTTCCCCAGCTTATTTACCCCAGGAATTTTCAATTCGTGAGGTCATCTGAAGGTAACCATGCTTGTAAAAAGCTAAAAGAAATGCAGGCAAGAAAAAGACTCCAAAACACAGAGGGTGAACTTTGTACACAGCCCTTTTGCCTTAAGAATCCCTTTGAAAGTCCTCTACTTTGGTCCAGGCATGTTCCTTCCGCACTGGAAGGCTTCAGGGAAGTAGAGGGAAAACTTGAAAAGGGAAGCAAAGCAATGGGCAACAGAACTAATGCAAGTTAATGAGTAACTGTTCCCATCTTATTTGTATTTGTCCCTATAGTCATTCTTCAATTTAATGAACAAAAAATGCAAAATATGAGGAGTATGTGGAACACAGTTAAAAAAAAAGGTTATTCACACAAGTCTAATTTATAAATTTCATGGGCAGTTAATCTAAGTTGGAAACGACTTTCAGAATGAAAGATTTTCTATTTGCAGATGAGTGAAATGCCAACATAAACATAAAAGAAAATAGAAAAATAAATTGAAATATCTCCACTTAAACTTCGCAAACATTTGTCTGGCCTGCCTATCTGTATTCTGTTTTATGGGAATAAATCTATGCCAAGTGACAAAATTTACCTTAATTATAAAATGCACACCAAAAATGCATTTGCACCTTTTTAGCAAAATTTAACATCCCGCAAATCTGATATCCAGCAGTTGACCCAATACTATTCACACATCAGAATAAAGGAATTAATTTCATCTTGAAACAGTTTTTCCATTCCAATTATCTTTCCATTAGAAACACTTGGAAGCAGATTGCCCTACAAAAAAGGATTTCAAATTCGAATGGAAAGTTCACTGCATAGAAAAAAAAGTTTTGTTTCACTGCAACTCCAGTACAAACACCTCCTATAAACTTTTGAGGTTACAAGGGACAGGACAAGGAGAAACGGCCTCAAGCTGTGCCAGGGGAGGCTCAGGTTGGAGAGCAGGAGGAATTTCTCCATGGAAAGGGTGCTCAGGCCTTGGCAGGGGCTGCCCAGGGAGGTTTGGAGTGCCCATCCCTGGAGGTGTCCAAGGAAGGGCTGGACGTGGCACTCAGTGCTCTGGGCTGGGAACAAGGTGGGCATCGGGCACAGCTTGGGCTCCATGGGCTGGGAGGGCTTTTCCAGCCTCAGGGATTCCATGATTACCAACAACCTGGACTAAACAACAGCAACAGCACCTCTTAAATTGCTATGCCACACACAATATTTAAGTTTGATGCTTGGCTGTACAATAAATAACTCTATTTATGTTACTGGACCCAGCAGTGGTAAGGCTTTTTCAGCTCTCCAGAAAAAGGAAACACATAAAACTCATTTTATTCCTCAGTAATCTCAGAAGTTCCAGAAGTTTTTGTGCTGGTTGAAAACATTCTTTCAGTTTTCTCTTATATATAAATCCTATCTCACTCCCGCTAAAGGGTAAGCAAACACTGTATTTTTATCTATCAGAAATGTTTTCCCTCCAGAAAGGAATGTGTAAAATGCCTATGTGGTTCTCTAATGCTCTGTAATGTACTCTGAAGAAAAACTTGGGAATTCAAGATCCATGTTGACCATGTGCTCCTTCTCCATTGCTGGCTGAGAATGACACCATGGCTTTAATTTCCTGCTCCAAAGCCTGCTGCTCCTGTCAAGCCGCTGGGGCCATCCAGGGCCAGGTCCTTAGCTGTCCTAAAACACATGTTATGGGACTCCAGCCCAAAGGGGGACTTGGATGCAGCTTCTCGTGCCATCCTCAAAATGGAAGCTTGAAATATTGATGAAGGGTATGGAATTTTTTACTGTTACTTGACCCCAGAATGTTTTACTGTTATAAATGGTTTTTTTCAGTGGACCTTCAGGTCCTGGTGATAGGTGAAGCATTATCTCCAGGGTTTGGTATCAGTGTAACTAACACACACAACAAACAGTCCTCACTCCATTTCATGGAGAAAGCCTTTTCAATCTGGCACCAATATTTAGAAGGAAACACATTTAGCAGACACACAACATGCACCTGTTATCTATGCACAGTGCCATTCTTCTCAGGCACCTCAAACTGAATTAATCCTTTTCTTCATGTCTTAACAATCTTCTATAACCCAACCTGATGCTCCATACGGTTCAAACTCAAGGGTTGTCCAGAGCTTTACCCATTTAGGTTTGAAGATCTCCAAGGGTGCAGTTGCTTCAGCTTGTCTTGGTTCTTTTTCTACTGTTTCATCACTCTTCTTATGGAAAAAAAAAAAAAGTTTCCATGGAATTTCTTATCTAACCTGTGTGTGTTCTCAGGTGGAAAGAGCCTTGACCATACCCTCCCTACCCCTCCTCCAGGTGGTTTAAGACTTTTTGTTCCATTTTTCCAACTTGCTCAAAGAAGTAAATTACACTTCCCTGATGGCCACAAAACCCAAACCAAAATGGCACTGAAATATAACAGTGAGGTTGTCTAAATGCCTCTCATATTCCAGCTGATTTTCACAGTTTTTTCTTTGAAGAGCAGTGCTCATGTTTGGCACTGAAGAAAGGCCTGAGAATAATTTATTTAAAGTGGCTTCCACATTAACAAAACATGGGGAAAACATCAAATAAAATGCAAGAACAACAACAGGTAAACAGTTCATTTACTGAAATGTCACCAAGTTTGCATGGTAGGACTTTATTCACCTGGGGACAACAGAATCCAAATTAAGGATTATACTTTCTTACAGGCTCTTGTATCAGAGTGCAGCTTCATTTTCTTTCATATCAGCCTCATTTTACAGTTAAAAATATTCCCAGACAAATACTCTTTGTATAACTACTATAACCAAAAGTCATGGATCTCCTGCTCTGCCAGCCTCACAGTAATATATTTATACCTCGTGTAGATGACTGCCACAGTTGAAAGGAAAAGCAAGGGACATTTTACAGCTTATCTGGAAGGTTTAGTCTGAAGGGATTAAGTATAAAAGGGACTGGGATGCTCATAGACGTGGCTTTGAGTCTTTGCTGCTCAAGTGCTGATCCTTGCTGTGCCACAGCAAAGCAGGCCAGGCAGCACAGTGAGGGGGCAGACTCACACTGAGTGCCAGTATGGACTAGTGGCATGGAGAGGAGCTGCCAAATAAAACTACAAATTCCCCATCCTCATCCATTGTGCCAAAGCAATGCAGGAACATTGCAAAGAACATTTCTCAGATCTAGCACACAAAAGCAATTTTCAGGACCAGGAGACAAGGTGAAGATTGAGGCCGCTCATGGAGAATTAATTATCACTGCATCCTCCTTTAATGAGACAATTCTGCTTAAAATCTCACTTCTCATCACTGTTATGGAGACCAAAGCTCATTAAGAGCCTGACCCCTTCAGGCCTTGGAGATCCATATCCAAAAGTCCCACAGGAATGACCTACCCTGCTGCAACACAATTCCTTATGTGAACACAGGGGATGTTCCATTCATTTTCCAACACCTTTAATTTTCAGTTAAATACAGGATGGCCCAAAAAGGATCACCAAAGGATCAAGTCAAGGTAATAAAATCATGAATTGATCTTACAGCATATCAATAACAACGCATTCCATCCATCTCCTTGGAATTTAACAGCAGGGACAGCCTTTGTCTGACGAGTTTCTGTTTTCTTCTGGTGTGTGTTTAAACAGTTCTGCTAATTGGCTAAGGGATTAAATTAAAAAATTTCTTTTCTCATAATCATGGAAACTGATTTTTCCCAAAAACATTACTTGTGGATGTAAACAACACTAGTTAAAACTTTTCTAGAAGATGAAAAGAACAGCAGAAGCCCAAAAAGGACGTGATGCACTAAAAAAAGAACCAACTTGGATTTTAATTCAAATGTACAAAAAAAGGGAGATTATTCTTTGTACCAATATAACCTAACAGCCCAAGGAAATTCCCAACCTTTCCTGAGAGTCACAAGCCACCACACTACCATGGGTGTTTCCTTAATATCAGAGACCCATTCTTTAAACCTGCTGAAATCCAAGTATAGAAAATGGATACAGTGGATACAGAAATCCTTGCCCATGCTTTTATACCCCATATACAACTTTGCAGTTTCCCTGTGACTTTCAGAAGAACAGCAAAGGGAAGATACGACACCTTTATTCTGATTCACAGCTGCTGTACAGCTGCAATTAATTTTAATCAGAATTCATTTTAACTAAGAGACCAAGACTTTCTTAAAAAAAAATCAGTGTCATCAAATAGAGAAAACAAATCACTGTGGTTGCAGAAAAAACTAAATTTTACTATTGAAGTTTATCCTCTCTTTTACTTTATGCCTCCAAAAAGTGAAAAAAAAGTTAAAATTCATTTCCTTGATGCCACAGACTTTAAAATACTCATGAACATCTTGGGTTACTCCATTTAATAACTCCATGCCAATTTCAAGAAGCCACTTTGCAGCAGAACCCCAGAATGTTCCAAACACCTTTAAATCAGCATTGATAAAATTAATGCTAAAAAAATACAGTGACAACCCAAGCACACCAAATTCTAACTTGTGCCATGCAGAGCCCCCTAAGGAATATATAGAATGGAATAGACATTAATTATATTTTTCTGATTGCAGACCACTACAGCCATCAACTTGGGGGTTGTCTGATTATTGTAATTAACCAAGTGACCCCTGAGTGACCCCCAAATGACCCCCCAGGTCAACAACCCCCGAATGACCCATAAATGACCAAAAAGTACCCTAAAGTCCCCCAAGTGACCCAAACCAACCCCCTGACCCCTCTCCTGCCCCCCAAATTCTCCCCAGAACCCCCTCAAATCCCTCCCAAGCCTCCCCTAGGGGCCCCTCAGTCCCTCTTAAAGTGGGTTTAAGCTGTTTTCTCAGACCATGCTGGAGAGAAAAGTTTCTTCCCCTCATTTATTCCAGACCTAAAGGAAATTCCCTCATGTAACCATGTGTCTCTGGCTCTCTTGTGTTTAAATCAGTGTTTAGAAGGGCTAGGAAGGAACTTATCAGCAAATAAAACTATGGATGTATTGTAAACGAAGAAGTAAAACCAGGGAAATAGAGGGGTTTTTTTCATTCCTCAACTCTACAAAACAACAAGAAAGAACCACTCCAGAGGTGTTGGCACATGCCAGTAACTCTTTCACTTATGAATAAATCATGTGATAAAACCTATTAACAAATGTTCCAGCTGTGCAAGATCTCCCTAATTCACAGTAACCTACTTGGGTTCTGATTAAGCACATACCCAGAGAGAAGCACTGCTCTGAAATAGAGCATCAATTCCTTGAGAGATGGATTATTAAAAAATCCTTTCTGATTTGATGACCTGAGCTACCAACTGACAAAAATAAGGAAATTATCTACCTCAGAAGAGCAGCTGAAAAATAGTGAATTAAAGGTTACAATTTGCAGGGACTCCAGAAATTATTTCTGCTGCCAGCTCGTATCCAGTCATCCTCAGTATGAGCTGTGGTGACAATGACCTGAAGCACGCCCTGCTTCAGTGCTTATTAGCAATCGTCGACTCCTCCTTCACTCTGACCCTGCAGTTCAGACCAAGAAATCAGGAATCACAGATGATTTTGATTCACTTAATCAGATCCCAAGGTTTCACTTCCTTTTTTGTGCTGTGGTTCTCTGGGCTGCCTTTTTTCACAGGCACCTTTGCAGACTGGTGAGTTCAACTACAAAACTGCCCTAAAATATAAGCCAGGGGTGGTGGAGTTTCCTCATGTCCCCAAAACTCAGTTCTCCACGTGCTCCCAGTGGCCGTCACATTGAGCCTCTGCCAAAATATATGAGCAGGGATCAGGACCTGAGAGCAGCACATTTTAATGGATAGTAAAACATTTCCTACGAGTTTGGTTTTGCCATTCTTGCTCAGAAATGAGTAAAGAAGTAAAGCCAGGCTGCTCCTGAGCATGACATGGAGCACAACAAAACTGTGCCATAATCAAAGACACTCATCTCATTTGACACATCGATTATGGCAGATTCAATTCTGTGCCCAGTGCAAGCTCAAAGATTTGCTCTGAAATCCACTGGGACAGGAAACAGACAAATTGGCATTGAGAGGTTCTGGATGCCAAAAATCCTGCTCTGAATCATGGTATTTATTTCGTAAGTGAAGCAATTAGCAAACAAAAAGAGAAGCAGAGTAATTTCAGACCCAGTGACAACTCTGCAGTTATGTTGGATTCTGTTGTCTAAGCTTCTGATTCCACAGGGATATGTTGTCACTAGATCTATTAAACTTATAATCATGCACAGTGTGCATCTTTATATGTTATTTATAATTGCCCAGATAAAATACTCCTCCTTCTCCAACATCGAGCCTTGACAGGATATTTATACTGGTAATTGTATTTCCAATGCATCTCACAGCAGTTACTGTTTTATCAGTACTATTTTTAGGATAGACAGTTGGATGCCTGCTAAATACTCTCATTTTAAATTAATTTCTCCAAACGCTGCATTCTCCCACTGCAGCCCATATTCTCCTTTGCTAGAATGGGGCAATATCTTAGATTTCTTGAAGCAAAGAGTATCAGTTTTTGTCCTGCTTACTGCAGCAGCTCTGAGGGGAATAACTAGAAGGTACTTTATGCTTTGTCCATCTTTAAGGCTGAATGTGTGCACAGTCCTGAACTTCACCTAGCAGAGACTCAAGCAAAAAGCTGGTAATAAATCCTAAAAGCTTAATTTGCCACATCATTTCCCATTTCTGCCCCTCTAGGGTTACTCATACTCTTAGGGAATATCTACATCATCACCCAGATTTTGCCCGCCTTTTATGCACTTCTTTATATGCCTGAAGTAAAGAAAATCCCTCTGGAAATTAAATTTTCCTTCTGATCAGGAGGGGGGCATTTCTGAGCCTGATGTCTCTCAGTGCCCCATATTGTTTTCAGTCACTTTTGGAAATCTCTTTAACAGACATTGAGAGGAAAAAGAAAGTAGAGAAATTTTAAAAAAGCAAACCAAAAATGAACCAAAAATCCTTCTTGTATTAAATTCATCACCTGCAGGGGAAAACAGTATTGCACAAATGCTCTCTGTGCATATGGCATCATCAATAGCACCTACAAGGACTGTTTGGATGGGATACTGGGGAGGAATTGTACCTTGGGAGGGTGGGGATGCCCTGGCACATGGTGCCCAGAGAAGCTGTGGATGCTTCTGGATCCCTGGAAGTGTCCAAGGCCAGGATGGATGGGGCTTGGAGCAGCCTGGGATAGTGGTACGTGTTCCTGCCCATGGCAGGGGATGGTGCTGGGTGGGATTTAAGGTCTCTTCCAACCCAAACCATCCTGGGACTCTGTGACACAGAGTCTTGGCAATTTATGAAGTCCTGGTCCTTTATTATACTGCAAATTCCTGCAATGTGAGGATTTAGACTTGTCATAGATGAGTAATGTGATGGTTGGCTCTCAAAATTAAAGGATGAATATTGCGTGTATGTTAAATTTTGTGGATGTATAGTTATGTTATTGTAATATATCCTCCCATAGTACTCTTTCCCCTCCCCCTTGAATTGTTGTCAGGAGATGGTTTGTGTAGTCAGGGCATTTGGGGAGGGTTGGCTTGTTACTACACCTGACCTCCAATCAAGAGGTAAGAAAGCAGTCTCCACCAATGGACGGTAGAGAAGGAGTTAACCAAGGCTTTGGGGAGGCCATAAAAGGGGGGGCATAAAAGGCAGAAGATCGATTCTGTAGGCGAGCACATTGCAGTCTAGTCTTATGCTCCCAGTACTGAATTTTCTCCTTATTCAGTCTTTTGTTGTATTTTTTACTAAGGTTTAATAAACCTCTGAAATTTTAAAATTTCAGAGGGAAGGGAAGGGAAGGGAAGGGAAGGGAAGGGAAGGGAAGGGAAGGGAAGGGAAGGGAAGGGAAGGGAAGGGAAGGGAAGGGAAGGGAAGGGAAGGGAAGGGAAGGGAAGGGAAGGGAAGGGAAGGGAAGGGAAGGGAAGGGAAGGGAAGGTTCCCAGACTCACACAGGTGAAGCCAGGTAGCAATGAATTGCTTTTCATGGTAATGCAAAGCAGCTCCAAGTCACAGATTCACCAAGGTTGGAAGAGACCTCCAGGATCATTGAATCCAACCATTTCCCCAGCACCACCAACCCCTAAACCATGTGCCCAAGGGCCATCTCCTGATGCCTCTTGATCCCTTTGAGAAACAGTGACTCCACCACTGAACCGGGAGATTTGTTCTAGAGCCTGACCATGCCATCAGGGATTTTTTCCTAGCAGAAGCTCCCCTGTCACAACTTAAGGCCATTTCCTCTCGTCCTTTGTCTTGAGGCATGGCAGAAGAGACTGACCCCCACCTCACTACAAGTAATTTAAAAAGAAAATCCATAACAGATGTGGGGATTGGTCAGGGGTAGAAACTGAAACTGAGTTGAAATAATTCAAGAAAAGCAGCTCATGCAGGATTCTTCCATTAACCAAGTCCTTCTAAATGCCCATTGGACCAAGGGACTGTTAATAATAAATAGACAACACCTTTTTATGGATTACTCTGAAATGCTGGTTGCTCTGTTGTTTTGAAACCTTTTCCCTTCAATCCCTTTCAGTTCTTGTCTTGCAGTTCCTTGGGACATTTAAAACCAGGTGGAAAGGGAATGACCTGAGCTGAAGTTCAGTCACTGAAGTGCTGCTGTCAGTCCCTCAGAAGTCATCACTGAATTAAGAATGGGTTGGAAGGTTTGAAGGGGAAAAGAGGTGCAGGTTTTTCTGTTTCCTTTATGCCACTACTTTCCTAAGGACGTTTTACAGCTCTGAGTTGTTTCCAAGTTACCCAGATCTTTGTGCATCTCAAATGGCAAACAAGTCTTTTAGAAAAGCAGTATTAAAACAACCTCACACATGTACTGAGGCTTAATATAGACATTCCTCCTGCAGCAAGCACTGAGATTATGTGCATGTCATTAAAGACACTTGCACAGGGTTCTCACCTCCTTCCTGTTCTCCACTGAGTAACCTCTGCTTTGAAATACTGTCCCAACCTTCCAGATACTGAACACTTCCAAAGATTTGCACTGAAGTAAATGTGACACATCCAGAAATATTTATACACCCTCAATGCAAATAACCATTCCGTGATCTGAAATATCCTGGGAAACAAAAGATCCAGTGCTGGCTTTTGAGGAGTATTTTTAAAAAACGAATGTCACTTCTCTACTCTCTGAGCCCCAGGAATAACCTGTGGCTGGAGTCAGACTTTGTTTTTAATGTCACTGGAAAGGGAGAGTTCCCTCCAGGCTGGAATCCAAGCAGCATTGCTGGGAAAGGATCCCCCTGAGGGGAGGCAGGGGGGCAGAAAGCTGCCAGGGAGGCCCTGCAGTCTCCCTACTCAGCTTTTTCCAGGTAGAGCCCTGGAGAGCCTGGTCTGCCCCCAGAGCTGGCCCTGCCTCAGGCAGCAGGAGGAGGAGAGCCCTCCTCAGGTCCCCTCCCAGCCATCCTCACTCCCACCCTGAATCTGTTACCACTTCAGCATTCATCCTACAAGCTGGAAAGATGACAAATCCTGTGCTGTGAAGGTCTTCCTTGAAATTGCTCTCTGCAGAGTCCCTGCAACTTCCAGCCTTAACAACAGGAGCTGAGGAATGTTTGTTGTACAGGAAGAGCAAATGAAAGCCCCAAATGATGATTGAAGCAATGCTGACAATATTTACAAACCAGGAGAGGAGGATATGCAGTAGGGGCTTGTGCAGGGCCTGTGGCCAATTTTCCTTTGCACTGAAGACACATGGCTTTGTCAGCAGCAATGAAATTGGATCTTGTTTACCAGTGTGAGCAGATCATAGCACTTTATTATCGTAGCCAACAAAGATAAATCCCAACATCCCGTAGTGTAGTCGGGGCTTTTAGGCAAAGTGACAACCGTGTCCTTATTGTCACAACATTACAGCACAATTAAAAGTACAGATTTCATAATTAAGAACTTCCATATGATAAATCTCTTAGAAAAAAAAAAAAATATCAAACACTTGCAACAAGCACAAGCCACACGTTTTATCACAGCATCTCAACATTAATGAACAATTCTATTTTTAATTCCCTGATCTCCAGCCAATGGCACAAAACCCTGGGAGTTTGGCATGCCTGTTATTTAAGATTTGAAATCTTTTTTCATATTACGTTTGTTGCTTTTACATTTAGGAACAAAAAAACAAGCACAGAGTTGCCGGACTTGCCTATTGCATTTGGAAGAACTGAGATCAGCATTTTTAAAAGCCATCCTCAACTGTAAAAATGAATATATTAAAGACACAACGGATCTACATGGCCACAGACACCATTTATTTATAGCTCTTTTTGATAAAAAATATGCAAAGAAAGCTCATAGGTGAATTTTTTGTCAACATTTCTCTGCAGCAAGGGATAAGTGACACAGATGAGAACATCTGGACATTATCTATCAAACTTCTATTTACATACCAACATTTTTGGTATAGAGAATCTTTAGGAGTTTTTTTATATTCTACATATAATTTCATCTTATTTGCAACAATGCACTACAATAAAACACTTCTGTTCGAAAACAGGGATTTACTGCTATTTATTGTATCAAAAATGCATTTACTTCCCTCAAAACACCCATCTTATGTCCTGGTGTGAGCTAAACTGTGTTTTAATGAAACTTACATGTTTCTTTTCATTTGAATCTGAGCTAATTTCATGAAATATTAAAGGACTATTGAAATGATGTGTTCATAGGTAAACAAATCCTTAAAGCAGGACCAATTGTCGTGAAACCCAGACACACTCACTGAGTCTCCCCAGGTGTAGCTTAGCAAAGTACATGAAATAAAAGTCCTTAAGTGTAAGGACTGATCAATAAAGTCTGTTCTTACCCCTGTAAAATCAGGGGGAAAATGCCAGCACAGGATACATAGTAGGAATTTCAGTGTGTGAAACACCCACGGTGAAGTCCAACGCTGAAGGGAGGCAAGAGAAGATGCAGTCACTGCTGAAAAGCTCCAGCATCAAGAATTTGTTAAAGTGTTAAAAGGGAATTTTAACCAAGTGCTTTTCACATAGGTTTGCTTCACACCCCTGGTTGTGCAGAGAGGATTAGCTGTTGTTCAATAGTCAAGAAATACAAAAGTCTAACAGGAACTTGCCATTTATGAGCAACCTTTAAATAACATAGCTGGGGGCTGCTGCTCAGCACAAGCTTTCAGGCATAGGACAAGATGAATGAAAAAACCTTGCTCAGTTCAGAAGAGTCCTAAATTTAATAGTGGATACAAGTAATGCTCAAACTGCTCAAATTTTCCTTCAGCTGTGGCACCATCAGAATCTGTGCTATATCCATTTAACCTTTGTTAAACAGCACTGAATTTACAACTCTCATAAAAAATTAGATTAAATCAAAACAGTATTTAGACAGAAAAGGGGAAAAAGGGAGAAGTGAATGCCACAATCTCCTTTATTGTGAACATCTGGCACCTGCACTGTGCCCTGGAGGGAAAGAAGGTCTAAGGTAGGGCAGAAAGGAGCAAAAGGGATGAAAAATACAACATTACGTGAAACAAATAATGAGCAACACCACTGATAACACCAGAATCTCTCTCACTTTTTGGCGCCTTTAAATTTCATCCTTTTCATCCTCTTTCAAATACTCTGTACTTGTAACTAAAGCAACATATTCACCTTGGCACTCAAATTCCATCTTAAGGTTGGAAATACCATTCAGCTGAGCAATCCCAGGGAAAGGAGGCAGAGAAATATTCCTCTGAAAGCTCAATGTATTCGTCAGACTAGTCACTGGAAAACCATAAAGCCATAAGTCTGGTATTTTCCTCTTTCTCCCTCAGCCAAGAATTCAAGAACATTTCCCACATTTTAAATGCTATCAGGACCTGCCTGCTTTGCAGGTGAAAATATAAATGGGGTGGTTAATGCTCATCCTGTGGCTTCAGTGAGAGAGGAAATATGGAATATGCAGCAGGCAGATCCTGTGAGCCCAAAATGGCACCAGTGATCAGCAGGGCTCCACGACTGTACAGAGAGAATTCCCCACTCCACAGTTTCTCAGCTCAGGCCCACAGCCACACCACCTGCTTTTGATTTTCTGGAGGGCAAAGAGAAACTGGGACATTCCCAAGATCTGTGTGACCTACCCAACCTGTGTGACCCTCGCACATCCATGGATGAATAAGACTTAGATGGATTTTAACTATTCCAGGCTCTCATTTTAAGTAGTGTGTTTTGAACAGATTTCCCCAGTTACCCATGGGAGTGAGGAAAATTGCAATGGTGCTCTCAGCTCAGCAGGAGCTCTGCTGACAAAAGTTCTACTTCAAAGGACAAGAAAAGATAACTTGACCCAGATAATCAAGGTAAATAGATCCCAAAAAGGTCCACTATGCCATAGCTCTCCAACTTAGAATATGACAAAGATCCTGTAATAATTAAACTTGCCACAATTATTAATAATTGCTGAGGGAGAGTGAGTGGATCTATGGGCTCTCCTCATGTAAGAGACCATGAATGCCACACACATTTACAGGAGAGGTACCACCTGTGACTGCTGCTTGACATCAGAATAAAGCATATTTCAGCCATGTCTCCAATTTCCCCATTTCTGCTGTTCAGCTCACTTTGGGGATCTGCTACTTTTCCAAACTCCCTACCCTTGTGCTGGTAACAAGGCAGGAATTTCAGCTTTTAACTCCAACAATGGTATTGTCTAAGACTCAAACCCAGTGTTCCAATGATCAAAAACCCTCCCATTTGTATCACCTCCACCTGTGATCTTTTTCCTCACATCAGTTCAGACAGAGTTTGTTACATTTCTGAATGTCACACACTCCTCTGTGCAGAATAAATAAACCCCTGCTCTCTGCCCTCTGTCTGATACTCACTTCCTCTGCAAAGGCATCCTCTACTCTTGTATTTCAGTCAACTGCGGCCTTCTGGGCTATATCTCAGCAGGGCCAGAAAATGTACTTTCCTCACATTCCTGGAATTGCATCTTCCCACCACTTCAAAACTAGAAAAGGGTTTTTTGGACAGAAAGACATTTTTCTTTAATTACCAAACTCTTTAATACTGGAAGGAATACTACAAAACTCACATCCTACAGCATTAAAAGCTGTGTTTTTCAAACTCTAATTTGTTTCCCCTCAGTTGTTAAGAGCTCTTCTACCTCCTCTTTTGGTATCCCCCAGGACACAAAGGATATTGATGGGACCGGCTGAAGAATCAGTCAGTGAAGATAACTGATGGCAACTTGAATTATGGGAGCATTTTGCTTCCTCTCTGTTCTAAATCAGACTTATTTAACATATGCTGGTGGACAGGGCTGGCACTGAAACAAACCTGTGACTACACCACCCTCACACCCCTCTCACAGTCACAAACTGCCCTTGTGTTACACGTTGACATGTCCTGATCAATGTTCTTCAGCCTAATCTAAATCTCTCTCAGTGAACTGAGAGAAGAATTTTACACTTGCTGTGCTCAGCTTTGCTGCCAGGTCCCTCCTACTTAGACTTGCATACAAATTTAGCCTTCTTCCCCAGAGTCAAACAAACACACACCAAAGGCAAGACAAAATATTCCAAGCCTGGCTCCTCTTCACTCTCTTGCAACTCCCAAAGCCTTCTCACAGGGTGTTAGTGAAACCCCACTGCACCTTTTAGGGCTGAGTTTATGCCCTGGGGAGTGCAGGCAATCCCTGCACACAGACACAGCTCCAGGACAGCACTCCCCTTTGAACTCCAACATGAAAATACTAAACCCATCTCCACAGACCCAGACCTCCCTGAAAACAGCTGTTGTTTCACTCCCCAGAATCAATAAGGTTGGTAAAGACCTCCAAGATCATCCAGTGCAACCTTTGAGCTAGGGGCTGTTGCTCTGGGTAGGGCAAAGATGGTGCTCAGAGCTTAGAAAACTGTATTTCAAACACTCAGTGAGAAAGAGCAAAGCCCAATTCTAATCTTAAATCCCATTTTCATTCCCGTGCCTACTGAATAGAATCAGGATTAATGTAACCACATATGCAGGATTTAATGGTAAGGTATTCTGGTGTACAAAAAGAATAAGAGAGACTGAGTAATAAAAAACTTTCCTGTGCTCTGCAGGGAAGCCAGGTCCCTTTTGGCCTGTGGAGTGCAACATCCAACTCTTACAGCCAGAATTAAGGAATACCAAATTTCTCAAGAAGAAGATAAAATTTTGTATATATAAACTCAATCCCTTAAAAAATGGTGGCACTTTTAGACCAATACCCATTTCTTTGTTGTTAAATGGCTTTCCAATACAACCTGCATCTGTATTAACTGATATGGGAATAAAAGCCCTAAAATCCCATTGACTTTCCAATCATTAAACAAAGCCCCCCAAATAACCCAGGAAGATGTACATGATTTTTAATTATCTAATACATGTATATATCCTAAATATAGACAGGTAATCTATTTTTATGCCTCACCCTAAACCTCCTGTAATAACTGCACTCCAGCTCAGGTAATTTAATTTCATATTCTTTTGAGAACATACTACTGCAGTCCTATTTAAAAGATAATAATTCTTTTGAAGAACTTGTTAGAGAGGCGGATGGAGTTCAGAGGAATTCTTCGCCCAGGTGGGATTTCTTAGGAAGTTTTTAGAAAGCAAATCAATAAGAGTTTGCAGACTGCAAATCTGATCACACTCCTGGCTGTCCCCAGAGGAAGCTGTGGAATTGTCATTTCACTGAGGGGATCTCAGCAGAATTAGTTCTCTGTCCTGGAAAATTGCTAAAGGACAGGAGACAGCAGGCTGGAGCAAAGGCACTCACGGTCAATAGAACAATACTTGTGTTATTTATCCTGTCAGGTTTTTACCCTGGTTCTGATCTCTATCATAAAAAAGGGTAAAATTTCCTTTGTGCTTCAATATTTCATGGAATCATCTGAACAAGGTTGGATTTGGGGAGGGTCTAAGGAGAGGATATTGATACACATGATATGATCAGAAGAGCTTTGCTTGTAGTTCATCAAATCAAATCTTACTTTAGAGATCCAATATTCTCTGAAGCTTCCTGGATTTACTTTTTCTCCCTCTCCCCACACTCCCCCCATCCCCTGCCTTACTTCTACTGGAACACTGGTTCAAGAAGTCCCAGGTCATTAGGAATTACAGAACTCCAGGATGGTCTGGATGGGAAGGGACCTTAAAATCCATTCAGTTCCATGGGCAGGGACACCTTCTCCTATCCCAGGTTGCTCCAAACCCCACCCAGCCTGGCTTTGGACAATTCCAGCAATCCAGAGGCAACCATAGCTTCTCTGGGAAACCTGTGCTGGTGCTTTGTGATACTGAAAGCACTTCTTCATAGTTCTATGTGTGAATGATGTGGGAGGATAAAGGTACTTTACAGAGAAACAAACCTGAAGATCCTGCCATGAGAGTCCTCTTCTGGAAAGTTCTAGGGAAGCAATCAAGGAATGATTATTATCTGCTGTCTTCTCCACGGGCACAGGAATATCTAAGAGATGTCACTTGTCATCGTTGTTGGCACTGTCCTCAGGTGGCTGAGGACTCAGACTCCATTTGACAGGACAGCAGTGTCAGAGAGCAGCGCAAGCAGCTGCTGCTCCAGCAGCTTCACCTTGGAATGCCAACAGGAACAGCCAAAACTGGAGAAATCCAGAATTACCCCTGGTAATTACCCCGGCACTGGCTAGAGGATTGATGCCCATGGCCATCTACAACTGTCCCCCAGTCGTTCTGCTAAACCCCATTTTTGGTAATATCAAGTTTGCTAACACCTTACAACTGACTTTTTCATCCAAAAAATGATGGTAGCAGAGAATACGCTTCACCAGGCATGCAAGCAAATCAGGAATGCAGATAAAAAGAGCTGTGATTATGCTGAATTTACTGAAGTAAATGCACATCTCTGTGCACCTTCCCTGTCTCAATGGGGGAAACAGGAGATAAAAACTGACTTTATCCAGTCCCATTTCTGTTGGACTGTGTGGAAAATTACAGAATTGTGCATTTTAGTGACCCAGGGAGAAGGTGGTAGACATTTTTACCTTACATCAACCTATTGCTGACTCAGAACAGAAGAAATTCAAACAAACAAAAAAAAAACCACCTTAATTTCCATATCTGACTTCATGAAGTGGGACTACTCTTAATGAGGGAGTGGGAGCCATTTAAAAATTTCTCTCGTTTTTTTTCTTTCATTTGGCTTGAACATCTCTCAGTCTCTCCTTTTATTGCTACTATATGAGTATGTTTCACATTGAGGATGAATAAACTCTTTCCTAGAACTGAACCTATAATTCCAGGTCTGACTTGCTTTATGCCAGGCCTCTCCTGTACATGCAGAGGACATTCAGGAATGTCTGAAGGATTCCTGAAGAGCAATGCAACCTCCTACTGCTTTCATGTGCAAAACTCCCTTCCACAGAGAAATCTGTGCAATCAAAAATCTCTCCCTGGAATGTCCTCTAGGACTAGAACCTTGCCCACACTCACAGGAAAAGCTCTTAGGAGAACAACTACTACTTACTGACAACTTCATTGTAATAGAAATGAGCCACTTTATGAAAATGGAAATTACAATTTCATTATGACAATGAAAATAAATGTAAGGATATTTTCTTTTCAATCCAAACTTGTACCAAGAGGATTGAAAAATATTTTTTGTGGTCTCTGGTTAGCATTTTGTTTCATACAGTTTGTTTCAAACAATTTCTATACTGAACAGCACCCTAGGAATTGCCTGACTTGAGAAAGACAAATTCAGAGGTAAGAGTGCATAAGGAGCTCTGGTTACTCAGAATTTGCTTCACAGAACATTATATCTCACCATCAAAAATAACAACAGAAATAAAATAATGATATATTATCAATTGTTCGTCCAAACTACAGCAAGAACCCCAGTCAAGCTCTAATCAAGTTAACAGGAAGCAGAGTGACTGGAAGAACTTTGGGAATGAGGAGAAATAAGTGAAATCTGACTTTTTCTAGTGGAGATCAGTGACCCAATGTGATTTCAGACAGATGCACTTTACCTTATGTGGAATAAATTCAGTTCATTGTCACATACACGTTTTACTTTTCACAAATAGACTTCCTGAGACAGCTTGGCTCTGGTGAGTGAAGGACTCTGCTCTCAGGCAGAGTTCTGCCAGCATGGAGCCAAAATTCCTGACAAAGGGCCAGTTCAGAAATACTTTTTAAGCTCCTCCAAAATTCACTCTCAGAACTCAGATGAGTTAGGCAGCAACTGCCCAAGACACTGGCAGACTACAATGTTCTCTGGGAAGATCAGCCCTAAAAATCCAATGGTTCTGGTGGCAGAAAACTTGGCTTATCCCAGCTCAGATGCTTATTTCCTGATGGAGGACTCCTGGAGCCTCCCAAAGGCAGCCCCTGCAGACACACACCTGAAGGAACTGGAGTCACTAGACATCCTTCTTCCTCTGTGGAGTTACTTGCTGGTGGCCATAGGAGGGGGAAAGCAAGCACTGGTCCCTGGGGGAGCTGCTCACCAAAAGCTGAATTTGGGAAATATTGTGAAAGTATGGCCACTGAGAAATCCAGTTCTTTACACAGCTCACTGAGACAACCCCCTTTGTGCAATGTCCATTAGGGAAACAGCCACTCTACATTTTAGAAAGGTTTCCTCTATTCTCACCATTACCATAAAAGTTTTACCACACAACTGAGGCACAGATTTTTTTTTCCCCTCTAGACCTTAAGAAAACTTGTCATATGCTCATAATAAGTTAACTGCTAGAAAACATCTGTTAGGTTAGGAGGTAAAGTAGCGATAAAAAAGCCTTAAGGATGACTTTGAAAGATATTTTCCTGAGGAAATTATGGAAATCCTCCTGATCTGAAGAGAAATGGAAATTAGCAAAACTACATATTTCTGACAGCCTCAAAATCTCCTATTGCTTTGTAAAACACACTCCAAACCCAAGGCAGTCCTGCTCTGTGCTGCTCTTTATTAAATCTCTCAGTCCACCTTCAAAATCGCCTTTAAAGCTTGGCTCTGAGAGGCCAGTTTTGAGCCACACTGAGATTTGCAAGAGTTGAATGGAAGGCACCAACCTGGAGCTGTGTCCCCACGTTCAGCATAAATCCCTCTGAAGCCACAGAGCCAATAAAAAGTTATTTATAGCAGTTTAACCATGAATATGTAGGTTATGCAACTCAGAAGAACTCAATAACCATTTTAATGGGGGTCATCACTATTCAGAGAGACATTGGAGAGAATGCTCTAGGTGGCTTAATTGTTTAAATAAAAAGGTTTCAGCAATTTGCAAAGCTGGTTTTTATGTTTTTTATAGAACAATGTGTCTTTGCTACTGCGAAACACAGGGGACAACAGAAAACCACAGGCAGGAAGAGGAAAGCTCCTGCTATCACCTCCAAGCTCCTGCTGTGCACTGGACATTTAAGCTGAAATGGCCTCTTTTCCCAAAGAAAATTTATTAGAATTAATCAATAGGCAGCTGAGGATCAAATGTTCAAAACCAGGCAGCACCCAGCAGCTCTCACCATGACCTGAATGTCCACTTCAGCAGATGTTCAAGCAACTGGGAATGGATATTGACCCTTTTTGCAGATAAAAGACAAAATGTTTTGTAAAATCATAATTTTTGTTCTCCCCCTACCATTATATGCTGGAGAAAGAGCATTTATGGTTCCTGGGCATGAAAAATAGGTTAATAAAACTTCAAACAGATCAAATTCCTTGCCTGGGGTGGTTTCAAATCCCCAGCGATTGTGAGGGCCCATATTTTGCAATCAGAATTGCAAGAGACATTGTTTCATTGAGAGTTTCTTCTATTCCCACTCTCAAAGCACAAAATTTGAAGAAGAATGGAAATTTGGGAGATAAGTTTCCCAACCTCATGAAAATCTGACTGTGACAAGCCCCACATCTCTAAAAGCCCCAAAACACCAACTCAGCACACTGGAAGTGCACAGGTGCTCAAGAAAGTCATCACAAAGCTCAGCTAAAATCTCCAAATATTAGGACCATTCTGGAATGATGATGCACATGGCAACAGAGGGGCAGGGTGACAGAAGGACAAAGGTCAGAAAGGGCCTGATAATGGAGATGACACAGATTGCTCACAATGACCAAAGCTTAAGAGGCTCAGATTGAGCTGTAAACTGAGAATATGTATTTATATGGATAATAACAAACAACAAACCTCCAAATCTGTCAGCCTCTCAGAAACATAAACTAACACAGAGATAATCAATAAGGGAAAGCCTATAAGTAATTAATTTAACCCACAGGTGGTATTTTAGCAGCATACAATAAAAAAGGTATGAACCACAACCTGATTAAAATGGGCCAAAAAATTATGAGAAAACCCTCTGGAGCCAGGCTGAGAAAATAGTGACTGCTCAGCCTGGAGAAGAGAAAGTTGTGTGGAGACCTCACAGCTCCTTCCAGGGTCTGAAGGGGTTACAGGAAAGCTGGAGAAGGACCCTGCAACAGGAACTGGAGGGACAGGACACAGGGAATGGCTTCCCAGTACCAGAGGGCAGGGATGGATGGGATATTGGGAAGGAATTGTTCCCTGGGAGGATGGGCAGGCCCTGGCACAGGGCGCCCAGAGAAGCTGTGGCTGCCCCTGGACCCTTGGAAGTGTCCAAGGCCAGGTTGGATGGGCTTGGGGAAGCCTGGGATAGTTGAAGGTGTCCCTGCCCATGGCAGGGGGTGGGACTGGATGATCTTTGAGGTCCTTCCAACCCAGACCATCCTGGGATTCTATGAAAACCTCTCACATACTTTTTAAAAAAACTAAAATTATTTAAATTAAAAATTTAAAATTCTGTAGAAATTTTTTTGTGCTATGGGAAACAAATTAATTCTTTTCCCAGTATATTTGGCACAAGGATCTCTGGGAAAGCTGGAAAACATTTAAGCCTCTGAAATGTGTCTGCTTCCAACAGTAGTTTATGTCCAATTGCTTTCTATACTCCACTTATTTATTTAAAACTTAGTAATAAAAATGGCACTGGGGAGGCTCAAATTTTCAGTTTTCAGCAGCTACCTGGTCAAAATTGCTCAGTCTGAATGTTAAATTAGAACCACCAATAAATATTAATTAAAACAATCCCTGAGGTGTAAAACCTGCCCTATTTAGGGGAAAGGCAACAAAGTCCTACTGGATTTTTAATTATCACACATTGCTGTAATTGGTTCACCCAACCTGATTATGACCTTGGGGACACACACGGGCAGCTCCATGGACCCAGGGCCACTGGCTGGAATTTGGGAAGCAATTCCTTAATGTAGGAAGGAAGGGAGTTGGACAGAAGGTTACAGAACAGGGGACCAGAACTGGGATTTTGAGAGGAAAAATTATCATGGCCTCTTCCCAGATACACCTCCACATCCAACCCTGATGTTTGACACTTCTCCAGTGCTTCACAAAGGATTCATGCTTGGAAAGGAGGGAAAACGGAGCAATTTTGAGTCCTCTGGAAGGTACTCAGCTCCACTGTTCCAGACAAAGAAATGTGTGGTGCTAATGTTCCACTGACTACCAAGAATCCTCCCTGACACATGACTCTACTTATTTCATGGCTATTTTGATTCAAGTACTAAAAACTCTGCAAAACTGAAAAAGAAAAATCAAAATTTAAACCCTGTAAAAGCAATTTGGCAGCTCAGGTCTTGAGGGAAGGACAAAAACTTTGGGCATTCAGTAACTGAAGCTCCATAAGCAAAAGCAACTCACAGGGTTACAAAGTAGAGCTTTTGACAGGCATTTCATGGAATTGCAGATGCTCCACCAGGCACGAGGAGGACTAGTTAAGTTCCCAATGCATTTTTAAAAGAGAGAATTAGAGCTATCCATTCCAGGTCATTACTCATGGAAGACAAGGAGACTTCTAGTTTCTCTAGTAGGTGGTGACTAAAGAACTCTCTTCCTCCTGAGAACATACTCCTTCTATTATTCTCCCCTCACAAATTTAATTCTTCAAAACTGAAAAATAAGCCTGATTATCAACATACATTTCTGCCCAGTGCATCTTTGCAATATTATTTTATTTCAATTGCTCGATCAGGAAATGCAATTTCCATGGGCTTGAAATCTGCTCCTTTTCCGTTCTGCCTAACAGAATCTCAGAACTATTTGTTCATGGGCGTGTTTACTATTAGAATTTCTTGCATAAAAAGGCGAGAAACATCCAAAACAGCTTCCAGCTACGGTTTTGCTCTAAAGTCACCCTGACAGCAGGCAGCATTTAACACATCTGAATGTCATCACCCTGCTTTGCCATAGAATATGGAATAGGGATGAACAGGAGTGCTGTGTTCTGAGGTGTGGATCTCCAGCTTTTACTCCTATCCAAAGGACAATTTGGTAATGTCAATGTGAATCCTACACTGTATCCCAAAATATTTTAACTCATGTTGCAGACTCACTGAAGGACTACATAAAAGAGAAGGCTTCTCCCACTCTGTTCTGCTGAGGCAAAGCTGAGTAATCTACAAAATAGTAGCTCCCTTCCCTTCCTGAGAAGATTTAGGTTGGATTTTGGGAAAAGGTTCTTCCCCCATAGGTCATAGGGCACTGAACAGGCTCCCGAGGGAGTGGGCATGGCCCAAAGGCTGCCAGAGCTCCAGGATGACACTCTCAGATACAGCACTGAGGTTTAGGTCATTCTGTGATGAGAAAGGAATTGATCTTGATGATTCCTATATGTCCCATTCAACTTGGGATATTCTGATTCCAAGAATCTCCGCAGTGAAATAGTGGGGGTGACTCATAGCAGAGTCACCAACAAGACAACTTGGGTACAAAGTACAAAGGTCCATCTGTTGTAGAAGTCATAGTTTGGAGAAAGAAAAAAAGCCAGCATGACATAGCTATTATAGAGCTGCTCAATTAATGTCTTGTCATTGAAATAACAACTGAGTCACAGTAGACAGGCTGCTAGGAATAAACAATGACAGGCATATCCCTTGAAAAATGGCCTCTCAAAAAGTGAACTGAATATTTTACAGAGTTTTTTATGAAAGAAGTGCATGTATGATGTTAATTCACATTGCAAGGTAATATAGCCCTTAAGTATGATAACCCAGCAGATTTACAGTATCTTATAATGCCCTGGTGCTCCTACATCTGTCGTTTAAAGAACCCATGGTTTCCTTCCCCCCCTTGGAAATCCCAGTCTGCTTCTTATTTTTCCTTGGTCATGCTAGTTTACTCCCAAGAACAACACCCCCAACTAAAGGATCTCAAATGCATCCATACAAAATACTTTCCTCTTTTTGTTTAAAAAAGTGATGTTCTTGCTAGACTGTGAAGTTTGTGTACTTGTTTACATTAATTATAATTCAGTTCAACCAAAACTAATTATCTAAGCACATCTATCCAGGCATCCATCCTCAAAAATGTTTGTGTATAAATTTCAAATTTGAAAACTTAGGCTACCCCAGAGCACTGCAACCTTGCTCCTGTAGGTCACATTGGTAAAATGGAAAGAAAAAAATTGCCTTGTTTGCTTTTGCATTGAAACTTTCTAAAGAAACCAATCAGGTAAATAATAATAATAATAATAATTCTATTAATAGAGCAAACAAAAATCCCTTCCCAAATCTGAAGTCAAGACATGAAAGCAGCCAGGGATTTGAAGGCTACAAATACAGCATTCCCTAGAAAAATTGGGTTTTGGCAGGAAGTTTCTCTTGGGAGAAAGGGCAAAGCCAATTCTCAATGCAACACTCAATTTTCATTATATATTAGAAAACATACAGGAATTTTTGGGAATGCCACCTATTCTGAGTTTGGATTGTGAATACCATTCCAAACCCTTGGATATCAGGAGAAATCTGGCACAGTTGCAGGATGTCATTTCATCTCCACTGCCTGCTCACTGAAAAATTTATGTGCCCATTACTACCTTTGATGATTATAACGATGTCATTTACTTGGTCTAAAGTGGATGTCAGAATATACCTTGTCTTGATGACAGCAATAAAGGAAAAAAAAAAAAGAAAAAAAAATCACTCCATCGCAAAAAAGTGATTAAAATTGCTATGAAATTCCCATTACTGGTGGACTTCTGATAAAAATCATAACCTTGGCAATCAGCACATTGAGGGAAGTATTAACAGGGCTGCTGGTAAAAGGAAATCAACTCCAAAGTCAACAAGAAACCATCAAGAACTGGAGTTTGGATTACACTCACATATTAGCCCCATGGCAGTAGCACATGACTTGGCCTGGACTTGTTAAGAACCAAGCTTTAAATGAGTTTGTTGGGTCCCATCTCACATTTGGGATTCTGCTGGTGACACATTTGCTTTCAGAGGTTGTTCAGGGTGTTCCAGAGCTGCTGCAAAGCCTCAGTGCTACAGTGAATGCATGGCCTGGGCACATCTTTCTCTCCTATCTGACCCTGGCTGTCACTTTTTCCATGGAAAATTATCTTGGTTTGGTTCTTGTCTCAATGTAAAAATGAAAATTCAACATTTCTGAAGCTGCCTCTAAAAACACAAAGCACCGTGACTGACCTGTCTCCACAACAAAAATAAGTGGCATTTTTACAATTTCTTTTCCCTGCTCCTATTTTCCCTATTCTAACTACAATACCTTCCTCTAAAAATCAATGTGTCCTTCAAGTTCCTGATTTTAAGATAAATTGATGGTACACAGAAAAGGGCACTTATTTCAGTAAAATGCAAACTCTGGGCCTGTTTCCTCATGGAGCAGAGCCTGGAAGAGCAAAGCACTGAAGGTTCCCATGACAGGAACTGTCTCCCCAAGGCTTGTGTATTTGTGACAGTCCCTGTACCTCTCCTGGAGATGTGTTCCAGACAGAAGGAAATATAGGGAAACAGACAGTAAATTACTGCAAAACCTCTTTGAGCTGTCAGCTATAATGCAAACATTGCATAGGAAAGTGCCTTCTTGGCCCGAATCTTTCTGCTTTTACAATTTAAAGCCCTACACAACTACACAGATATCACAACAAAGCAACAATTCCAGTGTAAACACAAAAGCAGCAATCTCCAAAACAACTCTGAGAAGCTGTTTTACCTGTTTCTGTAAACTCGTTATCTAAGCACATATATCTAGGCATCCATTTTCAAAGATGTTTGGATATAAATTCCAAATTTGAAAACTTAGGCTATCCCAGCCAGGAGAGCACTGCAACCTTGCAGGTAACATTTGCTAACTGGAGAGAAAAAATGCCTTGTTTGCTTTTGCATTGAAAATTTCTAAAGAAACCAATTAGGTGGTAATAATAATAATAAAGGAAACAAACAAAATCCACTCAAAAACTAAAGGCAAGACATGAAAACAGCCAAGGATTTGAAGGCTACAAATACAGCATTTCAGAGAAAAACAGAACTTTGGCAGTTACATTTGTGGTTGAGGTGAGGACCAAGTGCATTTTGTCTAATCTTAGTTCAAGCACATGCTAAGGTTAGGAAACATGGACTGAGAAACAGCAACATCAACACTGCAGCTCTTATTATCTCTACATGTATAATTTAAGAATATTTTGTGTTCATCTGCTGAGAAGCTGGGCATAAAATTGATAACTTGGGCCCACTTGTCAGACTTCCTCACCTGCATCCAATTGGTCTCCAACACTTGGGAAGAGGTTATCCATGGACACCATTGGACATAACATTGGCCTGCAGAAAAGCAGTCAATCATTTAATCTTTGGATGCTTAAAACACACAGGCTTTTCTGCCTGCTTTCTGTAGTGGCAGGATGGGAGGGAATGGCTTCAAACCCAAAGAGAGAAGGTTTAGATTAAGTATAAGGAAGGAATTGTTTTTTGGGAGAGTGGGGAGGCCCTGGCACAGGGTGCCCAGAGAAGCTGTGACTGACCCTGGATCCCTGGAAGTGTCCAAGGCCAGGTTGGATGGGGCTTGGAACACCCTGGGCTAGTGGAAAGTGTCCCTGCTGCAGTGAACAATTGATTACTCTCCACACAGCACATTTTAATGTATTGGTTAATCTTGACTGGACATTTTCACCTACTGAAAATTCAAACTCGTGCTCACAAATGGCAACGATCAGATCAGAGATGAAATCAAAATTATTTCTCTATCATGCATCTTTTGCCAACTACACTGAATTTCACTTGGCATTTTAACAGCAACCCCTCTCACAAAGCCCTCTGCAGATCTTCCTTGTCAGCTCTCACCTTCAGAACCCCCAAAGTAACTGTTGTGGTTTGTAAAGATTTCCTGAAATTTTTCCCCGCCCAGACCTGGGCAGCCTCCTCTGGACCTAACAAGGACCAATCAGTGTCTGATTTTTAATACTGACACATTGTTACACCGATGAGAAAGTTTAAGAGTCTTTGTGGAAGACACGTGCAAAGACAAAAAATCCCGGGAAAGTTCTCTTTCGTTTCTGGCCTCTCAGAAGGTGACAGCGGCCCATTCCCCTCCATGTGGCCCGGGCCGGGAGGGGCGGGCGGGCTCTGACACAGGGTTCGAGAAGCTGCCGGGCCCCAATAGCCAAGGCGAGGAGATGTCCGCTCAGCTGCTAAAATCTTAGTTCCCTCCCCAGAGAGCGAGCAGAGAGCCCGCGTCTCAGCAGAACATGTAGCCAACATTAAAACTCTGCCCTGCCGCTGGCCCGAGCCGAGCCAGCGGGTCGGTGGCGTCCCGCAGGAGAGCAGCTCCGGGCAGCCGGGCCCACCCTCGCCCCGGTGTCCGCACGGCCTGGGGGAGAGACAGCTGGGCCCCGCTTTGGCAAGGCTCTCCTCCAGCCTTGCCTGCCAGGCAGGGGGAAGGGAACACCAGCCCATGGCTGGAATTGAGAGTAGCAAGCGCCAGAAAACAGCCCTGAGTTTCATCACTGCTTTCTGACTTATTCCTACAATCCTGGCCCAGCCCCAGCGTGGCCTTGAAAGACTCTTTATCGTAAATAGCTCCAGTCTCCCACCTGGAAGAGATCACAGAACCCTCTGCTGCCCTGGCTGGGTATTAAATTTTTCACTGCCCAAGTAAGACTTGCAGGCACTTTGCCCTCTTTCCTGAGTGAAAGAAAAGGACCAAGATGATGATACAGAAACAGCAGGAAAACACCAAGGTCAGACAGAAGGAAGAGTCAGTTCCTAGATGAGGGAAAGAGAAGAGTCATGGACGGAAATTTATCTTTTTTTATGCTATGGAGAAGAGACTCTTGTTTCCCTATAATACATAAAGATATATTATGGGGCGGATGTGACTGTTTTAACTGTAGATAAGAGCAGAGGGATTGGTACAAGAGTAAGCAGATGTTAAAATGGCTGTGATCCCATCAGTTTGAATAGAGAGGAGATGAAAATCCCTGCTGCCCCTGCTGAGGGACAAAGAAGACAGACCTCTGTTTTCAAAGAAGAGAGCTTTTGTTTGAACTGTTATAATCCTCAAAGTGTGCCCCATAAGTTGATATGGTCCTCGATGATTGTGGGAAAACTGTTAATTGAGGAAGGGATTTTTACATAGTGATCAGAATTCCATTCTCCCAAGCAGCTGATCACTGTGACATCGAGGCCACAAGAAAACTGTTTCTTATGAAGAAATCTCCATAAACTGAAAAGAGACGTCTCCTCTCCCAAGTGAATTGGTGAAAGACTTTTTTTTTTTTTTATGGTAAACTGACTGATTGGTTTTCTGTACATTGTCAATGTGAAAGAAAATAAGTGGGGGTAGGGGAAGAGGAGTCTTCTGAGAGTTTTATTCTGAGTTTTATTCTTTTTTCTTATAGTTTCTAGTGATGAAGTTTTTTCTTTATACCATTTAAAGTTGAGCCTGTTTTGCCTTCTTCCTGATCCTGTCTCACAGCAGGGAAATTTCAAGTTGGTGAACCAAAACCACAACAGCAGCTTAGTGGCATCACTAAATATCCTCATGTATCCACAGTAAGCCTGTTCAGGATATACTGAACAACAGAGATCCTGATGTGCTACTCACTCCAGTAGTGAGCTCCTTCCCTCATGAGGACTAATCCCAGGCTTTTAACCTCCATTTCCTACTTTCTAATCTATTATTTTTTCATGGAAGGATTTCTTTGCTAAAGTTCCCCCTAACTTCTTTAAAACACACTGGTGAGGATCTGAGGCCAAAAACTCTTGACACAGAATCCTTCTCCAAAGTCCCCACCCACTGTCTGTTGCCCAAAAAGCCACTTCAACCAAGAGGATTCCCCCAAAGGCAGTGGCTTGCATCAGTAAAAATACACCAGATGTGTGTCATTAGAAGACCTGTACAAGGTGTATCACTGTTCTCTGCAACAACAACAAAATTAGTGTCTTCTAGTCTCTGACAGTCTCCCAGGGTGAGATTTTTGTACAAAAATCTTCCCTTTATTGTTTATTGTTTTTGCAAGAAGTTTGCCAGTGGATATCACAGAACCTTTTCATTATGTCTGAGAGACCCTACATCCAGCTGGAAGCTGACAAGTCTAGAACCCCAGAAACACAGAATTGACACAGCACAGGCCAAGGGCAGGTTGGTGCTGAAGGATTGCTTTTGGAAAAAAATATTTATTAATAGTGACACAAACAGTCTGAATTAGAAGAAAATGCCATGGAAGACAACCTATACCCTTTCAAGGTCTATAAGGTACCTAAATGAAACTTTATCCTTAAGCTGGTTTTGGTAGCTTCAGAGAGACTTGTATGTGGTCATAAGATACACACATCCAGTTTACATTTTTCTGGCAAAATGCCCAAATAAATCAAAGGCCATCAGGTTTGCCTCTCCTTATTATACAAATAAATCAAAAGCATGAGGACTATTAAATGAATTAATAAATATGTTAACATTCTTATTAAATGTATTAATATTGTTATATGTTGTCTTTGTGATTACAGCACACCACGATAGCTTTTATTCAAAGGAAACTTCTTCATGGAAGCCAGTCACAAAGAGCACCAAAACCTTCAGTGAATACACAGCCAGTATCTTTCCAGAATAGATTTCTTTTGTGCTAAATATTACTACTCTTATGTTCAAAAAAAACCCCACAACTAAACCTTCATTTCTAAAGCAGGAGTATTATTGCAAGGTAACAGCAACAATTACTCTTGACAATTTGGATATCATACAGGAAGACCTCGTTTCCTGAACAACCCAAGAACCACCTCAGGACTTGAACTAAAAATGGAATGACTGAGTTAATTGTGAGTCAGTCAAAAACTGACCTTTCCAGACTGGGTAACAGTTGATCATTTTCAGCTGTCTCAAAGAAAAAGCAATCCTCAAAGTGTCTGTGGGATGTAATCTCTCTCAGGTTTTGTAACACAACTTTATCTGGTTATACCTGACTCGTTCTGTGTTCCTAAAGGGAAAGTTAAACCAGATTATTCTACCTGACCTTGGACAAGGGATAGAGGGACAGGACACAGGGAATGACATTCCACTGCCAGAGGGCAGGGATAGATGACGTATTGGGAAGGAGTTGTTTCCTGTGAGGGTGGAGGGGCACAGAGTGCCCAGAAAAGCTGTGGCTGCCCCTGGATCCCTGGAAGTGTCCAAGGCCAGGCTTGGAGCAACCTGGGGTAGTGGAAGTTGTCCCTGCCCTGCCAGTTGTCCCTGGCAGGAATGAGATGTCCTTCAAGGTACCTTCCAATCTATTCCACGATTCTATGAAAAGGAAAATGACCAAAAAATATTCCCATGTGCTGCAGTGAGTTCACAGCATGTTCTCTTTCTAAATGAAGTGCATGAGATGTGATTTACAAGTGCCAGCACTTTGCTGCTACCCTGACTTTGGGCAGCACTGAGCATGCTTTTATTACATTCATGTATTGTCCAAGACAGCCATAACTGGTGCTCACTAAATAAATTTGCTTGAGAAATTTATACAGGGTTTGAAAGTTTAATGCAACTGCCAAAAGATTTTGGAGTGCTGGGAGAATTAATCTTACTACTCATTACATTTATTGATTCCAATCAAGCTTCCAGACATCAGCATAGGTGCCACTGCTAAGAAATAAAATGTTTCCAGGAAATCTCTATGTAAATCTAAAGTGACTGCCAGCTTTGGGGAAGGGAAAAATGCTAAGGAAGAGGTGTGCAAGCTACATGCCAGTAAATGTTAGACTAATAGGTTATCAGCCACCAGTTGAGCTTTTATAATCAGCTCAAGATGAGACTTCAGCCCTCAAGCCTGCAAAAGGGCCAATATTCATAACAGTGTTTTCTCTTTCAACACCCTGTGAATTCAATTAGGGATGAAAAGCAAAAAGGCTCTTCCGCACATAAAGGTTGGGTTTTTTTCCTTTTCTTTTTTAATTAGAAGCTAAATCTAGTTGAAGGTAGAAGCTGAGCAGACATGTGATCTTTCTATACTAAATAAATAGAAAAGATAACTTTGCTGCTATGTCTGCCTGCAAGAACAAGTGGAAGCTTTTCATTTGAGGATGGAAGAAAACAGTGACTGTGAGTTTTGGAAATAATTTACCACATTTGCTTGAGTAAACCTGAGAGAAAAAGAGCATTTGTGAAGGGATGAAAAATAGTGAGACAAGTTTTTTGTTTCCTACAGCTCCTACTCCAGCCCTCCCCTAGGACTGGAATGCAAACCACAGCTAATGCTGACGGAACACCACAATCCAACCCGCACTTGAAAGAGTTTGGTTGAGTACAGCATGAGAAAAACATTTTGTTTACGTGATTTAAAACTGATTTTAACGTAATTGCTTTTCACTTTTTATTTTTGTGTGTGGGATACATTATAGAAGGCTACACTGGAAAATACTTGGGAGAATAATTACTCCAGAAGTTTGCTACAACTATGAGTTTCTAAAGTACCATTTTTACTTGTAGTGGTTGCAATAAATAAGAGCAGTACTGAAAACAGGCCCATGTAAAAGACCTTTCTGGATCTGCTGTGAGGTAACAATTTCTTGAATTGGTTGGGATGGCTCATAGTATAATAGAATAAATTTTTTAAAACTTTCCTATTTCTGAGCATTTTGCTTTTAATTTAAATTTATAAGAGAACAACACCTGCAATGCTAAATAGAAAAATGTCAATAACTTGTCAGAATTCCTTGATATTTGCCATTTTACACAAATATGACCTAGATGTGGTTTAATCCTAGTTAGGCCTTACAAAATTAAGTATAAACTATAAATAATGATCAGCCTGTTCAGTTTGAATTTTCTGTTTTTCTGTGTCATCATTTGACTTTGTAAATGAGGGTGATTTTGGGACATGCTCTTAAACATCAACATAAAAGTAGCTTAAAACTTCCTGTCTAGGTTGATTGTAAACCTGTTGTCTCCACAAAAATAAAGGAATCTTCTGCCTAGATAACACCTAACATAGCACAGGAACCTATCAAGTAACAGGATCAACCTGTGGAATTTTTTGGGCAAGTTTTCATTAGCTGATGATGCTGGGAAGGTTTTGCTGCTCCACTCCTGACACAAATGAGAGTTTACTGCTGACAGATTGTCTGACTACCACTTGTAACTGAAAGCACAGCTACAACCCTAAAAACCTCACAGCAGTTTTATTCTCTATTAACTCAACTTCACCAGGCCCATGGGACCCGCATTGGCAGAGGGAGTATCAGCTAGGAGAGAATGCGCTAAAACACAACATATATTTTAAAAACAAACAAACTAACAACCCCCCAGAAATAAACTATTTTAATGTTGCCTTTTGTATATATTTGGAGATCTCACTGAGAATCACCAGCACAAATGTTAATTAACCAGGCTGGCTGACAAAGGAAACAGATGTGAGTACAGTAATCTTATGCACTGGAGGTAATTACATCAAGTTTTAGGTGATGACACAAAAGGTCAGGTTGTACTGCCGAGATGATGAAGAATACAAACTGCAAATCTATTGCAACATTTAATAAACCCCATTCCCCGCAGGGCAGGAATCCTTTCAGGCAGCTGTGTGATGAGCAAATACTTAAATGTCACACCTGGAAAATCACCCAACATGTGTCTCCCACATCAGATGCTTCCCTTTTAAAACCCAACAAGAGCAGCTCTGTTTCTGATGCATGGAAGACAATTCACACTCTTTTTCTAATTGTCACTAATTGCCAGCTACAATTTTATACACAATTTCAACCCTGAAAAGGATGCTTTCCATCAGCTGCAAACAGATAACAAAAGACTGGAAGGGAACATCACTCTCATGTGTTTGGATATCCCCTGCAAACGTTAGTCAAAAATGTTTTATCCAGGCCCATGGTAGCATTCCTTGAATTCTACAGAATTGTGATTTAAAAACATTGAGTAATGTGATAACTGATCTCATCTTCAAGCTACTTTTGAAAACTTCATTCTTACTCTCCATTTCCATCCTGTATTTATATGATTTCAGCCTCCTACAAGGATGTTGTCCCGCTCCTGTCTGTCACTCCAGTCTGCCTCCAGCATTCACGCATTACATTCAATCTCTACACCTCTAACCTGTCAAGTAAGAGTCAGCTCTTCTGAAATTTTTATTCCCAGGATACTTGATCACCAGAACCAACCTAAAATTAAACATTAGGTAAACTTACTAAAGTCAAGCAAATTAACACATGCAGTTCCACGGTTAATTTTAATTAAGATACATATTAGAAACAATTTATAAGGTTGAGTATCAGGAGGAATTCTTTCCTGGAAAGAGTAGTCAGGAATTGGAAGGGGGGACATTGGTGAAGTTCTCATTTCTGGAGGTATCCAAGGAAGGCCTGGATGTGGTACTCAGTGCTCTGGGCTGGGGATAAGGTGGGCATCAGGCATAGCTTGGACTCCATGGGCTTGGAGGGCTTTTCCAGCTTCAGTGATTCTCAGATTGTTTTCTTTATTAATAAAGTGTATTCCCTGCATCTAACAGTACCCCAAAAATTAAATTTTAAAAAGTCCCTTACCTTTCAACCCTTGGTGTGTGTGGCTTCCAATAAAACCTTCAGCTGACTGCACTCTATCCCTTGTTCTCCTCTGGGCACTTTTCTTCCACAGCTCCCCCAGCCTTGCTTGTCAGCTGGACCTTATTCCATGGCCATGCAGAAGCATCCGGGGCATTATCCCAGAGAAGCTTACTTGTCCTCCCCCTGCACTCGCTCAGCAGGCTCCTCGTGGTGCTGCAGGCAGTGAGAAGCCCATGTTCTGTGGGAGAGAAAGCCAGGATAAGAGAGGATACAACTCAGAAGGCACAACCAGACCTGGAATGTGACACATTTGGGAGGATTGGGACAGAGAAGATGCTCTGCAAAGAATGATCCCAAGGGAAGTGCCTTCCAAAACATCTGTGGCTCTTAAGATCAAAGAAAGGACTTGGCCCTTCTTCTCCCCTAGCCTCTTTCTAGGTATTTTAGACTGTCAATAATCAACTACAAAATATCCCAGAGTGGTTTGGGTTCAAACCAATTCCCTAAACCATCCCCAGAATCGTTTAGGTTGGAAGGGACCTTGAAGATCATCTTGTTCCAAACCCTCCTGCAATATTTCCTAGAAGAGTCCTGCTCAGTGCACTGTTCCTCAGATGGGAAAAAAGGCCCCATAACTCATACTACTCTTCATTAATTACAGCTTAAAACTTTATTTGCTTCCAGCAATCCCAAGTGATCTTAAAGAGAGGTTCAAGAGAATTCACCAGAATGCAGAAACACAACAGGAATGCTTCTTGCCTGTTCTCGTCAGGACAAAGGGTCACTTTAAATAAAGAACATTTTGTGAAAAGATTGCAAAAATACTAAGGAAAATATAAGGTGCAAGGCTTATTTTTCAAATGAAAAGGCCAGTAAGATGTGAAAATTGCAAGCTTAAATTTCTTTAAAACATCAGAAAATCTACCATTTCACAACAGTAATAGGTTCTAGGAAAAACTAAGTGAAACCCACTGGAATGAGTTTTTAATATCCAATTAATGGGCAGATGATGATTTGCATGGAGCCACAGCACCAGCCTAAGGAGCTGCAGCAGGCACAGGAGCCTCAAGCTGAGCGGCAGAGTTGAAGCTGCTGCACCAACAAAATTGGAAGCAGAGGATGACCTGAACCAAAAGCTCTTGTCTTCAAATCACTTTTTCTTCATTAAAAAAAAAAACTATTAGAAACACTTTTCATAGATAGATAAGATAAATTTGGTCCAAATTGCGAGAAAAAATTCTGTGCAATGCCATGGAAGAAACCTTGGGAACACAACCAATAGAATGAGTTTGGCTGGTAAGAAAGCAGGGCAAAACAGTGGAAATCCTTTAACGCAGGAAATAACGGCTGAAACAAATCTTCATCTTCCAAATTAGAGCCACAAATACTCTAAAACTGCTATAAATGTTCTGGAGTTAATAAAGAATAATTTCTTTAATTCTTTGTCATGGATGAGTAGAGATGGTTGTGTAAGGAGCTGGTGTTGAAGAATAATAGTCTCCTCGGATGTGAAGGAACTTGGAGCCATTGACAACACACAATATCCCTCAGCCATGGGTCACATGCTTCAAATTATAGTACTCATGAAATTGAGCAACACTTCAGGAGAAAGCTAATCCTGCTCCAAGGCAGGAAATGCTCCTTCTGGTTTTCAGCAGTACAAACCAGAACTTTTCTAAAGCTTCTGAAACAAAGTTACCCATAAAAAGCACATGTAAGAAGTGAAGGTGTTGGAAACATCACTTTTTGGAGTTACTGAAGCAGAATTAATTCACCTCTGATGCACAGATTTATCATGAAACCATCTGGAATCACTTCTCTGCTCCACAAGGCTCCTGCTTTAGGCTCAACACCAAAGGGCGAAAAATAAAGTAAATGGTACAGTGAGAACTTCTGAATGCTTGGATTCCTAACTTCTGAAAAGAATTCTTTGATTACAGCCTTTGTACAGAATACACACATGCACACAAAGACATGGATCACCCTGGTGTCAAAGGCTGTGCAGCTCAAAGAGAAAGATTCCTCCTCAAAACAAAGGCTGGCTCTCCAAGACTTGCTTTCTATTACAAATATTCCCCACTCTCCTCCTCTGGTGACAAAGAGAAACCAGCACCAATTGCACAGAAGCTGCTCTCAGACAAGTGACATTTAGCCCAGTGTTCCTCCTGTCGCTGGCAATCATCCATTAGAAAAATTAAAAGCAAGATAAAATCAACCATGAATCTCACATTGCAGGACTACCAAGTTGCCTTATTAAATTGCATGTAAAGAGAAAAATAAATGAAAGGTGTGAAATTAGGAGAAGCAGAAACCTAGCCAGTACTGAAGTACCTGAAAATCTCCTGTAATTCAAATAACATATTTTTTTTAAAAAACGGAGAAATTCAATTATATTTCCAGGCATTTTCTCTATCAAATCTACATGTGAACATACCTTTCCTCTGTTTTCCAAAACAGTGAGTGTGTATCTAATGCATGTAGGAAGAAAGAGAGCCTCTAATATTAAGGCATTTGTTCCAAAAACTTCTTCTGTGTTTTCACCTACCAGACTTCCCTGTATGATCCATCTTTCCCTCTCCTTCAAGGTTTTCCTTCAAGGGTTTGGGTTCAGCAAGGAAGTGGTCAAGAAAATCCCTGAATAGTTATCTCAGAGCAAGAAATTTAGGCAGGAGATAAAAGATTAAGCAGCCTGCGAAGTGCAGAGGTTCAAAAGTCCCAGGTGCTCAACTAAATCCAGAGGTGTGATCTTAATTAAACCATCAAATTGCTTTATGATTCAGAATCAAAGTACAGCATGTCCCATCCTCTCCTATTTCAATCAAATACATGTCCAGGACATAAAGGGCTCCAGTTAATTAAGAAGGATTGCTGAAATAATGTAAAGCATCAGAAAAAACTCAGAGGTAAGGTCATTCATCTTAAAAGGGAGAATAAAAAATTAACAATATCACTTTGCAGTACTCGAGGGAAAAAATTCGAATTATGCCCATTCTTAACTTAAAATAGTTTGCACTTGAAACTTTGCAGACTGGGGTTCCCAAATGGGATATACATGTGCTTTGGACACCTGTAAATACAGCAAAGAACGTTGCACAACGTGCCTGTTCATTAACATTTATGAACATATTAATTAGAGCAATTCTTAATTGTGCTCACAGTACAAAAGCACTGAATACATTTAAAATCGACTGAAACCACATTAAAAGTCTCAAATTTAAGGGTGGGAGTTACCAAGGTTCAAAGAACAGAAGTGATCAAAACAACTGGCTAAAAATATTCAAAATTAACCAATCCAAATATCAGAAGTTATTTTTCCTATACAAAGTTGACTGTATTAACAAAGGTGCTTCCTATGAGAAGGCATACAATAATTTGAGTAATTTTAAAGTAAAAGGTTAATGGATATAAATTACAAAAACAACCTTTCACTGTTAGAGACAAATCATCTCATTAAGCATGGTGACATTCTGGGATTCAGTTATAACAGAACTGCACCAATCAGTACTTCAGTAGCCTCTAATTGATTTGTTTTCTGAGCCATTATCAACTGTATGAAAGAATGAAAGTTTCCCAATGCCAATGAATGAACCTCATTTCAGGAGGAAACCAGGGATGTTTTCAGATCAAGGAAACAGAGCCTTGTGAAGAGATTCCCTGAGATCAGAGCAAACCATTTTGTCCTGCTCAGAAATTATGTGTGGACATGACCAGGAGCAGACCCTGGTGATGGGATCCAAACCCAAATAAAGAGTGACAGCTGCATGGGAAGAAACCCTCTCCAGGAGGGATTTTCTGACAGTCAGTTCCTACATCTCCTCTTTGTTTTCCTCTCCAAGCCTATGTTCTGGCATGAAATCTCCCTCCCAGAGTGCTGCTGGCATCTCATCACTGATACATCTGCTTCAAGCCAAGGCTTTCTTCATCTTAATATAAAGACATTCATTAGCAGAAAAATGCCATATTACTGTTTATCCTCAGAGGTGACCAAACCAGAGGTCACCTCAGTGGCAACCAAACCCCAATATTTGATTTCTTATTTAACTGATTCCATTTATAAAACCTCCAGATTCCAGGTTCTCCTTACTGTCATGCATTCTTTCTTTGCTGCACCACAGACCCCCCCCAGAACCAGAAAAATTAATATATCTATTTGTTTAATGCTTGATTTACAGCACCAGTCAGTGAAACTACAAAAATACTTAATTTTTACAACTAAATATAGCAGTAGTTATATTTTCAGTTGCCACAACTAAAACAATTTGCTTGATTTAGAATATTTTGAAATAATCTAATAATAATTGCCCAAATGGAGATGATGGTGAGCTGGGGGTTGCAGCAGCTGCAATTAGACAAATCTGCTACAATATTTCTCCCATTTGAACTCCAAGCTAGGCCTGAGTTTTGTAACTAAAGCTGTGATCTTCTCCCTGGAAGCAGAATCCTGTTCATATACATAGGAATTGTTTTCCTAATCTTCACATTTCTTAAAAGAAAACTCTACCAGCAAAAATTTCACCTGGAAATTTCTGGAATTCCTCAGAGCACATCATACATTATGAAACTCTACATGTGAGGAAATGGTTCAATTCTGGCCCCACCAGAAATTTGAATGCCGGGCCTATACTTTAAGCTTTTCAAAATATATGTGAATACCCTGTGTCTGGTTAAAGGGATCTGTCACAGTCTTGTCCTTCACATAATCCCAGATGTGTTTGGGTTGGAGAGACCTTAAAGCCCATCCATTCCCACCCCCTGCCATGGGCAGGGACACCTTCCACTATCCCAGGTTGCTCCAAGCCCCGTTCTCCCTGGCCTCGGACGCTTCCAGGGATCCAGGGACAGCCACAGCTTCTCTGGGCACCCTGTGCCAGGGTCTGCCCACCCTCCCAGGGAAGAGCAGAAAATGCAATTCCAAAATCAAGACAGTCACGGCAATGGTTTTGCTCTAGACTGGTGCTGTACAATTTAGAAAGAACCAATTCCAGTCAGCCTATGAAGTTATTTAAGGCAGAGACAAAGGATTTTCAGATGCACCTGGTTTCAAATACCTTCTACATCTGAACAGACGCTGGTATTTTAATTTAAATCCATTACACAGCATCTGTTTTATGCTTTAGAAATTTCACATTTTTCCTTGAAGAATATTGAAATGAATTAAAAACTTTCAGATACAGATGAGGCAGGCTGAGTCATAACCAATTTTACAGACAAATCCAGAGTTGTGCAGCCACATACCCTGAAGTGGTATAACCAGCTCACTTCTTATGCCCCTCAACAGAATTAAGAGCTGCAGCTCAGACACCCCAGCAATTTTCTGCTTCACAAACAGCAATAAATGATAGTGTTTCCAAAGGGCACACACAGAGCCATGGGATAGCATGTGTACATAGATACACTTGGTTTGCTCTGTGACTGAGCACCTGAAAAGCAGCAAGACAAGGAAAAATTTAGTTTTCAAGAACAGCATGAAATGCACAAGTATATTCAGTATTTCCTCTGTTAAATATACTGTGTTCCAAACAGAACACAAAACACCAAAGTTATGCAAGTTAAAGTTTTTAAAGGAAATCTCGAAGTTGGACTCCAGAATTTTCATTGTATTTTAACATTCAGAATATGTTGCCTATTTCTGACTTTTATCCACAAAACGTTTAACTTCGAGCCAGGATTCCAGAATAAAAACCAAAACAACAATCAAACAAACAAACAAATAAATAAACAAAAAAACACCCTGAAAATACTTAACCTCTTGCAAACTGACATAAAACTGTCCATTATACCTTTTCTTATTGGAACTTTAAACCCAAGTTGAATGAATCAAAATAAATATTGGAATTTCCTGCAGACACACCCTCAGCACACCTCATTCTGAGCTAAGTTTGAAGGGTTTAAGTTTAGTTGTCAGCGCTCTGAAGTAAACAAAGAATTAAAAATTAAGAAGTCTCCTCCTATGGTTGTGGTGTTTAGTCAGCTCATAAACACTTTATAAAGTCAGCTGGGTGCAAAGGCACAGAGAATTTATCTCTAACGTGATATTTAACTTCAATTTTACTGGAAGCAATGATCAAAATTAGGATAATTGAAATCTCCATTAATCATGGGTGCAAACCTAGACTTTCTCAGTACTTCTGACTGTACCAGCAATTAATATCTTCTATGTTGAGTCTATTCACCAGGTTAAGATTATCTAAAAATATCCCGGTGCTAAGAGTGCTGATTTCTCTGTCTGCTGCACAGGCAGCTTTTCTGCTCCTCATCTGCAGGGAATCCTCTGCCTGGTGCCTCCACATCCCGTATTCAAAGAGAGACTTCAAATAATGTTCTGGCATTTCTCCAGCATTAGCTCTGACACAGTCAATTCAGCAGGGAAATGCGAGATTTCAGCAAGCTGCTAAGGGGGTGGGGTTGGCAGCGCTCTGCTAATGCCCCTTCCTCTCCCTGCTTGTATTGCAAATAATTTTCATACACATTTTCCTAACCAAGTTTGATTTTGTCCACATATCCAGTGGGTTTACAATACAGGTATTGTTGCTGGAAATGTCAGTGCTCTAAATGTGATTCCTGATGTAGCCTCTCATAAGATATAGAAAAAGAGCCAAGTAAATGTATTACTTCTATCTAAATGTCAGTTTAGGTGTAAAAAACCCTAACTATAATGAAGAAAAGAGGTATGTGCACTGTGTGTCTAACGTGATTGCTTGGACAAGAAACAAAATTAAATCTTTTTTGTGTGAGAATACTGAACCCTACAGTGAAGGATGTCAACAGCCCCTCTGTAAAGGGAAATTTATATTACGGATATAAATAATTTTACAAGACCCTTTTTATTGTAATCATAAAACCTCAAAAACATGATGGAATCAAAGCCATATTAGAGTTTAAAATATCGTAAACCAGAAGCTGTTATATCCCTGGCATACAGGATTATTTAAAGGAAGACATAATCATTAAATCAAAATTTATCTTGCATCAGTAATAGGAAAAATGTGTTTTCATCATCAACTCCCCATCCAAGATCCTCCACAAGAGTCAACAATGCCTCCATTTATAAAACATATTGGAGGAAAGTTGGGGTGTTTGCATGGATAAATAACTGGTTATGGAGATATGAGTGCTCAGGGCAAGCTCACTTGGGGAGCTCTGGGCTAGCCAAGCCAGGAGCTGTTCTGCCCAATAAGCCAGAATTATTCTAGAAAAAAAGTCTGGGAAGGTGACATTCCGTGGATGAGACAAAGGAAGTCCAGACAGTAGTGGTGAGAGCCACCTGCAGAGATCTGCAGATGGACCTTCCTGTCTCAGTGTCTGAGCAATCATCGTGATGGATGGGAGGCAACAGGAAGAGATGTGGAGTCATGGACCTGAGGGGAACATCCTGGCTTTCCACACAAAATGATGGATACCTGCTGAATGCTGATATGCAGGAACAGTAACATGAGGCTGCAACTATTAATGCTGTGAGGAAATTGGTTTAGACTCCTTGACAGTCACTTAAAAAGCAAAATAAAAGAACAGAAAACAGAAAAAAAAATGAAAGTCAAGTGTTTCCTTGTAAAATCCACGGTGCAAACTTGTTGCACATAATTCTGACTCCTCCACCTCAACAAGTGTATCAGGGACTTAGAAAGGGGTCAAGATGGGAAAGAAAGCTGAGACATTCCAGTCAGGAAAGGCACATGTCTCACAGAGGGACAAGACACGCATGGCACACCCAGAGCAAAGAGTGACAGCCCAGCCTTGGGATCAGAGCATCCACAGCAGTTCCAGACAAACAAAAAGACTGTAGACTTCCCTGCATGGCCTGTAATTAGGCAGAGGAACTTTGATTCAAGACACCATGAGTTTTCATGGGCCTAAAAGGACTTGCAACATTTATGTGGAAGCCAGACCTCCTGGATATACCTCTGGCTTCCCAGCTGTCACAGCATGTGGAGTCTGAGAGAGCATGCTGAAGAATTTTTATTATATGCTTGATCTAAACTCACATTGTCATGCTGCTTTCCAAGGGAAGAACCCTAAAAGCGATAGAAAAGTAGCAAAATAGCAGAGAAGAACCCTTTATCTTGAGCTCAAAGTGGCTGTGAGGCAGCTGGAGTGTCCCTGGAGATATGGGGGTAGGAACACTGGAAATGGAAAAGCAAAGCTCACACTCAGCCTTGTGGTTTTCCTTGGCCAGCCCCATCACTGGAGGGAACTGGAGAACTGGTTTGTGACTGCACTGGTGAATGCCACCAAGGCCCACTTGGACACTCTCTGGACCTATCAGTGCCCCAGATTGGTGCTGTCCCGGACTCTCCTCTGTGATCTCTGCCGCCAGCCCTATCACAGTCTTCACCCAAGTGTCCTCTACATTCTTTTAGGACTGGCACATCCCTTCACCTTTTTTAATCAAGACAATTTCATTAATCTGTCAGCATCCCCTGAGCCAGAGCATCTTCACACAAGTCAGCACCAAAGGTTGGTCAATACACAGCCACATAAGAATGAACAAACACTGAGCCCACATGAAACAGACAGCTTGGATGGGGATGTAGGATCTTCGTTTGCAGAATCCCTGCCTCTCCTAACTCAGTATCTAACTTCAAGGCTAGAGGTTTCATTTGCCCAAGGTTACCCAGATATCTTTAATGGAGCTCTGAATCAGACTCCAGTGTCTTGTAAGATTTTAATTGCAAAGCTTTGTCTGCAAAAGAGATTTTTCTTGGTTCCACTCTACTGTAAATAATAAGCCTCCTTCTATAACACCTGAAAGCTTATTATGTGCTTCAGTAAAACAGTTCGTAATTATTCAGTTATCTGATTATGTTTGCTCTTTTGTGTATTTGAGCACCTCAGAAACACAGAAGGTATTAAACTATTTACAAACCAAGTAACTAATTTATTTTCACATCATTTGCCCTCCCATACTGCATATTATATGTAGTGATTTTGGTTCGCCAATTTGAGATTTCCCAGCCAATGCACCAATTTATGCGGTGGACTTAGTGCTGGCGAAATCGCCAGTGCACCCACTAGAATTATTTACTCATTTCCTGCTGTGAGATAGGACTAGAAAGAAGGCAAAGCAGGCTCAAACTTTGAAGGATATAAAGAGGAACTTTATTAACAGGACCAAAAGAATAATAAGAATCAAATAAAACTTTCAGAACACTTCTCCTCCCCCCACACCCTCTTTCTTTTCCCACTGACAACATAGAGAAACAATTTAGTCAGTTTATTACCACTAGAATAGTCTTTCTCCAGTTCACTTAGGGAGAGAAGTCTTTCTTGCCATGCCATGGAGACTTCTCCACGAGGAAACAGTTCTCTCATGGTTTCAATGTCACAGCGAATCAGCCGCCCGTGAGAATGGAAATCTGATCACTGTGTAAAAGTCCATTTCCTCGACTCACAGCTTTTCCCACAACTGTTCTTGAGGGCTCAATTGTTAGCTAATGGGGTACACTTTTAAGGATGAGCTGTTCAGAAGCAAGGATTCTCTTCTACCTCTGAGATCATATCTGGGAACAGAGAACTACTTCTTCTTTCCCTGGGGGCAACGGGTCTTCATCACTCTTCTCTCTCTCTCTCTCTCTGTGCAAATTTCTCATGGGGAAACAGATACTTCAACATTTACTTGTTCAGTATGGATGCCTTTGCTCATGTCTACAATTTGAATGCTCCACCTCCCCATGCTTTTTTCCATGATTTATAGGGATATTCAATATATCATAGTCTATCACCATGGCTTACAAGAGAATTTCAGCCTAAGGCATCTCATTTCTCCTCCCATCTGGGACCTGACTTTCTTCTTTATAGACCTTGGTGTCTTCATGTTGTTGCTCTACGTGCCTTTACTCTGTCCTCTCCTCTCACTCCAGAATTGAAGGTCTGAAAGTCTCATCTATGTAGTGAAAGAGTTAATATCTTGCCCCAGGTCTGCAGATGGTCATAAGTTCCCTGCCGGGTGGTCAGAGCTGTTTACGGTGGAGAATTCTTTGGCAGCTGCATTGGTTGGGAGGCTAGGATCTCAGCAGCCAGGCTAGAACATGCCGTAGGGCTCATGGCTTCCCCTCCCCTTGTCTGGCAGCTGCTGGGGCCCAGCCCGGCCTCCAACCAGGCCATGGTGGAGGGGGCCCGGCCCAGCCCATAGCTGCTCCTGGGGCCCGGTGGACCTTGGCTCTGCCCAGGCCGGCAGTGGGGAAGGGTTTAATGTTGGTAAGATGTTAGCAGCCATGCTAACAGGGAGGGTTTAATGTTGGTAAGATGTTCGCAGCCATGCTAACAGGGAGGGTTTAATGTTGGTAAGATGTTAGCAGCCATGCTAACAGGAAGGGTTTAATGTTGGTAAGATGTTAGCAGCCATGCTAACAGGGAGGGTTTAATGTTGGTAAGATGTTAGCAGCCATGCTAACAGGAAGGGTTTAATGTTGGTAAGATGCTAGCAGCCATGCTAACAGGGAGGGTTTAATGTTGGTAAGATGTTAGCAGCCATGCTAACAGGAAGGGTTTAATGTTGGTAAGATGTTAGCAGCCATGGCCCAGCCTCGGCTGGGCCCCACAGCCTCCTCTCACCTGCCACCAGGCCGGGAGGGGGAAGAACTTCTCTCTGCAAAGGCTGGAAAGAAGGAGAGCTTTTCCCGGGCTTGTTTTTAACATGTGTGTTCACAGAGGCGTGTTCACCTTTATCAGCCGTTTAACAAATTGTTAGTTCTCAAAACTAATAATTGATTGTTTTTTATCAGACACGGAGGAAGCTGGTAGCAGCTCCTCTCAGAAAAATAATTTCCGTGGGTGGCTTCTTCCCTCCTTGCCAAATGTCATATGTGCAAAACCAGCACATGTTATATGCAATCAGTCACCTAAACTACAGGATGCCTCCACTTTCTATATTCCTGAATGGCCAGTAACATCAGGTGTAAGGAGGATTTCTATTGAACACTGATATTCTTGTTTGGACATGAATACCCTGTGTCTGTGTGGACATAGATCCCCACAGAAGGAAACCTTGTTCCCTGAATACTGGATAAAACAAAAAAAACATCAGAAACGCTTGCAAGGAGCCTGAGTGTGACTGATAAGGGAGCTGTATAAATCTCCAACAGCTTCTTGCCAACTCAATTCTGAAACATTCAACTGATTCCAACTGCAGATTATGACTTTTCTCCAACCATCCCCATTTTCATCTTCTGCTAAAAATATTCATTTACTCAAAGCAGCAGAGAGGCAGCCCAAGACACCCAAACTTCGATAAATCACAGACATTGATTTAATCTCACGCAACTGAAGCTTCCTGCTGTCCTTTTAAAACAAACAAGGAGGATTCAGAGGCCTGCACATAATCACTGAATTACAAAGAACAGATGTGAAACATTAACAAGGAAATGCTTATGCTGGCAAGGAGCAAGGACTATAAAACAGCACGCACTGTACCCAGCCAGATTGGCTTTTCAATGACTCATACTTATGAGATTACAAACAAGAAGGAACAAAAATTAAATGGTTCATTTGACTGGGCCTAATACACTTTCGTTACTTTAAATTAACTGGTAATTGTGCCATTTCTTTTCTTTGTTCTTTTCCTTCTGACTTCTTGGTTGGAATGCCTTGATGAAAGGGAAATTATAATAACCCCACACAACTTCTATCTATGCATTTACCTGTGCTAAATTCATGATTAGTGCAAGCATTCCCTTCAAAACATTTCTTTGAAATGAAAGCACCTCTCTGCCTGTTCAACCTGTTACTACACCAAGTATGCACAGGGTTAGTTTTAATTTTTTAAAAATCAGTTCTATAAAGATTTTATCTTGTTCATTCCTTGAGTAGCCTGGGGTAGTGGAAGATGTCTCTGCCCATGGCAGGAGGCTGGAATCAGATGAACTTTCAGGTTCCTTCCTACCCAAACCATTCTGGGATTCTGCAATATTGCCAGGCCTATTTCTCACCCTTGTACTGACAGAGGGAGAGAAAAGAACAGGAGTCACTACTTGCAGTGTTCATAAGGGAAGGTGTCCAAGCCATATCATGAATAACCTCATATGGATAACAGAGATGAAGAGCCACTCTGGAGTGCAGGACAATAATGGCTCAAATGCAAATAGCAATTGAAATTAATTGTATTTTAATTAACATAAAAAAAAGACTGTCTGCCTCTCATACATACATATTTTCTATTTCTATGCCTGTCCTGTAAACATACCCTCATCTCTCAAGCCACTTCATGGTTTATAGATCCAATGACTTGGGTAGCAAGAAATGAAAAAGAGCTTTCCTCCTATACGATTGGATGGTAACATCACATTTACAGGAGCTGGAAAACAATGATCCCTGTGGTCCCTTCCAACTCAGGATATTCTGTGACTCCAATAAAGGAACATGTGTGGTAAGGGGAGATCGCTGCCCATCTTCCCTCACGGTGCCAGGGAGAAAACAGGGTCAATTTCATACAAATAGAAACTTCCCACTTGTCTCTATCACAAGTACTTAAAGATGTTAATAATATGTCCTGTTGTTGCTCAAAACACAAAAAAATTAATGCCTTAACTACTTGGTTGTAAGGACCCAAGCAAGATCTACATACTCAGTTTGAAAAGAATCATAACCTAGATGGAGCATGTTGGGAAACTTCTCCTGCTCCAACTGCTGATGAATGGATCTACTTAGTTTCTTATTAATTTATTTTTTCCTATTTCTTACAGAGATACCCATGTATTAAAGCAGAATTCCTCATTATGACCAACTTGGATTAACTATTTAGAGCACTGGGGACAGATTTTCTTCCTATTATCCACTGGGAATGAGAAAGATGGAGAGAGTAAATGCCTTAATTTTTCACAACAGCCACTGGTGGGAGAAGCAGCACATCATTGGTAAATTCTGCCAGCGATTATTTCAGCATAACTATTAAAAATTCAGGCTTTATTTGCAATCAAAGTCTCTCAGCTCCCATTAAAGAGGGCTCTTTGTGCCTTCATCTCCTGGAGTGAAGGGTCCTTCAGCATCACATCATGCCTGAGCACTCACACCCACAGAAGTTGAATTATATAATTTCATGCCTTTTTTCCTTAAAAAAAAAAAAGGACAATTCATTTTTGTCTTATAGCAAACTGAGGACCCACAAATCACTTCTGTGTCTCTTTCTGTCACAATGTTGAAATTCCAGTCAGCTTTTCCTGCCTAGGAATGATCTTGCCACTACTTCCTATGGAAATACTCCCACTTGTGGACCCAGGCTGATACTGCCCAGTATTTATTTAGCATTATTACACACATCCACATAGGCCTGTTCTTAAGACCACTAGAGAAATTGCAGACAAATTTGACTGGTTGCAGCCTTTTAGACTGAGAAATTTTGGGCAATAAGGGAATTAACAGATCGTGATGTTTCTTACTCTTCATAAAGAAGAGCATTGAAGCAGTTGAGAACTGGAGGGAAACTCCCTCTACCAACCTGAGGGAGCACACAGGAAAGAGACAGAATGTGATGCAAAGGAACAGCTGGAAAAAAAAGCTGAAGTAAAAACTCAGTGTTGTTTCATTGTTTAATCACATTTATAGTTAAGAGTAAGAAACTCAGAGCCCAGTTATGGCCCTAGTGAGGAACTCCATGCCCTGTATTGCAGCAATGCTCCTTTACCCTTCCCAATCCAAATCCTGATATTCATAATCCTATTTGAACAGAGTTTTAAAATTCATGATTTGTGTTAAAATTCAGAAGAAAATTCGAAATAAAATGGCAAGAAAAAAACCACAACAAGTAACCTCCCAGCTGGGGTGGACTTTCCAGCTCAATTTCAATGCCAAGTTTTTTATTTGCTCAAGGCTAAGAGAACCTGAACACTTCACACTTCAGTGCTTCTGCAGCTCCTTTCACACCTAAGCTGCAGTAAAATGCACAGAATGATGGTAGCACCTGTTTTACTCAGGGTACATTTTCCCTACTGGAACAAATGCACTATGCCATTCAAATTAAGACTTCATACCAAGATGGCAAATTTCCCAAATCACACTCTTAATTTCTCCCATCCACTTGACAGAAAATAAAAAGATAATTAAAACCCACCATTGGAACAATAACAGAACATTCCACCTGTACAAGGAGAAGAATCAATATACAAAGACCAGAGAGAAATGGAAAACATTAAAAAATAAATTTAAAAAATTAAAGTGCTCTACTAACAAATTGGTTTCTGCAGAGAGGTCTACAGGACATTAACTTTCAGGGATCACAGCACTGATTTTCTCACAGAAACAAAACAGGTATTTACAGTCATTGGGATCCTTCAGCATATTGAATTATGCAGCTGGCAAAGCACAGGACAGGAACAAGTAGGTGTTGTGTCCATCAAGGTCATAGACATGACCCCCAGGCAATTCCTCCATAAGGTGCAAAAAATGCAGTAGTTGAGACATCAAATTGTTAATAAATATCCCTTTTTTATTATAAGGTACTAGGGGGTATTACAAAGCCCCTCATGAAATGACCCAGGATGTGTCCTAAATGTCTCATATGACAATTCCTGAAGCAGGAAAGAGATGAAAACTCGCTTTTACTGTGTCACCCTGCAGAGAAAGAAAAGGCTCATAAACCACCAGGCCAAGCAACGTCTGCATGAACTACCTGGAGTGTAACCACAATAGGGGACATCACTTTCAGGCAGCCCAGAAATCAGTGAGGGGTACAGGACAATCAGACTGGGTCAGTTCAGTTAAAGTGCCCTGTGTGCTTCCTTTATCCACCTTTTCCTGCTCTAGACCCCCAAATGGTTTCAGGAACAGATGAATTAATTTGGTTGATCACATGAACTTTGAGAGGAATACCTGCTAATCCCATCTCCAGCAAGGGGAGCACATGGCACAGATCCTCCATGCTGGGGGCATGTTTAATGCCAGGGAGCTGAAGGACACCGGTCTCTGGAAGCACCACTCTGCCAGCCAACAACATCCATCTCACCAAACAGGCAGCTTATGCCCAGACCTGACTTTGTGTCTAGGATATTATTCCCAGAGAGCCAAAGGAGATGCACATCAACCAGCATAGTTGATGGACAATGATGTATCAGGCCCTGAGAATTCACCACTGTCTTACCCTTGCAGATGTTTTCGAAGCAGTGATGTGCTCTGAGACAGCCAGAGGGGGAAGACAGATTCTGTCACTTCGGGGTCAAGCTCCTTGGTACCAAAAATAATGTCACTTCTCAGTGACCAGCTCTGAGGCCAAGAAAAAACTGTTTCAGCAACTGCTCTTTTCAGAAGTGAACAGTGTTGTTTCCTGTTGTGGCTGGAATATGTGGAATAATCACAGTTACCCTTTGCCAAGGGTGAGTTCCATGGTCTGAAATGCAGCCGCCCCATGAATTTTGAATCTTTTTTGCGTATTTATGGTCTTTGCTATTTATTTATGGAGGAGCTTTTCCAGCATGAGTATTTCAGCAGGGCTGGGACAGAGGAGTCAGGCAGGATGAGAAGGAATAACAGATAGGGATAATTGGTACAACAAACCGGCACATTCCAGCTCCAGTTCAGGCTATGCTGAGATCAAGTCCATGCATCCCAAATTTACCCAGCAGCTGAGCATCCCTGACTGACATCATCCTGAGGAACAAGAAAAGGAGCATGAAGCTGTTTCTGTTTGCACCTGATCAGGCGTAATATGGATTACTGGATAACCTGGGGCAGAATCAGGCTTTAAATAACACTGTCCACCCCAGCTGGGTGACACAGGCGGCTGTGGAATAGTAGTTACCTCTGCAGCAGGATGCTCTGCCTAGAAATGTGGTCAAACAGCTCCAACACTGAGCAAGGCTATCAGTGGTGGGCTGCGAGGGGCATCGTGTGCTGCTTGTGGTGTTGAATTGTGCTAAAATCAGTCTGGCTTATCCTGATATCTATATCAGGACATCTTTACCTCTCGGTAAAGATATGGCAGATGTGGCGAATATCTAAAATTGCTAAGCTGACCCAGCTGACCTGGAGACATCTGACAGATGTCAGTCCTATAAAAGCCCAGTCCATATTCCTCCTTGAAGTGTGTGGAGATTCCTCCCTTGGGTTTTGGGGGCAGTCCCCAAGGATACCCCTCGAGATTGAGTGAAAGAGATATGCCCATGAGCTTTGGTCTGGGTGAGTTACATCAATCCCTATTAGTTGTTTCTTTTTTCTGGTTGTAATATAATTGCTTTGCTATTGCTTTGCTATTGCACACTACCCAATCTTACACCATAATAATAGCTTTAGCTCTTATACTGTGTAGTAAATGATCTTGATCACGGTCGTTGGTCTTATCATTTGTCATAACTATTTTATATAAATACATCTGATTTGCCATCATTAATCGAGCAGGACAAAGTGACTTAAACCGTTGACCAAGTCTGGATCCAGCCACCCCCAGACTCCTCTTGGAGGAGGAGTTTAGAAAGCCAAGGGGTCGTTTCTGTGCCTTCTGACTCACCAGGAGCTTCTCTCAAACTTTGAAGCTCCCACTCCACCCACGACAGCCCCTCCTCACTGTTTTCTTCTGCTGCCAAACAGTCATTGAAGAGACCAAAACCTTCCCTGCCCCAAGCAAACTCAGGCAAGGAACAAATCAAAATTTCTGTCAAGTTTGCTTGCAGTGACACAAAGTGTTACTTCCCTACCTTCCCAGGAAGTTAAAAAGGAAAAGGATGCACTGGAGCTGTGGTACTTCCTCTGCCTAGTCCTGGCTCAGAGAGCATCAGGGGTGCAGACAAAGACTGGGGTTCTCCACATGTGCTTCTCTGCAATTCTCACTCCTTTGGTCCTTTATGCCTGGATATAGCTCTGGGAAGTTTCTCAAGTTCTAGATTTCTAATCTTCCCCAAGTCTTAGAAATCAGAGTGAATGTTTGAAGAATAGAATTTCATGGTGGACTGGCATTTATAGTACAAACACTAGGCAATAATTGTATTGATATATTTATAGACACACATATATCCATTGCAACAAATTCTGCTCAGCCAATCAGCAGGATCTGTTTGCCAGCTCAAATGCTCGGACCCCAGCTGCAGCACCAGTCATGCTTCCACACCCAAGAGATGCATATCAAGTGTTTGATATTCTCTGCATCCTGCTTTTCTCTCTCTGAGAAGAGGGATGCTTATGTTCCACAGCAATCTAAATAAGATCAAGACTCCTAACAAACCTGAAAAGGTGATCAAAATACGTAACAGAAACTAAGAAATAGCATAATTAACACTTAATTCCAGAGGAAGAAAAGCACAAAGCACACATCCCTTTCTTTCTGCATATGGAAGTACAGGAATGCACAGAATTTACATTGTCTACTTAAAAAAAATAAAAAAATGTTGTCTACAATCCTGCATTTCCCAGAATGGTTTGGGTTGGAAGGGACTTTAAAGCCTATCTAGTGCCACCCCTGCCATGGGCAGGGACACTTTTGACTATCTCAGGCTGCTTCAGGCTCCATCCAGTCTGGCCTTGGACACTTCCAGGGACCCAGGGGCAGCCACAGCTTCCCTGGGCACCCTATGCCAGGGCCTGTCCACACTCACAGGGAACAATTCCTTCCCAATATCCCATCTAACCCTGCCCTGTGGCAGTGGGAAGCCATTCCCCTTGTCTCAGTACTTTAGGCTCTTGTGAAAAGTCCCTCTCCAGCTCTCTTGGGACCCATTCAGGTACTTCAAACTCTCTTTGGAGGCTTGGCAAGGCTCAACAATACACACCACTAGTAGCAATAATAACAATACCAACAATAACCTTAAACTTCCATCATGAGCAGTATGAACCAATGAAAGCAGTCTCAAATACTTAATGTTTGCTGGGAAAACCTTCCCCAGAAGATTAACAAAATGTTAATCACCTAATGTTTTACAACATCAGCCATTAATAAATTATGTGTACAGCAGGAATTAGCTTTAGCATAATATTCTCAAATGATACACACCATTCCCAAGTAATTTCAGTAGAGTACTTCTTATTTTTGTTGAAGGGGTGAGTTCAATAGGGTTGGTTTGTTACTGTTGGTTGATGTTTTAGGGGGTATTTTTTGGTTGGTTGGGGTTTTTTTAGGCTTGAGATGGGCAAACAGATATCCACACTTTTGGAGGGACTCCATAATTTCTAATATTAGAAACTCTTTGGCATGAACAATTTTCACAAATTGATCTGAATTTAGCTAGGATAGCAACAACAGAAAGCGTATCTATTTTAGAATGAAATTCCAAGTGCCATCAAGAGCTGTCTTTGAGGAAGAGCTATGAGCTAAACCAGGTCTCATCATGCCACACATGGTTCTCATCCCTGAAAATTATTCTTCTTTACTAAAGCAGAATATTTGAAAATAAAACACACATGCAAAAATTGCCACCAGAAAAAAACCTGCTTAGTACCCATTCCCACCTCACATGTTTGAAGGATTCCTGGTTGTAGGAGGCCTTGAGAAAGCTCTTTAGTCCATCTTGCTAATCAGCAATTCAAAATACTTTTTCATAATTCTCATTACTAGGAGGGAAGATTTCTTTAGCTGGGGACCTCTCCACACCGACTGGAATGGCCTCAGTTGTTACACAGAGGATTCATGACTGTGTGTGTTAAAACAATGCAATTGATGCAATTAACACATTTAAATTGAGCTCTAATTTTTTAAGATACTTCAAGCAACACATGCAAATTTAGCTCTGATTTTTTAGGTTATATCAAGGAACAGCAATGCTACATCTAAGACTTATGACCTGAAATACACAGTTCCTCTGGTTGCCACAGCAAGTCCCAAGCAGCAGGGAATTCTGCCATGGAGGTGAGGAAATGTTCACCTGGGTTTGATCTCAGCTCCCACTCACCAGCCAGGCAGCAGCTCAGAACCTGTCAGATCATCTTCAGCTCACTGCTGAAGCTCCTGTAGCCTTCTATGCATGCACTGGGGGGGTTCCAGGCATATGTGGAGTGGTTATTCCTCACCACACGGATGGAGCAGAACTTTTTCTGACACCTCAAAACACACTCCTCTTGCTTCTGTACCCACAGACAGCCTGTGGATGAAGAATGCTCCTAAACTGTGCCAGGTCTAAACAACTTGGCCACTGCACACAACAGGAGGAACAAATTAGGACAACTCCAATATTGATTTTTGCATGTGATTATTAATAGCAAGCAATGCTGACAGTTACTCACTGCAGCCTGTGGGGAAAATTTCTCTTGTGCAATAACTCCAGATATTGCTGAAAAATCTGAAACATTTCACACAGCATGAAAATATTGAACTAGTCTCTCTTTCTGCAAACAGACTAAAAGGAATTATCAAGGACTCCATTGGTGAGAAACAACAGTTTGTGATACACAAGGCCACAGAACACCAGGTAGCAACAGCAGAAGAAAGGAAATCTGCTGTTTGCTTCCATTGCTTGCAGACTCAGAAGTCACTGGCGAGAAAAAGTGCTGACAATTTTAGCATTGGGTTTGTTCACAATGGAAATTTTCATTAAAATAAATGAAAATTCAGAATAAAGCAGATAAAATCCCAGGATCCCTGAGGCTGGAAAAGCCCTCCCAGCCCATGGAGTCCAAGCTGTGCCCGATGCCCACCTTGTCCCCAGCCCAGAGCACTGAGTGCCACATCCAGCCCTTCCTTGGACACCTCCAGGGATGGGCACTCCAAATACCCCTGGGAAACCCCTGCCAAGGCCTGAGCACCCTTTCCATGGAGAAATTCCTCCTGCTCTCCAACCTGAGCCTCCCCTGGCACAGCCTGAGGCCGTTTCCCCTTGTCCTGTCCCTGTTCCCTGGCAGCAGAGCCCGACCTCCCTGGCTGTCCCCTCCTGTCAGGTAGAAAGACATTGAAGAAGCCAACAGAGCCAGCAGCTGGACAGGGATGTCCAACAGCACTCTCCAGGAGGAAGCCAACCAGAGCCTGGCTATGGAAAAGCTGTGGGCATTAAAAAATAAAAGTAAGAAAAAAATCCCATAAGCTTTTGACTTTATCAAGACTGGGAGCAAGGAATAGAAGAACACAGTCCTCTAAGTGATCCTTCAAATAAAAAAAAAATTATAGTCTGTTCTAGAAGACTTGTCACTCATTACATTCAGCTCTCTGAAATTCTTTCTGGCTGAAAATTCCTATAAAAATAATACTGTATGGGGGGTTGGTCACTTATAACAAGAAAATAACTTCACTTTTCAGACAGGCGAGAACAATTTTCTTATCTTTGCTGCAGCATCCCCAGATGCAGTAAATGGAAATTTTCAGCAGCATGCACTCAGCATAAAAAGCAAAATCATCCAATAAAAACAGACATCTAATTACATAAGTGGTGGAGTATTAATTCCTACATGTAAAGGTATGAAAGAGACTTTTGCCTACCAAAATATTTCATTTCAAACAAGCAGCAATGGAAATTTTGCGGACTAACAGATGTTTAACAGATCATAAAAACCAGACATACTTTACTGCCATCGAAATCGTCAATGCTTGAAAAGGTGCTTCCACAAGGAAGGATCCTTCCCAAATGTGCCCAGGGGGGATGCCTGTTTAGGCAATGGTGGGGGTTAAAACCCACCTCCCTCACTGCAATCCCAAATCCCGCTGCCTGGGATGAGGACAAGCACTTAGAGAGAAGCACATTTTCCCTGGAGGCATCACTGCAGGGGCAGCTATGGAGCACCAAAGATATCCCTGGATCCACATTTATAACCAGTGAAGTCAAATTAACTCATGTCCCATAGAGATATCTGTGCCAACCTCCCTGGTTTACCACAGCAGTTAAAATACAGAACTCACATTGGCCAGAAGGATAAATTACATGTTAACTTGGCCTTTGGGATCCGTGAGATCAAACACAAATCCTGGGCCTGACTCTTTTGCAGAAGAACACATCAAGGTAGGGAGAGCAAGCTGTAATCCAGTGCTGAGTTGACCAGGTTTGAGGGGAAAAGAGAGCAGAAATATTCCCTTTCAATGTCTGTACTTCCAAGCAGAGACAACCAGCAGCCTGCCAAGCAGTGTCCGACAGGGTGGCAGGACCAGGATGGGCCAGGGCCTCTCTGCCTCTTGGAACCTCTTCCTGAGCAGAGTCTCAACCATGACATTGTCAAAATGATTCCCAGGCAGGTACTCCTGCTGCAGAAATTTCCCAGGTAACCTGGCTCTGCATTCTCAGGCCCACACTCATAAAGGAGATCTGGAACCATTCCAAACACATTCCCTCTCTCCTGGGAGCAGCTCTATGAGGTCTCACAGCACTGGCCATAAGGACCCTTATTGGCCTAATTAGGATTTTGACATTACTGATAACATCAGACTTTGATCATCACACCATCAGGGCAGGGTTTCAGGGCTTGCCAAAGCAAGAGAGTGGCACTCAGTCTGAGAAATATATTTTTTAGAAAACATTGAGCATAAATGTTACACTGACTTCCATGGCAGTAAACCAGCTGCATGTGCAGGAGAGAAAACAGTTGAGGACTGAGTGTTAAAGTCTGATGGGGCTCTAACAGCATCCTCTTTGCCCTCATAAAACTCAGTAAATCCATTTTAAAAATTTCTACCTTTCTGTCAGTTTGGTTGGAACTGTTCAATGTATTCAAAATCTGTTGGTGTGAGGGGGAGAAATGAAAACAGATAAGGACACACAGGAGGCTGCATGATCACATAAGTTGTATTTCCACAGATAAAATAAACCAGAAGACCATGAGGGAGAAAAAACAGAAAGACCACAAGTGAATAGACTGGACAGAAACCATCTTATTAAATTAGTTTTGTTATGAACAGGGCAAGCTTGAGGCCTGTTGAAGGCTGAGACATATGCTATGGACTTATCTGAAATTGTGCCTGTACAGCTGAAAGAGTAAATTTGAATGTTGCGGTTTGGCAGTCTAACGAAATCACATATTTCTGGCTTCAGATCCCAATGAACTTATATTATTCACTGTCAAGTTATATAGAAAAAATACATCAGAAGTTTGACAAAATTAGATAAGATCTTTAGGTCTCAATTAATGCTCAACTGAAATTTTTTCTGAAGCTTTATTGGCCAGATTTTCACATCAAATAACCCATGACATGGAACTGAGGATTCAAAAGAAAAAGTAAAATAATTCCATGACTTGGTGTTATGCCAAGCAAATCAGTACAGCAGCAAGGATCAGAAGTCAGACTTTCCCAATCCAGCCAAATCAAATCCTCTCATTTTTCAGCGCTCAAATGGAAGCCAAACTCCCCTTACAGAAGAAAAACGAAAAGCGTTGCTGCCACACATGAATTAATGGTCACCCTCAGTCTGCTCCAGATTCCCCATGCTGAAGGCTTCAAGGAAATTATCAACTTTCCTTATCATGAGCACCTTCCTGCTCCAGAGGGTGAAAAGAAGAAACAGCTACTGGAAAACATAAAACAAAATAAATAAAAAAGTAGTAGTATTATATCCTAAAACTAACAAATGCTCCCTTTCTTTTAATTGAGAGATCTCTCTCCTCCTTGAAAAACAAAAATCCTCAAAGCATTCAGATCAAAGGAAAAACTAAAAAGAAAACAAAGGAAAAATCTCAAATTTTTAATCATAGATCCATAGATCTCAGGAGAAATAGCATGAAAGGTAGCTATGGTTTATTGCTGTTACTTTCTTCCCCCCTTCTTCATGCTTCACTAAGCACATGCACACATCTTGTTTTACTAAAAAGAAGGAAAAAAGAACATGAAGAAAACAACAAAAAAACTCATGCTGAGCTTTTTATACTACTGTTTCGCTGTTTTGACAATGTTTCATGTAAAAACGGCACAGTTTATAGAAGAGGTCTCTAGGGGTCACCAATAAGACTCATCCTACTTGGTTAGTAACTAATAATTATGATAACAGCAATAATAATGATAACCACATTAATAATAGTAACAATAATAATAACAACAGCAATAACAATAATAATAATCATCTTTCAACCTATCTGTCTACAAATAATGAGGAAAGCTTACCAGTCTCCCCAAGAGAATAAACAAACCAGGCTGCAAAAGACATCAAACACACTTCCAGCACTTTCTTTTGGACAAAGTATCAGTTTAGCAAACACACCTTTTAAAAATTACTCCACCAAATAATAAATGATTGCTAATATCTGTGTCTGTATAAATGCCCTATGAACAGATTGAACAAAAAGTAGCACACTCATTCTTTCCTCCATGGAAAAAGGCTGCAATCTTTAGGATGACACAAGTGAAATGGTGCAGGAGGTTATGTGGGTGTTAATGGGGACTATCATTCTGAAAACAGCCAAAATTGACCTGAAGTCATTTACAGGCCCAGTACAACAGGAGGAAAATGCCAGTGATGGACAAGCAAACCCAGCAAAGTGACCTGTAAAGCAACACCAGGGGTCTGTTTTGGCTTTCCCCAGAGAGCTGATGACAAACACTTCATCAGGTGTTATAACCTTTGCCAAAGCTACCTTCAGAAAAGTGTCCCTTCAGTCTCTCCCTTTGACCTGCCACATTGCTAACATCTGGACAATATACACATATTTCCAAAACAAAGGCAGGTTCAGAACGCTGCAAACTCAGATTTATTTGGAAAAAAGTTATGCCCAAGTGCTTCAGCAGTTTAAATTGCAGTTCTCAAAAATGCAAACAGCCTAGTATTTTTCTCCTCTATATGGTCATTCAGGCTTTTTACCAAATAAACAACAAATATATAAGTATCTGTAGTGAGCACAGTAATGATTGTGTGCAAGACACTTTTCCTAGATAATAATTTTTTCTCTTACACTGTCAACAGAAAAACCTGGGGTGCTCCGATGAGAAGGCTCCCTCATGTCACCCCTCCAACAAAAACATCAGAGCCTCAGCTCCTCTCCATGCCCTGTTAAAGGCTTAGGTGAAGAACAGGGGAAGAGCCTGGGTCTTCACACTGACCTGAGGCTGTTTCAGACTGGAATCTGGGAGAAGGAGCACAAACAGCCCTGAGCCTGAAAAAGTCTCAGAAGGGCTGGGAAACAACATAGCAGAGAAAAATGACTTACACTGGAGAAGTATGGAGGAAACTTTGCAAATGAGCAGTCAAGGTGATGAGAAACAGGAATTAATTTGGGAGAGTTCTGTCATGGTTGTAACAGAGATCCAAGTGCCACTCCTCTAACGAGCTTCTGCCAGGAGATGCTTTCTGTCTCCTGAGGAAGGGGTGAGGATCCTGCCACTAACACACCCAGACTGCCCAAACCTCATTCCCATATCCGCTTTTGAGCCAGTGCCATGGCCAGAGGGCAGTGCACAAACAGCCCAGCCCTCAGTGCCACCATTTCCATTACACTCATTGTGTCTCCTGAAACTGAGACCTCTCACTGTCCCTCTTTCAAACCAGTCCAAGTCCCCACTCCTACCACAAAAATCTTAGCAGACTCCATTCTTTCCCCACCCATCTACCAGTAATTTCAAAGACGCCTTTTTGGTCTTCTTTCTGCCCAAAGTGATCAAAATCCACCTGAAGCCCTGCAGATCCCCTGCCCTTCCCTAATACCAATCTCCAACATTTGAAAGATGGAGTTTGGACCAGAACAGAACTCAGAAGATTCATCTGCTCTCCAGCTGGACTTTGGTCAAAGCTTTTAAGCACAAACTCACAAAATTCCTTTCCTGACACACTACATCCTGCTCATGTCACACATTCCATTTTAGGGCTCCAGGGATGCATAGATCTTGCTCCCAGATTCAGTTTAGGTAGCAACATCTGCCACAATAATATTTTCATTCATGGTGTCAACTTCCTCTTCCTCAGGCTTTATTCATACTAAGTCAAAAAGGAGGCATTTGATATTAACTTGACAAAATCATTTGTTTAAAGCCTGGATTTAATTTTTTGGGAGCTTCCCCTTTTTAACTTAGGTCAAGGCCTTTGCTATGACAGCATTGGATCACCAAGTTATTTAGTGTGGAAAAGACCTCGTAGGTCATCGAGGCCAACAATTAACACTGCCAAATTGAGATTTTCCTTTCTTTAAGGAAACAGCCACTCTTAGCCAGTTTCCCAGGGATACTCCTCTTTATTCCTTTTTAATTCATATTTTCTTTAAAGATCATTGCAATAAATGACCAAAAATGCTATGCAAGGATTACTAATGCGGGTAAAGAAGGAGGCTGGGGAGAAATAATGCTCAGTCTTTAGCTGTTTTACATTGAAGAGCTGCAGTTAGAATTGGTCCATCAAAAATGGATGGTGTTGTGCCTGTGGGCTGCAATTCTCAGCTAATCTGAGTAAAAAAAGTGATTTTACTTTTGAGTCAAGATTTTCAGGCACCAATTTTCCCTTCTTTAGCAAGAAGGAGCAGCCTTGTGAAGCAGTACATCTTTTATAATTTCTTTTGTTCAAAAGAGACGAGAAAGATTAGAAAGGCCCCCAGACTTCAGTCTACATTTCCACAGCTGTTGGCAAGTTGTGATCCTGATGACATAAAAAAAAAAAGTAAAAAAAATTTCCTCACAGCAACTTTCTCAGTAACAACCAACAACACCAAAGCATTCTTTTCACCATACTCATCAATTTTCTGGTTCTTCACTTGTGCAGTGTGAAAAGAACCTCCAAACACCTAAGAAAAGGAAGTAGTAGGAAAAGATTTGACGGTGAAAGAGATTTCAGCATTGCTGGGACAGTGTAGAAAGTAAATGGCTTAGACTGCAGATGACATCTCTGGGTTTGAATAATTCATTCTCTTGCCATATGCTCTTTTAAGTTGATGTCAGACTCACGAAAACCTGAACAAACTGGAGTAACAGCTCACTGTGCTGCTCGAGCACCAGAGCCACTGCAACACAGACCTGGTGTTATTGGCTTGACTATTAAGGTTAGAGGTTACACCTCTGTAAAACCCAAATTTTACATCTAGATAATATCTAAAATTAAACCTAAGAATGCTGAAGCCCTCCTTCTACAAATAGTCAGCACAAGCTGTTGCCCCAAGTTCAATTTCTCAACTTGCCAACAGCTTTTCTACGGTTTTTCTCAGTGTTGGTAAAGGGCTGCAGATATCTAATTATTATACCCACATTCCTAAATTTTGACACCTTCAAATTTTAACACCTTCAAAATACACAATGCTTGGAGTAATTCTTAATTTAAAATTCAAAATGTTTCAAAAGAGTTATAACCCTTAAAATTATCAGTCAAATGTCACTGGAAAGATCCATTATATTATTCTTATCTTACTTACAATCTTAAATGCCTTGGATAGCTTTCCCCCAAAAAATAGGAAAACTGGTGTGGGGTTTGAAAAGGCTTCCAATAGCACAGAATAAAAGGTGGGAACAAATGGCCCAGGAAGCATCTGAGGATGTGTGTTCAGATTTGTGTCATACAACCCATTCCCAAGATAATCCAGAAAGGAGATGTGATGGCATGATGTCAAATTTTGCATCAAAACATCATTTGAGTTTACACACGCTTGGAGCTGAACCACACAAAATCCTTCTAAGTTTCTACTCAAGATCTCAAGGATGTCAGAAATGGTGACAATTATTGGATAGCTGTGACAGGTTGCCAGTGACATTGGTACGATGGAAGGGGAAGGGAGCACCATTGGGTGGAAGAAGATTAACCCACTTTTCATCAGAAAATCTTTCAGCATTCCCCCCTGACAGACATTCCTGAAGCCCTAAAATCCATCCCTAACCAGCTACAGGAACACTTAGCTGGATGACTTGAACAAGTAAGATCATCTAAGGGAGAACAGCATTAATGACCCCCAGCCCAGTGAGACTGAAAAAATTACTTCTTTTCAAATCAAACGACAGGACCCACCTCCAAATAGATGCTCTTTTTTGACTTTAATAATCTATTGAAAGAAAAACCTCAAAAAGCACTTTCATTGAATGCATCTCTCAACAGGGAGAAAGATTCACTTCATAACATGATAGAGAAAAAAACCCATGGAGTTAAAAAAAAAATTCCTGGGTGCTCTGCCATTTCTCAGGTGCAAGATGCTGTCCTTGTTATTAAGTTGCAATGGGGTTGATTTGCCACTGTGAAAGCTGGCCCAAGAAACGGGCCTCTGAGATCCAGCAGCGGTTGTCGTGCAGCTTTCAGATTTAGGTTATAAGCTAACACTGAATTGATAAGGCTCAAAATATCTTTTAAAGACTGAAAGAAAGTATTCCTTTTTTATTCATAGAATCATGGACCAGCTTGGGCTGGAAAGGACCTTAAAGTCCATCTCATTCAACCCCTTCCCAAGAGCAGGGACACCTTCCACTATTCCAGGCTGCTCCAAGCCCCATCCAACCTGGCCTTGGACACTACCAGGGATCCATGAGCAGCTACAATTTTTCTTACTCTTACAATGAATTCAAAGCTAAATTTTCCCCTCAAGCTAAGGCTTCCCACTGCATCTCTGGGACACAGAATGTTTGCTGTCAGAATCCAGAATAAAACGCATGTATACTCCTGGCTTTATCTTGCATTTTTGCATTCCACAGCCTTTATTAAAATAATGACAATCCTAAAAGGAAAGACTATTTTCTAGCAGGCCACACTGAGGTTTGTCCCTTCAAGGAACAGATGTGTAGAAAGTAGGAACATTCCTGATCTGCATCCATGGGTGTTGCACTGTGGTCTTCAGCACAAACACATCTACTATAACATATATATAATGTAATATATGTGTATAATCCTTGGGATTAGCCAGCAGCTTTCACAGAATCACATCAAGGAGAGAGACTGGGAGAGACCTTCAACGGGATCAAGTCCAACCATCATCACCCCTAAACCATGTCCTCAAGTACCTCATCCAGATACCACTTCTTGAACACTTCCAGAGATAATGACTCCACCACTGAATGGCAAAACTCCTTGCAATGCCTGACTTGTCTTTCAGGGAATTTTTTTCCCTAGTATCCAATCTTGGCAGCCTCCACATCATCCTTTCTTCAGAAAGGAAGAAGGATTTCATACATCCAAAGCAAGCTAAACTCTGTGATCTACTCCCCCTGAAGACATCCCTTCTTCCTGCCCTTTTCCCTGGAGACTCTGATTTATGAGAAAACAAACCAAGTATTTCTCACATTCCAGGAAAAGCACTCCTCCAGCTTGAAATCATGGCATTACATTAGCATATATATATATTGTAGATAAAAAAATCTATTTTTTTTTTAGATTTTAACCATGCCATGCTCACAGCCAGTTCTGTAAAAAACCTGCTGCAGTCTATATCCTCGTGCCCAAACTTTCCAATGCCAAACTCTTCCAGGCTAAAAGGCAATAGGAAATAAATCACTCTTCAATGCTGATCACAGTATAGGATGCTATAGTTATTCAGATTTATATCAGCATAGTTAAAAATATATAAATACTAATAATTATGCCTATAAAACAAAAAGGTGACTCTTACTTGTACATTTACCAAATGCCTAAACTCTGTCAATATTTATAGAACATGATCTTTTTTTTTTTCATTTATACTAAACTAACACAAAGATAACACAGGAGTAATACCCCAAGTTGTATAAAAATAAATAATGCAAGTCCCAGTATTAACCCAGTTAGATCCTACTTTAAGCAGGGAAGTTTAACACTGGACACCTGCAGTAAGAAACACGTTAAAGAGTACAAGAAACACAGTTCAACCCAAATCTCAAAATCCAATGCCCCAACACAATACTTGGTTACAAGGCAAGACTATTTAATGTCTGGAATGTTTCACTGAGAAAGAAGCAGGAGAAGGATAAAGCCGCACACTTGTAAGTCTGGGAAACACTGGATAATGGCATTTTCATGTAAGCCTTTCCCTCAGACAGGTCTTTACATAAACGGTCTGCAGTTCATCTGAGTCTTTCCAATTCAGAGGCATAATTTGGCCATTTGGAAGCAAACCCAAATAATCAGCAGACCAAGAAAATCTTATGATATAAACATACATGCACACGTAGCAGGGAAATAGCATCCTCTTTCCCCAGAGGGTGCTGGGCACTGTCCAGGCTCTCCAAGGAATGGGCTTGACCCCAAGGCTGCCAGAGCTCCAGAAGCTTTTGGACACTGCTTCCAGGGAGGCACAGGGTGGGATTGCTGGTGTGTCTGTGCAGGGCCAGGGGCTGGACAATCCTGGTCGATTCCTCCCAGCTCAGGATATTCAGGAGTTCCGTGATTCTAGAAATTATGTTGGTGCTGGTTTGGGTCATGTCTGCCCTCAGCCCCTCATACTTATGTTAAAATATAAATCAGTGCCTTCTCTTGAAGTAGGGACTTCATAAAGTAGTCAAGCTTCCTAATAAATCAATACCTCATTGCACATATTGAAATTTACTGCTCCTACTTTCTAGAATGGGCTGATTGAGGAAAATAAAGATTTCTCTGCAGCTGAAACATGTTCCAGTACATATGAAATTAAGAGCTACAGTTTAAGTTCATTATACAGCATTTCATTTGCAAAACTCCCTGCCCTTTCTTCAATTAATTCTGGATTACATGCTAATCAGAAGTGTTAACACCCTTTTGTTCGGAAAACCAGGAGGTACTGAAAGAACATTCCAACGGATTTCATTCTTTCTTCAGCAATTATAATGTAATAATTAACTTCAAGAAGCAGTTATGTGTCTCATTACAAATCATTCAGACACCAGATTGCCACGCTCCTACTTCTATGCATCTCTTTCCCTTTCTTCTTTGCAATTTTGCCACATAATCTATCGGCCAAGAAACTTATTATGACATTTTTCTTTACTTCTGTATAAAGATGCATAACAGTAGACTGACTTTTTTTTTTACTTCTTAGGATCCTCTACCTTCAGAGAAAGGCTTTTTCATTCACTACTAGGCTAAGAGAATGGAATCTAAGAATCACCAGAGGTTTGAAAAATACAAACAGAAAAACAGAATAAAAACAGGAGAACTGCAGGGCTGTAAGGGACCTGGAGGTATTTATTTCTTGCCCGTTAAAAGCAGGATAAGTTATATCCAAAAAAACACCAACCCACAAATATTTGTCCAACAAGCTGTTTGAAAGTGCTAATAGCAGAGGTCCCACAGCCATGATCCTTCATTTCCATGCTTAGCTCTGCCAACACCCAGAACTCTTCTTGAGCCCTTACTCCTCCACCTGCTATTTCTTTCTTTGCCAAAACAACAGAGCTCTGCTTTCCAGGACAGCTTTACATCTCTAATTTCTCCTCTTTTCCCTCTCATTAGTAGACACAATTCTTCCAGATTTTCTAGATTTCTCAGAGTCTTGGCTGACATTTGGCTTTGGCAGCTGCTAGACCATTGACTTGCATGAGTTTTCATTCACTGTGTCTCCAAAGGTTGTTGTCTCAAACCGAGGCCTGGCAGCCACTCCCAAAACACATTTCTATGGTTTGTGTTTGCCAGACTTCAGTACCCTGCCCAGATCCCTCTTTCATTCCAGTCTGTTTATTTCAGGCTACTCTTAACTGGGGATAATCTTCCTGATGTGGAAGCCACATCCTCAAAACACTTCCATCTCTTCCTTCCTCAATGCTTAGTGTTCAAAAAAACGAAATTCCACTAGGAATGGCAGTAATTAAAAAGCTGAATAGGACTGGATCAGTAAAAGACCACCTTCCCTCCAACTGGGAAGTGCATCAGCTGTGAACTTGTGGGAACTGCTCTGAACACCTTGCAAAAGCTGCAGATTTGGAGGAGAGCTGAGAGCAGTTTCCATGCTCCAGTGGTTTTCCACTCCATGCTTCCTTGCCACCAGTCAAGATCTACTCTGTCCTCTCCATTCTCTTAATACATTATAAAAGTATGGGAGGAGAAAAAAACTTTTCTATCAATTATAAAGCTTCAGTGGTTGAAAAGTCCTGAATTTATGAACATTAGAAAATTATGTAGATACTGGAAACAAGCCAAAGAATAAAATAAGCAATGCTTAGTAGGGAAGACAAATAATCCCATCTGCCAGTCTGAAATGCTCACACCTCTTTAATGTCATTCATCACAAATATTAGACATGACAATGTATTGAGGCCAGCTTTAGAAGCTCAAACCCCAAAAATGGATGAGGAGAGGGAAAACCCCAGGTACAGAATATTAGGCTTAAGAATTATTCAGAGCAGCAGGGTTAGGTCAAAGTTATTTTTCTTACCTTAGGAACTACCAGAAGCAAATCCCCAAACTGAGAGAGGACTCAAGATGTCCCTAAGGGCTACAGAAGGATAACCTAAAAATCAGAGGAAGAAGGATTCAAGGAATTAGAGATCAGTAAGCTTAATTTTTCTCCCCAGAAAGACATCAGGACACATTATTAATCAATTTAGAGGTACTTAGGGGATAATAAACGGGCAGCAAACAGCCAGCGTGAATCTGTCAAGCGCAAATCATGTCAAACCAACTTCATTTCTATCTCTGAAAGAGTAACCAGGGCATTAATATGAAAGGACTTCTCTAAGGCTTCTACTAGCTTTCTTTAGGAAATGTGAGCTAAGTTCTTCAATTAGGTAAAAAAGCACAAGAGTAGTTTTTAAGATGTTCTCTTTCAACCTGAAGGATGTTTCGAGTACAGTTCTGAAGAGATACGTCCTGTGTTCTCTAATATCCTCACTAATGATTTAGAGAATGAGTTCTAGAGGAGATTTACAAAAATATGCAGAAGATGATGATGAAAAGGGTAAAAATAGCTCTGAAAAACAAGATCAAAATTTGAAGCTATCTTGGGAAACTGGAAGAGAAATTCAAAACTCTGATCAAACACGCCAGGAGAGGTTATTGAGGGTGGAGTTCAGGCAAAACTTTCAGTGCTCAGGGGCCAGCACAGCCCCAGCACAAGGCACCTGGGGAGTTCACAAACCTCTTCCATTAGAGCAAATTTAGGCAAACATCTGTCAGTGTCTGTGTTCCTGCCTCAGGACAGCGAAGCCAACCATGCTGAACTCCCCAAGAGCCTTCCAGCCCTAACCCAGGTAACTCCCTGTGGTACAGGAGGATGTGGTTCCAAGAAAGAGAACATACCAAGGGAATATCTTCAGGGACTTACTTGCTTTTTACAGGAGAAGCCAGCTAAATCCCAGCTTGCCCAGCATAGTGACTCCTGAACTAATACCCAAAGGAAAAACACAGGGAAAAGGGATCAGCAGCATCACTGGAAATGCCTGTTTTGATTAAAGCTTTTACTTTGTAACTTCTGATAACAGCAATGTTGTAATATATATTATATAGGGCAATATAAATGTACTGAACACATTGTAGAAGTAGCTACAAGCTTTTTTTCTGTTTTTATTCTGTAACTGTGCTAGAAACACAAGTTCTAGAGAGGAGATTAAGTTCCTGTTATCAGTTAGAATATGTTCAAGGTTTCAGGTCATTTTAACCAGCTGCAAGAACTCACTTGCCTTGCTGCTGTTCCAACAGAGCATTTCTTTCCTCCCTTTTTCTCAGAAAAAGATGGAAGACAACAATCAATGATATTCTCACAGTGCACTGGTTGGTTTTTAATAATAATAATTTCTCAAAATAAAGATGGAAAACACTGCATTTTGATAATTCACAACACTGGGAGTTCATCTATCAAAAAAACCCAAACTAACAAACAAAATCACAATACTTCATTAATCAGCTCTTTCCTCAGCCCCAACAAGTTTGGGTTGATTTCTAAGCCCTTATTAGCACCCACATGCAGTCTGGCTGAGTGCTATTCTTATCTTCAGATGCGAACACACATCTTGTGCAATTTGATTTGGACCAGAACAGGAGCTTTAAATGCCATACTTTTTACTCATAGATGTTTACAGGGAACTCCTTTCCTCTCCCATTGCAGGACATAATATCAATTGGGTTACATGCAAATGTAGTCTGAAAGAGTCTCTCTTTCTGAGGGCTACTTTCATAGTTTTCACATTAATCTTTGCACCTTTTAATGCTGAAGGATTGTAGCTGCAGCATGAATTCGTTTTAGAGCCATCTAATATATCAGAGTAAATACAAAGTAAAAGTAGAAAAATCAAGGGTCTAGAGGTTTGAGTTATTTTTGTCTCTGACCTCTTTCAGCTTAATGCCATTGCTCCTTGTCCTGTCACTCTAGGATTTTGTCCCAGATCTCTCTCCCTTGGAGTCCCTTTAGACACTGCAAGGCACTTGAGGGTCTCCCTGGAGACTTTCCTTATCCAGGCTGGACAACCCCAATTAAGGGAAGTTTCCATTTTATTCTCATCCCTAATTCAACCCAGCAATGTTTAAACAGACAGACATGTATCAACTTTTTTGTTCTTGCTTTCCAAAGAGGTGAGGAACTCCTTCTAATTCCAGGAAGAAATTGTCTGTACAACATAAGCACTAACTCAGCTTGGTTTCCAGCACAATGATTTACAAAATACATCCATTCAAATTCCCCTGGCTCCAAACCCCTGGGAAGGCTTCTCCCACCCTCAGAGGTCCCAAGCCCTGTTACAATGAGGTTGTTGGTTGGAGACAGAGATGACAGGAATTCACAGAGGGTCACCAACAAACAGCACTGAGTTTTTTGTGGCCATCCCTTTTATGGGGAGTTTGAATTTCCTGGGCTTACACACGTGTTTGGTTGAGGTATTAACACTGCCCAGCTCCCTGACCAATGATACATCTGTATTTAGGGCTGAATGAGATTGGCTGAGGGTCCCTGTGTAGGTCTGAATCCACCCTATCCTTGTTCACCCAGGGACCTGTTTATCAAACTAGGCTAGCTGAACTGGGTTTCTTATTTTTGGCCAAATTATTTGCCCAGCTACAGACTAGCTGTGCTGCGACAAGGAACCAAGAGGTTTCCTTACAGCAATAACTATAGCCACAGTTCAGTGAGAGCCATGCTGGACTCAGGGAATTGCTCCAAGCAAATAGTCAGGAGAAGAAGTAAATGTGGGAAACATGATAAAAATTGCCCGTTGGAAGGAAAAGTTTCAGATGGAAGAGATGGATCAGCTTCCAGACCAGTTCACACATTGCAAAAACACTTTGTCTACTGTGTTTTGTCAAGAAATAAAATAACTGTGGCTTTCAACATCAGCCTCTCTAGGAAAAGAGGAATTGGTGAAATAAGCCCAGGAAAGCTAAAACAAAATATTTCAGTCAGCCAACATAATAGTGGGCCAAAAAAAATTAACATTCCAATGAAAAATAGAAGATCTGTTTTTACACTGGTGGCAGGATTAATACAGTTATTTTGACACATACAAAATGGGCCCTTTTCCAATATAAAAAAAAAACAACTTAAATTTTTCACTAAAAAATAAATTCACATCAAAAGCCACTGCAGTTTCTCTCTGCACTGATCACAAATCTTTCAATGTAGGGATTTCTCAAGTAAAGCAGGTATTTGGCACAGCAGAAAAAAGAAAGGGGTCCCATTCCCCAACTGTGCCTTGCCCACCAACATAGTTTTACATTTTTATTAATTTCAGGCTACTTTAAAAATATTCCATACACACAATGAGAATTCCATATACGAACTTAGCAAACTGTAATGAGCTTTAGAGAGAAAAATAACAAGAGTACCAGTTTTAAGTTTAAATTAAAAATTGTATTTCATTTAATTTCCAAGAGCATGTCCCACTTTTTTTAATCCCAGATTCATTAAGATTGGAAGAGACCTTCAAGATCATTGAGTCCCACTGCCACCTATAACCACCCCTAAACCATGTCCCTAAGTGCCACCTCCAGCAGAGCCATCGCTTCAAGCCAGCCCTGCCTGGAAGAATGGGTCCCGTATTGCCACATGTTTTCGTAAGTACATATAGGATCAGCCATGAACAGGCAACATAATGAGATTTTTAGGGCCTTCTTTGTTTGAAAGAAGGCTAGATCTACATTCAGAGCTCCCAGGGTCTTGCTCTGAACACTATTTCAAATCATGTCACTCTGGCACCACAGGAGAGACTGCTACTAACACGCAGAAATTTCCTGATTAACTCAGCATTATTTCTTTGCCAGGTCCTGTCATAATTTCTCATTAAAAATCATTTCATTGCACAGCTGTCCTATTGACTTAGAAAGTACTAAAGGATGTCAAAAACTGGCACAGTGTAGCTTTTGCAGACAAAAACACAACTGCTGGAACTCAATCATTAATTTCCACCTCTTTTAGGAGGCTATGTGCTACCTGTCAAAAAGATACTACTGGAAACTTCACTGTAATCATTAGAGACAGTGAGTGACAGTGAGACCAATCACCTCGGGTTAGCAAACATCAGACACGTGGCAGGAGACACAGCTTCAGCAGAGATTTTGGGCTAAAAAGAAACTGATGGGGAAATGCCAGAGGAGCCAGAAGTGCTGGTGGTTGGGGCAATCCCAGGGATAAATCCAGACTGGGGATGAGCAGCAGGAGCAGCTCTGGAGAAGGACCTGGGGGTGCTGTGGGTGAGAGCTGGGACCCAGAACCCCCCCTGTGCCCTGGGCTGAGCCCCCAGTGTGGGCAGCAGGGGAGGGGGGATTCTGCCCCTCTGCCCAGTTGAGACCTCACCTGCAGAGCTGCCCCAGCCCTGGGGCCCAGCACAGGAGGGACCTGGAGCTGCTGGAGAGAGCCCAGAGGAGGCACCAGGATGATCAGAGGGATGGAGCAGCTCTGCTGGGAGGAAAGGCTGGGAGAGCTGGGATTGTTTGGCCTGGAGAGGAGAAACTTTGGAGACTACCTAACTGTGGCCTTCCAGTGCCTAAAGGGGCTCCAAGAGAGCTGCAGAGGGACTTGGGACCACAGCCTGGAGTGGCACGACAAGGGAGAAGGGCTTCTCACTGCCAGAAGGAAGGGTCAGATAAGATATTGGGAGGGAATTGCTCCCTGGGAGGGTGGGGAAGTCCTGGCACAGGGTGCCCAGAGAAACTGTGGTTGCCCCTGGATCCCTGAAAGTGTCCCAGGCCAGGCTGGACAGGGCTTAGAGCAGTTTGGAGTAGTAGACGGTGTCCCTGACCATGGCAAGGAGTGGAATGGGATGAGATTCAAGGTCCCTTCCAATCCAAATCACCCTTGAATTCTACAATAGAAGTGAGTCAGTGCCTTACACTGGCAAAAGGTTTGAGAAGCACCTTCAGTACAAGCCAGGAAACAGCCACAACTTTTACCTGATGAAGATGATTTGAGTTCTAAGTTACACTTCATAAATTCAGATAATTTTACATTAGCAGTAAAGAAGGATTCTGTAAGAAAATAGTGCTCTTGCAGCATGGATGCAGATATTCTCAACTGAAAACGTTATAGATCTTTTACTGAAACTGAATGTGCAGGTTTAAATACATCAGCTATTCCGTCCCAGAAAGTAAATTCCCCATTAGTGTTCTTAAAAGCAATGTTTCATTCTACGTACAGGCCCTTCTTCTGCTTAATTGCTATGCAATTTAAAATGCGTTATTAGTATTTAAAATATTAGTATTAACCGTATTAATTTTCAGCTAGGAGACTTACATTGCAGTGCAGGACCCTTGGACAGTTTTAAATCACATCATTAAATCCCATTTGGAGGCCAAACCTGAGCGGCATGTGGTATTGCAACCAAAGCAAAAGGAGCAGGCACAGCAGGAAGTTTTGAATTATTTAAATAACCCCATCCCAAAGCAGCCAGCTAAACATAAGGGATCAAAGCATTTCCCTTCAGCCCCAGAAACCAACTTGTGATCTCCTGGTTCAGGAGAGGGAAACCCAACCCGTGGGTGAGTGGCTTTGCAGTTTAAGCCACAATCAAAGTCAATTTGCTGCAGGTGGAGCTTCTGAAAGGTGCAAGTACAAAGAACATGTCGAACAGGCCATCTCCTCCCAAGATGCTCAATAACAGATTTGTGTCCTGTGGAGGCTGGCCAAGGTCCCAGCCAGCAACACACTGTGGGGACAGTGCCAGGACATGACAGCATCAGCAACTCACCAGCTGTGGCCCTGCTGGAAAAAAAAGGGGCAAGGCACACTCAGCCAAAAACACAGCAGAGCACAAGGGAACAACTGCTGCTCAGGAATTTTTAATTGTTCCCACAAATTGGGAGACAAACTCCTGTCATGTCTGTCACCCTCCCCTGCACTACCAGGGCCCCACAGCAGCCTCCAGCTCACTGGTTTTCGTTGTCCCCTTCCCTTAAACAGCCAGAGCCCTTTGTGCCACACAGGCCTGTGGGCACTGAGCCCCAGCCACTGATGGAAAAGGATGAGGCCACAGGGACTCCTTATTTAATTCATTTTAGTCTCCATCAGAGGCTCTCAGCAGTTCTGCCCTAGACAATCCAACAAACTCCAAGACAAGGAAGAAGACCATGAGAGAGGGAGCCTCCAGAAAGCAGGGATCTAAATACAGAAACAAGGATGGCCAGTCAATTCAACCTCTGGATTCTTCAGTCAGCCTTCTAGGACAATTCCTCAGCAAGGTGGCACAAACCAAATTCAACCCCTCTGAAACAGAACAAGGCTGAGGCCAGCAAGGTCTGGAGAGGGCAGGTACCACCAGTAGAGTATTTAAGATTTTGTGGACAGCAAATCAGGCATTTTTGGAGAACAATGATAAAAAACCCCCCACATTTTACCATTTAACCTTCTTCCTCTAGTTCTTGTACCTGCATCCACCAGTGCTAACTTCCATCAGAAAGCATGGGGAACTTCAGACTCCATGGGATGGTTGAAAACACTGTTCACTTCTACCTGAAAATTCATACAATTCCTGCTCCCTTTTCCCAAACCTGACAGTTTGCTGGCAGGGTAAGAAGGAAAGCAACCCTATAAAAAAAAAATACTTTCCAAAGAAGCAGCAGGCTACATAAAAATAGATATGATTTCATAAAACCTCACATTCAATTTACTCTGAAGCAAATTTTAAGTAAATAAATCTTTTTCCATAAATTATTGCTGTGTCCAGCTGGACACAGCTGCCATTGGGATTTTTTTGGCAGACTTCTCATGAAACAAATATAAAAATTTATTTGGCAGCTCCAAGTTAAAAGAATAGTAAGTTTTATTTTGATTATGTGCTTCGAAATGACATTCACACACTGTCCCCATCACGGGCATCTGGCATGCCAGGAAAAGCAGTCTGATGCATGCTGGCAGCCTAAATCCTTTGCTTATGCCCACTCCAGCACTCACGTGTGGTGATTTGGGAGGCAGGGGGGTTCTTGTTTGTTTCGTTTTTATTTTGTTTTATAAAATAAACAGGAGGATCTGATCCCTGTGGAGGAACTTGCTAGCAGAAAGCCACTCATACCATTCCAGGTATTTTGCTATCATTCCAGTTCCACCCATCAACCAACACACACAGCTTTTCAGATATGCACAACAGAGAGAAAAAAAACCAAAAAACACAACAAACACTTATCTGAGCCATCAGTCAAGATTTGGTGCCATAAAAGCCCTAAAATTCAGTAACAGATCCCCTCAAGATGGGCTGAAGGCACAAAATTCTGAGTGTTATTTATGTAGTTTATCCTTCATTATATCCTCTCCCTTTGCTATATATAAATATATATTTACAGAGAAAAAGCCTCCCTTCTGAAATTCTAGCACTAGACTTCATGTTGGAAAATTTGGATTACAGATATTGTTTTAGGGGCACAGAGTTCTGAGGGAAATTTCTTTGCCAAATGCAATAAAGCCAGGAAGTTTCCCACAGCTGTCTATATAATAACCCCTCCTGTAAGTTCCCTGTTACTCAACACCATATTATTGCATCATATTCTGACATCACCATGTCCCTGTCAGGATGATGCAACAGAGTTTATTCATGGCTCCACTTTTGGACAAAATGGATATTTTAAACTCATTATGTCCCAATTAACTGATGGTAACAGAGGCCCTGAGTCAGATAAACACAGGCAGCGCTGTATCTCTCAGGTGTCCTGCACAAATTAATGAAATACTAAGAAAAATTAAGGATTGGTGTGGGAAGTAGAAAAGATAGAAAACTCTCAAAGCTGTGTGAAAGCAAATCTCAGAATGGAAGAATGCAAGAATGCTGAAGATGCAAGGACAAGAAACAATAGGGCTGTGAGCTGTTTTTAGAGATAAGCCCTAGGAAAATGTCAAGCAAGAGAGTAGAAGTATGTAAGTTTAATAATGAACCTTTATCCATTGTTTTTAAGCTATTACAAGCAGGCATTGTTCAAAGCAAGATGTGTATGCAGCTTCAATAATTGGCTTAAGCAAACACTTGTCAGCTTTTAACATTATGTTATTAGCTAGAAAATTGTTAAAAGACCTCGTAACAAAAAGAATTTTGGCTGTTGTGGTCATGGTGAGGGCTTTCACCATCTCCTGTATCTCACTCTGCAAAATGAGGCTGATGACACTTACAAAATAAAAGCTTTAAGACCGCTGTACCTGCAGCCCTGTCCCATTGTTGCTGTATATATACTGTAATAATATAATAATAACCTAGAAAATCCAACATTTTGAGACTTAAAAAGCCAGAAACCAAACCTTGTAAATGTGCTGGGGATAAATATCATTATACATGACAGTGGGAGCAAAACTGACACCATTGTCAGTCCCTTATTATCTTAAAAACTTCTCATGCCTTTTCTCTGTGGACTTCTCACAGGCAGCTCCACACAGCATTGACTCCTCCTCTCTTCCTTGTGTCTCCCTCTTCCTTCTGCATGACCAGCCAACTCCATTCTGTCACTAACATAACTGCCTAATCCTGTCTGTCCCTTGCATAGCATTTTCCCTTGTACGACTGCACGAGCCTTCCACTTCACAGCACAGCCAGCAGACTCCAACTGACTCTTGACCAGCTAACCCCCTCTTTTATAACACCATCCTCATTGGATAAGGAAGGCTGTTTCTACTCTTTGGTAATTACTAAAGCTGTAATTTATCAGGGGGGATTACCTTCAGCACTATCCTTATAAACCATTCTCCCACAACTCCCCCTTTTTCATTTAATTATAAAGTTGCAGCAACTCTAGAAAGACTCCTTAAAGTAAATTGACATTATAACACATTCACATATTTTACTTAGGGCTAACAGTTATACATATGTTTAGGCAAGACATCACAGTAAGAACATAGGCTTTTAATCCTAGCTGTCAAATATTCCAAGTGGTCTGCCTAGCTTTGCTTTACCATTGTTTCTTTCAGCAGGTCCTTATATGAGAGAATTGTTTCATATTTATTTTCTGCATGATGTAGATTATAGGGTTCTTTAGGGCTAAGAGTCTTACATCATTAAGTTTCTCCTCACATATGAAGCTATTCTGAATGTTAGAACTCCGTATCTTCCTTCAGACAGGCTACCTGTGTTATTCAAAATGTAGACTCAAAGTAAGTTTACAGCAGCAATCCAACTTTGTCCAGTTCATTCTGCATTCTTTTCTCATTAACTATTAACTCTGTTTTCTTGTTTATTTTGGTTTTGTTTTTAACAGTACAGAACATCATTAGCTCCCATATGTGTTTGTGGATTAACCTTGATTAATTCCTTAGATTCAGATAATACATATTATTAAAGTCCAAAAATTAATAGCTGTAATTCACATATAGAATACATGTTTTGCCATCAAATAAATATATTGTACAGAATAACAGAGCTACTCTATCTCCAGCTTCTCCTGTATCTTGCTGCTTTAATTACTTCTCTTTTTCCTTCTTCAACTTTGTTGCTTTTGTCTCCTGCAACTTCAGATCTTCTATCTGCTGAAGCAACATTCTCTTAGAATGTTTTGTTGCATCCTACATTTTAGCAGAAGGGCAGTTTTTGAATACTTGCTCCTACTCCATTTCTTTTATAAGCAAAGTGTGTAGCACCTGTTTCTCATACCTAACACCCTTCTTCTGCAAAATTCAAGGCAACGTGTCCAAAATGAATTTTCCTTCTAATATTTGAGTCCACATTTCTAAGTTCCCAGCTGCTCACCTGGGGATGGGGCATTTGTTTAAACATTGTCTGAATATTCATGCTTTGTCTTCGGCTCCTGGTCCACCTGGCTCAGTTCTCAGGCTCCTGGTCTGCCTGATCACCTTGAGATCACATCAGGGCCACCAGAGGCACAACTGACACCACCATCAGCCCCTTATTTTCTTAAAAACTTATCATGCCTTCGCCCTGTGGATTTCTCATGGGCAGCTCCACACAGCATTGACTCCTACTCTCCTCCTTCTGCATGACCAGCTAACTCCATCCTGTCTCTTACACAACTGCCTAACCATCTCCATCCCTGACACAACCCTTCCTCCTCACAGCAGGGCCAGCAGGCTCTCAGCAAGCTAACCCACTCTTTTATAACACCCGTGCTCATTGGACGGGCAAGGCTGTTTCCACTCTGGTAATTAGTACAGCTGTAATTCATCAGGAGAGATTGCCTTCAGCACTATCCTTACAAACCAGCCTCCCACATATACACAGCAGTAATTATGATGCAGCCCCACTTTTAAAATTTTATTGTGGTTCCTGCAATTAGCTAGATACAGCTACTGACATAAATCATGTTATAGCTTCATCATAGTCAAAAATCCATTACCCACTGGGCCACACTGTGAAGGCTAAGACAGGATTTTCAAATGCTCGTTTTGTTTATTTTTCTCCCTCAGCTGACAGTTTGTGTCACTACTATCACCCCTCACTCCTCCAATTGCAACCACAAGCAGTCAATTCCCACATGATACCTGTTAGCACACACTTCCCTTAATAAATCTTAATATTTGGTGTCCTTCCTGCAATTTTTATTGCATGGCCTTTTCACTAATACAGGACTTAATAATAGGAGCTGGCAGCTGCTATTTTTGCAGCTTCCTGGACAAGAGCATAACTTTTCTCTTGTACCCACTTTATCTGTTACATTAAATTATATTAATGCTATTTTGCAAATGCACAAGAAGTGAATTGTCACTCCTTTCATTACACTTTTTTTTTCCAAGTCTAAACCCTCACTACTAACTGGTTTTCCATTAAAACAGTATCACATCAATTAGGCAGAATCCTAAAAATATTTGCCAAAAGAACTCTTTACACATCCATTCTGCTACGAAGCAAAGAAATAACAGGATCTGTCATTTTTAAGGGTCCTCGTCACTTTTAATCTTTTGCCTTTTCTTGGGACACTAAAATAGCTGAGAATTGCAAATTGATCTATCAAGAATCAGGTCCTATAATTACACAGGAGCCTGGGACAGCCTTTCCTTCTAAATCATGAGTTACCCATTAAGCAGCAATTCCTTGCAACACTGAGCTACAGTCACTGATGGGAACCAAAAATCTCAGTGTTCTGCAGCTGTCCTGATCAACATCAGAGCCAAGGAACCTCACAGGATCAACTGCTGAGACAGATGAGGGAAACCAGGACATCCTGATGTCCAACCTGAGCCTCCCCTGGCACAGCTTGAGGCCGTTTCCCCTTGTCCTGTCCCTGTTCCCTGGGAACAGAGCCTGACCCCTTGACTGTCCACTTCTGTCAGGGAGTTGTGCAGAGCCAGAAGGTCCCCCTTGAGCCTCCTTTGCCCCAGGCTAAAAAAATTGACACTTCCTATCCTTTTCTTCCTCAAAGTTTCAAATTTCTGGACACCATTATTTTCTTTCCCTTCCCAACACGCTCTCTCAAATCCAAAAATCCTCCAATGTGAAAAGGTGACAGCTCATGCCCATAAAGGGGACAGTGACACATCCCAGCAGGCTGTGTACACCAGGCTTCTCCTGGGAACAGGGAGAGGCAGGAGGAGGGACACCTCATGACCAGCAGTCATGAACTTGCTAAGTGACGAGTGAAGCACAAAAGCGACCAGAGAATTGTTCCTAAGAAATAGTGAGATGAAAAAGATATGTCCTACTGAGAAAAAACACTGTTTAGGAGACAACAAAAACAGGACAAAATATAATTTTTTCCTCTTTTTCTTCTTCACAGGTTTTAGAGTCAAGAGCATTGGATCCATCTGCAGGCTGAGTGCCCCACACCTGCAGTAATGGCAAACCCTGCAACTTGCTTTACCCGTGCTGAAATATGTTACCTCCTGTGTTGATGCAGCAACTAATGTGTTCATTGTACTTCTGCATTTCAACAGTCTGCCCAGCTTCAAAGGACTGAATCATAGGTATTTTTTGGAACATGGAATCAGATTCACAGAAGGTTTTGGGCTGGAAGGGACCTTAAGGCCCAGCCCATCCCACCCCCCTGCCATGGGCAGGGACATCTTCCACTAGCCCATGGTGCTCCAAGCGCCATCCAACCTGCCCTTGGACACTTACAGGGATCCAGGGACGACCATAGCTTCTCTGGGCACCCTGTGCCACAGCCTCAACACCCGCATAAGGAGGAATTTCTTCCTAAAAAATAACGAACCTGTGCTTAATATTCAAGGAGGGATCTTCCTCAAAAGGTAACATAAGGGAACGTACAATGGATTTCAGTCTGTAAGAGGAACTCCCCTGCACTGTACAAGGTCTGTCGGAATAAATGCAATTCCAATCAATTTAAATTACAGAAATACAGCTGTGTGTTACACCTTGTAAGCATTGTGCTCCCTCCAGGAGAACATGGAAACATTTGTTTTCTCAGGAAATTTTTTTGCATTGCTGATTTTATGGCGCTCAAAAATATCCCAAACATATCATATAACCCTTGTGGGACAGGAACAAATTTTAATGACTTTTTCCTTGTGAAGAGAACTTTCAAAAGCAGTCTCTGAAATGGATCAAAATACCCAATTGTCTTGATTTGAAGGAGGTATTTGCTAAAAGAGACTGGAGCACGTCTTTGAAATGGAGAGGATAAACCCCCTCACCCACCCACCTTCCCTTCAATTTACTATAATTTTGAAATTAAGGGGTTCTCAGGCAAAGATATGGGGGGTAGGAATAACAGTTCTTTACTGATATATATATATATATATATATATATATATGTATGTAACAAGGCAAACAAAACACAACAACAATTGTCGCTGTTAGCTATATGATTAGCTATGGAACGGCGAGAGTGAAACACAGCGACATGCTCTCCTTTCCAGATATGAAAAGGACGACTTTATTGTGACACTACATTCCCTTATAAACACTAGATACAATCAAACTCATTGGTCCAAGGAAGACAACACCCCCTGCAAACAAGCTTTCACCAAAACACCATGTTTCTCACACATCCCTCCTGTCGTAAGACCAGATGTTAAACGTTTTTATTAATTCTTTTAGCTTTCTGTTTTCCTTTGAGCAGCCTGAGAAAACTCAGACTTCTCTTTTCCCTGGCTGTCCAGTATACCACAAACAACAAGCACGAAATGAACCACAACAGAGCGGAAAACCCAGTAAACAGTTCTCCCGGTTGCCGACGCCCTTCCCCTGCAGTGCGGTGACTGTCCCAGCTGGCAGGCAGTGCAGGCCAGCTCCCGGTGAGCAGGGGAGAGGCGGCGATTGCACGTGGCTGCAGGGGCGCTGGGGATGATGGCGGCTGTGTCCCAGATGGGAAGGGCAGAGGACAGACGCTGCTCACGGATCCCAGAGCAGTGTCAGTCACGATGCTCCAACAGGGATGCCTGAAGTCGGCAGAAGATGCAGGGGAGAGTGTCCGAGCAGGGAGGTTGCGGGATCCCACAGCCGAGGAAGTCAGCTCCCGGCGTCGGGGTGGCACGGAGAAGACTGTCCTTTCCCGAGCCAAACGAGCGAGAAAGCCAGTGACTCCCAAACTTCTCCTTTAACTGCTGCCTGGATATCGCGGTGTTTTCCCTCTATCCCCCACCCCCCTCCCCGCGAGAGAAACTAGCTGTCTGAACTAGGGGGTAGCCACAGATTCTTAGCATAACAATGAGGAAAATTCCACAGAAAGGAAAAAAAAAAAAGGGAAACACCCAACCTCCAAAACTAATGTTGAAAAAAGAATCAAGAGACTTGACTGCTTCTTTTCCTCAGGATCTCAAGGCCCCTTCTCTCCAACATATATGTGACATAATGTGAGCTGGTTTTGAACAGTGTGTCAACAATTCCTACTGAGAAACTCCCTTTGTATCACACAGGACCTCTGCCACACCTTGGGACAACAGAGAAAACTCATCCTGCTGCTGGTATCACAAGAAGAGCAGGAGATGAGTGCTTGTAGACACTGCAGCACCTGAAATATTTGAGTTTTGTGATTGAGAAGGTGCCTATGGGGCTGCATCTCTGTCCCTGCAGTCTCTGCTCCTGGGGCAGTTGCAGAGGAGTCATCTGTGCTGAAAACCAACACGCCACGGTTTCAAACATGAGGCTGACAACTCTTTTCTACAAACAACCAATGTCTCCTGCTCATGCTGCAAACACTGTTTTGACTTCAGCTCTGCCTGGGCAATTCCCACTGTCCTCAGACGCTCCTGGCCATGGCAGGCACATTCCATCACCCAAACTTCCCTGCAAAACCCTCACAGAGAGATTTGGCAGGACTGTAACTGCTAAATGAGCAGCAATCAAGTAGTTCACCCAATCAGTTTTCTAATTCACCACAACTGCTATAAATACAACCCATTATTACTGAATGTAGCTTTTAGGGGGGAAAAATACATGCAAACTTCCTGCTGAAGCTAATCTATGGGAAAATTATACAGAACATCACATTAAAGTCTAAGTAAACACTTTGGCACCCTCCTAATGTATGTGCATAGATTACTGGGGTGTGCTTGTAGGATAAGTGCCATTTGATGTTGAAATTATTGGTGGATATTTAAAGTTGATTACCCTAGAGGTAAGATATAATTGGTAAACAAGGAATATATACAGAACAACAACATAATAACCACAAGTTGCATTTATTTCACAATTCATTCCCACAATCAGGACAATAGTTCAGTCAAGATTCTAACTCTATTTTCAAGCTAACAAAATGAAACAAAAAATACCAAAGGCATCATTTTCCTTGCTATGAGATTGGAAGGTGAAAGGAAAACCGTACTGGATTTCATTTTCACATCCCCACAAAATGGTTATAGAAAATAAGAGAATAAACAGAGAGAAGACAGTGGTATTCTCCCTAAATTCCTGAAGAGATCCATCCCTTTGTAGGTGTGACGGTGGGACACGTTCACCTGACTGACACATTTAATTACCCACAGTATTTCTCCTTTTCAATGTAGGGACATTGTCTAGACTATTTGATTACCCCCATCTGTAATCAGTCTCTGGCTTTTCTCTCTCTTTTTGACTTGAGATGCCTTTCACTCCACAAAATGATGTGATTCTCCTTCTATGTGTTTCCTCCTAATCACTGTGACACACCAACAAACTGTTGTGGTTTGGGCTTTCCCACAGATGACCTGAATGAGCCACCACCAGACACAGCAGTGCCACCATGCTCTCTGATGAAGTTATGGAGTTTTCTATGGAAAACAGGAACCCTCATTCCCTTCAACACCTGATGTTACAGCTGGCAACCAAAGGGATTCTCCAAAAGCAAACCCTAGGGAGAAGACTTTTCATGTTGAAAACATGGCTGAATAATGCGGATAATAATGACCAAAATCTAGATAAATAAAAATCATCATCAAAACAAAGGAAGGCTATTTAGACCATGTCTTACCCAGCTGCTCATGCTTAGAGTGTCTGTCAATAAATGCATAGGCTGGCTGGATTTGTGTTCAAGGCTTGGAGCAATCTGGCCTAGGGGAAGGTGTTCCTGCCTACTACAGGGCAGTGGAACAAGATGGTTCTTCAGGCCCTTTCCAACCACATCCATTCCATGATTCCATGATTTGTATATAGGACACATCAGGAGGTCCCCCATGAGACCACTAGCACATATCAAACTGTTTTGAAGCACGAAGCAATGACCTTCTAGGGGAAAGTAAACACCTTATTCCCTGCTGGAAGACAAAGGGGAAGACCTCAACGACAATTCCCTGCACTTGGAGCAGCAGTCTGAGCCTTCTTTGCACAGGAGGAGATTCTAGCAGTCAGACAGATGATGCAGTAAAACACTCAGAAAGAGGAGTTGGGTCCTGCTTAAATCCTACCCAGAGCAGCCAGAGAGGACCCCACTCCAGCACCAGTGGCAGCAGTGGGAATAAACAGATACATCTGGGAAGTATGGAAATTTATTCAGCTAAGCCATCACACTAACATGGGAGCAGCAGAAAAGCCATTAACTGGAGGAGCGTAGAAAAAAGCCTCAAGACCTAGAATTGCAAGGGTCAAGGACACCACAGCAAGAACAAAATGTTTCACAACACTTTTTTTTGAGCAAATGGTAGCATATTGCGAGCTTGTGTTCAAAACCATGGCACTAATTTCATGGGATCAGACTCACAGAATGATTTGGGTTGGAAGGGACATCAAAGCCCATCCAGTCCCACCCCCTGCCATGGGCAGGGACACCTTCCACTATCCTAGGCTGCTCCAAGCCCCATCCAGCTTGGCCTTGGACACTTCCAGGGATCCAGAGGCAGCCACAACAATTTCTGGAAGACTTGTTGCCTGTAGGCATATCTTGAAACCAGCCCTGCTAGCAGTGCCCTAAGGTGGTCCTACCTCCAGTGCCAACCTTCTGCCCCTAGTCTCCCCACAGAATCCATTTCTCTGTCCTTGGAGTGACTTTCATTTCAGAAAAGCACTGTCCTTATGGATTGTGACGTGCTTTTAGAGCAAAGGAATTACAAAAACTCCTGCCTGAGGGAATAGACAAGGTCAGATTTCCCACCTCCAGTTAAAAATGTAGATCTCCAATGCAGATAGGGCCAATTTACAAAGAATAAAACCTTACATTTTGAGATGCCAAAAAAGCAACTCTACCGACTAAAAAAAAAACAACTCAAAAACAACTCCTCCAAAAAAGCCAACTAGGATTTACAGACGGAGAAAAAACCATGAAATTTTACTTGAATCACCTGAAATGACCAAAGACATAAACCAGGATTAATTATATTTTAACAACTTCAAGCATCTCATGCACTGTTTTGTCTTCTCATTATTTTGATTTCATATGGTAATCAATAGAACTTAATGTGCTTTAAGGAGAAGAAAAGTGTTTTTATTAAGCATTAATTCTTTTATTTTGGTGGCAGCAAACATCTCTGCCATCTGTCTTAAAAGAGCTGCTAGTGCTACTCTATAACAGCATTAGAGACACAGGCACACTGCTTTCATCATTACTTGCTTTTCAAGACAGACAAAAGAACTGTGCTCCAGGTAACAAAGGTTCCTAAAAACCCCGTAAACAGTTAGAAAAATAGAGATTTGGAATTCAAACATGAAAATCCTAAACTCACTTGGTGCCTCCATGGCTTAACTTAGCCAATTGCAATTTCTGAATTCTTCCACTAAAGATGCATTACATAAAAAATCCTTCCCTAACACAGCTTTGCCAGGAGCTCAAGCTTTCAAATTACTTGAAATTATATCACAAATCGAGAGCTTGCAAGAAATATGGAGAGATTCACTGGTAAGTACATGACAGAGATAATGAAAAACCAATGTAATCCAGAAAATCCAGTTCTGCTGAAAGTAAGAAAGTAAGGACAGTTGTCTTCATAGGGAGATAAAAACTGACAGCTCAAGAAAGAACTAAAGGGGAAAAAAAGTCTTTATCACAAAAGAAGAGTTTTCTGATGTAGTTCAAGTACTGAAAAATCTAGGATTTTCTTAACAGCTCTGCTGGCAGATTTCAGGCACAGAACTCATAAAGATTACAGGAGGCAGTGTCTATCAGTTCACTTTTTTGCATAAAACCCATGCTAGTCCATGTCTGAGCATGGGAAAGGCACCATCGTGGTGTTAAAAAAGGTACAGTCCCCTCCCTTTTATCCTGTTACTAAACCAGAGACACTGGTCATGCTGCAGCTCAGCTCCTCAGGGGCTGGGAGGTGCTGAGGATTGTTACTCACTGAAAAGAACCCCAAACCACCACTGCAGGTCCCTATGACAATGTGCAGGCTGACAGAGCAGGCATATGCACCTCAAGCTGAGCCAGAGGAAAATGATTATACAGGGAAATGACTCCTTGGGTTTGGGAAATGATCAGGCCAAACCAGTGACCAGGGAACACCTCACAGCATCACTGTGTGTCAGCCCACCTGCGTTTTCACTCTTAGTTTTAACAGCACTTTATCATGGAATTGTCACAGTTAGGAAAAAAACCCAAACCACATTCTGTTTATAACACATGAAAGCTCTTTTCAGCAATCAAAACCATTTGAGTATTCTGCTCAAAAAGAATGTTTTTAGATTATCATTGTGGGTTTCCTCAGCTCTTTTGCTCAGAAGGACAAGAGCCTGGGCAAGCATAGCAAGCAACAAAAGTGTGATTAAGAGCCCAGAAAGGCTCAACATGGCTTCCTTGTTGGCAAAGACAAGGTATGCTCTGCTCATCCAAAATCCCTCTTCTTTTCTGTAGCAAGGATTCACCGTATCTCTGCAAAGGAAGGACTCTCCATCTCGTCCTCTCTGCCTGTTACTGCTCCGCAGTTCTCCACACCAAGAAAAATCCTGTCTCTTTTTTTGCTATTTGGCAAACAGATTACTTAAATCAGTATTTTAGCTGGTGCTGGGTATAAAAGATGATGTGCCAAGAGAAATGCTGTGACACTCACAGAATTCCTCTGAGCTTTCCGTGTGCACACCATGGTGTCTATTCTGCCAAAGGGCAACTCTGGAATTAAGGAAGATGTTGCTGTGGAGTCCAAAGGCACAGCAGCACAGATATCATTACACAAAACCCATGTCTTGGGTTAGCAACGGCAATCATTCAAAGCAGCAGCTCATCAAAAAGACCCTCAAGAAGCCTCCAAAGCTCTGTAGCTCCTGACAACAAGATCCTGCAGGGAAAAACACAAGTGCTGAAGAAAAAAAGTCTCTAACTTTTAGCAGCAGATCAATGAAATACATCAGTACATCTCATCCCTCAGCAGACAACATTTGGCCTTGTGGAACGTGCTATTAGACAAAATTGGCAGGAAAACCTCTCCAAAGCACAGGCCCATCACAGCAACAGCTTCAAAGATAAAACTGTGATTTCTGAGTGAAGCACAGATTTCTGATACAGAAGAGGTAAAGAACAACAGCTCTGCAGCTGAGGTTTGCATTTCTACCTCCATCACAAGCCACAGCTTCTTCATGTCTGATAAGCAAGCGAGAATGACGCAGAAATATGTTAATTGTAAACAGGTTTTATTTACAAGACGCTTGTCTTGTGTCTAATTAAAATTAAAGGAGAAACTGGATTTGAATGGTTTGGAAAGAAGGGAAATGAAACAAGTTTGGTCCAGCAGCCCATCACAAGCTCCTCATGGAGCTGAGGGATCTCAGAGGAACAAGAACATTTTGTTTACATGTGAATGTTAAACATGTACTGCAGTCCAGTACATCTCCTATGGAAAAAAGAATTGCTTCCCTGCTTTCCTGGAGAAGGCAGGGCCCTGTAAAAAGCCCTGCCTACCCCCTGCTCCCTGGTGGATGCACTGCCCTAGCCTGTGCAGCTGGTCCTGCATGGAGTCAGAGACTTGCAGAGCACCCAGCACAAGCATCAGGATGTGACTCCACTCACACACCAGCACTGTTCCAGCAGCATCTGCCCATTTATTCATCTGCCAAACATCAACAAAGAGAAGGACTTCAAGAACCCTGTCTCCATTTCAGATGACTTCTCTGAGGCCAAATCCTTCATGTCCCTCGGGTGAAGGAGATGTGAGAAATTCCAGGATGGAGTGGAGCATCCTGTGCTTTGTGGCCAGGTGAAAGGCTTCCTCACCTACAAGCACAGTAGCCTTTTCTCTGTGCCCTCAGGGAAATGCAGAAAGGATTCAGAAGTGTGGACACATTTATAAATTTTTCAATTCCCACCCACCAGTCTCCAGAAGTGTTGTTCAGAATGACTTTGGGGCTGCAAAGCAAAGGAAAACAGTGCTCTGGCTGTAAAAACACTGGCCAGGTGAAATAGAGACATTGCCTTAACGAAGGAACAAAAAGCTTTCTGAAATCATGAGACAATCACAGCTTTTGGCTTCCTGGCTTAGGAACACCTCTGATACCTGGGCACAAAGAGATTCCAGGATCAGGGAATCAATGAACATTGCTCACTCCTCGCTTCCTACAGTCAGTTAAGCACTACTTATTCAAAGTTCCATTTCTCTCCCCCAGCACAAGTTTTAGGTGATATAGGGCATTATTATCCATCCTCATAGGTTTCAAACATAAAGATACAAAATATCTTTATTTAAAGAAAAATCTGTTCATGGTAGTGGTAGAACACACTCTGGGTACATCACCATAAGGCAATAAGAGCAGGATTTTGTTTGACAGTTTAGAACATAAAATTATACTGGATGCGGGGAAAACAGTTTTCATGAAGTAATAAAAGCTACAATCCTAAAATAATCACTCCACTTGAATACACCTTCAAAATGTATTCTTATTTAATACTGCTGGTATACAGGGAATTCTTCCTCTGTGCTAGATAATGTCAGGCGTTCAGATTAATAATTTTTGATTTTCTCCTCTTACTCCCACTTTCAACGCAGCAGTAACACATCCCATTATCTATTTTACACTAATTAGCAACAACAAATTGCAAGCTGCTTTAACAGAGAGCCTCTTTTTGTGTTACACAATGTAAATTGGATGGGCAACATAACTAAAAGGGTAGAAATGGAGGGAGAGAGGAAAAAAAACCCTCTAAAATGAGAAAAATCACTTTAAATTCTGAGTGGAGGCAATTTTCATAGAATCACTAAGGTTGAAGAAGATGGCCAAGACCATTGAGTCAAATCTTTGACCTTCCACAACATTTGAAAAAGATATATTGGCTATTATATATATATTATATGTATTATATATATATAATATATATGATATATATCATATATATGCTATATATCATATATATTATATATATTATATATATTGGCCTTGCAAAATCAAATAATTTGCCTAATTATATTAAAAAGTGCTGTCTATGCAGATAAGGACCAACAAAAAAATTTAATTATTAATTAACACATCTTCCTGAATCTTGTACTTCAGTGAAACACTAAAACGAGTGTTCCACCAGACCTGCCAAACAGTACAAGTAGCAGAGTTAATACTAAGAAAAAAAATCTTAGCACACTTTCTTTTCAGAATCCAGAAACTTTTATAATCACAGGCACTTTTTGAAATAAGAAAATACCAGTCAGAGCAGTGTGGCAGGCTCAGCTTTCTTTCTCTCTGGAATAAGTTTTCCCCTGAGTTCCCCCTGTGGCACATCTTCCATCACTGGTTAGAGCCAAATCTTCTCAATTGTAGTTTTGGCGACCTTTCTACCCCCAAAGCATCAACACTCCCTATAAAACATATAATACTTCCTTTCTGCTGAGAATTCTACAGCCACAAGTGGTGCAGTGTTGTGAATATTCGCTTTTGTAGGGGGCTTTCCAGCAAACTGGCTCCTCATTAGTAGAACAAATGTTAATTAATATTTTCAACTAACGGCCAAAGTCCCAGCAGTTTGGGAGTGCAGGCTGTGCCCTGAGCTTGGCTGCTCTACAGCAGTGAGCAGAAGGCTGGTCTGGCAGGGAAAAAGGGAGAAAAGCTCTACTTTTTGGTCAGATCCAGCAAACTGCTTCCCAAGTGCTATTGAGGGTGGATCAAAGAGTGAGGGCATCACACAGGTGAGACACACATGCAGTGACTGTTCAAATTCCAAGCAAAAAATGTCCCGTCCACAGGAATATAATCCAGGGGAAGATGAAACAACGGCAGCTGGTGTGCCCCACCACACCAGTAGGGGCTGTACTCCTGAGGCTGGAGTACAAAGTCCTGCCCCAGGGAAGAACTAATTACCAGTGAAGAATTTGATATACCTTTAACAGCCCCTGTACCCACTGACAGATAAACTCCCAACCTTCAACTGAAAGCTGAACAGGAATTCAATGAAATATCTCAAGGAGGGGGAAAGAACTTATTACCAATACAAAGCCATTCAATAGTACTTAAAAGCATCTCTGTTCACATTAGCATCCAAAAGCAGAGCATCAAAGCAGGACCAGCCAGTTTAGTGCACACAGAAGTAAAAGAATCTTAAAAGGCTCACCCCTGTGCTGTTCTTAAGCTACATCCACTGGCATTCATGAGCATGAGACAGTTCAGACAAGAATCAATTTCACACTCTTCAACTGAAAAAAAACAAGTGAATGTTTTCCAAGAGATGAAAAATTAGGATACCAGACTTTAGGGACCTGCTCCAGCTGTCCCCTGCAATATCACCAACTTGCCTCACAGTGCCCGTGAATTTATCCAATACACTTTTCTAACTTCCCCTCTCCCAAACTCCCTCAATGTAACCAGTACTCTCAGCTCCATCTGACATCCAGAAATTACTCATTGTTAGAGATGGCATGAAGTGTGGCTGATTCCAAGTGATCAGAAGAAAGAAATACAGCCAGGAACTGTGGAGCTTACAGTACAGTTTCTCTCTCACTGAAGATAATTTGAGTTTATTTTCTATAGCCAGCTGCAGTTTTCCTTCAAAACTAAGTAAACAAGCTGTGGGAGCTCTACTCCTGTGTCAGAGCTGATCAGAAATACATGATGGGGTCAAAAACCACTGCAGAGATGCTGACAATTGAGAAGGGAAATATAAAAAAAGCATTTAAGCCTGCAGTGAAACTAAAAATGTTGTCTGTGCCACAACCAACAACTTTGTCCTTGATTCAGCACAGCAGGGAGGGATCAGCTGCAGTTTTAAAGCCTGAAAATCTCCAATATCTGTGTTCTTCTAGGTTCTTCCCATGCACTCCATTCACTGAGTATTTTCTGAGTGTAGGGAGGGAGGCATCACAGCACTGCCCAACACCAGCCTGTTCTGAGCTGGCTGCCAAGGAGCAAAAATTAGATTCTGAAAGATATCAACGATGTCTTTATTTGCAACCCTAAAAGAGATCCCAGAACATCAACTGGAGCATTCATAACTTTGGAACCCTCAGCAGTCCCTACAGATGGGTACAGAGAAAAGCTTTGTTTCTCAGGGACTGAGGAAGTTGTTCCAACAACCACAAGCTGTCAGATGTGCTTTCACTTGTCCCCCTCACTGTGGCACCACAAGAACACACAGGTGGCTTTGCAAGACCTCTGAACTGGAAGGGCATAGGAGGCTGGATGAGAGGAAATCAGCTTTCTGCACAGGAGCTTTTGTGGCATATCACAATCCTCAGTGGAGTCAGCAAAACTGCTAGCAAAAATACAGGTCATGGCGTGAAGGCATTGTATCCTGACTCGTATTTTGGGGTTTACAGACAGCTGACACTTCCCAAAGCCACTGTAGTTCTAAGAACTGAAATACAATCTAGTTCTAAGGACTGGAATCTTCATACAAGATTTCATCACCAGATTTATCAAGGTGCAACAGCAATAATAACATTAATCTACATTTTTAATTTAATCTACAATTAGTTCATATTTTTTACAGGGTGCAAACAGGAGATGAATGTGAAATATTTACTGCCTGAAGTGCTGAAAGAAACTAATTTACTGAGACGACTGAGCACCACCACCTGAAGTTGAGCTGCTATTGGCTTTGGTGTCCAACCCACTTCTCACAAGAACCACAGATCACTTGCTTCACAGAAAATGCTGTGTCAGCATTGATTTTTCTTTCAGTGTATAAATTAATTCTAGATCTAATGAGCTTCACAGCTGGCAAGTGCAGCTGCTTTTCTCCCCTCAGCAGCTGGCATACCAAAGGTATCCTGTAATAATTCCTCTCCGTGTTACAGGACCCCCAGCACTGCCGAGGGGTGAATTTGTGTTCATCAGGATCTGTTTTGCAGCTCTTTGTGCCACAAGAACTGTCCTGTCTACCATCATCTTAACAACTGCGGTCCTAAAACAGAGCAGCCAGGATTCTGAACTGCCTGCCAAAGTGGGCCTTCATCCTCCTCATGCCTTCAAGGCAGTGCAGTAGAATAAATTCCTGAAATTTGAGGTTTGTCACTGCTGCAAAGCACATCAGTCAAACTTTTCTGGTTTTTCCTTCCCTTAGAGTAGGAAGATAATAGTACCAGCTAGAGCAACTGCACGGCAGTCTTGAAAGGATTAATTAGCTAATATTTCTACAGTCTTAAGCATGAAGAACATCAGAGATGCACAGTGTAATTACTGTTATTAGGTGAGTGATTTCTTTGACTCGTTGGGATAACACACATTTTATCTGTCATCTTTTCATGGCACAAATGTCTGCCACCAAATATTCTCAGCTAAAAAGAAACCTGAATATCATGGCCTACAGTATCCATGATATTGGGGTTTTTTGGGGGAGAGGGTAATTTTTTTTCAAGCATCTATTATTTCTCATTAGCAATAAGGGTTAGAAATTTTGCTGGTAGCCACAAAGCCTTGAAGCTGGCCACAAATAAAGGCCAACACAAAAGCTGCTGACCTACTTGCAAAGTGCAGTTTCCTCCTAAAAATCATGGTGCAAATTAAACTGTGCTGGGTCTGCTTTCCCTCACTTCCAGAAATGTCCAGAAAGGCTTTAGCCACTGACCAAACCGGCTCTAGAGCTATTAATGGGATGAAGTTCTCTTCCTTACGATGTCCTGATGGGGCTGGGATCAGGCAGGGCACTGGACACTGCAGGCACTGTACAATCAAAAGTAAGATAAGCTAAACTACAAGAAAGGGGACGAGAATTCAGCTTTTTGTGGAAATTCTGGGAGAAACTTCAGCACAAAGGAGCCAAGAGGAGTGTGATAGAGCTGGAAGCTGGACTTGCGTGCATGTGTCAAGGGTGATGATAATCCAGTGTTAGTAACTTCATACTGCAAATAACAGAGATTCCAGGATGTTGCTATTCACTCTCTCAAGCATAAAAATCAGTGGTTTTCATGGAAATTTAGGTCAGCACACAACCACAGACACAAGCCTGATGAACAAGTTAAGGAACAGTTTAAAGCAATGCTAAACCAAACAGTTGGAGAAATATAGGATGTAGAGATGTCATCAGAGTGCACAGAAAATTTGCTCTCTGAAAATTTTTCCGTGCCATGAATCCTTGGTGTTCTGTAGGAAAAGAATAGGAACAGACAAAATCCCAGGTTGGCTCAGGCTGAAGGGAGCTCAGAGGGCACCTGGTGCCACCTCCCTGCTCCAGCAGGGCCATCCCAGAGCACAGGGCACAGCATTGTGTGCACACAGCTCTGGAACAGCCCCAGGGAGGAGAGCCCAGAGGCTCTGTGGGCAATGTGTTCAGGGCCGGGCAGTGCCCAGGGAAGGAGTTGTGCCTCCTGTGCAGGGGGAATTGCTGGGCTCAGTCCCTGCCCGTGGCTCTGGTGCCATTGCTGGGCCCCCGGAGCAGAGCCTGGGCCCTGCTCGGAGCCCTCCCTGCACACAGGGACAGCCAGGGCTGAGGGCCCCTCTCAGCTGGGGCCCCTCTCCAGCCTGAACAGCCCCAGCTCCCTCAGCCTTTCCTGGGCACCGAGATGCTCCAGGCCCTTCCTCAGCGCCGCAGCCTCCGCTGGCCCCGCTCCAGGAGCTCCCTGGCCCTGCTGTGCTGGGGATCCAGAGCTGGACACAGCACTCCAGAGGTGCCTGCAGGGCTGGCCACAGGGGCAGGATCCCTCCCTGACCTGCTGCCAATGCTCTTCCTGCTGTCCCCAGGATCCCATTGGCCTCCTTGGCCCCAGGACACTCTGCTGGCTCAGGAACAGCTCAGTGTCCATTAGGAGCTACTCATAGCAACACAACATCTCCAGGCTGAAATTGGGCTTGGGTCTCTACCTTACTTATAGTCCAACTCAATAAAGAGCTCTGAGGTTGAGTGACTCAGGTAATTTCAAGGAACACCACCTGGCAGACTTTATTTTCCCAGGGACACACACACCAGCCTGGGTCATATGGAATTCTCTCGCAGGCTCACAGACAAATGTGTCTAGTAGAAGCCAGCTGGGATCATTTAAATCCACTTTAAGGATAACACCACCATGTAAAGCAGGAGAGCACAGCACTGTTCTCCCAACTTCCTGCTTTTCCCAATCTGTCAGCCCCAGAGAGCTGCTCCCAAAGCTGATCAGTCACAGCTACAATTCCACCTCTGCATGATTAGCCAGCATTAGCAAAGCCAAATCAATGGCTTGATTGCAGATTTTCCAAACAGAAGGGCAATGTGCATGCATTAGAATGATGAGGCAATTTGCAACTTCATTACCTCCTTCAGAGACACGAGAGCTTTTACCCTAAAAGTGGCACATGGATTTAAATCATGCTGAACCCTAGAGCTGCCCTGGTTTTCCCCATAGGAGCCTGGAGGATTAACAGCTGACACAATGTGGCCAAGCCTGTGTCAGCTCCCACAACTGCCTTAATAAAGAAAAAAAGTCATCATGAGTTCCTTCTGAAGGGAGCAGAAGGCCTCACTTGCTGTTCAGACCGTCCTATGGAAGTCTCCTGCTACCCTGGGCCTTGGAGTGAATATGAGAAGAGAAAAGTTCCTACTCCAGTACAGCCCTCAGATTATTATCCATGATTGATTTCTCAAAGGGCCAGCAGTGAAGTTGCAGACATCTGAGGGCAATCCAGAGACTTCAGAGCCTTGGAATGACTGATTAAGGGATCATGAGCAGAAGCAATGTTCTCCTCTATCATTCCAGTTTCAGGAAGAGCTAACTGACACCTGTCTGTGAGCTTGGTGTCACCTGCAGAATTCTGGGGTCTTTGATCAGAGGTTGATTTACACAAAACCCATTCAGGCTTGAGCTGGTCCCAGCCAGGGAGCCCTGGAGGGGCTGGAGCTTGTCCAGGGAAGGGAACAGAGCTGGGAAGGGGCTGGAGCCCCAGAAGAGGCTGAGGGAGCTGGGAAAGGGGCTCAGCCTGGAGAAAAGGAGGCTCAGGGGGAACCTTCTGGCTCTGCACAACTCCCTGACAGGAGGGGACAGCCAGGGGGGTCGGGCTCTGCTGCCAGGGAACAGGGACAGGACAAGGGGAAACGGCCTCAAGCTGTGCCAGGGGAGGCTCAGGTTGGAGAGCGGGAGGAATTTCTCCATGGAAAGGGTGTTCAGGCCTTGGTAGAGGCTGCCTACGGAGGTGATGGAGTCACCATTCCTGGAAGGGTTTAAAAGACATATAAATGTGGCACTTGGGCACGTGTTAGTGGAGGGCTTGGCAATGTCGACTAAACTGTTGAACATCATGATCTCAAATGTTCTTTCTGACCTAAATGATTCTCCCAGGGTAAAAGGGCAGCAGACACTCACTGGAATGAGAAATTGGGTGTGCCAGAGTGTCCTTGATCACCAGCAAACAAAAACATACACAGGAGAGATGGGCATCCCTTAGGCATCTTATCTTCACTCACAGCTGACTGACTCCATGGAAGCAAACTACACAGCTAGAGAGAGACCAGTATTTTCAGCTAAAGCACCGAAGTTTTGGGAAACTAAAAGCAGTTTTTGCAGACAGAAAATTATTATTCTTACTCAGCACTTGTGAGGTGAAAATGAGCAGTTACGTTCCACTCCAGCCATTGCATGGTTGTTTAGAAGGAACCTCTGGCTTTTACTTTATGTAAAATCCATGGCAGAATTGAGACAAGACTGGAATCAGTCTGCAGTTTGAGCAGCAACCTCCATTTTACTCAATGAGTGTGCTTACATTTTTAATCACAGCTCTCCCATGCATCCTCCTTAAACTGTTGTTACACAAAAGCCAGGGAAATACCTGATGTGCCATATAATGGAGCAGACCCATTGCCATGTGTTGCTGTGAAAATTCAGACGGTCTGCTGTGAAAGTAGCTAAAATGACAGCTTTAGCACCTAATGTAAAGTAAAAGCATCCATCTAGTTTAAATTATTTAATGGGGAGAAAACCAAGCACTTTCCTTCACAACAACTTGCAAATACCTACAACCTCTTTATAGAGTCTTATGTAAAAGCAAAACTAAGAATACAAATCAAACCTGTGCAGGGACTGCCCTGCATTTAAACACCTTCCTGTGTGTTGCTGAGGAGTAACTTATTTAGAAAAAATAATAAAGTCCTGCAAATCATCTTAAACCCCAGAAGAATATGTGTTACCCAAATTCTACTCCCCCAGTTCATTGATACCTATCTGTAAATAAAAATTGTAATCCAGTTTGTTGCCATTAGGTATCATTATCCTGCTCTGTTTTATGATTTTCTTCATTAATGAACTGATTTCAGATATTGATAATTTCAGTGCCTGCAAATTTTAACAAAAAGCTCCACAATAAAACAATAATTCAATAATTTAAGCTAATAAACTCTGACCAAAATCTCTCTCTTAGGCACAAATCACCAATTAAGTACCAAGAGGAAGATTTGAATACAGCTCTGTAATAATAGTTTTCAAAATAGCAATAGAAGGAAGCAGCAACTCAAACTCCAATACTTTGGGGCTTGTGTGAAAAATTAAAAAAGCAGCTTATGCAATTGATGCTTTTTATCTGTTTGGCACCTTAAAAAACAAGTTAATGCACATGAAAGGTCTGTGGTTTGCAACGGCACTTAATCCTAGCACAGAGCTGCCAGGGTGAACACACCTGCACAACTTCTACATTAAACAGGATTTACTCAGCCAAGATATTGGTAGTTCAAGGCCAGGTCACACTGACATCTACTCCTCTTGTGTTACCCTATTTCTCTGTGTCTTCTGAAAATTCAGACCCACAAGTTCTGTCTCCACCAACTTCTACAGTCAAGCAGATATTAAAAACAGGCACTGAGAACAGACAGAAAAGTTGTTATTATTTGTTACCACACTATGAAATGGGCTCCCTGAAATGCATCCACATAAGATCGTTGGAAGAATTAGGCTCTTACTGCTGTCAGTGTGGAAGCAAACAAGAAACAAAGCAGCCCAATAAGATTGGATAGATGTTTGCATTGCTTTTATTTTTGTATGTATTTGAAACACTTGTAGGATCTTAGGAGACAGACGGCTGTCTCAGGTACCAGCTGGGACATCTGCAGGACCAGGGGGAAGGTCACCATCATCTGTGGCACAAGTCTGTAACTGCTGGGGCAAATCAGCCCTAGAGAAACACCTCTGAACACATGAATGCTAAGTTCAAACACACTGGCAAGTCATATTTCCAGTTGCAGGTTGATTAAAACTGCAAATTTTGCACATTATTATGGTGAATTATTATAATCATAAGTTTGGGACAGTTTATGGACCGGTATTACAGACAGGCTGAGCTGAAATCTAAATTGCCAGGCAGAGCAGGGGTGCTCCTTTAAGGCTGGGATTTAAAAGAAAATTCGAAGAGGTATTAAATCAAATACTAAGTCAATAAATAAAGTTATAACTGTAGGAAAAAAAAATGCCAACATAAGCAAGGAAGAACTAGGAGGTTTTTTGTGCCATGTTATGTACAAAAAATATTTTAGAAAAAATTTTTGAGTTCGTTTTTGGGCTTCTTCCCTTCCTGTGGAATTAGAGGTGTTCATGAACACCTTCAGTTATTTGGCTTTACTCAGCTGTAACAGCACTGGTTGGAAGGGACATCTCTAAACTAACCTCCACTACAGCAGCACCAAACTGGGTCAGTTTTCCCCCTTTTCTAGACAAGTCCCTCTCACTTGGCTCTGCCTGAACCAGTCATTCTTGGACTGGGACAACCTCTGGTTTGTGCCTCCTGGCACAAGACAGAGAGCAAACCATCAAGTACCAGTTTGCTTTTCTCGCTGTGGTGAGTGAAAGGTTCAGTGGATTGCAGCCATCGCATCTTTGACCTGATAAAGCACCTGCTTCCAAAAATATCCCTTGTGTCTCATGTTCAAGATTTGCCTTTGTTGAAAGCTGTTTAGGAATGGGTTTGTGATTGGTTTTGAATAACACAAAATGATGTTTATTGCTTTCAATACTTACAAGGCAAGAAATTACTATTTCCTAAATAAAAACAGCCAGTGACTATATTTAGTAAATTTACTGAGGCTGAACATTTCCATTTGTCACAGGTCATACAATGGGAACATTCTGATACATTTTTCAAATACACATATAGGAATGTGAGTGAGGTGTTATTAGCGCTAATCCCCTAATTAAAAAATGAATTAAAATAAGCCAAATTTTTTTTTCAGTCTCAGAAATCTTCTTAATTCCATACATGGAAAGCAGTGGAATGGCACAGGCTGATGGATTAAACAAAGCCTGATTTTTTAATGGCCTGACAAATAAGTGCAGTCAAGGTGCAGTTAGATAACACGCATATGATATCAACCAGAGGAGTACTGAAATATTTCTCATTCCAAGTGGTAGTCAATGGCTTATTAAAGAAACAGACCCATCTAGTGGTAACACTGCTTTTATGCTAATGCCTATGGGAGGCACAAGCAGGGAGGAGTGGGGATAAATTAATTACACCAACAGAAAGAGCAGTGGCAATCAAAGCTTTACTCCAGGTCAAGTAGGGAGAACTTTTCCTTGGGTGAAGGTGCTGAACAAGCCTTTTCAAATAATTTGCTTTACAAAATATTAGCACTTATCTTCAGAAAAGACCAAGCCTCACCGCTCAAACCTGTCAGTCAGGATCAATATCAGCCCATGGCAGGGAAAGCTCAAATGCACCAGGCCCTTGCCTGGATGCTGCTGGAATGCTCTCCAGAAACCATCACTTGAGTTTGAAATATCTTAAACTACTTCAAAAATTGTTTTCATAATGTAATGACTTTGAGTACATCTGTGCCTAAACAGCCCTCTGTGTTGAGCAACAGTGTTCTGCTCATTTGATCTGGTGTCATTGCATGTGACAATTCTGAGTGGGAATGGTCCCAGGGGATGAGAGGGGAAAGAAACCCACAATGTGCCAAAATCTGAAAGCCATGCAATTTTAGGCTTGTCAGAACATTCCTAGCAAAAAGTGCTAGAAAAGCTAATAAGGGCTCATCTAATAATGAATCAAAAATGACAGTAAAATTAGCATCACTGGTCACGATTTCATGGTAAATAGATCTTGTCAAAATAAATCATTGTGCTGTTTCTCATTGGGAATCTCAGGCTTGGGCGCTTGGTGCCTCAGGCCATCTTGATTAGAAAACAAAAGCACTGCCATGAGATAATAAATGGACTAAAAGCTGTGATGAGTCTCAACAGGCAGCTGGAAAAGAAGACAAAATGCACATATTGCTCCAGGGAATGTTTCCCACCTTGTTCCAAATCCTCCTCTACTCACAACTCAGCCAAGGCAGTAGAGAAAACTCAAAATGATCCAAGGTAACAAACAAAAGAGACAGCAATGCTCACACATGGGCGGCTCAAAAAGAAAACAGAACCCTGGCCTCACCTGCTATGGCAACCAATTCCCAAATTTAACTCAACACTGAAATCCTTACAGATACACGAACCAGATGGCAAAAAGGAATTGGGAAGTAACAGGGATGGAGAAGTGCAAATGAGGCAGCAAAGGGAGAACCCAGCAGTGGTTTCAACATGGGAATTTCTGGGAGCAAGTTCTTCCTTGGTCTGAGGGAGAAAAAAATCAAAGGAAAGGGAAGCAGCAGCAATTCCATGTCTCCACACATGACCTTTTCTCCCTGCATCTCCACCAGGGTACACAGATTCAATTCACAGGTAACACAGAACTGCCTTTTCCTGCCTTGCAAAGAAAACAAGGATTTGTGGGTCATCTCTCAGGCAGCAAAATCCTCCAAGGACAATTTCAGAGTAATCCTGACAGTATGTCAGGAAAAGGACATCTCCACACTTGTAATCTCTGAATGACAGTTTGTTCCCTTGTACTCAGAGTCCATCAGCCCTGGGCCTGGGCAGTCTGGCAGTAGTAAAGGACAAGTCCTTTGCTATCCCCAAGTTCTCTGAGAAGCTCATTTCCACTGAAAACACCCCTGCTCTTCCATCGTGCACCATGAACACTGCAAGTCACCACTTCGCTATTCTCTACTGGTCACATCTCAGATGTAGAAAATGGCAAAAACCCAGAGTCCTCCACAAAGGAAGGATGTGCAGATGCTGGAGAGAATCTAGAGGAGGCCACAGAGATGCTCTGAGGGCTGGAGCCCCTCTGCTCTGGAGCTAGGCTGGGAGAGCTGGGGGTGCTCACCTGGAGAAGAGAAGGCTCCAGGAAGACCTCAGAGCCCCTTTCTGGGCCTAAAGGGGCTCCAGGAGAGCTGGAGAGGGACTTGGGGCATGGGCCTATGTCACAGCACAGCCGGTCTTTAGCTGCACAAATTATTCAGCCATAAATAAGAAACCCAGTTCAGCTCGCCTGGTTTGATAAATAGTCCCTGGGTGAACAATGCTAGGATATATTCAAACACAAACAGGAATTTCACCCAATCACATTTCATCCTAAGCTGCAGACATCTCACTGGTCAGAGAGCTGGGTGGTCTGAGATCCCAACCAGTCACATGTGTAAGCCTGGGAAATTCAAACTGCCTTATAAAAATGGGAGGCCATAATAAACTCAGTGCAGTTGGTTGAGGATGCTCAGTGAGTTCATGTCTTCTCTGTCTCCAGCCAACGACCCCTAATGTAATATCATGGTGACCACAGAAGTGATCTGACTCAGCCATTTCCATGAGCAGAATGGGGAGAGACAGACCAGCGTGCGATGAGAGCTGCCAGAAAAAAAAACAGCAAGAAAAGCTGCAGAAAAATTAGAGGCCTGCGAGGAGAGCCGTCCAAATATACAGTGAGCAGAGCGGTTTGCAGTGGAAAGCTGCAAAAAACCCCCAGATTTCCTTTGTAGATACCCCTTTTTAAATAGAAGAAAAACCCCATTGAAGATATGGATGGATTCATCTCCATGGAGGAACATCCAGCAATCAAGGTATGGATTATTTTATGAAAGAATGGGACATAGATTATGAAAAAGAGACTTTATTAGACTCAGTATCATGGACTAAGAACCGGGGGTTAAAACCGACTAAAGAGACTGGTTTAGATATGAATATGTGGACATGTACTGGGAAATATATATATAATGCCGCTTCAAAAGGCGATCAAAGCGTAGTTAGAGTTCTAAGACCTTGGAGGCTCATCTTGAATTTGCTAAGGCAGATAAAAACCGACGTGTGTGGAAGGGCCTCGGTGGGCGGCAGAGCGGAGGACAGAAGCCAGACCCAGGCAGAAAGCAGCAAGCTAGATTGTGCAACCAAACCACATGCCGCGGTGGCAGCCAGCATGGCCCCAGCGCGTGGCACGGCCCCAGCGGGCAGCCAGCCCATGGCAGAGGCCAGAGAGGCTCTGCCAAGCGGTGAATCCTTGGCAGCTGGTGGAGAAGAGCCCATGCCGCGGGGCTGCTGCTGCACAGGACTGGAACGCCCTGTGCCCATGCTGCAGGGCTGCTGCACCAGGCTCGGGCACCCTGTTGTTATAAATGAGAGACAAAAGTCTCGACATTCAGCAGAATTTTGGATTGCTTTATTTGATATAGAAAGAGCAACCAGCGCGCTGGGGAACGCGAGGCGTCACCGCCCACTCCACGCTCCACCGAACCTTGGTTTGTAGTCTCTTCTTATACTGTGGTTTCTTATTGTAATTAATAATTTTGGGGTTTTTTGTTGTCATAATTTTGCTAGGTAAGCAGTGGTGGTCGAATAAACATCCTTACACAAATTCGCAAAGCCTTTGGGTGATAATCAGTCACAGATAGCCATCTGGTCCTTGTAGATAACCACTAGAGAATTTCTGGAAGTCTGGTCCTTGAGATAGGCAGCATTGATCAGACAAAGGCAGGAAGGGCTTTTTGGGAAGTCCGATTTTGCAAGCTGGTAGACAATACACCTTATTTGGAAAACATAACATAATATAAAATAATATAACGTAACATAAAATAACACCATATAACATAACAAGGTGATTTTAAACAGAATTATTTAATCATATAATTTCTTTTATCTAGTGTCCATGCTTCACTTCAGAGCTTAGCATTCTGGTTTATGCAAACCCCAATGCTTTCGTGATTAACATGAATCTTTTATTAATTGTCACACTGTGTTGCCCCGCACCACCACGTTGGGCGAGTGCCTCAAGGCCCCACCGGGTTGCCATGTGGCCTCCAGGACTGCCCCCAACCACCTATACCTATCACATACATGCAGCTCACCCTGGAGCCGACCATGGCCCTCATTGCCACGGAAACGCCCAGACCACTCCTACCCAGAGCTCACTGGCCAGGCTGCAAAGCCGGTGCCTACAGCCCTGCCTCTGATGGCCATGTCTGCCTGCTGCTGCCACATGAGGGAGGGCCCCAATGAGACCTCAGGGCAAAAGGCCAGATGTTAGACTGACATCATACCGGGAAGCGCACCAGAATCACGAAGTCCCAACACAATGATGCGCACTCCCGTACTGGCCCTGATCCTGCTGCTACCACAGCTTCAACACATCTGCAGCCAAAGCTCCAACAACCCCAAGGAACCACATCGCTGATGGATACATGAGACATCCGTAGAGGGAACTCGAGTCTCTGCCCTGCTACCAGCTCCAAAGAAGAAGCTCTTGCAGTAGTGCCTGTATCAGCTCCAGCCCCACTGCTCTTCAGGTCGGATGCCATCCCCGCTCGCAACATGGTTATCTTCTGGATGGTGGTAAAACAAAAAGCAATTGAAAGCAGGGATACAGAGGGAGCTGAACTAATTTCTTTGCCCATGTCTTTGCCATCATCAGAAGAATGGCAGGAAAGGGGGAGAACGATTTAGCGTTCCCAGTTGTACAAGGTAATGGAACTACACCTGACAAATATATAGCATTTAATTGGCAAATCCTTTCAGAGCTGCACCACCTAGTCACTAAACGCGGGCTGGAGTCGCCTGCTGTTGCAAATATGCTTTGATTTGTAACTGCTACTGAATTAACCCCTTATGACATGAAACAAATTGCAAAATTGTACTCCAGCGCAATATATGATATTTGAATCAGCCTGGAGGTCTTATGGAGAGGACCAGGGACTGCAAAATTCAAGAATTTCACACCAGGACCCATGCTTTGGGGCAGGAATCTCACAACTCATGGGACTATCCCCCATGGAAGATCCACAAACCCAAGGACACCTGAACCCCTCAACCCTAGCTCAAGCAAAGACTTAGGAATGCGAGCTCTAATGAAAATCACAAACCTGTCTGTGCCAACCCAAAGATACTCAAGCATAAGGCAAAACCCCAACAAATTATATATGTGGTTCATAGAACGTTTGTAAGATACTATGGAAAAACAGCAAACAGTGAAGCAAGGAATCAATTAATACTGCAGTCAGCAAGAGATAATGCAATTGAGGACTGTAGAAAGATTATAGATGCACTACCCAAAGAAAATCCACCTCTAGAGGATGTGATAAATCCATGTGCTAAGGTTGGAACTAATTCACATAACATGGGTATATTAGCTAATATTATTACAGCTGCTGTTAAATCAACACCTCAATGCTACAAGAGTGGACAACAAGGCCACTTGAAGGTAAATTGTCCTCAAAAGTCCATTCCACAGGGAATGTTTCAAGGATGGAGAAGCACAACTGCAAGTTGCAACCAATATGGGAGGTGTGGACATGTGACCAAAGTATGCAAGTCCAAATTTCATGTTAACAGACAATTACTTAAAGACCAGGGAAATAAGAAGCCAAATGCAAAGGGAAAACGTGTGACAACACAAGTGTTTTCCTACCCTCCAGTACAAGCCTGTGTGAGCAGCTCAAAGCAAGGACAAGAGGATCAGGTGGCATAGATGTTTCTACTTCAATCCGAATAGCTATAAGCTCATTAAAGGTACATGAAGTCCCTCTCGAGGCCAAGGGGCCCATAGGGAAAGGACTGAGTGCACTGCTTCTAGGGAGATCCAGTGCCACTTTGCAAGATATCTATGTGTACCCTGGTGTTATAGATGCTGATTTCACAGGACAAATACAAGCCATGGTGTCGACCCCTACTCCACCCATGACTATCCCTGCAAAAGCCCAAATTGCACAACTTATTCCTTTTAAGTCTTCTGTCCCAAAAGCAGATTCTAGGGACTGAGGAGACTGAGGCTTTGGATCAACAGGAACAGCCCCAGGTGTATTAGACTCAGGTCATAGGTGATCAAAGACCTAATATGGTTTGTACAATGCATCAGGCAAAGCCCTTTCAGATCAAGGTCAATGGAATGATCAACACAGGGGCTGATGTCACTATCATCTCTGCCAACACATGGCCTTCATCGTGGCTCACCACACCTGGAGGATCTGCTGTTGATAACCTCAGAGGGACCACACAGAGCTGCTTGAGTAGCAACCCTGTGTTAGTCAAGAATCCTGAGGGACAAACAGCTACAGTTATACCATATATCACTGCTGCGCCTCTTAACCTGTGGGGGAAGGATGTTCTGTCTGCATGGGGAGTCCAGGTGGGGATGGATTTTTAACAGAGGCATTGTATTAAAGGGCGTAAAGCATTCCACACTAGCTCTGAAATGGCTTACAACTCAGCCTGTGTGGGTGTGGACCACAGGGTTCCCTCAAAAAGAAGTTAGATGCCCTAAAATCCTTAGTACAAGAACAGTTGGCTCAAGGACACTTAGAGCCATCTATGAGCCCTCAGAACACCCCAGTATTTGCTATGGAAAAGAGATCTGGCAAGTGAAGGTTTCTCCATGACCTGAGAAAAATTAATTCCATGATGGAGAGCATGGGCACTTTGCAAGCTGGTATGTCATTTCCTACAATGATACCTGCCTCCTGGGACATCCTAATTGTGGACCTGAAAGACTGTTTTTTCACTATTCCATTGTACCCAGACAACACCCCAAAGTTTGCTTTTACAGTGCCTTCTGTTAATAACACTGTGCCAGCAGAACAATATCAATGGGGAGTCCTTCCTCAAGGCATGAAAAACAGCCCCCCAGTTTGTCAGTGGTATGTTACACAGGCACTCTCATCCATAAGAGAGCAATTTTCAGGGGCATACTGTTACCATTACATGGACGACATTTTGGTAGCAACCCAAACCAAAAAAGAACTCACAGATTCGGCCAAGCCTGTTGCAAGCATTAAAAACATTTGGGCTGCAGGTAGCACTAGAAAAGGTGCAGCAGCAACCACCTTGGAAATCTTTGGGATGCAAAATAATGAATTGGACTATACAGTCACAAACTATTCCATTTTCAACTAAGATTCAAACTCTAAATGATGCACCAGAAACTTCTGGGTACCATCAACTGGGTTAGACCCTATGGTCTAACTGGCTTAGACCCCATGGACTGACCAATTCACAAATAGCACCTTTATTTGACCTTCTACAAGGTGATTCCGAATTAACTTCCCCCAGAAAACTAACCCCAGAGGCAAAGGTGATCTCAAAACAGTAGACCAAGCTATCACAAACAGAGAAGTCCACTGGGTATGTCCAAAGGGGTTTATCCCTGTATTCATTCTCATTGTCAAATTTCACCCTACTGCTGTTACCGGGCAGTGTAATTCACACTGGTCTGATCCTTTGCATATACTAGAATGGATGTTTTTACCTCATCAGCCTAAAAAGACAGCACCTACCATCTTTGAACTATTCGCACAATTAATTATCAAATGTCATCACAGGTGTTTACAACTGAATGCTAAAGATCCTTCAAAAAATATTATTCCTGTGACACAAGAACAATCTGAATGGTGCTTTGCCAACAGCACAGCCTTACAAAGCATCTTGCAAAATTTTTTTGGACAAATCATTTACCATTTACCAAGCCATAGATTGTTGAAATTAAGTGAGGAAACTGCACAATCTCTGAAACCTCTAAATAGCCGAATACCCTTAAAAGGTGTTACAGTGTTTACTGACAGTTCTGGAAAAACAGGAAAGGCCATTGTAACATGGAAAGAGGAATGTGATTGGCAAACATTGGAGGGTTATGAGAATGGATCACCTCAGTTAGTAGAATTGAGGGCTGTAGCTATGGCTTTCCAGCGTTTTCCTCACATTCTTCTAAATACTGTAACTGATTCTGCATATGTAGCTGACATCACTCAGAGATTAGACTGAGCACTATTAAGGGAAATTGACAATGCACAATTATTTAGCTTACTAAAAACTATATGCCATAGCATCTAAGCTAGAACTTACCCTTATTATGTCTTACACGTCAGGAGTCACACAAATTTACCACGTTTCATCACAGAGGGCAATGCCAGAGCAGATATGCTAGCTGGCCCTGCTTGGACAGCACCACAGCCAGATATGCTGGCACAAGCAAAGGCATCACATAATTTCTTCCACCAAGGTTTTTGAACCTTACAGTGGCAATCCCAGCTGTCGAACACAGAGGCTCATAATATAGTTAACACCTGTGCTGACTGGCAAGGCCACACTGCATCACTGCAGATAGGGCTAAATCCTCGTGGACTACATGCTTTGCAAATCTGGCAGACTGATGTCACTCAGATCCCCAAATTCAGACATCTAAAATATGTACATTTATCCATTGATACCTTTTCGTTAGCAATACAGTACACAGGAGAAAAAGGTCGAGATGCCCTTGAACATTGGCATTCAGCCTTTGCTGCTCTAGGTATACCCTAGGTACCATCAAAACAGAGAATGGCCCTGCATACATTTCACAGAAAACAAGACATTTCCTACAGCTCTGGTATTCCCCAATTAGCAACAGGAGAAGCCATTGTGGAACGTGCTCATGGCACTTTAAAACATATACTTGAAAAACAAAAGGGAGCAATGTGTGGTAAATCCCCACAGAGCAGGGTAGCTAAAGCGAACTATACACTAAATAATTTGAAAATATTAGAGAAGTCACAGAACCCAGTCCTTTTAAATCACTTTCTATCACTACAATCATCCAGTGATGATCAGTCACCCAAACACAAGGTAATGGTGGGAGACCTTCTCACCAATGCATGGGAAGGTCCGTGGAATTTCATCACCTGGGGACATGGATATGCTTGTGTTTCCATGGACATTGGAATGCATTGGGTACCTGCCAGATGTGTCCATCCTGCCCGGGACCACAAGCAGCATCCCCCTGATAACTCCTCAACAGATGTGGTGGAGCCATGTGTGGAACAGTGATGGAAATAATTTGTTCACCTACCTAATGGAAATATGGGACTATTGAAGTGATAGTTCATTTAAAGATTTTGTTTACAAATTGTTTTTCCTGTTTACAAATTGTTTCTTCTGTTAAGTTAGCTTTTCTCACAGCTCTAAAAGTTGAACGTTTTTGTTTACAAAGTTTAAAACGTCAGTTTTAAAGGTTGAATGTTTTCTTGTTTACAGGGTTAAGTTGTAATTTATAACTTTAAGCAGTTAAATTGTGACATGCTAGCCTGAAGGTTGGTGGTTTCACCTGACAATTCCTGAACATGAATGCTGCAGCTCTGGTGATGCATGGAGCATATTGCTACCTGGGGGAGCAAGGTTTGTCAAATTAGGTAGAAGGCCTCATTCAATTTAAACTCATGCTGTCTGTGTCATCTTACCTTGCAGGTAAGATAACAAAGAATATTTTGCATTTTTTAACAAAAAGGAATTGGGGAATTATCATAGCACAGCCGGTCTGTAGCTGCACAAATTATTCAGCCATAAATAAGAAACCCAGTTCAGCTCGCCTGGTTTGATAAACAGGTCCCTGGGTGAACAATGCTGGGATATATTCAAACACAAACAGGAATTTCACCCAATCACGTTCCATCCTAAGCTGCAGACATCTCACTGGTCAGAGAGCTGGGTGGTCCGAGATGCTAACCAACAACATGGAAGCCTGGGAAATTCAAACTGCCTTACAAAAAGGGGAGGCCATAATAAACTCAGTGCTGTTGGTTGAGGACACTCGGTGAGTTCATGTCTTCTCTGTCTCCAACCAACAACCCCTAATGTAATAGGCCTGGAATGTCAGGACAAGGGAGAACAGCTTCAAACTGACTGAGGGCAGGATTAGATGGATACTGGGAAGGAATTCTTGTCTCTGAGAGTGGTGAGACTCTGGCACAAGGTGTCCAGAGAAGCTGTGGCTGCCCCTGGATCCCTGGAAGTGTCCAAAGCCAGGTTGGGCAGGGCTTGGAGCACCCTGAGATAGTGGAAGGTGTCCCTACCCACGGCAGAGATGGAATGGGAGGTCTTTAAGGCCCCTTTGAATCCAAACCATTCCACTGTAAGGAATCCCCTTTACTGGGCATGTGAATGGCCTCACAGCAACTGCATTCCAGGTGAGCAGCATCCCCACTCCTGCCTGGTGCTGTAATTCCTTGAATCCCAGCTCAGAAAACATGTCCCTCCCACAGCCCACAGTGCCCTGTTCTGTAGGAAGTCTTTGGAGAGGGAGCTGCCTCATCACTGGGTTGTCACAGACTAAACCTAAACACACTTATTTAAATGCAGTCTGCACCCGCCGTGTCCCTGTTAGTGAAAGGGACACAACTCCCAGCTCTCCCCTCCTGGTTCTCCCAGCCAGGGAGTAGGATTTTGTCTTTGCTCCAAGGCTCTCCTCCCTGCCCACATTCAGTAAATCCTTTGATTTGCTGCAATGAGCCCAGCAAGTACAAGATCTAAGGACTAATTCACAAATAACAACCGAGTACTCAGCTCAAGGACTCTGCCTCCTGCACCTTTTGGTGTGAAGTTACAACTTAAATTGCTGGAGGGAACCACATCCCCAGTTAGTTGGGATTTTGCTTTAGAAGATTAGGCTTCTCCTACAGAGCTTCTCTCCAGGCAAAGGCAGCTGTAAGGAAGTCAGTTCCAACCCCAGAGCGCTCTTGTGGTCCCTGGGACTGTCTAAAAGAATAGAAAAAGCCTCCAGGAAACTAATTTGAGAGTAGTAGAAGAAAGGCTCCTGTAAAACATTATCTGATAAATAATTTGTCTGCTACAGAAATATTCCAGTGGAGTCCTGGAGATAAATTAGGTCCTCAAATGATGCACAAAAGGAAATAAAAATTAAATTGAGGAATTGAAAGTAGAACAAGTATTTCACTCCTATTTTTAGCAAAGATTGCTGAAATCTATTGCCAAAACTACTGTTTCTACTGGTTTTCCTCTCAATTAAAGGTGGTATAAGGCAGCACCACTGGGGTCAGCAGGGCCGAGTCATTTATTCCTACAGAGGTAATTCCTACTATGCAAAATGGAGACTAGAATCCCAATGCCATGGCAGTTTTCTAAATGACTAATTAGAGACTGAACTGCCAAACTTGAACAAGAGCATCTGAGCAATAAAATCTGGATTTTTTTTTCTTTTATTCAATGTTTGCTCCACTTTAATTTTTAAGCATCTTTTATAGGAATACCCCTGGACAAGGGACTTTATACTTAGATGTCATTTTTTTGTGCCAAGAGATGCAACAACTATGGAGAGGCGGACTGGGCCATTGCATCAGCAAACAGCCATCAAGGATAACTTAAACCCCTTTAGATTATAATAAGAATAGTAAAATTTCTGTAGACAACTTTTTAGTATTTTAATATTTCAGACAAAACAGGATTTATTTCTTTCATGTACTTCATGTGAAATAGAACCAGCAGAGAAAGAAATTAAGAAAAAGGACCACAGAAATGACACGAACACGTGATGATAACACCACAAACTTTCTCATACTGCAATCGTGCATGACAGAGTCAAATGAAAAATGGATTGAACATGGCTGTAAGTGGTGCTGCACTGGGGCTCTTGCATAGCCTTGAAAGGAAACTGATGGGGCTGATTAAGTCAAAAGCTGGAGCACTTCAATGACAATAAAGGAAAAAACAGCCTTATAATTCAGTGTGAGAATAACTGAGCTGCTGAAGGGAACCACTGAGCTGCAAATTGATTGGCACAAGCTGATGCAAAGCACTGCTGGGTCAGTCACCTCCTGCTCCAGAAGTCTAGAAGTACATTTGCTGTCTGACTGTGGCTATTCTCCTACACAGCATCCCAGTGACTCTAGTGCTGACACCGTCCTAAGTGCCCGCATGCGCAGGTTTGGAAAATTGAGGACAGGAAAGCAACAGCAAGAGCATGACAAAGGCCATCGTTTGGCATAGCAGCTGTTGACATGGGAAATCAGCAGAATGGTAACAAACTGTAAGAGGCACAGGCTCTCCCAACACATTATCCCTAGAATGGCGTTCTCAGGCACATCTGATCACGCTCGAGCACAGCATTGAGCAGAACATGTTGAATACCAAAATACAGCTGCTCCTCACAGGTGAGGGAACAGGAGGGCTTGAGAGCTGGGGAGCTATGGTTGGTGCTGTAGAAATTTCATATACTAGAAAGAAATTGTTTCCTGTGAGGGTGGGCAGGCCTTGATCCCTGGAAGTGCCCAAGGCCAGGTTGGATGGGCTTGGATCAACCTGGGATAGTGGAAGGTGTCCCTGCCCATGGCAGGCGTGGCACTGGATGAACTTTAAGGTCCTTTTCAACCCAAACCATTCCATGATTCCATAATATCACATAACAAATACACACAGATGTTTGTTTCCACACACACAATAAGTCAGGTGCACCAGAGGCACTGGGAAGAACTTCTTCCAGTTGTTCCTTCTGTATTCCTTTTGCCTATACAGCAAGCACTGCTGTGCTTTTGGATTCAATCATTATATTTTGATGTGCATGGAGGGTTGCGTAAAATATTTGTGAACTCAAGTAACAGAGGTGACAATGTAGCAGATGGCAAGTTTTGGGGTTTTGTTGGGTCTTCTCAAACATACTGATCAATTGTTATGAAGCAACCTCTGATTTATAGAAGCCTCAAAAACACTACATTCAACATTTCTCTGAGCTCTGCAGGCAGACTCAACAAGCAGAAATCAGACTCCGTGTTGTTCTTGCAACTGAACAAAAGGATCACTCTGATTACACTCTGTGTTTCCCTATAGCAGGAGAGATGGCACTGATGTGCAGAGAACCATTTCCTTCCTCTGCTATAGAGCTGATATCCGTATCTGATATGAATTCTGGGGGCAGCAAGGTGTGCATGCAGCTGTAAGGAATTCTGCTGTGAAAGCAAACGAGGCTCTTTAAGAAACAGGTAATGAATTAGTGCAGCATCTTTTCAATTTTGCCTTGAGCCTGTTGACAGCTCCAGCACCTGCCCCTCTGTGGCCACCCCTAGGAACTCCTGCAAGCCTCAGCTGGAGAGAGCACAGCATCAAGGAGCCTTTAATAAAGCACACGTGCCTTCACTTGCTCTGTTGCAGCTCCAGCTCTGCCAGGGCCATTATATCAGTGCTTATTTATTGCCATTTGATCTCTGAAAGAAGGATTAAATGGACTGGGATTTAATCACCATCCTCAGGATTTAATTCACTCAGCAGAAAAACTAAACTTAAAAGGTGTTTGGGAATGTTGAGAAGAAATGTTGTCATATAATTCAGGTATTTCTTTTAGTCATACTTAACTTCACCTAAGCACAAAACAAGATTTCACTTTGCCTGAAAGATTCATAGGCACACAGGGCCTCGAGAGGCATTACTTTGGCATTCTTAATTTTGAAGAGATTTCCAGAAAGCTTCTTGAGAGAGCACACACTTGTGTACGCAGAGACGATGTAAGTGGCATCTGTCAGAGCAGAGATGACTTGCAAGCAGAAATTCTGTATATTCCTCCCAAAGAAGATTGTATTCTCCTCCCCCTGCTTTTCCTTTCTGCTCCTGTGGGCCAGGAGGAAAAAAAATCTATTGTCCATGTTCACACTTGGATTTGCCTCTGGTGAGAAAAATCCACAGGGAAGAGCAGATCTTAATTCCCAAGGCTGGGCAGCCCCTCCAGGTGAGAATTCTTGTCGTTACAGTCCCCCACAGGCTCAGACTTTTGCACTGCAGTGGGATCAAGCTTTACTCTAAAAAAAGGAGGTGGCATCCTAGGGAAAGCATCTCCCATCAGGATGACATTCTGGTTTTTAGCAGTTTCCTCTGCCCTTGTTGATCTGATTTGCCCAGCTCTGTGCCCTTACAGATCTACACTGTGTCAACTGAATCCACCTTGATTTCCCAGAGTTCCTTCCCTTCTTTTCTGAGCTAAACAAGCGACAATACTGCACTGTAAAAAGTGGGTCACAAGAAAAATAGGGAAGAAGAACAACAAATACCACAGCATCATTTCTTTTCATCTTCTTTTTTTTTAACAAAACAAAAATTTAAAACCATTCAAGGACAAAACAATACCCTTCAGTCAGCATAGAAAAAAAACATTTTGCCATCTCTAAGCTACAGGGCTGAAGTTCTCCTTCAGAACTATTCAGACAAACTGTCTCCATCACATGCTGCTGATAACTTCACTAAAATGCAACTCCTTTGGAATTTAGGAGTATAAGAATTTAGACATGCACTAGAAATTAGGATTCATACATCCAAAGTGTCCTTCACTTGATGTTTACCAATACCTGTCACTTACCCTGCTTTGCAAGTTAGATTTCCTTCTGAGAGCATATTCAACAGTGCTTTGGTACCTCTTGTTTACCTATTGTATATTTTTTGTATGTGGTTGGGGTCTTTTTTATGAGAATTTGTTCAATAAATAAATAAAAATTGAGCCTTTAAAGTTGTTATTAGTGATCTTTGAGCATCCAGACAGATTAAACAGTAATGTCTCCAACTACCTAAATCCAGGGATAAACTGTATTTCGTTACACCCTCATCTAAGTTAAAGGACAAAGTATTAATATCAGAGCTTTCTGCTGTAATACACTCTGGTCTTTCATTTTTCTCTAAGCAACACTCCCGCTAATCATTTGGATCTCCATGATGTAGATCTATCCATTAAAAAACTTTAAGAACAAACTTTGAGCCTTTATCTGCTGATGCATCCTTAAAACACCAGCACCACCCACACTGATCAGTCTAAGCACTTACAAGAAATCCCATAATGTCCTAAATAATTTTTAAGTAATCATTCTGCCTTTTGCACGTCAAGAAACACCATCTCATCTTTGCTGCAGGAGGTTAAATGTACACGAATGCCAGATCCCACTCAGAAAATAGGAAACACTCAGGAAGTCACTGGGAAGCAAACTCACAACAGCCACAAATATTGATTTATCAAGATTTCCAGGAGGGAACGAGTAATTTGGATGTTAAAGTCTTCAGAAAGTCATGTCTTTTCACTGACCAGACTGGGAATAACCCACAATTACAAGTCCCTGCTGAAAAATTCACACTCTAATTTCCCTGATGGTAACAACCCCTGACCAAAGGGAAAACCTGAGACATGAGGACTGTTTGACTCTAATCCATCCAAATGAGCTGCTCTGTATGATACTTAAAATTTTTGTCACAACACCACTACAAACGTGTGGCATTTCCCAGTTCTTCCAAGAAACAATGCAGTGCACCATACAATCTTGCAAATGAAATTAGTCTATCTCACACACAGGGGTATGGAAGTGAAGAACCCAAGGGCACAAATAAAGTTAGGGTTATTCCTCACTCTTCCCTTCTAGTTCCTCTTCCCAAAAGGTTAAGACTCTTTTAGAAGAGACTGAAAGAAGCAGAACACTCTTCCCCTGTCTCAAACACATAAAAATCACCCCAAAAGTGAGCACACCTTCCCCAAGAGTGCAGTCTTCCATCTCTCTGCTCAAAAAACAAGGAGCGGCGGGGAGGGACCTGGGGCTTCTGAAAACATAGAAAACACAATGAAGGCACCTCCCAAAAGGAGGCCAAAACCCAGACAACGCTTTGAATTTTTTGCACAAGAACTGCAGTGGAAACGATTTGGAGAAAGGAAAGTCTGCAAGTTTCTGCTCCAGGGACAGCTGAAGAAAGGACCACCAAGTGTCAGCATCCTGTCAAGGATTATTTGTTTATCACCTTGGACTCGCCTGAGAGCATCTGTCAATCCCTCAGCAGCCTTCATCCCTCACAAAGGGATCTTCACATCCCTTCAGCACAAAGTTATCACTGGTTGCTCCTGCCCTGTCATCTCTTCAGGCTTCCCGCTGCCTATCCTTCCAAATTTTACATTCCAAAGGGAAGCTGAGAGCCCTGACACAGGATCAGTATAAAATGGGATGTTAGCTCAGGACTGGAAACTGCACACAGGATTTGGGGTGAAGCTTCCCTCTGTCCCGAAAGGTGATCTGCTGGAAAGGCTGCACATGGCATCCACCAGCTTAGAAAAGGAAATTATTACCTGTGGTTTTCTATTACCTTTGCAGGATAACATCACAGAAAACAGATAGGATATGTGATTTCATCTTCACTTATGCATCAGAAGACTAAAAAAACCCAAATATTAACATTATATCTGCTGGTCAATGAGGGGGAGGGATTCAAAATATCAGTCAACTTTAAAAAAAAGTCCACTTAAAAAACCCAAAACAAATCAACAACAACAAAAAAACCCTAAAAAACCCCACCACACAAAAACCCCTCACAAAAATCACAAAGCAGAAATACACAAAAGCTAGAAAGCCATGCAGGTCCTGACTTCTCTGCCAAGAAAAAGAAAGTTTGTACATTATCCTGCCTGCTCTAAGATTACATTAAATTCTTAGTTCTGAAAACCAAAAAAATCCAACCAAACCCATCTCTCTATTCCATATAAAAGCTGATAACTTCTCACAGTATGTTAGTAAGTCTGGTGCTCTGGTAGCTGATCCTGAGGTTCAAAAAGAGGCATATGACTCATATTTGTCTTTATTCCCTGTGGTGCAGAACAGAGACCACACAAATGACTAAGTAAATGGCCTGACCAACAAACTTCTAGGTACTAAGTGCAAGAAAAGACACAGACCAGATCAAAGATCCAGTTCTGTCATGTCAGGGAAAGAATCCCACCAGGGTTCAAAGCCCAAGAGCAGAGACCATCATTACACATGGAAAAGTCAAGGATCAAAGCCAAAGAGGAGGAAATAATTAATAGAAATATCTCAAACTCCTGGATCAGGACCTGTGATCTGGTTTGGCATGGACAAACATTTCTTGAAGTTCAGCTAAACAGGAAAAGCTCTTTAGATAATTATGTACCTATTGAGAGAGTTGGTTGCTTTGGAACAAAAAAAAACCCAAATCACCCAAAACATGGTTAGTTAAGTTGTGGAAACCAATCCAAAGGTTTGGGGAATTTATTTTCATTGTTTTACTTTTTTATTTGGGAAAGTAGCTGGAAAAAATCTGTAGATCTCTCTGCCTGTGTCCTTGGCTCAGAGTTCCCACCAAGAAAGACACCATTACTCCAATGGTATTAAGAGAGTAAATGCAGGCCACTGCCACAAGAAAAAAAATAAAATTAATACATTAAAATTAGAGTAGGAGGTAGCAGATATAAGAAGCTAGAGCTGGCACTGCTCCTTCACCACACACTTTTTGTTTATGTGTCCTGATTACAGGCCGTTTTCATCTCTCTTGAACTACTGCAATTCATAGAATTTATTCCAGGAGTAAATGGAAGAAATAATGGATGTCAAATACTCAAGCTTTTAAGAAGCCAAATGTTCTCCTTTAAAAACAAAAAACTAAAAACAAAACAAGAAAAAAAAGAAAAGAGAAAAAGAAGCAAATGGCACTTTTAAGGAGAGCATAAGCACAAGATAGTAATTTTCATACGGCCAGGCCAAGGCAATTACACAAAAGAAAATGGTACTTAAATGAAATAGCAGAATGTAAAGCACTTCATTGTTCTCTCTCATTTTCTTCATCTCCTGGCATTTGAAACCCAAAAGTGTCATGCCCCATTAACAATTCTGGTGTTCAGCTGGAGACAGTCTTTATTTTGGCAATCCAGCAAGAAAAACCCAAGCAGCACACAACAGAACCACACTAACATATGTGAGAATAGCATTTTCTTTCCTTTCCTGTCCTCTTTCACATTGTAATTTCATTGATTTGCTTACTGAATTCACTAAGATTAAAAATCCATGTAGTAAGGAGCCCTGCATAGTCCTCTGCAATGAATTACTGGCACAGTAATAATTTGTATTAAGGAAGAAAAGAAAATGTAAATCTTGTGCAAGAAAAATCGTATTCATTTTGAAATAGCAGAAAGGGACAGGCTCTTTTACATTTTACTGTCATTTGTCAGTCTTTCATCAAGACGTAAGAGATTTTACTAATAACTTTTCATAAAGTAATAATAAATATTTAGCAGAGGAGCATAAAATATCTCTTGAGTTATTTCATGGAACTGTGGCTACATGCCACAGGTCCATCATCAGCTGACGAATGCAACCATTTGATAATTCACTTGCCAACCCAAATGGTACCATTCCCAAGTTTTCTCAGAAAATTTGTCAGGATAATATGATGTTACAGCTTTTAACTCTAGTGATCATTGCCAAGATTAGAACAAGAAGTCCAAAAAATGATTTTACTTTTGGTATTTCTGCCAGTACTTAATCACCAGCCTTGGAATCCAGTTTCAATTTCATGTGTCTCCAATCCCTGTCCTGTGAGCTTCCTTCAGGTGATACCTAATAAAGTAACAGTGTCTACTTGGAGAGCAAAGAAACCTTTTTATTTTGAGGAGGCCAAGTAGGCAGAGCACTGAAATGGCACTGAATTAAAGAGAAAAATATATAATTGTCAGACCAAGGAATTTTCAAGACTAAATTTTTTCTTTAAACTTAGTTTCAAACTACTACAGAGTAGAAGGATGGGTTCTACTATCAGTTGTATTTTCAAGTTTAACAGGTTTATATTTGACCCACATGAAATCTAAAAGTACCTCTCAAATCCTAGTTTAAGATAGGCTTTCCCCCATTAAAGTAACACTCGTGCAATGGAACATACCTTGCAATTCTGTAAAATTTCTACAGCAACGAGTGAAGTGCCAAAGAAAAAATGTCCTATTTGTAGAAGTGAGAGGAATGGGAAGAACAAAGAGTATTAATTGAAAATTTGGATGAAAGCCATTGTTTTGGAAGGTAAAGAATAGCACAAAAATGCAAGTACAAACAAATCAGCATTTCATAAGCCAAGTGAAAAGAAAAACAAGTGAGTTACTACCTGTGCTATTTATAGCCCAGTCTTCCTGCAGGTGGCAAACCAAAGGAAAATGTTTGAAAGGAGAAATCTAAACCAAGAGACCTCCTGTGGATATTTAGGGAGAAAGTTTTCCAAAGCTTGTGGGGCAGAAAGAGCTTTCCCATGGGAGGAAGCTCAGCACCATAAAGGACTGAGGCAGCCTCCCTTTACCTGTACCATGGGAAGCCCTGGTTTTTCTTCAATACATAACAGTTCTGATGTAATTGATAAATTATTGGTTAAAATACTTCACATCCAAACAAGTTATTTACAGTGGATGAGTTTTAAAAGCACAGTCCTTAGAGCAAAAGTCTGCAGATGTTTTACAAAGGACCAAGTTCTTGTTGAGCAGGTAGACATTAAAAATTAAAAAAAAAAATTGTAACAACAAGCAACAACACCCATTATTTGTTACAGAACTAGAAGACAAAGCACCACAACAGGACAGTTCCTCAGATCTTTATTACATCCCAAATCCATGCAGGTCCATATGCTCTTTCTCTAGTTCAACAGAACAATTGTAGACTATTTCTCATATATTTCTGGAATTCCAGCATAAGCTGCCGTTTGGAAGACACAGAAGTAGGAACACTCAGGCATAAATTAAAATTTCTGGGGTCTGAAGTCCCCAATAAAATGGCACCAGACTGCTTGTTCCCTTAGAGGAAGCCAATTTCTCCCCTCCAACCATCAACAACTTTCATATGCTCCGCTTTGATAACATCAATGGTTGCAATATAAACTAATAAAAACTAGATTTTTAGTTACAAACCCTTCAAATGCTCTCAACTCTTTATAAATAAGTACCCTCTACAGGCTCAGGAAATTCAGACTGTTAATGTGAATAACCACCATCTGAGTATCTGCAAGGCAGAAGGATCCCTGGAACGTTATTATTTACAACCTCTCCATCAAAATTAAGTTCAAAGCTTAAACATTTCAAGACAATTCACTGTGTATGTCAACAAGCCCTGTGCTGAGAAATATTTCCTAAACTGCAGTTCAGATCTGAGGCTTTCAAAATGCTGGCAAAAAGCAGGAAAATCCTTTAATTATGGAATCGTTTGGGTTGGAAGAGACCTTAAAGATCAGAATGAGTATGAAAGAGACCCTCAGGTTTAGGGAAGTTTAAAGGTGCAGAGAAAGCCACACCACCAGCCTGAAGGTGTTCACTTCTCTGCTATTGTATTTCCTTTAGATTGCAGCGACAAAGCAGAGGCTTGGTCCTTAATTACATCTCAGTTCTTGAGAGGACTCCTGTCTTCCTCACCTGGGAGCCATCCCAAGTACACCGACAGCAATGACAGGTGATTAGGGAATTTTAATATGCTTTAAAACACCCTGTACCTTTAAATGAATCTATCAGAAGCTTAACTCACACACTAGCCTGCTGAAAGGATTTTCACAAGTCTCACACTCAGAGCCCAGCTTCCCAGCAGACTCCAGTAACCACCAGTAACTCATTCCATCTCAGGGACACAGTCGAAAAATTTGTGTGTGCTTCACTATTTAGCATATCAAGGGTTTGGCCCTAAACACACTCTCCTCAGTATCCCAAATAATGTTTATATTTTTCCTAATACAAAAGATTAATCAACCATTTCAGGAGAAGAGTCAATTGGAATTTCTCCCCTTCAGTTTTGGTGCAAAGTGATGCAAATTTGCACTCAGGCTCACAACAGAGCTCATTTCCACTCCCCTGTTCTTGAATAGAACTCACCTGGGATCTCCAAAAGATATTTTGGAACAGTAGCAATTTCATTAAATTCCCAATGCAGTCTCCTACATCAATAGATCTTAAGAGAATAATTTATTAGTTGTTCAACTTGAGCAGGGCACAGAGCAGTGGAGGGCTCTCAGGAGCCACCAAAAGTCTAGGACTGGGTTTCTCAGCTCCCATTAGTACCAATAAAGAAAAGGAAAGGTTTTCATTCAGTGGTCTAAAAAGAAACTGAACTTCAGTTATTTGGGGCACCTTTCATAAATCACTGAGTTTTTATCAATAGCAGACATTCTTCTGAGTTAGAAGGGCTTTATTCAAATGAGAAGTGTCTTGGTAGGATGTGTCAAAGTGCCCCCAGTGATGCTCCTAGTGCAGGAATAATCAGCTCATCTCTGACCTGCTATCTGCTCCCAAAAGTCAGGTGGAGAACATAATCTGGAAACACAGATAATGAGCAAAATAGTTACATGGGAAGGTCCTGGAAGCAGCTCAGGAAGATCAGTGGCAATGAGACAAACCCAGACATCAGGCTGGGAGCTGATGACAACTCTGAGCTGTATTGATTTGACTAAACCTGAGTCTACAAGCACAGGGTGCAAATCAAAGGGGGCACCACCAGCCCATTCTGAACCTGGGTCTCAGCCTGCTTCTGCCAGTAACTCACAGCTTCAATAAACTTCTTGTTTTAAATTTTATTGAGGTAAACCTGTTTTTTATGACCACTGGTTAAATTGTGGCATGCAGATATCAAACACTCAACCAACCAGGTCTCAAATCACCACCCACACAGCAATGGAAAAATGAGCAATTACAGTAAAAACAATAAAATAAAAGAAAAAACAGAACAAGTAATTGTATACTAGAACTGAGCATTTGGGGAGTTTGATCTGTGAGACATATTCCAGCTACAAAACCAAAGGATCAAAGGATACTGAGCTAAACTTTCTTCACAGCACTTCCAGAAATCAGCATTTGTGGGAAAGGTCTCTTATTTATTTTTGTGCTGCTGATTTTTTTCACTGACTTATCCCAACTGTAGCAGTACAGAATTGCATTGCCCAATTCTGCTTTGGATATAATTACAATTTTCAGCTGTTACTTTAATGGACTCGTTTGCATTAACTGGAAGCATAAGCATAAAAAAAAAATAATTTCTGTTTCTTGGAGCAGTCCTCCCAAATCTACAACAGACCACGAGTCATCTCAATTTATAAATCCTGAAGCTGTTTGGGCCTGCCACCAAGTGCTGATTATCCACAGTTCCTTCATACTTCAAACTTGTAAAATCCTAGGTACAATACAGAGCAAAACTGGAGAAAAGCCAGCATGTGGAAGAACATGAGACAGGGAAAGACCACTCTGAGCTCAGTAGGATCATAAAGGTCTTCTAGTTCAGTCCCTTGCCATGAACACCTTCCACTATCCCAGGCTGCTCCAAGCCCCAGTGTCCAACCTGGCCTTGGCCACTTCCAGGGATCCAGGGGCAGCCACAGCTTCTCTGGGCACCCTGTGCCAGGGCCTGCCCACCTTCACCACAGTGGCTTTTCTTACCACCAGTGTTCCTGATTGAATAGGACTAAATGGGCTAAAAGAGGATTGTCTATGGAAGCACCAATTTTGGCATATATTAAAAAAAAAAAAGATTAACTATGTCAGCATCATAGGTTACAAACCTTGGGGTATTTTGGTATTTGTTTTTTTTTTTACTTGAACAGTGATCTACTGCAAAAACACAATAGCAACTACAAACCCAAGATGAGTTTAACCAAACACTGATAATGTTTGCAAAATTAAACCCAGTCAGGGGTTCATGAGCCCCCAGGTGTCTAGGAGCCATATCTTCAGTGTGAGGGCTTATTTGGAAGCCTAAATTTAAATGTTGTAAAGTTACTAAATTTACCTTCAGTAATAAAAGCTATTTGGGCATTATTTTGGGGAAAGCTCTCTTTAAATTTAGATTTAGAAGCTCAATGCAAATAGCTGTTCTTTGTTAAGAAGTTCCAGTAACTGCCAATTCCCTTTTACGTGCTGATACCCACAAAGCACTGAGAGAGAAAATTAGCTGGCTTTGAAATTCCTTCACTGCTTCCTAGCTTGGCATGCCCAGGAACTTGTGGGCATCTCTGTTCCCAGTAAGTCCTGCCTGTGCCCGAGATGAGACACAAACAAGAGCCTTATCAGAGCAGGGCAATGAATGGGCCCTGGCAAAGGGGGACATCGTGCATTCAGCTGAAATAGGAGCAGCCCAAACCAGCTTTAAAGCTTTCAGAATAGCAACAAAGGGGAAAAAAAATTTTTAAAAAAGTACAGAACTGAGACGGAGATGCTGGCCTATTGGTGTAACACAGTTATGGCATGCTGCCAAATTAAATCAAGCTTATGTGCTCAAAAAAAGGGCCAAAATCCAATTCACTCTTACATTATCTTAGAGGAGACAAAAGGAATATTTGCTTTTAGCTCCTCTGTTTAGTGCTATAAATTCAGTGGTTGTTCCACTCCACTGGGACAGGCCCAAATATATAACATAGAGGAATGAAGGCAGAAAGGGCTGGAGGAAGAAAATACCTCTGGAGGAAGAGAACATCTCTGCCTGCCCAGCACTGCTCAATGGATGGTGACTCTGGTCCTCTCCTGAAGGGACACCTCCTGGTAATCTTTGCACCTGGAGCACACCAGGAATATCCATTTATACAGGCAGTGCTCATTGATCTCTCTTACTTTACATTCCATCATGACACTTATTTACATCCTGTATGTTGTTTAATTCAATCCCAAATCTGTTTTCCTGGAGCTCCAATAAAACATGGATCTGCATCATGCAAAGCCCTTATGGAATGGCAGCAGATCTACAGGAGTGCATTGGTACCTGTACAATTTTCACATCTGTGCTCAAGCAACATCATCTGCACTTCACCAGAATTGTGGTGCTGAATTAGCTTTAATCAGAAATTCAGCCACTCCCAGCCCCGCTGATCTCTGAACAGCAGCTAGAAGAAAAACGGGCTTATTTTCTGCTGAATTCCAATAGCACCAGCCAGCAGGATCGAGTCAGGATGCAGACAGACATCAGCCATTCTGCATTACCTCATCACCTTCTTCTTCAGGGTTCTGCACTTGGGTAGGAAAAGCATCAGGCACCAGCACAGGCTGGGGGGCCCTGCTGGAGCAGCTCTGCGGGGAAGGACCTGGAGTTCACTGAGCTGTCCTGAGCCAGCAGAGTGTCCTGGGGATCCTGGGGGACACCGAGCTGTCCCTGAGCCAGCAGAGTGTCCTGGGGCCAAGAAGGTCAATGGGATCCTGGGGACAGCAGGAAGAGCATTGGCAGCAGGTCAGGGAGGGATCCTGCCCCTGTGGCCAGCCCTGCAGGCACCTCTGGAGTGCTGTGTCCAGCTCTGGATCCCCAGCACAGCAGGGCCAGGGAGCTCCTGGAGCGGGGCCGGCGGAGGCTGCGGCGCTGAGGAAGGGCCTGGAGCATCTCGGTGCCCAGGAAAGGCTGAGGGAGCTGGGGCTGTTCAGGCTGGAGAGGGGCCCCAGCTGAGAGGGGCCCTCAGCCCTGGCTGTCCCTGTGTGCAGGGAGGGCTCCGAGCAGGGCCCAGGCTCTGCTCCGGGGGCCCAGCAATGGCACCAGAGCCACGGGCAGGGACTGAGCCCAGCAATTCCCCCTGCACAGGAGGCACAACTCCTTCCCTGGGCACTGCCCGGCCCTGAACACATTGCCCACAGAGCCTCTGGGCTCTCCTCCCTGGGGCTGTTCCAGAGCTGTGTGCACACAATGCTGTGCCCTGTGCTCTGGGATGGCCCTGCTGGAGCAGGGAGGTGGCTCCAGGTGCCCTCTGAGTTCCCTTCAGCCTGAGCCAACCTGGGATTCTGTGATTCCCACACCACCTCCTTTTCTAAAGCTTGAGAAGCAAACTTAAGTCACACTCACTGCTGGAGGCCCTCAAGCCAGGTCACACATCAGAACAGTCACCTCGGGGCAGGTGATGCACAGGCACCTCAAGTCTCACCTCATTCCATGGTGCATCGTGCAGTGATTCCAGGATAATTCACACACACCAAGGTGGTTTCTTCAGCAGGTCCCTGTTTCCTTTCTATCTCCAGTTATACCTCCCTTCATTTGCATTTTGGCTCAAAGGAAGTCTTACACTAATCTGTTTTACTAGCCCTGTTTACCTCTTACACAAGGATTTTCCTTTCAGAAACTCATCAAAGCAAGGAAGAACTGAGCACTCCTGAATCCCACTCCCTGAGCAGTGCCAAGCTTCAACTCAACCACCACTTTCAAGGAGCTGCTTCTCAAGCACAGATCTTTTACAAATGGTGATCAGTTTGGGTTTTTTAAAAAATGTACATAAAAACTCCAAACATGGTTCTGTCTGCTAAGGCAGACAATTCTGATCTGAGGACAAAAGCAAACAATTCTGGTTTCATTGCTTAACTTTCCATAACTTCATCCTTATTCCATCTACAGTATGATTATAAATGCATTTTGGACAAGAAGATTACTATTGAGCTTACATATCTTAATTATGTTTCTCTTTTCATATACACAGCTTTGATCTGGCTCTTGGCTGTGAAAATTACAGATTTGCTTGGATTTCAAACTGAAAGTAGTTACATTTATTTCCATGGGAGATTTTAATTCTTTTCCAAGTAATTTCAGTATTTGAAATGTAAGCCCTTCAGTGCTGACAAATACACCCCAAATATTAACACAAGTATTTTTAAAGTGATTTAAAAACCCACTAATCCTCAATTTCTACCACTTTTCATCCTAGCCATTCATATATTGTCCCAATCTCTACTTCCATTGTATGTGTGAACTGTAGCTCGAACGTCTAAGGAAGATTAACACCAGAAAGTGAATCTCTTCTGCACAGATAGCTGAAGAATAGCAACACTTCATTTTCCTGTTTTGAGTTCTTTTAGCATTTGATTATAACATGGCCCCAGTCACTCCAATCACTGAAGTGTTATTCAGTTTTTGCTTCATTTTATATGAATCACATTGCAGAGGCAATGTGTGCCATTTCACTCAAGGAAACAGACACTTCTTCTAAGATGTTCTTGGAGCAAAAGCAACATTCAAATCAGTGACTTCAACCAGATTCTTCAGCAGGTATCAAACCACCACAGGGAGAATTTAAGTTTTTCAAACTGAAGCCCTTAGAGCAGGCATAATAAAAATAAAAATAATTTTTAAAAAATCTACCATCAGTATAATCTAGATATCTCCTTGTAGTTAAGAAGAGAACACTGTCAGTTGATGCAATTAAAATTTCCTCATAGGCATTTAGAGAAGAATCAACAAGACAGGTATCAAAACCAGTATTTTTCTAGTGAGTACATGGTTTTATAAAGGTGTAGCCATGCTGCAGCACCTCGAGTGAAGCTGTTCAGACACGATCACTGCCCCCATGGTTCTGCTCAAAATGGTATCCTTTGAAATGCCTGCTCTTGTCTGAGTGTTCACACCAATCCTCCCTGCAAAACTGTCCTTTCCTCCAGGCTCCCTGAGATGCAGTAGGATGGGGATACAGAAACATGCACCCACTCAGCTTTAGAAATTCTGTTCAAGGGATTAGAGAGAAAAAAATAAATAAATTCATGGCTTGAAATACATTTACAGAAGAAATGAGATCAATGAGATGAACTGACACCACAAAAATGAGTCCTGTAGTACCCAGTTACCAGTGATGGCAACTTCTGGGTTGATGTTTTTAAGGCTTCATATAATTTTGTAGAGGCACCAAGGGGAAAACAGGGTCTACCAGCTGGTATATGGTGACTTCAGAAAGCTTCGGAGGTTTGCTGTGCCCAAACCCCCATCTCGAGCGCTGCTCAGATATACCCAAAATCAAAACATAAAGGACCACATGGATTTGTTCTCTCAGAGCCTGCCCTCCCCACATGAGTCACTCCTGAATGCTCCTTTCTGCACAAGGCACACAATATCCAGTCCCAGCGAAAACATCTCAGGGGAGTTCAGAAATGCCTTCCCCTACAAATTCTCAGTTCTTTATAGGCCTCTGTAGCAGAATTGCCATGTGCTTTAATCCAGATTTAGTCCAACAGATTTGTTGGACACAACAGACCACTTAAATGCAAGCTAAAATTTTATCTCCTGAGAAAAAAGAAAGAGATGTCCCATTGTACCCTTCCTCCATGCAAAGAGCATAAAAAAATCTATTACATTGAGCCAGCAAATGTCTAAGCTCCTTCTCCACCTCAGCAGATCATGCCTTTACCAGGAAGAGGACAATACTGAACTATAAACACCACAAGAGCAATTTCCCAAAAGATCTCACTGATTTGGGGCAACTTCATCCAGCCAAATCTCAGCAATCATTTTTTAGAGGCAGTAGCACCTCAAGAAAATATGATTGTGTGATTTTAGAGTGTTCAGATTCTCCAGGGGCATGATGCCCCAAGCACTGTCCTTATACCAACAGCAGCAGGGCAGAACACAGGCACTGCCTGAGCAAGGAGCGCTCAGAAATCTCCTCTTAAAGAAATAAAGGGGAAAACCAACCCAAACAACCCTCCCCAAAACACCTTAAAATTGCACATGTGAGAAAGCACAAAGGATGAAGGTTAATTCATTCTGTCCCTTCACAGTCAGAAAGAAGCAAAGCTAAAGGTCCCTTATCTCTCCTTTTCTCTATTATTTTACCTGCCTTATCCAATTTGGTTCCCATGTACAGCAGTTTTCCAAGAGAACAGAGAGGTGATAGAAAATCCAAGTTTTTACATCTATGGAAAATTATTTGGGCCTCTTCAATAGACATGTGAGTTCAATAAAAAATAATTTAAGAACTACCGCTCATGTCACAGGACCCCAGACAACTGGCCTTTGCTTTCACCTATAGACAGTGAGTGTGAATGGAAGATCTCCATGAGTATCTGAATTAATTCCTGCAAACAGTATTTTTTGTTTCTTTTTCAGAAATTTAAATATCTTCACAAGAGTTTGGTGAAGACAAGCATTTTCTGGAGTGTGGACTTGAAAAGAAATTCATTTCCACTGAGCCTGAAGGAGCTTAAATATGTGCAAGTGCTGCTCTGCCAAGACCTGCAAAGCAGCTGAGGGAGGAAATAAAATAAAGCCTTCACTCCATATGTGCATTTATAAAATTATATCGATTTCTTATTAACATATGTCACAGGGATGCAAAGCCAAAACTGCATTCCCACTAAAGATTTAATGAGCAGCAGTTCCCATCTAAGACAGAAAGGAACTGGACTGCAGAAGCACTACTACCTTGAGTGAAGAGGTATTAATGCCCAAAGTGAAAACAAAATAAAATAAACAAAAAACCCACAGCACCCCTAAAAAACCAACCAAAAAAACCCAAATTATTTTGTCAAGGACAAAAAATTGGTTTTGCCTTGACTACCCAAACCCACCTACTCAAAGAGTAAAAACCAAAGCCTCAAGTCCAAACTGACAACTCAAATTCAGTGTGTTGAGACTGGAACCAAAAGTTTTGTTATTATCTCCAAAATCTGCATCTATGGCAACAGTAGTCATTCCCCTTCCTTTACCCCAGGTAAAATTAATTTGATGCTATGCTGATCTTCCACACTTGCTGCAAGGCTGAGGCTAAATTTCAATCAATGCATCCAGTCAGAAAGCAGCTCAGAGCCCAATATTGTTACCCTGTTGCTCTAAATTAGTAAAACTTTCCTGCCAAATGTGGTTTTTTACTGAACTCTATTCCACATACACAAAAGAAATTAAACTCATAACCTGAAAATGGGACAAAGCCCTCAGTTGTTCCATTCTAAAGGTGTCTTGTTAGGAGCTGTTGATTTGATTGTTCTCCATCCAGCTGTAGCCCACAGAGGAGTTTCCCATTCCAGGTATCTGTCACTTAATGATCTCTCCAGCACTGTTCTACACAAGAGAAATGTTTAGGACAATGCCCCAGTTTGGGATAAAAAGGCAGATAACTCTCAGTGGGAGCAAGTTCCAGACGGACAGAAAAAAACATCAGGAATCCAGAGAGAATAAGAACCCTAAGCCCTATTTTGGTTAGTGCCACCCACATTTTTAGGGACCAAGCTAACTCCAAACACACAGACATGTACCTATATCTCAGTTTGAAGGGGCTGGAGGAACTCCGTAATTATATGGTGTCACAGTAAAAGCAGCCTTTCTGATCAGCTTTATCTATCTTGCTTCCTGGCAAGTTAATTGTTACTTGCTTCTAGAAAAGATGTTTGTGCAGTGATTCTATAAAGATAAGATATACTCTGTGCCCAGCACACACTGGGAAATTGGTTACAGATTTTTATTGAAGCTTGTTGATTCAGCCTGTAACCACTGAATAAAAAAGTTGTAACAGGAGAGGGGGTTTTTGTTTGTTTTTAACAGCTTATTTATTTTATTCATCCAGGTTGTAGGCATCTGAAACTCTTCTCCAAAGCCAGGTCATATAAGATAAACAGGTTTAATTGAAAAATGCAGGAGATTTTACTTGACATCGCAAGAATTAAATCCTTCCACTTTTCAGGGACACCACTCAGCAGCTTGCAGTCCACCTTTCCCTTTCATTTTCCAGGATGGGCAAAGTAAAATGAATAAGGGAAAGAAAAAGTTTTAGAAAATTCTTTCCTTCTGTTCTGAAGCTCATATTGGGATTTTACTGTCAGCAGTAAACAGAGTGGAGATTCTTATTCATGTAGTAATCTGCCCTGTCTCCTATCTCATCTTTTATTTCCAAACCCTTTGAAGCTCCTTTGCCCAGGTGAGTGCACTGGTACAAAGCCTCTTCTGAACTGCTCCACCTTTTTCTGTAAGACCCCTATGATTCCTGGCCACATCTTGACCCATGTGGCCATATCCAAGCTTTTATCTCCCCCATGTATTTTATCAGTAAATGATTCATAGCAGAAACTTCACCTTACTGAGCATCCAAGCTCTTCCCACACAGCTGGGCCTCAGCTGGCAGACCTGCCCAGATTTGGCTGGAATAAAAAAGTCTGGAGATGGCCTTTGCTCTCCTCCGATGCCAGATGTTATCATGCAGGTGATGTTCCACAAGCAGCACACTGGGATTTTTATATTAAATTTTTTAATCCCCCAGCAATGTACCTTGCTGCAGGGGAAGGGAGTAGCACTGTAGAGCTGCTGATGATTTGGGCACAGAAACCAGGGAAGAATTGTGTTCTTCTTTTCCAACAGAAATAAAATATTCATTTAAGCATCTTGCCCTTTTTTGGTCTGTTTGGGGTTTTTTTGGCTTTTTTTTGTTTGTTTGGTTTTTGTGGTTTTTTGGTTTTGCTCTGTTTTTTACAATATTGCAACTCTAGAAAGTTATAAGTACAAATTTTAAAGGAGTTTTTCATGAGATCCCTCATGTTTTTATTAGGAGAGTCTAAAACAAAAAATTACAAAACTTGATACTGTTACTGTGAAGGATCCCTGGAGGACATCCCATGGACAGTTCCTTAATTAGCCAAGTCAGCAGTACTACAACATTCCAAGAGATTTTGGGAAGCAAAACCACTGTTTGCTACCCATTCCAGCCATCTTCCCTTTCATCAGTTCATGGAGATTAACTATGCCAAACGGGAAAACTTCCCAAAGGGAAGGCATTCCTTAGGAGAATATTCTAAACATTACTGCTAGTTATTTGAGTTACATTCTCAATTCTTCTCAGGTTTTCAGACTTTATTGTCATTTGCACCCAAGCAGTGTGTATTTAACAACTAACCAGGCACAACTTATTTTTAATAAATCTCTGACATTTTAGACCTGCCAAGTCCCATTTCCATACCAGGGCGTTTCTGAGACAAACAAAAGCCATGGTCAATGTGACCCATATAAATGAAACCCATAAAATAATATAAATATTGACTATATTTCTAAATAGTTAAACTCATAAAAATCCTTAAACAACACTAGAATTTAAAGCCAGAATCTCCAGTAGGTACTACCAAGCTTTTATTTCCATTAATGCAAAGCCACTCTTAACCTGCAACCAAACCGAGAAACTCAACACAATTCTACTGTCATCACATAACAGCTATAACATACAAGAAAAAATTTAGGAGATGGTGGTTCATGGTCAGTCCTTCTCACCATTAATACACATTTCTAATTTTTTGTGTCTTTTGGTGGTGTTTTTTGGTTTGTTTTCCTAATCAAGTGGAGTTATTCTATAAATTGTAGTGCAAAAAGAGGCTCCTTGCAGTGTCCTGCTGAGACCCACCACAGCAGACTCACACTGGAAGCTCCCTGCTTTTGGTGCTGGAGTACATTCCAGTGAAGTCATCTCCCCCTGCCTGGCCTGAAGGAATATGAGCAACTTCCTACAGCCCAGGAGAGGTTCTTATTCACCTCTGCTGTGTCCTGTCTTGCTAAAACCTGTAAGACATCTTCCAAGTGGAAATACATAATTCATCCCCATGACTATTTTATTAACTTACATGGCTTTAGCACAGTGTTCTCCCATGTTCAAAAAGTACTGTTTTTCTTTTTATTCTTCACAAATCATGAATAAATTTCTGTTCTGTACAGACATCAAGAATTCTTTTTCTCCAGCACAATGATAGAGTAAGGACTCATGAATTGGGTCCTTTCCTTCTGCTATAGGTTCTTCTTGCTTATATGTAAATTTTAAAGTAAGATAAGGAGTATATTTATAAGCAAGTGTCAGAAGGAAAAAGAAAGTCAGGAAAGCTGTGAAAAGCAAGTGAGGAAGGTAGAGCAAGTTTTTACTATTATTATTTTTTCTTTCTTTGCTTCAAAATGAAACTATGCTGTGCAGCTGGGAGAAGGGAAGTGTGGGGAACACAGTGTTTTAAAAGGTATTTTCTTCCTTTGAAGTTTCCAAACAACTTCCAATCTGGGATTCCTTGTTCTCAGCAAGAATGGATGCCCTTTGTCACTATTTCTAGGTGATTTAAGCTCCAGCCTAAAAATAAACCAGGTTGGACACAGTTGCACCAGAGTTTAGAGTTAAAGGTAAGTAACTCACATGTGAGCTACTCTTACTTTCACAAGTTATGTCTAACACTAAACCGCAGGTACTCCGTTGGGTTGAACACTTGACTAAAACTGATTTAAATCTGGATATTTACAATGATATCGGGTCATACCAGAGATCTCTTAAGCCTTTTCTTCTGGCCTGCAGCAGTGCCCAAGAGCAGGTGAGGGAATCTTTGGGTCAGACTAAACCTGTGTTCCTGATTTCCCAGGGCTCTTAAGGCTTCAAACCCTGCAGCTTAAGTGCTTTGACCTCAGGGAATGCCTGCACTTGACCACTTTCCACATGCACAGGAAATGTTTTCATTCCTTTTCTCTCTCCTAGCCCTCAGGGGTGTGTGTGCACCCCAAGTGCTGCTCCTGGGAACCTCTGCACTCCCCCAGGAACTCACTGAAAAGAACCCAATTCTCTATTCCTCCACAGCACTTAAAACATCACAGAGCTCTTCCCCTCCTCTCCCCTGTTCCCTTCCAGACTGACAAATACATATTCCCATTGAGCTCTGCTGCACTGACTCCATTCTGTGTCCAGATGCTGCCTTTCAGCAGTCCCTGAACTGCTTCCATTGCTGCTCTCCAGACTGGAAGGATGATGGCTGTGCCAAGATCCAGGCAATGCATGGATTTATGTGGTGATAGAATGCTCCCTTCTGTTTTATATTCCTTTTCTAATAATTCCTATCCCTTCAGCCAGCTTTTTGGCAGCTGCCAAGCACCCAGCTGACATTTCATAGAATTCCCTAAAATTTTAACACGAAGATCTCACTCCTGATTCATAACAGTCAGCTCAGAGCTCAGGCTTCATATGAAAATTAGGATCTCTACGTACATCACTCCACATTTATGTGGAGTGAATCTCATCTACTTTTTTATTATTCAACCACTCAATACTCCAAGGCTCTTTTGCAGCTCCTCTCATTGCTCTTTCTTGACTGGTGATCATCAACATATCAATATTCCTTTTTTCCAATGCACAAGGAGTAGCAGAACAGCAGTACAGGTCTGCTCCCAACTTCCCTGCACTGTGAGAGCTGACTCTCATTTCCTAATTTTCATAGTCACCTTTTGTCACTGCAACCACCTTTATTCCTATTCTCCTGTGTTCCTTAATACCCTCTAAGCTGATCCTTTCAAAGGCTCCAATAATTGCATTAGTGTCATCTTCCCACTGCAAAATTCACATTGATTCTTCCCTATTTTGCTTTTTCCATGCATCAGCTACCCCTAGGCCTTATTAGCTTTACTCATCTGGCCTACTACTGACATGAGGCCCGTGGCTCTGATAGCATAGGGTTAAAATGTTTCTAAAAATCATGGGAATTGCATACAATAGATTCAGGAGGGTGGAAAGGAAGATTTGGTCTGGTAGGCCTGGGAAAGGGAACTAGGCCCTGGGAACGAATATTGAGCTTTGTTTTTTCAAGATCATGTCAAGCTGCACTGCATAATCATCATATGATAAATGATATGATTGTTAAATGTAACGATTGTTTGCTAATTGAATATGATTATTGTTTAATCATAACAAGAATCATGAGAAAGAATATTTGGGGGGGGCCTAATGAAAACTACAAGAATACATGCTTGGATAAGATCAATACATATAGTATACAATAGAACAATATGGGTTTAATAATTAATATATAGTTATATAACAAAAAGGGTATAAAAACATGTCCATCCCGGATCCATGCTGGAGTCAGATTTGGGTCTGCACCCCTGATTCCCAGAGCTCTTCAATAAAGTATCTGCATATAATCATTCTGTCATTGATTTTCAATGCTATCAGCTCTGTGCTTTCATCCAATAGTCCTGAACTACTCCAAGAACCATTTTTCATTCTTCACTTGTCTCTTTCTTATGTTCCTGCTCCCCTTTTGGATGCAAAGCCCAGCTTCTATGGACTCTTGGCTCAAACTCCTACAAACAAGTATAGGATGGTCAATGCAAGCAGGGCTCTGGCAGCAAGTACAGGAATCACAGCCCCTGCTCTTCTCAGAGCTGTGTCTCCTGGGGGGATCAATAAGGAGCTACATCTGGTAGCAGCTGAAGCATTGAAGGTTCCTCACCCATTTCTTAGACTGAAGTCTTCTGTCCCTGTGTGCATTACATCATACCTTCTTCAACCAAACAAGTGTTCTGTTCAAATCTCAGTGTTTCCTCTGAGTTTCACATCATCTACCAGATTTTCTTCTGCTGAATGAAGCTTTAAACCACCTCATTCTTGCCACCAAATCTGGGAGTGTGTGAGAGGTGTCTGGATGTGGCTTTTGGGAACATGGTTTGGGGGTAACACTGGTGGTGCTGGGGTGATAATCTTGAAGGGTTTTTCCAAACCTGCTGATTCTGTGACTTTGGGTTGCACAGTTTCAGACACTTTCCACCATTTGTCCTTTTAAATTACCCTTCACTCTTCTTTAAGCAGCAACTGTTACACTGCTCTTTTGACAAAATCATCTAAACCTGCTGTGCAGGTGCCCTCTGTTTCAGATATTTTCCTCATTCCTCATCACCTCATATCATTTTTCAACCACTGCTCTCCTCTTTTCTGGTCCTGTGCACAGCACAGGGAGTGTTTCAGTGGGCATCATTGCTGAGGCCCCAATCCCACTCTGTTGAGACCCCTCTTTCACAGCCCAGGCCCTAAACTACCAACACAAATGTGAACTACAACCACTGGTTCATCCCCAGCCCCAGAAAGCCCATGAGGTCTAAAATTTTTGTCACTTTCCAATCATGCTGTGATTCCCAAAAATGCAAGTATTCATACAGATGAGAATTCTCTTGGGAAGAGGCATGGATGCCTGTGGGTGAAGGGGTAATTCTGATGCCAATGCACACCCATGAGGAGGCCTGTTGGCAGGACCATTCCTGCTCTGGTTGCATTGAGGATCCCCTGTGCAGTGTTTTTCCCCTCCTCAGCAGGTCTGGCTGGGAGCCTGGAGATGAGATTGTCTCACCCAGGAGCTGCAAAGCAAAGTTAACAGTGCATGGAGGCACAAGATTGAAGTTCTGAATCAATTTCCTCCATGTCAAGCTGGTCAGTTATTTTAACTGCAGTTTGCAATTACCAAATCAACACCAAAAAGCTATAAAGAGAACAGACTTAAGACCTTTATGATGCTAATTTCTGTGTCTATCAAGCCATAATTTAAAACTAGCAGCTGTGTCACAAAGATACTGCAGCAGCCTTCATTTACCAAGGAGAGAACAGAGATGGAGAGGGATCACCCCCCCAAGATGCTCAAACCAGTAAACCATGAGCTGAGCTCAGCACACACATCTCAGTTTTCTTACTCCTAAGAGCTCTAGGCCCAGGTTTTACTTCTATCTGCACACTCCAAAGCAGATAAGTCAAATTCCCCACACTGCATAATCTCATAAAACTGTTCCCCATAGTAAAGAAGGGATTGTCTTGTAGCACAACACAGGTCTTGAATCACAGAAGACACAACAGAGTTTCCCTAACAATATTTTGACAGTAATGTTACCTTTATTCATAAAGATGCTGAAACAAAGACGCAGTTGCAAGATCAGGAAACACAAAGAAAATGGGGTTTAAAGTGTAGCTCTCATTATTATTTGTAGACAGAAAGAAAAAATTACCGTAACAAATATAAGAAATATTTGCCTCATGAATATTAACATGTATGTGAAATATTATGCTGCTGGAGAAAAATCTCCTTTTAAATTAGGACAATTAAGATTACTGCATAATTGAAATAATCACGAGAAAGTGAACAAGTTTTCAAGTTGCAAGGTCATGTAATATCCAAAGGCAGCATGACAGTGCATATATCTATACAGAGATATAAAATACAGATATTTACATAATCATTGCAGGGGTGAGAGTGGCTTTTGCAAAGAGCTTTCTGAGGAAAAAAAACTTAAGACAAAGGGAATAAAACCAAGCAAGAAGAGAAAAGATACTTCTTGGAGGAAAGCAGGTGAAGGGAAGAACAATCAAACTGCTGGACAGAATTATGGACCAGAATTACCAGACCCTGCAGCCTGGCAGAGTTTATTTTATTGTCTCTGCCAATTCATCCCCCCACATACACACACAGAGCAACAGAGCCAGGCAAATGCCTGAGCAGTGTAGGTTCCTCCTCCCAGGATACTCACGTGTCCAACACACATGGACCAAAGACTGGTTTGTGGTGTGGTTTTGTTGGTTTGCTTAATATTGTGTCTCTTCTAGTAAGGTTTCTAGGTTTCTAAGAATGCTGTCTTGGAACATAATTCACAACTGAAATGGTGTAGATACAAACCAATGACAGGTTATTGCTGCTGCAGCTACCTGGCCTCCCACAAAACACCCAGGACACTGCACCACATGCCAGCAGGTACAGCTCCAATTCTTGTCTTCTGCACATCAGCACTTGCAGGCAACCAAACCATCCGGGATTTGAATATCCACCTATGTTTTAAGAAGAATCTGCAACCCTCCAGGATCAAATTTTCCAGGCTGGACAGGGCTCTGAGCAACCTGGTCCTCTCTGCCCACAGAGAGGTTGCAATGAGAAGATCTTTAAGGTCTATTCCAACCCAAGTCAGTCCATCATTCAATGAAATCAGTGCCTCTGATACAACATATGAACAAACGAAGGAAAAAATGTGCTAAGCCTTCACAGAAGGAAGTGCAACCCTACAGCTCCCAGCTTGCACGGGTGGGATCTGTGCCATACATGAGACTACACATCTGGATCAAGAGTTAGGCAAGAATTTGGATAAACTCTTTGCACTCGGCTTGAAGCTGCTGGTGGGAGCCCAGCCAGCCCTTCTGGTTCCTGTACCTCATCCCAGAGTGAAGGAGGTGGTACCATCACAGCTCCCTTCTTAAATTTAAGTTACATTTTGCTGTTCCAATAGTGATTGAACACTTCAGACAAACTTCTCTTCCTTTAGGACAGCCCTCTATCATTCCCAGGACATTCATGAACTCCTCATCACCCAGCTCAGTTACACACACCTAAATTTACTTCTTTAGTCATCCCATCTCATGTTTCAGTGGCGTTGCAAAGGGAAAAGATATAAAACGTGAGAGTGATGCACCTTGGACTGAAACAGCAAAGTTGCACCTTCAGGACCATCCTATTTATTACTCAAACAAGGCAGCAGAGCACATGTATGACTGCTCAGGTGTGCTATGGTACACATTGCCTTGGAAGGCCTTCTGTAGTAAATTTAAGTACTGCTATCCTGCCTTTAGCCTGATTTTAGTAAGTGATTTAACTGAAGTTAGGGTTCGTAGCAGGTTCAACCATTTGAATAGGGCTTCCCCCTCCCATATCAAGAAGTAACAAGGTATGAAGAATGCCTGGTACTGCACAGCGGCTTCACCTACAGCTGTACTGTACTGCTTCCCTGCCCTAATCCATACAGAATATGTAAATTTGGGCACAAAGTGAAACAACAAAAGTGTGGTGTTTCGAAGCACAACCAGAGCTGCTTTTCATACAGACTTCTTTTTTTACAAAAAGGAAAGCTGCCCTCAGTGAAGCACTGCCCAGGTTCTGCAACCACCATACTCGGCAACGCAGGCACAGCAAGGCCTCTTCCCTCCAAATACTGAGGGGTCAAGCCCTGCACAGAGGACTGCACTCATTTATTCCTTGTCTCTGGATAACAGCCACTGCCAGTGCAGCTAGACAAACCTGCCTGTACACACCACATCCCACAAAGCACACAGAGGCCTTGATACTGTGTCTCACAAGTGTCAGGTCACCAGTAATATGAGAAATACTTTGTAGCAGGGGAAAGGAATAGAATTCCAGGGTAGTTTGGGTTGGAAGGGACCTTAAAGCCCATCCATTCCCACCCCTGCCATGGGCAGGGACACCTTCCACTATCCCAGGCTGCTCCAAGCCCCGTCCAACCTGGCCTTGGACACTGTCAGGGATCCAGGGACAGACCCAGCTTCTCTGGGAATTCCATTCCAGGGCCTCAACACCCACCCAGAAAACAATTCCTCCTCGGTATTCCATCTATCCTGCACTCTGGCAGTGGGAAGCCATTCCCTGTGTCCTGTCCCTCCATCCCTTGTCCCAAGTCCCTCTCCAGCTCTCCTGGAGCCCCTTTAGGCACTAGAAGGGGTTCTGAGGTCTCCCTGGAGCCTTTTCTTCTCCAAGCGAACACCCTCAGCTCCCCCAGTCTGGCTCCAGAGCAGAGAAACTCCAGCCCTGGAGCATCTCTGTGGCCGCCTCTGTACATGTTGCAGTAGTTACAGTAGTTTCATGTCCTTCCTGTGCTGGGAACGCCAGAACTGGATGCAGAACTTCTTCACGTGTGATCTCAAGAACAGAGTAGAGGGGCAGGGGCAAAATCAACTCCCTTGAGCTGCTGCTCACACTTCTTTTAATACAGCCCAGCACTTGTCCTTCTGTACTGCAATGGCCCCTAGTCTCTCAAGTAACAGAGCTGTGATTTGGCCTGACTGCAGAATCCAGGGCTTGACCTTGGGAACACACAGAATTGCCTAAACATACCTTTGCTCTCTCTGCTTCGTGGCAGACAAAAAATACCAATGCCTTGGACAAAAAACACCAATAAATTGCCCCCTTCCATGGCGGAAAGGAGCGTGTGACACCCTGGGTGTTCACAAATCCACATTCTCAGGAGGCCTCATGGAGGCAACAGACTAAAAAGTACCACGTGGCACCATCCCGTGTGGGTGGATGATCACAAGGGGGTGGCTGTCCCCACATTCTGCTGATGGCAGCCTTGGTGATCCAGACTCCTTGGTGCTCCATACTGAGCAGCCAGGGAAAGAGGAAGCTGCACAGCACACAGCAGGCTGGGTCAAGATGCTTTGAAAACTGCAAAACCCAACCCCTCTGCCAGCTCCTCAGACTGATCCCCCTCTTCTGCTCAAGATCAGCCATTTCCCATTCTCTGGACAGGACCCCCAGACTGGAAGCATATGGTCTCTATGCTAATTAAGGTTATCAGGCTTCCCAAATTTTTCATAGAACGCCTGCGTTCTCTCACATTCATACCCTAGCAGCAACATCCCCTCAGGGATGAAAATGTCAGGGGCAGGAGGGAGCAACAGCAAGGAGAAAAAAAGAAAATATGGTATCAACTTCTGGCATGGCAACCATTACACCTGGTAGATCAATCATTTAACAACAACTACAGCTAGGATTTATCTGTAAAACAGAATTAGCCTAAAATATATCATGTGTTGTGTTCTGCCTCACTCCACCAAAACACTGCACAGAATCCAATCAATCCAATTTTAAGAACATTTCCCTGTGAAGGGAAGTGCTATTCCCCCAGTAAACAGTTCAACCATTTACCAGCACTACTGATTTACATAATTCTTAATAGCAGCACTGCACAACCATCAAATCATTAAGGTTTGAAAAGACGCTTAGGATGAACAAGTCCAACATTTAAGATCAACCAGTACCCCCCCACCCTGTTCTCAGGTGCCACCTCCATATGTTTTTTGAACACTTCCAGGGATGAGGACTCCACAATGCCACTTCTCGCATCCCACCACCAAACAACATATTCCTCACCCCAAAGTCAAAGGGCCAACTGCCTTTAAATGCACTCTGCTCAATATGAACACACATTTACCAGCATATTGTAGGAAATTCTCCTTTCTTTCTCATAGGTATTTCTGTATATTTGTGTATAGTTCAATCCGAGTCAGTTGACAGCTCCAAACTTGTTCCAAAAGCATTTTATTTAGAAAGGCCAAATATCTGTTTCATATAGTCCATTACATCAGAACATTGTAACAATTTCATCTGCTTCAGCCTGAATAAGAAATTATTCCTCACATTCTTTTAACAGAGAAACTCATGTCAAAGAAAATAGCTTTCAGATGTTTTACAACTCTTTCATCCACAAAGGAATGCTTGGGGCTTATGAAAATATACACCTGCTCATTTGAAAACATGTCTTTCCCCCCACTGGGAGGAAACAAGAAAAGCAAAACTAATGCAAGAGTTCTGCCCTCCACACTGAAAAGGCAGCCAGGTACAGGGCCTGCTACCACAGCTGGAAAACTAAGTGAAACCATACCTTCTTTAGGGCTCAAACTGAGTCCTAAAGTTTCTGCCACGGAATAAAGCTACAAGCCCCCCACCAGGCTCTTCCAGTGCCCTCCAGCATCTTAGCTGGTCTGGAAATGTAAACCCACGGGTTCAGGATCACACTCCTTCCAACTCACCTGGAAGCCCACAGGAAATGTTGCCATGCTCCTAGAACTGAGACATGTCAATAATGCATGTCCCAGGATCATTTACACCCCTAATACGATCCTGGTACCTACTAGTCAACCGTGACACTCAGCGCAACATAAGCAGGTAATTTCACAGCAAAGAAATACTCTCAGCCATCAGCAGATTTGTATCATTAACTGATATAAGTGCAAGAGAACAGATATTTTTCCGTGGGTCTCACAGCAAAGTAATCTGTTATAGGCTGCTCTCTGCAGAGGAATAATTGAGAGACCCACAGTTTGCAATTTGGCACAAAGTCCAACTCCTATTTCAGTTGTCTTCAGCACCATTTGCTCCTATTTCCCAGTACAAGTTTCATTGCTGCAGACCTGTAGATATTCCTCCCACAAAAGGCACAGTGCAACACTGAAACACAAAAATTCAAATCACCTACTTGCCCTCTTGCAGCCTGGAGCACTTCTTTCCAAGAAGATGGGCCTCCACACAGAGAGGAGCTACCACTGCATCAAACAGCAAAACCAGCAGCTGTGAGTAACAACAGTACTGGGAAAATGCTGCTTTCCAGGATTTTCTCCTGTTCCCCTCTTAGAGCGGCATTGGCCAAGCCCCCGGAGAGAGTGGTTCCAGTGTAAGCAAGGACAGAAGAGGAGAGAACTGGAGAACAGCTCAGAATTAGCACTTTCAGTGGTTCAAACCAAAGATTTCTAAACCAGAGTCACGTCAAAACTGACGTCACAGCTGAGCCTTAATGAAAATGGAAAAACCAGGATCATTTACTTCTCTGTAACATGAGAGCACTGCTAATGGGGTGGGGGAGAGCAGTGAGACCTCGGAGACTCTGCAAGCTGATGGTCCTGGGAGCTGCAATGATCTACCTGGGGACCTGGGGACAAGTCCCCTCGAGGCTCAGGATGAGCACACCTCACAGATGGGGCTCTTGTCAGAGTCACCAAGGGGGGGGAAGATACCTGTAAGGTCACAAACCCTCTCACCAGCACCACCATCATCGCCCCCAAATCACATCCCCAAAGGCCACATCCAGACATCTCTTGAACAGTGACTCCACCAACACCCTGAGCAACTCATTCCAGTGCCTGACCACTCCTTTAGTGATTTATTTTTTTTACTAGTATCTGATATGAACATCCCCTGGTGCAACCTAAAGCCATTTCCTCTCATTCTGTCATGAGACATGGCAGAAGAGCCTGACTCCACCTCACCACAACTTCCTTTCAGGCAGTTGCAGAGATCACCAGGAACGCATTCCCCAATACTACCCAGCCAAGGTGTCAAGAGGAGCCTGGAAACCTCAGCACAGCTTGAGAAGCTAAGCAGGACAGACATCCCTGACTTCCAAATCTAGCTCAGCTAGAAAAAGTCACTGCAAAATTCATCTGCATCCCTGCTATAGCTGTTTGCTCTGGTTTTCCAGAGACACAAAGTATTTCTCAAAATAGAATGCTCAATACCACCATTCTCAAAAGCTCTTATTGATTTCTGCCCAGACTTAACAAGACATTTGACTTTCTGAAGCTGTACTTAATTTCTTTGTCGCTACATTGCCTTTCCCTGAGCTGTGGTCTCTCCTAACACTTAGCAGCAGCATTTTTCTCTCTTTCTCTCAACCACGTAAGAAGGTGGAAATGTTCCACATCTAGCATGGAGAAACATGGCTCTTCCCAATTCTTTTGCAAAGGAACATCCTGAAACAGACATAAGTAAGGAGAGAACTCACCAATAATAAGCCAGTTCTTTTAAAAGCCTATGTTTTATAGAATTCTCAAATGGTTTGGGTTGGAAGGGACCTTACAAAATCCAGTCCCACCCCTTGCCATGGCGAGGGACACCTTCCATAGACCAGGCTGTTCCAACCCAAGCAACTTTGGATAATTTCTAATTATTTCATAATCAAAGATCAGGATGTTTGTTTTTTTTTTAAGTTCCAAGATGAGAAGGGCAAAACACTGCACTCTGCCAGCACCCATAGTTTTATATAAATTACACCAACACAACTGGGGGAAAAAGTAAATGCAATCCTAAGAATTAGTCATTAAAAAAAAAAAAAAAAGCCTGTATTCAAACCATGTCTTTTAACAAACAATGTAAAAAACATGACTGACAAGTCAAACCAAGGTGTACCTCGCAGGATTTATGCTATTTTCTGCAGAGTTTCTCCAGAATCTATCCTCTAACCCAGTATTAAGAATGTGCAAATGCAAAAAGAGAGGCTTTAACATCATTTGGATCTGACATACAATGTAAGAAAGGCATCAAAATCATCCAGTGCTGGAACTGGAAGCAGAGATAGAGGGAGCAGCTGATTCTTCTTTAGTACAAATATTACAAAACTATTCTGCTCCAACTCCTACCCTCCAAAAAAACTCACAGTGGGGTAGCAAAAAGTTAAATTTAAGGTTATTTTTTATATATATTTTTCTCCAAAATAATATTTTAGTCACAAGAGATGTTACAGGGTAAAGTTATATTCTGCAAGAATAAATGAATCTGAAATTGCTTTTAAGGAATAAGTATTTGTCTGAGCCCAGAAAAGACAATACATCAAAAAAAAGAAGGCAAGCAGCCTATTTCAGGCCATTTTATCAGTGCATTTACAGATAGTTTATCCTCTTCCATTTTATTCTTCAGTTTAGACAGCATTATTCACTGTTAGTGTTAATTTAGATCCTTTTGTTTTCCTAATGTCACACAGATAAAATGAAGGTCAGGACAAATTCATGAATGTTTTAAAATCCAGAAATCCTGATGAAGTACTCACATGAAACTGCTTGATCAAAAAAAAACTAAGGGAATTTATCCTTATATACAAATACAGGATAAATTCTGCCTGTTTTCTCAGAGATGGAACATACCAGAAAGGTGCCATTGAAGGGAAAGAAACAACTTCAGGGAGGAAAAAAAGGAGAACTGTTGAACTCAGCTCTTCATTTTCTTTATGGATGAAAAAAGAGATTAAAAAGATGCTCCAGATAAAAGCAGGGGATTTCTGGCATTTAAAGAACACAAAGAGAGAGGCAATGCATCAATGCCTGAGCAGCAGAATCCCAGCAGTTCATCTTCTCCTCACTTGGGTGTTCTGTGAGTAAACAGCCAGCACAGCTGAAGGGACAACACAAAGAATTCAAGGGAGAAACACAACCGGGGCTGAGAAAATCGATACCTCCAGCACACAAGTTGTGCTACTCATTAGTCCAGAGCTGAGGTGTTAATGGTCCTTCTGACTGGTGCTTCTTGAGGGTTTTAAAAATATGGAGAAAATTAAAAGACTGTAAAATGCTCAGCTCTTGGCAGCAATAACTGAGGGAAAGCTGAGGTGTCCCAGTAAGCCTGCTGGTAACTGGTAATGAAATTTAAAGAGGAGGGATCTGCAGCTCCTGTATTCCTCAATCTGTCCTATTTGACAAGCTGGAATTGTCATCCTGGAGCAGTAATAATCCAGACGAAAGCCTGCATTTGGACACAGCAGTCAGGGAAGAGCTTTTTTAATTCAGATTTTCCCCAAAATTGTTGAGCCACCAGCATCATTCTCCATAGATAGCTCCCAGTAACAATGGGGAAAGTGAAAGTTATTTTTATGTACACTGCTTTTAAAATTTCAATTCTTTCTTCTCTCATTGGATGCAACTCTCTGGAGTAAAATTAAAATTAATCGTGATAGCCATATAATAGTCCAGGGGGAGGAACACATACCAAAACACTTCTACCCTTCAGTGGTGTTACCATTTGGAGACATTTGCTTCCATCCCCTCCTCCTCGGTATGAAGGGAAGGATGTCACCATGGCCTGTAGCAAAAGGCTGAGGTTGGAGAAAATGAGCTGTTAAACCTGAGGCCAGAAGAGCAGCAGATAGAGATGAAGTGTCTTTTCCTTACTCTGTCATATATTCGCAGAAGAGGGAAAAGCAGGGTCTTGAAAACAGAGAGTTCTGCAAAAACTGGAGGGAAACCTTATGAAGGATGCACACTTACACCAGAAACTGAGGGTACATAGGTGTTAATGAGGGCAACCACTCCGGGGAAGGAAAACTGAGCAAGTTCAAGGCATTGAAAGTGGCAGAGCCAGACCATTTCAAGACATGAATGATATAACTGGTCACAGCATAGGGAACACAGGTTTTTAGTTGGGGGGAAAAGGAGGGGGTGGGGGGAAACGAGGGAAAAAAATTCTGAACACCTATGTTTATATGCCTGTATCCCATGCACCCTGAGTTTTGGAAGGAACGACCATGCTAAAGGATGCACAGGTTAGTGAAGAACTGGCAAACGTGAGAGGAGTTCACTGCCCAAGACCCACAGGCATCCAGTGAATACAACAGCCTCTTAAAATAGTCCTCCTGAGGCAGCAATAAATAAAGCTGATGTGATGTTTCTCCCCTCATTGGAACTCTAGAGATGTATTTGGTACAACAAACTAAGGAGGGACATATTCCAGAAAAAAACCAGAACTTAAAGGACTGGTGTGAGGGGAGAGGGAGTGGAAATGCAAAGGAAAAAGCCTGGGGAAGGGCTTCAGCACAGCTCTCCTGGCCTGCAGAAAAACCCTGGGCAGTGTGAAACAGCATAGTGGGTGCTTGTCTACCCAAATAAAAAGCCATACTTGAGCTTCCTCTGGAGCTTCTAAGCTGTGCCTACCTCTGCACGATTGAGGCTCTAGAAAAGTTCATTACCCACACACCACCCCAGCTGGCTCTGCTCAAGTGAAGCCAGCAGGATCTTGCAAGAGAGCACCAGGAAAAAAGGCACAATGCCAAGTGCTGCCAATCAGCAAAAGGCTGATTCCAGTGTGAGCAGGCTTTAGCTCCATCCCCAGCCCTGACCACAAGGGACCCAGGCTGCTTTGCTGAGAGCTCAGCAGGATATTTCTAAATAGTACTGCACATGACCACAAATCAGGTGAAGGTTTCCTGCCAGGTCAGACACTCCCCAGTGCTGGCCTGTGCACTTGTGGCACCACAGCCAACACAGCCAAGCCTGCTCAGAACCAGACATGCCCTGGAAACTCTCCCGTGAGCCCAGCAGAGATGGATCTATGCCCACATCAGCAAATCCCATAGAATTATGACAAGACACTTGCACAGCTGGACTGGGTCTGCAGGTCACACCACCAGCTCAGGCTCTGCTCCACACAAAAGCATTTAAACTGCCCTGAACCAGGCAAGGCTGCAGTATAACCGGTCCTGCCTCTTTTATCCAAAAAGAGACACAGAGTTTGGGGTGGTTGGGTACAGAAGAGTTGCCCAGATTTTCCATAAAATGTCTACATTGTGCCAGCTGTTTGAAGAGAGAGGGAAGGGAGGATATCAGCTCTTCTCAGCATCTCCCTAAGCAGCACTTTGGAATCATGGAATGATTTGGGTTGAAAGGGACCTAAAAGCCCATCCAGTCCCACCCCTGCCATGGGCAGAGACACCTCCCACTATCCCTGGCTGCTCCAAGTCCCATACAACCTTGGACACTTCCAGGGATCCAGGAGCAGCCACAGCTTCTTTGGGCAACCCTCTGCCCTGTGAGGGTGGTTAGGAACTAGAAGAACTTCCTACCAATACCTGATCTAGACCTACTCTCTTTCAATTTGAATCCATTCTCCCCTGCCATATCTCTGCAGCTCCTGCTGAAGTCTCTGACAATGCTCCTCCAACCCTCAGAAGCCACACTTTCCTCACTACAAATGTTAGGGAAAATTTTTTTGGTTTAATCCTTGGGAATAGCACATTTGCATACTGCCCACACAGCTTCAAAACACTGAGTTTTTCTTTGATTTAACAAGTCCTTAAATGCAGAAAATCCTCAAGCCCCAGATGAAACCTCAGCTCACACCGCTTGACGATGCTGGGAGCAAAGCAGGTCTCACAAGAAAGAGGTTGCTCATTCTGGGAAACAACAGGCAAAAAGAAAAGCAACATAATCCCTCTCTCCAGAATATGTTGTGGAATCGAGGGACACCAAAGAGGGAAGAAAACTACTTCAGCAAAAGGACAACGCTGGCACAATAACAGATTTGAATATATGGGTCTTAAATAAGCATAAATTGTAAGAGATAGGCAGAGTAATTTGAGCAATCAGCCTTTGGCTGAGAAGAGGGAATATTACCCATGAAATGCTTTGTTTTGTGAGAGGGAATGTTCAGCCAGGCAGGCTCAATGGTCCCCTCAAGCACTGAATTCCCATGAGAATTTTAACAACAATGCCACTTGTTTATTTGAGCACTTGAAGGAAACGATTTTCTAAATGATCACTCAAGAGAGGCAGAAAGCAAACTGAGCTCACCAAGGAGTAGGGCACAGGTGATCAGAGAAGAGCCATCAGAAATGTCTCTGGAGAAACCCAGGACAGGAGGCTGGCGGATAACAAGTGATGTCTTGGAAAGACCCTGACAAGGGTTCTGTTTTAAAGGCTGTCTTGGGCCAGTGTTCTACATTTTCTTTTTCATAATCTTGTTGCACAAACAGCAGAAGATCTTGGTTTTCTTTGTTTAATTATTTTTCTTTGTTTTTTTTCTTTTTAAGCCTCCCCCCGCCCCCCCGCAAAATGCAGTTTTTTGTAAAAACAAAACAAGAAGCTAAAGCCTGCATTTTTTGAAAGAGCAGTGCATCTCTTTGAAAAAGTTAATACAACAACACTGAAAAGCAGAGATGGCACAGAACAAGACTTTGGTCCACTACCTAAGAACAAATTTGAAGAGAGAAGATCCAGTTTTTACCTCCTGCTCCTTAATTTCACCCATTTCCAAAGGAGCCAGGATGTTCATCAATCTCAGCAGATTAAAATCTAATGACCAATCTTTTGCCATTAGACATGCCTGCCTACCTTGGAATCAACATCCAGCCCTGCAGGTGAGAAGCGCTGGGTTTGTTTCTAGCAGTTCTCAAAAATAATTTTCCAGGTTCTGAGTTCCTCATTATAACTGATTTCAGAGTCCAAAATTCATTAGCTGTGCTTCACCGCCTCTCAACTGACACCATTGTACAATGCAGCCAATTCCTTGGAGCTCTGACATTTCTCCTAAATAGACAAAGGCGGTTTTTAAACTTTCTGTGAAAGGAAATATAACAGCAATGGAACAACACACTTCCTATGTTATTGCAATGGGATTGAAAAAGGGGGAAGAAAGGAAGACCTGATTATGTATCTCAAGACGTACCAGCAAAGCTCACTTTGTGCTCTTAACAAAATTTTAAGTCCGTGGCCTGCCTGAAATTATATAAGGATGGGTCATCTAAAACATCTAAATGGTTCCATGCTAACCACAGGAGAACAAGCCACTGCCAACAACTCTAGACCGTATGATCTGGAAACATATGAATGTTTAAGTAGCTCCATTGGGATGCATCTTTTTAAAGTAGAGATGCTGCTAATTCAACCTCTAAATCGACCTGACAGACATGACATTGTTACAATGCAATTGAAAACAAAATTGAATCATATACACAGTTATTAAAAAAACATACAGCAAGGCAAGGCTGGCATACAGCTCCCCAGAAAGTCTGTGGCCATCAGACTGGGGAAATATAAACATCTGAAAATAAAGCCTTATTTTATACGGCAATGTAGATTAATCCTTCTGAGCATGGTATTGGCCATGCTCAGGGCAGCTGCACTCCTTCAGTGCCTGCTTCAGATTTCACATCCGAGCTTCTATGTTTCCATGTCCTTCCTCTTTTGCATGCAACAAAAGATTTTCAGCACAGGAATGCCGCCATTTTCCATGAAAACCAATCCACTCTTGCATGCCCATGGAACACACACCCTTCTATCAGTTCTGATTTGAGCAGAACCAAAGCTGAAAGTGGCTCCACGGCTTTTAGAAGGCTCTGGAGAGCATTCAAGTACTCGCGAGTGGATATAGCCATGAAAAACAGGTAAAATGTGAAGTACTATTGGAGCTACTATTGTTCCTTGACACTGTGAGCAAGCCACTGTTCCTGGCTCATCCCTGCCACCTTTCCAAGGTCTCCAGTCAGGTCAGCAAGGGACCCTCTGGCTGAGCATCATCCACCCTCATCCTTCCCTGAGGGGTTTACAGCCTAATCCCAGGTTTCCAACTCCTTTTCAAATTCTTGAGCCCCACAGCCTTATCCAAAACTATACCACCACCAAGCAGCATGCTATTCCCAGCCCTGCACAATTCCTTTTAGCAACAAGGGGTCCATGACCAGACAATCTGTTGGATAATGCCACAGAAACTGCCACCAATTCATGGATTAAAACCTTTTCCCCACCCCTCCAGAAGACTGAACTAGTTGTAGCCAGCCTGGAGAACACAACCAATTTATTACAGTGATTGTTTCTTGCCGGCTCCCTTCTCCAATCCCTCTCACTGCTTCCAGCAGAATGTTAACTCCGAAAAAACAGAGCAGTGGGGAAAAGGAAACAGTGTGCCTACAGATGTGAATGTCATGTAAATGTCAAACCTCCTGTTAAAATTTGATCAGGAGACCAAGCGAAAGGGAAAGAGCGTTTCTGTGAGTAAACCAGCACATTAACAAGAGTTTCAGCCTGTCTGCTCACAAAGGGACCTCAGTGATAGATTTCATTATTCTTAATTTCCCATGCAATATTAAGATGCAATTGATTTTGCTAAAAGATCATATATAGCAGTACAAGTGCAAGCAAATGTTGACAAGATTAATCTACATCAATCTTAAACCAAAAATCTTTGTGTGTCTTTTCTATAACTGCACTTAATAAAAAATAAAAGAAAAAATAATTTATTTTGGACTACAAATAAAGGCCCTCTACTTAGAAAGACCTGGAGATGTTCCTCAGGGACTCTCCCTGTGCTGAATGACCTCATTTCTGTCGTTTCAGGACCCTGGACATCTCCCAGACTACCGCAAGTATTCCAAAAGCAAGGTGAAGACCTTACCGACACAGGGAAAGAGATATATGTGTATAGAGACAGGAGCACAGCATTAGATTAGATTGGATTTTAGGAAGGAATTGTTGCTGGATAGGCCCTGGCACAGGGTGCCCAGAGAAGCTGTGGCTGCCCCTGGATCCCTCGAAGTGTCCAAGGCCAGGTTGGATGGGCTTTGGGGCCACCTGGGATAGTGGAAGGTGGCCCCAGCCCATGGCAGGGGTGGCACTGGATGGGTTTTTAGGTCCCTTCCAACCCAAACCAGTCTGGGATTCCATGAACTGTAGCTGTTTGTTTTAGCAGCAAGTGAAACACTAGCTTCACTCTAAAACACAAAAATGGAAGAATTCTACAGCAACATTCAGGTTGCAAATTCAGGATTAGAAAAGTTTTCCAGTTACATGACACCTTCTCTTCAGCTTTCCATGTCCCCACCAAATCACCACCTCCTCTCAGCACATAGGAACTAACTCTGGCACAACCAATTTTTGAATTATTTCCACACAGCCTCATTTCTGAATTATTTTCAAACCAGCCCAACAATTGCCTTGAACCAATCCCTTTCTATCCAAAAAGTGCCCACTTTTATCAGATGTGCGTGAGTCAAAAGATTGCATTCATTTTGCAGTAGCCTTAGCATCACAGTTACCTGTTGTAACAGCAAAACAGCCTGCTCATTTCTTCCACAGGAGTTATACAAGGATATCCTTGGAAAGAACTTGGAATTTCATGCCCTCAATGACATCCTCTGTGGCTGGAAGCCCAAGCCATAAACTTGTCACTATCCTGAAAATTGTGGGAGGGCAAGAGGACATAACATCCATATTTCTGATGGATGAATCCCTTTAGTTTGAGACTCCCTTAGTAGTTGGAAGACATTTTTTTTTTTTTTTGGAATCTGCCTTCAAAGATATTAGAATACAAACATTGTCAAAGACTCTAAGGGAGATCATTGTAACCATTCCCCTCCCTTCCCAGAAAAAAAGAGAGTTTTAAAGGGATTTCAATAATCCTCTGCCCTTTCCCTTCAATGAGGCAATACAGGCACTGTCTTCCACTGCTTCACTGCTGTTTGAAGTTATAATCAGGAAGAAATAAAGCCAAAAGGAAAGCAGGTTGCAGTGCCAGTGGACAAAGCTTCCATCTATAATGAATTTAATGAGCAGCCTGATTCGTCTATTCAGTAGCTTCAGTCCCCCCAGCTTCCTTTCCATTCCCTTCCCAGATGAAAAAAGGCCACAATGGCGGCCAGCTTTCCTATTCTGCTGTAGCTGCCATATTGCTGAACTCTTCTCATCTGCAGAAACCTCTGGATAAATCCAGAGCAACTGCAGAAAGGAGAAACGCCATCCACCAAGAGCCTCTCCCCTCTCTCTCTTCTGCTTCCAGAGGGGGCTGCCAGGTACAAGGACACCACAGAAGCTGTTGGGGAATTCCTAGGGACTGTGCACTCTCCTACTCCAACTGTGTTTTCACAGTATTTCATTCCCTGGAGTTTTTCAAAACACAAAGTGATTTTTGAGCCCCGTGGTTCACCAAAGCTGTTTATCCTTAAAAACCAAAACCACCTGAAACTCACCAAGTGCATTTATCCAGATCTTCCTCAAGTATAAGGACTTATGCAAATAACCTTGTTTCACATGAAATGTTAAAAGATTATTTTTTTCTAAACTGCAAGTTTTATTCCAATGAAAAACACTGCTCTCAGAAAGTAACAAAATTGTGAAAAAGTAGTAAAGGAAGGCTGCCAAAGAAGATTATAATCTGTTCTATGATTGATTTGGGCACCTAAAAAGTAAAAAGTCCAAGAACTTAAGTAAAATGATAGTTCTGGAAAGCTCCTTGACTATCAAAACTGCAGCAAGTTCATTATTATGAAAAAATTCGTTCTGGTGGACATCTCAGTAACAGAGTCCAGACTGCTCTTAAGAGATTTAAAGATTCTATTTGTGAATGTTAAATAACTTGAAGTTCCATAAGCAAAATGGATTCAGAAACCAGTCAGTGCTTCTTTGAATTTAACTTGTGCTCACACATCTATCTCCCTCCCCTTTCTTTGACAGGAACTGAAAAAAAAAAAAAAAAAAAAAAAAATCAATGGCAATCTATTTCTGCATCAAGTTGTTCATTTTTCCTTGTCATACACGTGGCACTGAAGTGTCACAACCTAATTCCATTAGAGTGTGAGTTTCGTTTCTAGTTTGCACTCATTCTAGATGCAACAATTAAAATTAAATACACCATATTCTAATTACTCCCACTGTGCTGCCTCACAAACAGTTTCCTCAAATTTGCAATCTCTGTTTGCAGACAAGAGCAGAGAAGAAAGCCCCAAATTATTTTGAATTGTTGAACACACCACCAGAAACCAAAGCCTCCCAAGTTACCTCAAGCTTACATATTACCCAAGTGTAAAAACTGGAAGAAAAAACCCAAAAAACTTCATAAGCTATCAATTCAATTTGCTTTGTGAAGCACAGTTCTGTTCAGGAGAGAATCTTGGGAATAAGGATCTGCCATAGTACTCAAGAATGTAACCTTGGAGTGCAGCCACACTCACATATTTGTTGTTTAGAGGAAACACTCAAAAAAATTAAATGGAAGCTCAATCAAAACCACATCAACGATGTTTCCCTCTTCTCCTACTCCCAAAAGGCCATAATGGATTTCTCCTTTGAGAAAAAGATGCCTTTTTTCCACAGTCATGATAATAATCATCATCATAGAATTCTGGTTGGAAAAGACCTCCAAGATCAAAATCCAGCTGCCAATCTAGCCCTGCCAAGCCCACTTCCAACCCATACTCCAAGTGCCACCTGCCCATTGCTGTAAAACCCATCCCTGAAGTTTGAGCAGCTCCTGTGATGGGAGCAGGGAAAGGGGTCTTTATATGACTGGGGAAACACCGCTGCAAACAGGCCAAGTTCACACCAAGATCTGCAAGGAGGGAGCACAAAGCTGCCTGATGTCATCCCAGCAATGTTTGGAACTGCCAGTCCAAGGAATATCCTGATATTTCAGTAGAAGTGTTGGCTTTGAATTATGCTGTTTCCCATAACATGGATATCAGAGAAATGTGGAGTTATACACTCACATGGTGCTAGGAGATGGTAAAATGCTCATAATATCTATTAGAGTATTCCCATGGGGTAGCTCCCAACACACCCAGACCATCAGATTACAGGAGTTCTCTTCCTCTTGACAAAATCAACCATGGAATCGCCCAGTGGAAGACAGCACCCACTGAGAGAGGAACACTGCTTCTCCAGATATAGAGGGGGAAACTGAAAATATTGCAATCAGCCATTCAAATTACTCTTCACACTGGGATTAGCATTCATGTTTTTGCCAAAAGCACCACATGAAATGCGATGTAACAGATTGCAGTCGTATATCTCATGCAAAAGAAAAAAAAAAAAAATCACCAAAACCCTCAAATGGCTGGACACTGAACCGGAATTTGAATGGGAAACAGAGGAACATTTTAATCTGTTCAAAATACGTGAGAAGGAACCACGTGAATGAAGTAAATACAGCAATCAGCACATGGATGAAGTGAATGCAATAACCTGGCTGTGCAGGAAGCCTCCCCAGTTATAATAAGAAGTTTGGAAAATGGATATATAGCACCAACCCTTATCACACACCCCTCCCAGATCCTCAGGCACTACTATTTACACCTTCCTTCTTACAACCTGGGCTGTAAGCCATTAAATACAGAATTATTTGGGTTGGTTTTAAGTAGAAATGTGTGCTAATGTGCACTTCTGGAAAAACAAAGCTATTTTAGCCACACATTCTTATCCAAATCTGTCTGCCCAGCCACCAAATTAATAACAAGCACTGGTACAAGTAGTGGCTGTATGTTTGTCTCTCACTAATTAAATCACTTCAACCAGAGCAGCATTTCAGTTCTTAAACATAATCTTTACTTTAGAAAGGACTCACTACTCTAAGATGGCTCCTCAAAATGCTTTACCAGGAGTATTTTTCTCCTTGCATCTTTTCCAAACTGCTCCCAGAAATCTTTCCACCAGCTTTAATCAGTCAGCTTTGCCTTTTTACTTCACTTTCTTTTCTCAATACCTCAAATGGTTTGTTCGGGTTAGAAAATGAAGCGTATGAACTAAATTAAAAAAAAAATAAGGGAGCACTTCAGTGACAGAAAATAGCTGCAGCCTTTGTGGCACTTCCCTTTGAACCTCCCTCTGCTGCTTTTTTCCTTGCCCTTCAGACTGCACTATTCCAGGGAATTTATTTGAACCAGAACTGTCTTTTTCTGTGTTGCAGGTCATTGTTTGATGACAGACAAAACAAGCTGGAGAAGGACAGAAGTCCATGGCCCTTCCTCAGGCAAACATCCAGGACACGCAAGCTTGATTTGTTTGAAGTTACAAGGAAAACTGGGAGAAAGTCCAGGATTCCTCTGTTCACCTTTAGGCTAAGACTGCAATCTTGATGCCACCAATGCAAATTCCTACTGGAGTGTTATTTCCCAGTGGTCATTCCCAGTATGAGCCAGCACAGCTTGGGCAAGGGTTTCATCCACAGGGTGGGAGAGCCTGACTGGCACCTGGCTCATCCCAGCTCTGCTGTCACTGCAGCTGCAGCTTCCTAACTGAGGGCCACCACTTGTCTCTTTGGGCCTCTAATTGCTCTCCAAAGCCCTTGCAAGAGGCTCCCAGCAGAGACAAAGTTCCTCTGATGCAGCCAAAACAAACAAACAACTATTAACACCTTCCCCTGCCTTTCCCATACAGACAGGGAGTCTCCCTTGCTCATCCCAATTCAGCAGTGCTGGGGTTTGCTGCACCCTGGAACCTCTAAGGTAGCTCCTTAACATTTTATGGCTGCTCTGGATACCTGTAAGCATCCAAGGCCAGGTTGGACGGGGCTTGGAGGTCTCTTCCAACTCAGACCATTTTGGGTTTCACCAAGGATTGAGGGCAATCACACTGACAAGGCCAAATTTTTGCCAACAGGGGAATCCAGAGGGATACAAGGCAACTGCAGCCCCACTCCAGCTGTAGATCACCCTTCTCCCTATTGGCTTTCCCTTCCCAGTTGAATCCGTGGAGAACACCATTCTCCCTCTCACACACAAAGCTAAGGGGCTGTAAGGAGGTCAGATCACTAGATTTATATGTACAAACCAGACACTTTTAAGTGACCTTAGCTCTTCCTTCAGAGGTTTGTCACCAGCCATCAGAACTATTTGTTCTCCCTTCTTTGGAGCTACAGCTTGATAGAAGTCCAGCCAGATATGCAGTGGCCCAAGAACAGCCCGTCATCCTAACCCTAACAGCTCAGGAGCATCTCAAGCCACTGCCAGGGGATCACACCCACTTCCCGAACTGCCAAAAACAAACCACTTCCCACTACTGCTGAGTTAGTACTGATTGTCAAGACTCTTGCAATAAATCACCTAAGCATGCAAAGCTGCAGGAGCATCTCCTCTCCCAGAAGCCTGCTCTGCTGTGCTTGCACAAGCTTTTTAAGCACTCAATGTGTCTTCCCCCAGAAGACTTCACATCAACAAATGCATCACATAGAATCCTCTGGTAGCAGCAAAATTAATATATACCTGCAAGGCACTTTTTTCCCTTCATCAATCAGTTGATTAGTTATTTTTAATTAAAACAGCAAGCTCTGATTACAGGATTTTGAGCAATAATCCTTGCCACTTTTAAGTATGGTTTTCTGAGGTTCAGACACTGAATTGATGAACTATTAATAGGACAGAACAAGCAAACTTGGGTTTAATTGTCAAGCAGTGTTTTGGCTTGATCCAGATTTCAAGCTTCCACTATTCAGTTACCCCTCTGCATGTTTCAAGTATCAAAAAGTAAATAATAATTGGCTAACAGATCAGTTTTCATCTGTGCACTGAGTTTAAGAGAAAAACAGCTGGTTCACACATAAAACCCCCAAAGTTTCATTTTGGCAGAAGTCTGTTAAGTTTACTTCAAGCTTGGATGAATAATATCCAAAAACAACCTTCACAGGTAAAAAGGTTATCTTTGCCAAACCCATGGTTTTATATGACTTACTGTTAAAACTGAACTAAGACCCGATTTTACTTTCCTATTTTTAGATTTCGCTGCTTGGCTGGACACAAGCCCATATGCAGACACAAATATATAAAAAAAACTAAACCAACAACAACAACAACCAAAAAACAAAAAAGGAAAGCTACTGATCATGTTATTTTCCTGTTTAAGAGCAATTGCACTAAGGCCTAATTGCTACCAGAAGTTTACTAAAGACATGAAAGGAAAAGCGGAAAGCTACTGGTTTTATTTTCTTCACCTGCTTGCTAACCACGAGCAGAGTAGCAGAGTTTTAACAACTTATGTCCCTCCTTTGAAGCTGTTAACGAAGTACTTAAATCCCAGGGTTCAGGGATAAATCTCCATGGATTTCAAGCTGCTAAGCCATGGGAAGAAGGAAAGCAGCAGCAAGCGAGGGAGATCACTTTTTAAGGGTGTGTCCCACCAAGTAAAACTGTGGTTCCTGAAGTGTCCAGGGGCCAGTAGCAATACATAAAGAACTTATGGAAGTTTATTTTGCAAATTGAGGAAAAATAACTCAAGCCAAGTTCTAACTCCTGTCTGATATCCATGCTCTTCTGTCAGGCCTGGCAAAGCTCTGTATCCCCAAATCAGCCCTGTAGTAGCTTCTGAAGTGCAAAGCTTCAGTCTACAGCAGATGTCCATCCAGCACTGCAGTGGAGCTGCTTCAAACAGCCACAAATCCCAAGCTATCCCACACATCTATATCATGGATACACAGCAACAACTCAACACTTTGTGCTTCTATTTCTGTACAGAAAATCAGAGCTCAGATCTGAGAAGCTTATTTACGCAGCTGATATGATGCTTCATTGATGAAGGAATGAGTGATAACCATGGTCTCACAAAGCTGACTGAACCTCTTCATCTGCAAAATGCACACTGAACTAGCACCTACTTTTGAAACTATTTAGCAGGTTGCTCTACAAACGACTCCTATTTTGTCAGAGGAATTAGATACTCTTATACTTTTCCAGATATGTGCACATGTCACTCGGAAGTTACAGAAAAAAGATATGAAAGTCTGCACACGAAACTTTGAATAAAAACATGAGCAAGCCTGATTTAAGTGTCCCTTTACCTGTCCACGGTCATTCCCTTGAAAATTAAACATATGTCACAGTCACTGTGCCTTCCAGATGGTGACATAAGGGGGCCTGTCACATCCACAGCAGCTGTAGCAAGAGGGGAGAGCCAGTAGTCCCTGATTTAGGAGTAACCTGCCTCAAATTTCGCGAAGTTTTGACACACCAGAAAGTTGAAAGCGGGGTGGGAGTCTGCTGTAGGTGCCGAGTTACGCATGTGACAAGGCTGTCACTCCTGCAGCAATGCCAGCATGTTCCCGTTGCCCCTTCGGGCGCTGGGAAAAGCACCCTCATGCCCATTCCGTGACCCATGCAGCTCAGACTCTGCTGGGAGGCAGGAGAGCGCATCTCTGAGAGAACTGAATTTGGAAAAGTTACACAGCAGGAACAGTTTGCATTCATCCCCAGCTTGTTACGTGGGATCTCGAGAACATTTGCTTTACCACTCCAGCTATACAGTCTAATTTTATTTTTAAATGTCTTTTTTTCCTCGGTTTCCACTCATCTGAGAGCATAACTGTTCTCAGTCGAAGTGAGAAACGTATTTGCTTAACAAGCAGACAGCCCAAAGAGCAGTCTGAGAAATTTATATGTCACGAACCTCCCCCCGTCGGGTGTGGGTGGGAGCAGACACGGAAATGTTTCCACCTTAACTTTTGATGATGGGAGTGGGAGCAACCCGCCTTGCAAACACAGGGGCTTCCCCCCACACCTCAGCGGGGCCCAAATGAGTCAACGGGAATTAGTGTGCATCCAAAAACCCCTTCGACTACCACACCCCTCCCTCTGAATTAACATCCAATCATCATTAATGGCCACTGCCGAAACACGCAGAGGGGCTGGAAAGCCGGCATCTGTCTCTCCCGGCGTGTGCCCCCTGATTACATCACCCACACCTCTGTCTTGCTCTTCCCAAGGTAATCTCACTTCTCAGGCTCCAGCCCCCACGGCTGACCTCACCGTACATCCCTCAAGTTCGCACAACATTTCAAACACAGGACTCGTATCAGCCACAGGGATAGATAAAATCACTGGGGCGTGTAAAAGGCAGGCAGCAGAGTCGCATCACCTGCTAGGAGCCGGGCACTGAGGCTAGCCTGCTGATTCCTGCCATAATCCCACTCCCAAAGCGTTCCCGGGGCTTTCCGAGCCCGAGAAGGTGTCTCTCCGCAGCTTTGCGGTTGCAAAGCAAGGAGCTTCCCGTCTCCCCTCCGCAGGGCTCCCCTGATGCCTGAACGGATGAGGCACTCGGGAAAAGGCAGCAGGGAAGGCACCCAGCACCACTCCACTTCCCCCAAAGGAGCTCGGAAATGAGATGGAGCAGCAGTCTCTCCCGCGCCAAATATTACAGAGGCGGAATACTAACGGGTTCCTTTATTTTACCTATTGCCATATGCAGATATTAAAGTCTGAGCGCTGCATTTCTGCCACTACTGGCCTTTACAAATTAACCCTGCATCTCAAAGCGACACCACAAGAGTTGAGGTCACCGTCTTTCCTCTGCTTGGCGACAGGGACCGATGGGGAAGGGGTGGAAGAGATGGGTATTTGTTCTCGCTGGAGGAGGCTCTCCCGGCTCCGGCCGCGGAGCTCTACCCTCGCCCCAGCGGGGTGGGAGCCTCCGGGCTGAGGCAGCCCGAGGAGCCGCTATAGGCAGGTCCAGCATCCCCCCGACCTGCGCATCCCTCGGTCGTTCCCGACTTACCCCATTCCGCCGGGAAACTTTCGGAGGCGACGGGCAGTGGGACGGGCCGGGCCCTGTGGCAGCGGAGGCCCGCGGGGTCCGTGCGGGCGCGGGGGCAGCGGCGGCGCCGCTCCGCCCGCCGGGGCCAGCGCGGCTGCGGCGGTGCCTACGCAGAGGCGGGGGGAGCGCGGGAGCGGGGCCGCCGCTGCCCCCCCGGCGCGGCCGCGGCTCCCGGCGCGGGGAAAGCGCTGCTGCGCTGCGGAGCCGCTGCTCGTGCCCGCCTCCCCGCATCGGCAAAAGGGAAAAAAAAAAAAAAAAAAAAAAGAACGGAGGGAGGGAGGAGGGGGGCAGAAACAAGACAGCAAACGTTCGCGAGGTCTCCAGGCATCCCTGCCTCGGCAGCCGGTCCTCCGCCGCTGCTCCTCCAGGATAGCACAGCCAACTCCCCGGCAGCCCCACCGCCCGACTTGTTTCCCGGCTACGGGCGCAGCTAGGGCAGGCAGCGCACGGCAGAGCGGGGCAGGGGCTCCGGGTGCGCTCTTCCCTCCCTCCCGCCGCGGCTGCGCTGCTCTCCCACCCCGCACTCCCCGCCCTGCCCGAGCGGGAGATGCTCCGCGGGGTCGGGGAAGGAACCTCCGGCAAAACCACTCTCGGCACTTACTGAGCCCAACTCCGGAACGGCGCGCACCCAACTGCCGAGGCTGTGTTTGCTGCTGATGCCTGATCCCCAAATGCCACCTGTAGGCCTGTTTCCTCTGAGGCTCAGCGTCTCGGCTGCCACGCATCTGAATTCGGTGTGCGAAGTTTCAGGTGGCGAATCAACACCGCGGGGACCTGTTGGCTGCCCGGTGCGCACAGCGGGGTCAGCCCCGCCGCTGGCTCCCGCGGCTCCCCGAGAACACCCGGCACTAACCTGGGCCAATCTCACTCAATGCTGGAGCACGAGAGACCCCGAGGGGGCAAACCTCCAGGTGCTACCGTAAAGCAGCACAAACCTTCATTTCCTAACAAACAAGCTCCGCGTTAATTCAGCCATCTGTGGCCGATACAAGGGAAGGACCCCTCACAAGTGAGCGGCAGCAAAAGCGCTGCTGGCTTCAAACACAAATGTTCAGCTCTTCACCCCCAGCCGCTCCGCTCATCTCCAAGCCGGAATAGGACTGGCTCTCTCTCTCTCTCCTGGAAGAGAGCTTTTCCTTAGCTAAATGAATATAAAATGCGAATTTGACCGTTTAATTACCCCAAACTCCCCTCCCCTCTTGCCTTCAAACCCCTTTATTGGGTTTACCTGTGCTCCTCCCTCACACTTCTGCGAGAAACTCCATCAGCAAAACCACCAGCACACCTATCTGTAAAACCTTTTAAAAAGGAAAATAATCACCCCTGACCTTTCACGTGAAGATGACCATGTAAATCTCGGGTGTTTCAATATCCTCTCAAATCCAAACATCAACGTAGAATTAGGAGCCACACATTTACTGCACGGAAGCTGAGTAAAATCTGTTCTTCCTCAAATATTTTCAGAGGACCCTGCTAATTCCTTTGGAATCCTAATAACCAATCCCAGCCTTCAGAAAGACTCTCATTGGATTTCCAGAGTCCCGATGAGCTCTAACACTCCGAGTCAAAGAGCACAGAGGGAAGCGGGATGCTGCCAAGTAGCCTACAGTCAAGTGCACCTCCCTTGGACGGCACCAAGTAGCAGCACCCACCGATCAGAGACCCTCACTGCGGTCGCCCTCCGCGCTCGTGGCCCCAGGCTGCGGTCAGGAGCGACTGGGGCGAGTGGCTTCGGGAGAGTGGCTCTGCTCCCTCCGCACCCGCTCAGCGAGCGGGGCCACAGCTCCCGCGGCCTCACTGTTACGGTACGGGTCTCCCGTGCTATCCCATCTCACTCCCCGGTGCCCCGCGTCCTCACCTCGGCCTCGGCTGCCTCCGCCTTGCCCCCCTCGGGAGCGGCTCAGAGCCGCTCTCGCCAAATGCGGGCCGAGTGTGCCCCCGCCGCGGCTCGGAGGGACGGCGAACTGCAGCCGCGGACACCGGCCGCTTACCCTTCTTCCCTCCCTCCTGCCCGATTCGGCACCCCCGGCTCGTCCATCAGCTCCTCCCTTGGCGGACACCACCCCCTCTTCCTCACCTCTGAGCTCCCCGCTGACTCCGCGCACCTGAGGAGGTTTGACTTGCTAGGGAGGAAAAAATACCCGCAAACTCTACTGAAACAGGGAGGAACTGCGGCGCGCCGGACTCCGTGTGGACTCCGACAGCGGGTTTGGCTCGGGGATGCTGGTGCGGGAATGGGGGGGAAGTGAACAGGGGGGATTTCCGTGAAGTAAAAATTAATATTAATTACAGCGACTGAAGGGGAAATATTGTGTGTCCCGGTGCTGGCATAGAGTCAGCTCATTAGCAGAAGTAGTGTTTAGGCTTCCAGCAGTTGTCCTTGCACATTTGTCTTTACAAACGAGACACTTGTAAAGATCCTCGTGCACTTCAATAGAGGCCCACAAGCTTCCTTGTTAATTTGTTTTAAATATAAACATTTCCTGAATATGTGAGCTTTGCAGGCTTAATGGGAGATTTTTGGTGAACTATCTGATTAAAAATCTCAAACAGGCAGGATCAGCAGCCTGTGTAATCGGGGACTTAGCCATTGTTCATTTCTTACTTCAATATTTATGAACACTACACATACACTGAAACTTCTCCTACCTCTGCCCCCAAAGCTTATAAGCTTAAGCCCAGATCAGTGCAGTAGCCCAGGCCAGACTCCTCCGCTCAGAACAGGATGCAAAGAACAATTATTTAACAATAAAACCCCAAGAAGACTGAGGTTGGCTGAAGATGCCAAATCCCAAGCCTGTTGCTGCTGTTGTTCCCACCACAGCTGCTCACATGAAGACACAAACAGGGCTCGGAAAACGAATTCTGCCCAGTTGGCTGCCCTGCCACCTAAAGAAAAGTTCACCAAGTTCCTCTTAGCCTTGCAGCAACTTCACTTGACCCAGTTCAACTCACTAAATCAGCAGAAAACTCACCAGGCAGCAAAAGAGCATTTCCTTCACCTTTAACAAGCCAAGGGGGATCACTGAGGAGTCAGATAAGCATTGATGAGCAGACCTTGCAGGTAGTACAGGACCATCCCCTTCAACTGCCTGTTGTTCTTACACACTTGCTCAGCTACCTTGTGACCCCTTCTTCTCAATTTCACCTGTGTAAATCCAGATTAAATCCCTCAGCTGAACCTGAGGCCAGAATTTCTTCCTTCACCTCCTCTGAAGGCAAAAACAAAAGTAATTTTGATTCAGATGGAGTCTTCTTATGTTCTTCTCCCATACAAAAGTGATTGAGAGCAGGGATTTTAACTCCTGTGGTACCCAGGTGCTCTACAGGTACACTGTAAATGTTTGAATGGCAATGTGCACTTTGCAAATCAGCTCATAGCTCATGCCTCAGCATCATTTGTAAGAACACAGGTGAATGAAAACCTCTCTTCTCTTACTTCCCTTCCCTTATGCTTCTTAAACATCCAAATTCTTCAAATTAATTCCTAGAAAAAGGAAAGGAAGCAGAAGGAGGTTAAGCATGAGAGCAATGCTGCTCAGCATCCAAGATGTTGCACTGCCCAGGTATTTCTCCCCACCACCATTAAATGAGTCATAGAGATTCTAGAAGAGAATCTTCTTTGCTTATACAAAGAAGACCAACAGATCTGAGAGCTCAGGAGCTTCTGTGCTAATGCAGAATTCAGTAGCGTTTGTCAGAGTGCACAATCATATTTGAAAAGTAATGCTTTTAATTAGAGAAGAATTTAATTTCTACTTCAAAATTTGGTGGATGATTTTAATAAGGGAGTAGGAATTACAAGCAAAAGTGTCAAGACTCCATTAATCAAATATTTACATATATTTAAATGACTCTGCCATTTACTTAATCTTAAAATTCAGAGTGAAAGAGCAGAATTGCCAGTGTTTGTTTAAGTATGGCTACATTCACTAAGCTCATGCCTTAAGCCTCTACTTAATCTGTTTTACTACTCAGAATAATTGCAAACAGGGTGATAACTTCTATAACATCCCTACCTTTTCTTCTCTTTCAAAGAACAGTTAATCACAGGAAGAATGTGCAGAGGCATTTGCAAAGTTCTGATTTTTCTTTTTCAAAGGCCAGCTGAACTGAGAATTTGTTCAAGGATCAATGTGCATTTTATATGAATACAATTAAAGTTGTGAATATCATTCCCCAAAGCCCCAAATTAAGTTTTTCTAATCCATCATCTCCTGTGAGTATTGAAATGGATGGGAATTTTATTGATTTCAGTGGAAGCAGGTGCAGCTCCTTCATGTGCTGGTCCATCTCAGGCCATCTGTACCTATATGAGTGTGACAAGTACACTGTGTGTGGTGTAGATCTGTACCTCAATACAACCCACAATATCCTGCACATGGAAAAGATATTAATTCCACTTGTTATTGGGGGTAATTATAGCCAGTATCTCACATACATAAATTTATTTACATTTACTTCAAATTTAGTTAACAACAGAGATACAAACAAACCAAACAAATGCTGTAAATGCTGCAAATCATTTGCAGATGAAAGGTTGGCACCCAGAACCTGCTTTTGTCCCCATGTCCAGATATGCATCCCACTCGTCATTAATTTGGGGAACGCTGAGTGACCACACTGCCCATCGATTTCATTTGCAGCTCTGAGTGCTCAGCACTTCTCCACATTTAGCCTGAGGGTGCAAGAGATGAGACAGCAAATGGCCAGAAAAGCTGTTTTGGATGAAGGGCTTGCTCAGCAACATGCAGAGCCTGCAGCAAAAACAGGGATAGGGAATTCTTCTCATCCACCTGCCCCCAGCATAGGTGAGCCTTTCTCTTTCAGCAATCTTCTGTGTTATTCTCTTCTCCAGGCACCTTGGGAATTCCACAAGAGCTGGGAATCTTCCTGAAGCACAGTCAGGTGCACTTACCCCGGTCCATAAGAAAGCTGGCAGAGAGTTTAGTGCTGCAGTTAAAGGTGATACCCCAATATCAGAACCAGTGAGGTTGGAAAAGCCCTCCAAGATCACCAACCCAAGTCCACTCCAGTTGTGGTGACTCCACCACTTCCTTGGGCAGCCTTTCCAGTATGTAACCACCCTTTTGGTAAAGGAATTTTCCCTAATGTCCAACCTGAGCCTCCCCTGGCACAGCCTGAGGCCGTTTCCCCTTGTCCTGTCCCTGTTCCCTGGCAGCAGAGCCCGACCCCCCCTGGCTGTCCCCTCCTGTCAGGGAGTTGTGCAGAGCCAGAAGGTTCCCCCTGAACCTCCTTTTCTCCAGGCTGAGCCCCTTTCCCAGCTCCCTCAGCCCCTCCTGGGGTTCCAATCCCTTCCCCCCAGCTCTGTTTCCCTTCCCTGGAAGGAAAGCTCCTCCAGGGCTCTCTGGCTGGGAGGGGCCTGAACTGACACTCAGTTTGAGGTCTCTCCCCAGTTCCCAGAAATGCTGAATTAAAAGGTGACACCATATCTAGCTTTTCATAACTTTTGAGTGCCTGACACTGCAACTGAAGCCACCCATAATCCAAGAAAACCACCACAAAGAGGAGAAGGCTGCTGTATTCCAGTCTTTTCTTCAATGAGAACAAAGGGAAAGAGATCCCAACAGTTCCCAGTCACCTTCCACCCAGTGTGCTCAGACCACACAAGGAACTGCATCTCCTGCCAAAGAGAGGAGACTTTTATCTTGACTGGGAAGTGGAGTATTAAGGGGATTTTTTTTGTTCACTTACTAGAATTGGTGAGGCAATATTGCATTGCAAGTCCAACGTAGCCCAAATCCTTTCTCAGCATTCTCTGAGGAGCCCACGTCCCTGCCAGTGCCACCTGTCATGATCCACAGTGGCACAGTGTGCCAGGCTACACCATATATGTTTTGACAAACTGCCAGTGTTTCACTAAGAAATCAAGAGCTAAAAAGGGAAATTAGCAAGTTTACATCTCAGCCAAAACTGAACAGAATTTCATAGAGCAAGAAATGCTTTTCTCTAGTTCTGGAGGTGTTTTTCCCTGCAAAGTTCCAAAGACTCACAGAAAACAACATAGGTCCTTCAACCTCTAAAAAACATGGTATAAGTCTCTTACCAGGATAAATCCTAGTAATCTGAAATAAACACACTCTGCTCAGAAAGCATCATGGCTTAAAACAGAAAATGAGACTGGTTAATAGAAAACATAAAGCCTTTTTTACCAGGAAGAACATATTTATGGCTCTTAATAAGCACAGAACACAGTTCAGCTTTTCCAAACTGGGATACTGCACAGATGAAAGGTTTGGAAAACTCATCTCACATGGGATGCACTTCACTTGGAGCTTCTGATCCCTGTCCCAGAAAAAGGGCTGATTTACATCACTGACCATTACTTCTCTGTAGAGCCTGGGGACAGATGTCAGAATCAGGTGGACTTTTTGGAGCGTTGACACTAATAAGGATTCTGTTCCTATGCACAGGAAATCCTGAAGAGCTGAACATCTCTGACTAGTACTACAGCTAATAACAGCTAAGGATAATCAGCAGCTCCCAGAACACACTCAGCAGCTTTTGTTACAGCATAGTTGTGAACACATTCATCAAGAGTGATTACACCTCACCAGTAACTAAATTACAAAGCCCAAACACAAATCAAGGGTGAGCACAATAGCAACAACAGTTGAAATGCCACCAAATGAATATATTCTCCAAAGTCAATAAAAGTTTTGTCCTTGCATCATTTCACTCAACTGGGAGCTCTGCTGTATCTATGGTTTATAAACACTTTTGAATAGCTTTTTTAATTATCTGCTTGCAAATAAAACAAAGAACTTGGGAAAATATTAATCCTTGTTTACTTAATATTTTGAAATTTCTATTCAGTATCTTAGAAAAATGTCTAGAAACTCTCGTGATCCACTACTGAGATAACAATTTCCGTGCACATGGCAGGGGGTTGAAATTAGCTTCTTTTAAAGGTTCCTTTTATCCAAAACTATTCTGTTTCTATCATTTCAAATTTCTTTTGACTTCTCTGTTAGCAAACCCAAAGGGAGGTAGGTTGAGGTTAGGGAAGGAACTCACATTCATGTCTCCCGTACCTTTAAATGCAGCATGTTAGGGGTTATATTCCTTTTCTTTTGTCCTTTCTTACCTATAGAATTTTTCCCATAAATTGCTAAGAAACGCTGACTACTGGGCACTTATGGGTACTTAAGAAAACAAAAGAAGTGGCCAAACTCAGGGGGAAAGAGGGCATCTGGTTGCATTCTCTCTCATCTGGGGAGTTCCTCTCCGAAGGACAGAGATACCACGGGATTTCGGGCAGGAAAAGGAAGGCTGGGGCAGCTGCTAGCTCTCCCGCTCTGCGGCTTCAGAAGAGGACTCTCGCAGCAGCTGTTGCTTGGGGAAAGAAAATCGCCATAACCCAGCAGCTTCTTCTTATTCTTCTTGTTGTTGTTGTTCTTCTTCTCCTTCTCCTTCTCCTTCTCCTTCTCCTTCTCCTTCTCCTTCTCCTTCTCCTTCTTCCGTGGGGTGAGCCTCTGCCCGTGAGAGCAGTCGCTGACGCGGGGCCGCCTTATCACTTATCTCACTAAAAGAGGGACCTATCACCATCTGCTAGGATGCCCGGGAATCCTGAACCCCCCATCCCTGCCCTGATCGGAGCCGGCCGGCGCTGCTCTGGGTTTCTCTGCGCTGCAGTCCCGCACCCTCTGCCCTGCCGGGACATCCCCCAGTTCCAGCAACAGCTGCTGATACATCTCGTCCACCAGCCCGGGATTTTTGCTGATTCCTGACATTCCAGTTTAGTGCTCTTCAGAGTTCTACAGGGGCATCGGGATTGACTGCTCCACGGCTTTGTGAAGTAAAGCCTCTCCTCCCTCCTGTCCTGTCTCGGCCGAGAAAGCTGTCATGGGGTCCCTGGTTCTGTTTGTTATTAATTCCATAGTTGTTGTTTGTTTGCCTTGTTATACATACTAGTAAAGAATTGTTATTCCTATCCTCATATCTTTGCCTGAGAGCCCCTTAATTTCAAAATAATAATAATTGGGAGGGAGGGGGTTTCCATTCTCCATTCCAAAGGAGGCTCCTGCCTTCCCTAGCAGTCTTTCAAACCGAGACACAGCACAAGTTCTCCGAGTTGTGACGCGTGAACAATAATGAATGCAAATTTAAAATGCATATTTTATTCACTGAATGAGAATTTACTTCAGTGTAACCAAAATATCATTGCTTCTCATAATCAGAAGAGTCCTATACAAACTGAAAAGAGAGAATTTAGCTCATTATAATCATAGAATCATAGACAGGTTTGGACTGGAAAGGTTCCTACAGCTGCCACGGGCAGAGACACCTTCCACTATCCCAGGGTGGTCCAAGTCCCAGTGTTCAGCCTGGCCTTGGACACTTCCAGGGATCCAGGGGCAGTCACGGCTTTCCTGGGCACCCTGTGCCACGGCCTGCCCACCCTCCCAGGAAACAATTCCTTCCCAATATCCCATCTATGTCTGCCCTCTGGCAGTGGGAAGCCATTGCACCTTTTCCTAGCACTCCAGACCCTTGCAAAGAGTCTCTCTCTGTCTTTCTTGTAGCTTTTTCAGGTACTGGAAGGTCAAAATTAACTTCAGTAAGAAGGTGCAAGCAGGTGCATCCTCACTGCTGCAAAGCTCCAGGGAAAACCATAGGCAGTCTCAGCTCATTATACAGGGCTGTCGTGGCATGCATGGCTCCTTTGAGGAGGTAGGCTATCCTCTCCTCCCAAAACTAAAATACATGAATGGTTAAAAAGCGCATCCTCCAGGTGGACAAGGCTGTCCTTATGTGCTGGTGAAGGAAATTAAAATAAACCATTACTAAACCTAAAAATAAACCATTACCATGGTACCATAGCACCAAATCATGGCCAGGGTTTCCCAAAAAATACAGTCAAATCATAGAATCCCAGAATAATTTGCATGGGAAGGGACGTTAAAGCCCATCCAGTCCCACCCCCCAGCATGGTCAGGGACACCTTCCACCATCCGGGCTTGTTCCAAGCCCTGTCCAACCTGGCCTTGGACGCTTTCAGAGATTCAGGGGCAGTCACAGCTTTTCTGGGCAACCTGCTCTCAGTATCTTCCTATTTTGATGTGACAATATGAAGCTACAAAAGAAATCATATCTTTGTAATCTTTGCACATGTTTGCAATCTTTGTATTTCTGTGTTGAAGTAGAACAAAAAAAGGGTTGACCTACGCTTGCTGAGTTCCACATGAAGCCATCTGTGTTTAGTCCCAAGTTAAGGAATAGTTCATAAAATCCTACAACAGTGTCAGGATGGCAGCAATCTTCATTCCCTTATTCCCTAGGGACACTTCAGCCTAGGGCGCAGTGCCTGGTGCTGGGGAAACCTGAAACAATATCAGATTCTGTGTGTGCCAAAAAGGATCGAAGCTGAGGAACCTCTGAGCTGGGAGAAGAGTCCCCTGGGCTAGTGTTGTGGACTGCACATCCAGCACCATTCAGACAGAGCCCTCACCCCCAACATGGCAGAGAGCACAACTGGGAATAAAGTCAAGCTGTAACTCTACTGGAATTTCTGGTCTAACAGAGGGCTGAAAGTCAGGGAAGTGACTTTCCCAGATGTGAAACACAGAGCTATAAAAGGTCTAACAGATACAGGACAACTCTTTGAAATGGACAAATAGGTATCTCATTAAAGTTGAAATGGTTTCCAAAAATATCCCGCTAAAGAGATCATCAAAGCCACTTTGGCAGTAGCTGTAAATGTCACACAACAACTTCTAGGTAGCTGTTGAGGACAGGAGGGGGACACTGCCTTAGCCACTGGCAGAAGCAACAGAGGAACCAGAATATAATATTTGCAAATGGATTCCTGCCAGCCCCATAGAGCTAATAACCTTTACTCTGAGCAAGATGTAACATTTAATGGTCCAAATGGTGAGTGCTCTTCTGGGGACTTCTTCCCATAGCCTGAGGAAGAAGAGCAGCAGTTGGAACTTATCACACCCTTCCCAAATATGCCAGCTACTCCAGTCCACTCCAGCCTTTCTTTAACCACACTCCCTAAGTGTCTTCCATAATTACATCTCAGCTATTAAATGCTGACCACCCTTGACACAGACACTAGAAACACAACCCATGGCATTTTCCCATTAGAGACTGATGGTCAGTTTGGTGCTAATCTATGTTTGCATCAGTATTGAACAAGCAATAGTCTCACTGAAGTTATGATTGATTTATGTGGGCACCACAGAGATAAGAGCCCAAACCAAATATCTAAACAGGCCATTTATTTTTCTTAATAATGAGGAAAATAGGTGGGATTTTAGGTGGATACAACAATTTAAAAAATTAATTAATTTTTGAAACTAGTTTTGACTGCTTGAAGAATCTTTTATCACCACCACTGACAACTGATTACGTCCCTGAAGGACCTTTATTAAAGAATCTTCTCAAACTATACTCACTGTCATTGTCCCTAAGGCCTACAGGGCTGGCAGGTATATTTGTGGCACTTGGGTATTTGCAGCAGAGGAAGATGGATTTTCAATGCTATGAGATTGACCTTTGAAGACTTATATGAGATATTGATGGGTTACAAAGCTGGACTGACAAAAAGAATTGAGTAAATCCTGACTAACTCAAGTGTTAGTGTCTCATCAATGCAGTGAGGTGCTTGGACAAGCTCAATTTGAATCATCAGCTCATCCTGCCTCAGGTAAGGTTGGACTGGCAGATATTGTTAGGGAACAGCTGTTCCCATGCATTTCTTTTACAGACAAATTAGCTGGAAAATCTGCCTCTGTTTAGCACAGATAGAAAAATATTTACACAGACCATGGAGCCTTCTGTACCTTACAGGGCTTAGGAGCCTAAAAATGCAGTGCAAGTTGTTGTCTCTATCTACCTATATGAATCATCTACATCTAGACATGGAAGTGTTGGTGGGGCTGGGGAGCTCTTTTTTTTTTTATGTGTTTGCAATGAAATCAGACCGAATACCTCGAATTTTAGCCTTAGTAAGACATTACATGACTGATTCAACTCAGCAAGGTGGTGTAAATATCGTCATAATTTCTGGTCTCCCCCCATAAAAGAAAGAGCAGGCAATGATACAGAAATTAATCTTACCACAGAAATAATGAAGGAAGAATAGCAAGCTGGGAAGATTTAGCTAAAAGAAAAGGCAAATACAGGGAAAACAAAGCTACAAAAGCTAATGAATGATGTGAGAACAGAATTAGTCATTGCAAGATACCGTTCCTGTAGCAAGGGATGACTGGAAGCAACTCATGTGGAAGTGGTATAAGACAACAACACTATACAACTAAATTAACCCGAAGATCTCACAGCTGAAAAACATTCCTGAAAAGCATTTGGCCAGTTCTTTTGCTCAGGTTACATTTCCATGGGAATGGAGTCACATAAACTCATAAAAATACTGCAAACATGAGGACACACTTCTTCAGGCTCCAGGATGAAATAACCCATGTACAACCAAGCAGAAGGTCGAGAATGGACAAATTACCCAGAGCAGGGCTTTCTGCATCACTCTTAAAGACATCTGAGCCAGCAAACTATCTGAGACAGGATACTGGGCATGTGTTAAAGTAATCACAATTACCAAATTTTTGATTATTTGAGCCCGTAAGGAGAAGTACCTGAACTGTGATATAAAAGCAGGCATATTCACTGGGAAACTTCCTCCTCCCTCCATGTTATTATACTTCAGAGGTAAAGCACATTACCCTATTTATTTTTGAAATTAAGCAGAACATTTACACTGTGCTGATGTAATATCCCCCACTGCAGTGCTAAACAATGAGCACAGCACCAGCCCAAAATTAAATAGGGTGCATGATGAGGCTTGGAAGTTGGATAATTGGGAAGAACCACTCAAAATCAGAAAAACAAACTGAAAAGTCAATTAAAAAAACCCAAAACACAATAGGGATTCAAAATTTAGAGAAACATGTTATCATCAAAAGTGCTCTACTGCACTGGTAAGCTCTTAGTTAATTGACTGTTTTGTTAAGGTTCATTAAAGGCTGGTGTTGTAGCCAATAAATCTGGTTGGACAGCTAAAATTCTGTTTTATTTCTCAAGAGTCAGAAATTTCAGCCCAGAACAGATTCTTTTCAGCCTGTGATGCCTGGAATTGTGTTTATTGCTTTCAGTCATCAGCTATTTTTGGGTTTACTATTTCAGTTATTTTAATCACTAAGTACTATAGCCGTGCTCTACACACTGGAAATATCTGTACAACATTCCTGTAACCTGCTGGGGCCACAGAGATCACAGCTACAGTTTCTCTATTTGGAGCATTTAAGTTATGTTACAGTAATTTAACATCCTGTTCTCATCCGAACTTTTCAGCTCTGTCTCTAGAATTCAAATACTTTGTAGGACTCGTTATGTTTCACTCTGTGTGGCAGTGTGAAATTCTTTTCTATTCAGAAATGGGATGTTTTATTAGGAGGAGCAAATCCTGTCAACTTTTAGCAACATACTCATGAATTTCAATGGAATTAGGCACGTAAATATTGAAATTAAGTTTATGATATGTAATTTCCCCATAACTATGGCTAAGCATTTAATAATTATTAATAATCCCCCACAGAAAATTAAGGTAGTATTAGGTTTTACAAAGTATAGTCTGTATATATATTTATCAAAATCTAGTTTATTGAGCATGGTAAATCAATAGAAGCATTTATAATCCACTAAAAGTGTATATAGAAATATCTGAATAAAAAATAATATCTAAGAAGGAGTAAAATAATCAGCAGTGTTCCAAAGTCCATGGAGACAGAAAAGAAACAGACTTGGGCAGGATATATGTTCCATCTGTCAGGTCCTTTTTATCCCATTTTAAAGCTGTCCGTCCCAGTTGGGCACAGTGAACACAAAAATCTCTCTCTCATCCTCAGAGAAGTTTATGTTAATCAAATACCAATGTATTGACACTGTTGATCAAGTTTCTGGCACACCTGAGATGCTGCCTGGAACAGGTATCATCAACACCTGTTTGAGTATGAGGCCTTTTGGAATATCTTATTAAAATAAATTCTGGACAGGAGTCAGTATTTCCCAGGACTCCAGGCCACCTTCCACTGTTCTGATTAACACTCCCCATTTGACCAAATAAAGCTTCTAATACCCATTTACATTCTTCCCAGACTGAAAGCTAACACACCTCAAGGATATTTTTTTACTGAGGTCTCTCTGTTTAGGGCAAAACTAAATTTTGCTTGTCTAATGAAGAATGGCAACTGAGTGATGACATGCAAATACATCAAGTGCAACTCCCTGGACTGGGTGAGTATCTGGAGCCAAACACCTTTATCAATTACCTCTGAACCCCAGGGTTGAAAATCAGCAAAATAATTTACCTGCTGAACTCAATCTTTGAGAAATTCAGCTACTTTATAATAATTTCTCTTTTTGCATTGCCTGAACAGAAATCTCTTGCACTAGAGCTGTTGATTTTCTTCCTTGCAGCTGTTCTCTAAATCGTGCTCATTTTTCTGACTGGTAGGGGAGCAAGCTATGCCCCTGTTCTGCAGGGGGAGAGGTTAATTTTAGCCCTCATAATCCCAAACACTCCTTGGCCTTCTCCAGGCTGCCATCGCGCTGTAAGAAGCTGGAATTAACCTGCACACCTCCCGAGCTTCACAGCAGCCCATCTGAAAATGACACTGGAGGCCTTGGCTTGGTTACTGGCAGTCAGAACAGCTTAGGACACAGCCAAAGGTGATCCAGACACATGAGGAACCCCTGAGGAAGGTATTTTCCTGCTCATGCTGAGCATTTCAGTGATCAGATTCTTCCATGTGTGTCTTCATGCCCTAGGTTCTTTATGATCTGTCAGTTGCAGATTATACTCACTGCAGAAGGGATGAAGGAGTAGTCCCCAGTTTTAGGGCTGTGCAGACAGAAACAGAAAATCCTGTTAAAAAATAAAAAATGACCCCTGAATTCTGACAGTCTCATAGCTGACCTAAGACGCAAAATATCCTGATTTTGGAGAATGCTGTCATCATCACATCATCAGCATGTAACAGCTCCAACTTCATCTTACACTGCTTTGGCTTGTTCCAGACAGGACTCCAACAGCTCTTCTGTTTTCATTAATCCACTGCATCTTATGATCTCCTTTTTCTTCCAGTTTCAAAGTCTTCCAGCTATTTTGGGGCTTGGCAGTGTACCTTTAGTGTGGAAAACTCCATTAAAGGGAAAATTAGGGGAAATTTTCCTTTTTCCCTAAATAAATGAAACTATAACATGTTCTGAATGAAGTCTGTATTTTCAAATTAGCCAGTACAATAATCAACCCAATACTGAGCATTGGCATTAAAGAAATTAATTCAGAATATTTTTTTGTACGTTCAGACACGCTGCCAGCTATACTTACCTAGGCAGGGAAAGGCAGTGTGGGAAACTCTATGACCTAGAAATACTAAACGCCAATCTTTTAATTTAGAAGAGAATTGGGGTCCATACTGAGCTGTGCAGTTGCATCTCTGTTCTGCAGCTGAATACTTGGAGCAACAACTAAAGACAAGAGCAGTTTTCTTAAACAACAGAGGTACTATCTCCAGTCCTGGAGTGTAACTTCTATCTTTTCCTGGTAAAGCACTGAAATAGCAATTGCCTACTTAAAAAATCAAGTTGATGTCTCTACATTCCACTTCCTGTCATGGGCAGGGGCATTTTCCACTACCCCAAGTTGCTCCAAGCCGCATCCAATCTGGCTTTGGACACTTCCAGAGGTGGGCAGTCTCAGCTTCTCTGGGCATCCCGTGCCAGGCCCTCCCCACCCTCCTTCACAGGGAATAAATTATTCCTAATGTGCAGTCTAAACCTACTCTCAGTTTGAATTCACTCCCTTCCTGTGCTGTCACTCCATGCCCTGCCCAAGCTCCATCTTTCTTGTAGGCTTTCTCCACAGAACCATTGAGGCTGGAAAAGCCCTCCCAGCCCATGGAGCCCAAGCTGTGCCCGATGCCCACCTTGTCCCCAGCCCAGAGCACTGAGTGCCACCTCCAGCCCTTCCTTGGACACCTCCAGGGATGGGCACTCCAAACCTCCCTGGGCAGCCCCTGCCAAGGCCTGAGCACCCTTTCCATGGAGAAATTCCTCCTGCTCTCCAACCTGAGCCTCCCCTGGCACAGCTTGAGGCCGTTTCCCCTTGTCCTGTCCCTGTTCCCTGAGAGAGGAGGCCAACCCCCAATACCTTTCCCAATCTCTTCAGGCACTGGAAGGCCACAGTTAGGTCACCCCAAAGCTTCTCTTCTCCAGATTGAACAATCCAAATTTTCCAGCATTTCCTCAGAGCAGAATTGCTCCATCCCTCTGATCATCTGGATTTGCTCCAACAGGTCCATTCATGTCCTTCCTGTGCTGGGGACTTCAGTGCTAAAGGAACAATATCAGTTTTAAATGGAAATCTGCCACTGTTGGTTTATTTTTAACACATCACACTCATAGGCAAGACCTATAAGCAGCAGAAAATGGACTGAAGAAGTGAAGACTGTAAGAGAAAAAGAGAGAATAACAAAAAAAAAGGACTTGGCCAGTGAGCATGAAACCCAGAAATTATTAAGAGCCATCTTTTATTCACAAAGGATGCTAGGGTTTTTAAGACTGAAGGTCCAAGGCAGTAACTTAGCACATTTTAAAACTGTCTATACCAATGGGTATTACAGTAAATTACTGCCATTTCAAAATACAATGTGTGCACCTACCTATGTGATTACTCATAAAATGTTGTATTCTAACCTAAACCAAATTTATCAAATTTTATTAGGTCATAAATATAGGTATATTTATATTTATAAATTACTTGGCTGGTTTTTTCAGGAAAGAATTATTCAGGACATGCCGTATAGTGTGATATACAAAAGCAGCAAGGCCATAGCAATGTGTGTTTCTGGCAAAATACAATAACAATGTATAGACAGGGAAATAAAACTCTTGTATTTACTATTAATGTTCTCCCCTCTACATTGACTATCAATCATCAAGGCATTAACATCACTCAAGAAATGGTATGCTGTGAGAAAATTATGGTAATTCATTCTATAATCCATATTTCTATGAATACATGAAAAATGGCACCAATTTAGGTGGGTTCCCTCCCTTCTGCCTAGAAAATTTGATGGGTTATTTTCAGGAGAGAAATCTATACTGCCTTGAAAATGTGTAACTAAATTCACACTGAATGAATAATCTTCCATTGATGTGCCCCCTCCCCCCCAACACATTCCTGAGTTTTCCAAATGCACTTTACAAATGGATTTGCTAAGTACTTGCCTTACAGGAGTCATTTCCAGCTCCTCAGGGGAGAGAGACAACAGAAGTTTGCTACACACAACAGCAACATGCAGGAGTTAGTGAGGAGCGAGAGAAAGAAGGATCCTTTGGAATTGTCAAGGGCGTTTGAAGTGTACAGCATACAAATAGGACCCAAATCAGTAAGCTAATATTCTTCAATTACTTAGCCTGTGTAACAGCAACACAGAAAAGCCAAATATATCCTTTTTTCATCTTTTATAGGATTATGCAAAAGTTAGAAACAGGGAAGATGTGAAGCAACTTCTGGAAAACAAGATAGAAATGGCCTTCAAGATGCTACCCCAAGTTTTGTTGGAATTCTAGATCATCTCTCACTCAGAGGATGCTTGGACAAAGTGCTTAATGGAACCCTTCTTCCTTTGGTAAGGATTTTTGGAGGCTTCACAGTTGGGCACAGGGAGACTTTAGTTCCACTAAAAAGCATTTGATGAGATAATCTGGACTAAAGTAGAACTTTGGGTATGGCAATAGAGCTCTCTTACTCTTTCCATTTCTGTCTGAGAGCTTTCAAGCACACTCCTGGCAATACATCAGTTTTAACTGCACACTCTGTGTGAAGGAAAAACTCCCCCTTCCCAGCAGTTTATGGACAAACAGGTCAAATCATTCACTGGGACACACTTTAAAGGATACCTGTGACTGACTGGGAATTTTGCTTGTGTTTATGCAGAGTTATTTCCCCCTAGAAGAAAGGAGAATCCCAGAGTAGTTTGGGTAGGAAGTGACCTTAAAGCTTATCCTGTTCCACCTCCTGCCATGAGCAGGGACACCTTCCACTATCTCAGCTTGCCCCAAGCCTCATCCAGCCTGGCCTTGGACACTTCCAGGGATCCAGGAGCAGCCACAACTTCTCTGGGCACCCTGTGCCACGGCCTGCCCACCCCTCCCGGGAACAATTCCTTCCCAATATCCCATCTATCTCTGCCCTCTGGAAGTGGGAAGCCATTCCCCCTTTTCCTGACACTTCATCCTTTGTCTCAGGCCCCTCTCCAGCTCTCCTGAAGTCTCTTTAGGCCCGGGAAGGGCTCTGAGCTCTCCCTGGATCCTTCTCTTCTCCAGGTGAACACCCCCAGCTCTCCCAGCCTGGCTCCAGAGCAGAGGGGCTCCAGCCCTGGAGCATCTCCAAGGCCTCTTCTGGATTGGCTCAAACAGGTTAACTTCTTCCATATGTTGAGGCTCCACGCTGGACAGTCCTCCAGGTGGAGACATTTTGTGAGTTCTGGCACAGCTACAGCCTTGTGGTTTCTATTTCTCTTTGGAGGGTGCACCACACCCTTATAATTTACATCACCGGAGTGACTGAGGAGTCATGGCTGAGCTGACAACTCTCTCCACACAGGATAACCACAGTAGAAGTTCCTTCAAGGCCTCCAGAGCCCTTCACAGCACAGCAGTACCTTGGGGGGATTCTTTAAGGAAAACATCTCCACTTTTAAATTGGAAGTATTTAAACACTTTAATTGCTTCTCCAGATTCAGTGTTCTCTCCGGCCTTTTTGCTCCATCTCCCTGCTCCAAGTGATGCTCCTGTGTGTGCACATGCAGAGGGGGGTAACAGGGGAAGGGTTTTCTGGGAGAGCCCACTGGACATCCAGCTGGTCCTCCCACTTTTCCTGCCTCAGCTGTGTGGAGACCAGGACTGGGTACTAAGAAGCCAAATCTAGTAAATTTCAGCAGAAGGAACATGGCTGGACAGGAAAATACCAAAGATTTTAAGGTGTGTTTATTTGCTGTACACTTGAAATGAAGACAGGTTTGTCAGATAATGTAGTATTTTCAAGCAATTAAAAAAGAAAAATCGGTCTCACAAAATTTTTTTTTTCTTCAAATGCAGCCTGAGCTGTATTTCTTCTGTCCCCACAATTTCTTGGGAATCTTTATTTTGATTTAAATATACAATATTAAAGCAGCACTTCAGAATTTTTCTGCCTCCATAAGTTGTTCATATGTTCTTTTGTGGTTTTTAGAAGGCTCATTTTAAAAATGAAAAAATCAAACTTCAGTATTTTTCCCCCATTGGGTTTGGCTAATGCAAACCAGCTGATATTACTGTAATATGTTGAGCTCATTTTGCAATTTGATATGAAATCTGAAAAAATACACAAAATTGAAATATGCCATTAACCCGATTCAAGCTTTGCTCATACTCACTAGATATTTTACTGGTATTTTCCTGAAAAAGGATCTTTGTTTTCCTTATTGCAATAGATGTTATTGAAACATCTATCAGGAAGCCTTTTTTTGGGTAACAGAGAAATAATAGCAAATAATGCAGTAAAAAGTCTGTCGGATATATACTGCATTTTAAACACTTCTGTATCTCCTTCATTTCCTTTCTAACAACTCCACTTTAACTTTTGTGAAATGAAAAAAAAAAAAAAATTAAAAATTGAGAGGCACAGCTGCCTTGGGTACAGACCTGGACAGTCATATGTTTGATCTGGTCAGTCAGAGTGGACATGACAAATGCACACCTGGAAAAGGAGTTCAAGTCTGCTCATTCTGCAATTTAACTTCTCAGGTTTTGGCCACAGAACTTCCCTCTGCCTCTACAAAATTGTTGCCCTTATCCAGCAGTGCCATAACTCCAGCTCAGCTGGTGGAAGTGGCCCAGTCAAGAACCCCTGCAATGCCCAGCCTAGGCATTCCTACAGCTCAGTCCTGGGAGGAGCAAGGCTTGGCCACCTATGAAATACAGGAAATCTGCCTAAAAACAACATACATGTTCAATGGCAATTTTCAGGCACTGGCCCCACTCCTGTTAAAGTCCAGAACTGGAGCAGGATGCTCTGCCTAGAGTAGGGCCAGAACAACTCCAGCAATGTCCCATTTTCAGAGCTGTCAGTGGCAGACAGAGAAGTGGACATCATCCTCGGTTGGGGACAAATAAAGCTGAAAGCAGCTTGAATCATCAATCCTAAAGTTAAACATCCTGATAGTGAGCTGAAGATGTGGCAGGCCTGATAAAAGAAGAAAGAAGTGATGCCACCAATAACTTATCTAAATCTACTGACTGACAGAGCTAAGCTGGGGATACCTGACTGACCGAAGGTTTCTTTACACTGCAGAAATGCAGACCCGCCTTTTAATGGGAGGATCTTCTAATCAACCCCTTCCTGGGGTGTGTGTGGAATTCCTCCCTGGAATGAGGATATCCCTCAAGGTTACTCCTGCAGGTTGAGCCAGAGAGATGTGCCCACAGTCCTCAGTCTGGGTGAGTGACATCAGTCTCTACCTAATAATTGTTTTTGTTGGCTTTAATATCATTGTGTCAATATTGTCTTAACAATAGTGCACTGTGCTGATAGTTATAGTTCCTGTACTGTGCAGTAAATTATTTCGATTAACATCTTTTGGTCTAATCATTATCATATCATATCAATCATTATCATAACATATCATAATACTTAGACTTTTTTCCTTTTAAAAGCAACATCTTTCATTTGCTGTAATAGAAGTACTGGCATACCAGGCTAATGACTGCAATTCTAAATGACTATACACATGTACCATTATCATGAACAAGCAAATATTGATTCGCAGAGAATAGAAACAGTTCAATAAAATATTCTTCAGGATCAGTAATAAGGAAATTCCAATAAAAATTAATTCTTTTAAGGATAATTTATTAAATATATACTTGCTTATTTTAAGCTCGTTTGGCAATTTGCTTCCCAAGCAGCAAAATTGAACAAAGTTAATTTTTTTTACAGTAATGTCAACCAGTATCAGAAGACAGATCAGATGGGTTTTTGGCAGTCAAAACCCTCCTTTGAGAAATTATAAAGAACAAACATATTTTGGCAGATGGGACTACAACATCTCCCACGGGCAGAACTTGGGTACTTTTTGTGAGGTTAAACATTCACTGTTTCAGAAAAGAGTAAATTATTTTCCTGTGTGTTCCTTTTGCCTGCCACCCACCCACATCCCTCACTATAAACAGCAGAAGTATGCAGGGGTGGTGGTGCAGAGATAGCCACATGCAAATTCTACGCACATCCAGCAAAAGGATCTAGGAAATCTAGGAAATATTCCAGAAAATCTTCTAGAAAACTTTTCATGAAAGACTTTGGTGGACAGAGAGATAAAAGGGGACATTCTAGCACAGGAAGGGTCCTGAGGCAGAGAGGTGGATGTGGGACACTGGAAGGAGGGGGTGTTGTACAGGCTCAGAGAGACAAGCGAATGCTCCAGAGTCCAGTGTATGGTCCAGAAATAAAACCTAGACAAGTTTTTAAATGTGATTACACCCACAGAATCACATAATCATCAAGGCTGGAAGAGACCTTCCAGATCATGCAGTCCAACCATCCACCCAGCACTGCCAGTGGACCCCTAAACCACATCACCCAGTGACAGATTGAGACACCTCTTGGGCATCTCCAGGAGTGGTGACTCCATCACTTCCCTGAGCAGCCCCTTCTGATGCCTGACACCCAGACAGTGAAAACTGGGTTTTTTAATATCCAATCTGAATCACCCCTGTCTCAGCTTAAGGCCCATTCCTCTGCTCCTCTCACTGAAGGCACAGCAAAAGAGACAGGCTTCACCTCACTCCACCCTCCTGTCAGGGAGTTTGGAGAGTGATGAGGTGCCCCCTGAGCCTCCTCCAGATTAAAAAGCTCCCTCAGCTGTTCATCAGACTTGTTTTCTAGACCCTTCATGAGCTTTGTTGCCCTTCACTGGACACCCTCCAGAATCACAAAATCCTTTTTTAAAATGAGGGGCCCAGAACTGGATGTGGCATTTGAGGTGTGGCCTCACAGTACATGGGGACAGTCACTGCCCTGGTCCAGCTGGCCACACTATTCCTTATACAGGTCAAGATGCTCTTGGCCTTCTTGGCCTCCTGAGCTCACTGTTGCCTCGTGTCCAGCTGCTGTTGACCCTCAGGGCCCATAGATTTGTGAGTGTCTAATTGGAAGAGCAGGTCACCAACCATCTCCTAGATTCCGGGATATACTCAAGTCCCTGTCACTAACTTCTAGCTCTGGGGGCTGGGTATCTTGAAGACAAATGGTCCTGATATTGAAGATTGAGGCAAATAAGGCATTAAGTACCTCTGCCTTTTGCTCATCCCCTGTCACTGTACTCCCCTCTGCATTCAACAATGAGCAAGACTCTCCTTGACTGTGCTTTTGCTGTCAAAGGCATTTATAGAAACTTTTTTTATTGTTTTAACTGCAAGCCAAACCAAGTTCTAGTTGGGTTTTGGCCCTTCTAATCTTCTCCCTACACAATCTTCCAACATCTTTATGGTCCTCCCAAGTTGCCTGACCCTTTTTCCAGAGTCAATAGATTCTCTTTTTTCTCAATGTTCCAGCCCAAGCTCTCTGTTTAACCAGACTGGTCTTTTTCCCTGATAACTTGTCTTTCTACACATGGGGACAGCCTTCTTCCGAATATTTAACAATTCCTTTTTAAAGCACATTCAGCCTTCCTGGGCTCCTTTGCCTTTCAGGACTAAATCCAAAGGAACCCTGTCAATCTTTCTGTACACTGGGCACTTCAACCCACAACCTGGCTAAGGGGATCTAGTGTTTTTTTTTATTTTGCTTTTCGAAAAAACCTTAATGCAAATAAGTAACTTCCTATGAAAACCTGCAATAAACCTTACATCCTAATGTCTAAAAGAACTTTCAAATTTTAATTTCACAGAGTTGTACAGTTCCAGCTGAAAATCCACAAAATCACACAGAGAAGTAACTTACACAGATTTCTTCCAGAGGTAATCAGCACATGCTTGTATCACATAGAAAATATAAAAACTGACATTTTCAGATGGGAAGTACATTTCTGTCGCTGAGAAGCATGTTCCAGAATTCAGGACAGCTTCTTTCTTTTCGTTGGAACTCTGTCCTTAGTTGTCCTATCAACCTCAAGGAAATTCAAGTTACAGCTCTTCTGCTCACGTGGGAATACGAATTTCCAAACTACAATCTTCCTCCCAAAAACAAACTCTCCCTCACTAGAGGTAAGATATTTTACTAGGCATGACAGAAAGCCTCTTAAGTCCACTGCCCTTGTTGACGAACCATTCCAAGGAACAAACTGTGTCCAGGGAATAAAAGAGCATTCCAGAAGTCTGTCATTTACAGATGGCTCCAGGGATTGCTGTTGTCTCCATGTGTCATGATTTATTGTTTAATCACTTAGCACTGGCAGCTTCTGGAAGACAATAACATTAAAGGGCACAGGTTAACTTGTACAGTGTTGCCAAACACTTTTTATACTGCTGAAACTTTTGTTAAATGTGTAATTCCTTTTGAGCTTGTAAATGTCAAGAGTTTAGGACTCCTATACTACAGCCTGTGCAGCAGCTGGGAAAAGTATCAGCTGGATCCCCATTTAGCAAAATTAAAGCCTTGTAATTCACTAGGTGATAGATAAAATACATAAAATATTAATTTTATTATATGCAACAGCTCAAAGTGATGTTACATTTTTCTTAAAATCTAAACACTGGCAATTTTGAGAAGAGAAAACCTGTATTGCAGAACTTTCAGTAATCAGTGTGGAACTCTTCTGGAGTTTATTGGTATTTCACTAAGCTGGATGTAGTGAACTGAGCAGAAACGTGAGCAACCTTGAAAATAGTCTGTGAATCTCCTCCTGGAGATTAAGATCACACATAAACTTTAAGGACAATTGCATTAGCAAGCAAATAGTAAGTCAGAGTCAGTTTAAAAAGCCTTTCATTTTGAGCGTAAAACCAGCCACAGGGTAGAGTTATGGCTGAGAACACAGGACCTGCCATTTCACACACACCCATCTTTAACCTGAACTCACTGGATGGGAAAAAAGTTCTGCTGAAACCAAGAACTTAATCAGCAGGGGAAGGTGGAAGAAATCCCTTGCCATTGCTCAAGACCTCCTTGGGAGAAGTGTGTTAAACTTATGTTTTCCAGAGATGGGTGGATGACACAGAACTTTTTTTCTTTTTAAACAAGCAAGTTGACACCCCTTGGTCACCTTCAAACCTTAAAATATCCTTCTGCCTCACAGTTTAAATACAGCTTCTCAACTGTTCCCATGACAGAACACTTACACTTGATCATCTTGTGTTTGCCTTGATCTAGTTTTGATCTCATCCAAACACTGTGACTCATGAGGAAACCAGGCCAAAGCTCCTGGAATGGGCTAGCTCAGACAAGCCCAGGCACAGGCCTCCAGCCATGGTACAAAGCCAGGAAAAGGGATGGGCATTCAGCACATGTTCAAGGCACAGCTAAACCCTTAATGAGCTCTAGCAAAGGTTTTTACACTTTTCAACCTTCCCAAAGCAAATGAACAGAGTGAAAGCCTCTGGCACTCACAATCGATTTAATATGGACAAGTTTTGCTAGCGAGTTCCACACTCCCTCCCTCTGTGTTAATCACAAAGAATGTGTTTCCAGCAAAAGAAACCTAGAAACTTTTCTTGATTACATAAGCAAAGCTGTTACCCAAGTTTAAATACCATTACCCAAAATAAACAGTTGCCCATAATCAAGTCTCTGGTTAGCTAATGAAGGCTCTGTGAATACTGAATTTATATGCTGATCAAGTGTCACGGCTATAGCAGCTTTATAACTGCTGCATTATTCCAGTCTTACAGGAGGATATCCCTACCTTACTGGCTGTCTCATAACATGTGACAAATTAGTCTCTCAGTGACACGTGACAAAAAGCCCAGTAGTTCTCACCAGACAGTGCCTGAAAGGTGTGACAACACAAAAGTGAATCTGTATGAATCCTGCTGTACAGAATGTATTGCATGGGCCAATCCCTGAATGGTGTAAGTGAAACCAAATCCACTCTGCTTAATTAACTGTAAGGTGGGAATGCATTTGGGATTGAGGAAAATGTGAAAACATAGGGCCTCCTGTAGCTGATCAGCTCCTGCTCTGCTCCCTTCTGCAGGGCTGACAGTCTTGAAGGAAAGTGTTAAGTGAATTCAGCAAGCCCTTTCCTAACCTTGCTGCTTCTCCTGTTACTTCAGCAAGGTACAATTTGTCTTCACTGCCCATTTAGGAGGAGATCCTGGTAGTGTTAAGCAGTTTGGGCATTAAAAGTCCTTTCCCTCCTGATAACACCCCAGGTGGAGATCCAGAAAATGCCAACAGACCCTTGGATGTTACAAGTTCTGGGATGAAATATTATTCTTTCAAATCAGCGTCATACACAGCCTTGCATTTCACACCACACCAGTGCATTTTTTATCTCTATTGTTTTACTTTATTTCCTAATTTACCACTGGATGACCTCTGTAAATGTGGTTTTGGGGTTTTATAACTGTTTAATCAATATAAAGGAAATGAATTCAAACTGTGGAAACTCTTCTCTTGTTTTGTTCTCCACATGAAAAGGATAATTGAAACCTGAGAATTTGAGATCATGTTAGAGTAACCAAAAAGATCCTGTATCTACATGTTTTTACTAGAGGCTAACTTTGCCTTTGCAAGCAAAAATTCTGTGTTCAAAGGTGTTTTTAGAAGGTGTTAAAAATGGTGCTTCTCCATTTTTTTAGCTTTTTTTTACACTACACTTTACTACAGAGCATAGTGCATGTAGTATGCATGCTGCTGTAGTACACGTGTTATTAACATATTAAGATAAGGAAGAGTTGAGAATTTTGAAGGTAAATGTAACAAATTAGTGTTTGAGACTATGAGAGGTAGTGATTAAACACTGAAGAAGTGAACTCTTTGAATACAAAATGGGACATCTGTTTCTTTGCTTTCCAGTCTGCTTGGGTTTTTTTTTTCTGTCAGTTTGTAGCATTTTCTCCATTCCATCGACAGAATCCTAGTTTTTCTCTCTTCACTGCAACTATTTCAGCTTAGCAACTTTCTGCTTTCCTGTCTCAAGAGCACATTTTCACATTGCTTGCCTAACAAATGACAGTGTGGCATTGTTTCTGCTTGTTCTAAAATATCCTTTTTTCTTTTTATTTTATCTTTTAATAGAGATTCCATGTTGCTCAGGGAACACTGTGAACTCTTTAAATTTACTCAGCAAAAGCAGTATCAGCACTTCAGCCTGTGCCAGGTATGAAAGGTATGGTGGAGCAGGGGCAGGTGGAGATATATCTAGCTCAGCTGATCTCCACAATACAGGGGACACCTCACGTTCCTTGGATACCAAACTTCATGTGGCATCACAGTGATCACTGGGATTGAGGGTCATTAAAGACACTGTGTGAGGCTACAACACACGGGAGGGCACCAAGCAAAAAGATCTAAGGGAAACTGCTCCTGAATAAGATGAAATCACAGAATCCCAGGATCACTGAGGCTGGAAAAGCCCTCCCAGCCCATGGAGTCCAAGCTGTACTCGATGCCCACCTTGTCCCCAGCCCAGAGCACTGAGTGCCACCTCCAGCCCTTCCTTGGACACCTCCAGGGATGGGCACTCCAAACCTCCCTGGGCAGCCCCTGCCAAGGCCTGAGCACCCTTTCCATGGAGAAATTCCTCCTGCTCTCCAACCTGAGCCTCCCCTGGCACAGCTTGAGGCCGTTTCCCCTTGTCCTGTCCCTGTTCCCTGGCAGCAGAGCCCGACCCCCCCTGGCTGTCCCCTCCTGTCAGGGAGTTGTGCAGAGCCAGAAGGTTCCCCCTGAGCCTCCTTTTCTCCAGGCTGAGCCCCTTTCCCAGCTCCCTCAGCCTCTCCTGGGGCTCCAGCCCCTTCCCCAGCTCCCTTCCCTTCCCTGGACACGCTCCAGCCCCTCCAGGGCTCTCTGGCCAGGAGGGCCCAGAACTGGACACAGCCCTCGAGGTCCCTCAGCAGGGCCAGCCCAGGGGACGGGCCCTGCCCTGGGTCTGTGGCCACCCCACGGCTGGCACAGCCCAGGGGCCATTGGCCTTGTGCCCCCCTGTGCCCCCTGGGCTCCTGTCCAGCCACTGGCACAGCACCCCCAGGGCCTTTCCTGCCCTTTCCAGCCCCTCTGTCCCAGCCTGGAGCTGCAGGGCTTGGGGTGACCCCAGGGCAGGACCTGGCACTTGGCCTTGCTGAATGTCCCTGATCCCTCTGCAGAGCTTCCTGCCCTCCAGCACATCCACACTCCCACCTGGCAAGGTGTTCTCCAAGAAGTTACTGAGGATGCCCTCAATTTCTTCATCCAATTCATCCAGATCATCAGTGGAGATATTAAACAGCAGTAAATTATACAGTCCCCCAATGGTCCTGGAAAAGACTGGTTGGGTGAAGGGAACATCCAATTCCACCACACGTCTGAGCTGCATAAGCCCCCCAGCATCTTTGTTTTCCTTGTCAGCTCTTCCTCCCGGCAGAATTTATCTACCTAGCTCAAAATTCAAGACTTGACGTCCCAACAGTTATAAAATCTGATTCAGAGTTCCCATTAATAACCCCAAAAGAATGCTATAGAAGGTGCTGTAAAAACAAATAAACAGACTGGGGGCTTTTGAAATCAAAATCCATCATTATGACAAGTCTGTAAACAAATTAAAGGAGGACAGAGAGGTATGTAGCAAAAAAACAGTAAGTATTCATATTTTTAGTGCTTCCCATGCTCAAACTGGCTCCAGCTTATCCAATGTCAAGGCTGGATAACAATGGATTGCAGACATCAGAGACAGGATTTAAAGGGGGACTTTGAACTAAAGAGAGAATGACATGGAACAAGGATGTTGTAGGACAGAAATTCGCACTCCCAAAGCAGCTACTTATAAATAAAGACATAGAAGTGATGGTGTGAAATGTGTCGGGTGGGATCAGATGATTAAGGCAAACAATATGGGCACAGTAAAATTCACAATAGTGATCTCAGGATGGGATATTACAGAATTCCTTATTCCAATGGCTCAGAAATATGAAAACAAACAAACAAACAAACAAAAAAAAACCCTTGTGTTTTTATATGGAAAGGCAGTCAGAGAGATTTATACCAGGTGAGGTGGTGAAGTCAATGACAGATGGTGCTGATAAGTCTTATTGGGAGGTAACTGATGATCTATTATCTACAATTTACATTTCTGAGGAAATCTCTTTCTAAGAGAACAAAATGTTCCAGAAGCAGAATAAATATTGCATGCCATTCATTAGTGACACAAACTCAAACAGATGTCTTATCTCTAATTAACACATATCCTCTAAAATTATTCACATGTCCTCCTTCCCAGGATTGTTTTCAAAGAACAGGTGAATGATGTCTCAGATTAAACAGTTTCACATAACATCCTCTTCGTTTCTGTACTCTCAGGCACACTCGCCAGCTCCTCTTAGTTATTCTCCTCTTTATACTGGCAAATCAATCAAAATCAATTAAATGCTAATATAATCTTAACCTTGACACAAACACATCAAAGAACTTAACTATAAAACCCAATTTGTATAATTTTCATCATAGAAATAAGTTAATAATAGCACACAACAGAGAACTTTCCAATAAAGAAAGAAAAAAATTTCTGTTACAGCTACTTAAGAATTTTCACTGTTACAGTATTTAAACCAATGCTTTGTTATAAAGGTAATGCCCAAGTTGGACAGGTTTCAGTAAGTGCCTAAAAGGAGCTTAATGGCAATATTTTAGGACAGATTATGCTCATCATTATACTGTGGAAAGGAAGTCAGGGTTCTCCACCTAGATCATAAATCGAGATAGCTAATCAAGATGCAAATAATATCTGATGTAATTTAAATTTGGTGACCTTAAAACACTTAACACTGTTAACTGAGAAGATACTACAGGGATAAGAGGCTTTGTTACAAGCCTCAGACCAACACTTTTATTTTAGCTATCTCTGCAGACATTCCTAGCTCTGCTTTCCCTGTGAGACATGATAGCATTTTGTTACATGGGCAGAAGCAAAACCTCATTCAAATTGTCCATTTCCCCAGTTAAAGTTATTTCTCTTTTGCTGACTGACTGACTGTGTGAAAATAATCTCTTTTTACATTTACCCTAGGGGAAAGTCAGCATTCTCTCCCTCTGCTTGAGATTTTCCCAGAAGCTGGAAAAAGGGAAACATCATCCCTCTTTCTAAAAACGGTGGAAAGGAGGAGCCTGGGAATCACTGCCCTGTCAACCTCCCCTCTGTGCTGGGAAGATCCAGGGACAGCCCCTCCTGGAAGCTCTGCTGAGGCTTACAGAGCACAGGGAGGTGATTTGGGGCAGCCAGCACAGCCTCACAAAGGAAAAATCCTTGACTGAGCCGTGGCCTTCTCTGGTGGAGAGACTCCATCAGTGGACAAAGGAAGGGCCACGGATCTCATTTATCTGGAATTCTGTAAAGCCTCTGACATGGGTCCTGCAACATCCTTCTCTCTGTACTGGAGACAGCTGGATTTGATGGATGGACTGTTGGATGGACAAGGAAGTGGTTGCACAGTCACAGCCAGAGGGTGGTCAATGGCTCAGAGTCCTGATGGATGTCAGTGATCAGTGGAGGCCCTCAAGGGTGTGTACTGGGACCAGTGATGTTTAATTAATTAACAGATGAAGGGATCCAGTGCATGCTCAGCAGGTTTGCAGGGGACCCCAAGCTGAGGGTGCAGTGACACCCCTGAGGGATGAAGCCATCCAGAGGGACCTGGACAAGCTGAAGCAGTGGGAATCTCAGGAGATTCAACAACACCATGTGCACTAGGGTTGGAGCAACCCCCAGGATCAATCCAGGCTGGGGGGGAGCAGACAGAGCAGCTCTGGGGAGAGCTTTTGGGCGTTATTTTGATTTAACCCCAGCTGGCAAAGAAGCTCCACAGAGCCACTTGCTAAACTCCCACATCCCCTTGAGAAATGGGGATGAAAACCAAAAGTAAAGCTTGCAGGCTGAGATAAGAATGGTTCAAAAATTGAAACAAATTTTATTACTATTATAACAACAATTTTTTTTTTTTTAAATATGCACAACACAATTGCTCACCATCCACTGATGAATGTCAGACCAAATCCCTGAACTCTGATTGAGGTACTCCCCAGTTTATATACTGAGCGGGACATTTTATGGTGGGGAATATCCCTTTGGCCAGTTCAGGTCACGTGTCCCAGCTGTGCTCCCTCCCAGCTTTTTTTGCGTACCTCCTCACAGATACAGAGCAGGAGACACAAAAAGTTGTTGACTCACGATAAACACGACTTAGTAACAACTAAAACATGAGCATGTTATCAACATTACTCTGTATTGAATCCAAAACACAGCCCTGGACCAGATACTAAGAAGAAATTAACTCTAACCTAGCCCATAGCAGGACAATATCTGCTCCTTATTCCATACCACTATTCCATTTATGTCATGCCAAATCTCACACTCTTCCACACTCCATCCCCTCCCTATTTACTTTGATAGATAAACACACAGACATCATTCTCTGAGTCCATGGAGCCCCTCTGTCAAATATCTATAAAGTGTCCACAAAAGTGTCTGTTGAAATCCTTTAGCCCACAACCTTGGTCTCCATCCCTGAGAACAGTATTTTAGGCAGGAAAAATGGTGTAAGGTTGCATATTGCACATGGAAATCAGTGCTGGTTCTGGTACAGCTGCGCTTGCTCAGGTTTATTAAATACATTCTTCACTGGAGCAGTAATCAGAGGGAAGCCTGGTTCAGATTACCAGAATGCCTGTGGATAACATGGATGCTGTCAGGTGCTCAAAGAGGTGATGCACATGTAGCCACCATGGAAGTGTTATACAGTTATTTACCTCATGCAGTTTAATTCCTTGGCTATTCTCACCCAAATTCAAATGCCCTGGAGGCACACACACTGGACTTCCACAATCTCCCAAGCTACCAAGACACTGGTGGGCAAGAGATGGCCATGCCTTGGCCCCCAGATCCCCCCATGTACCATGTGCTAAGCCTCCAGCATGGGCAGCAGAGGAGGGGGGGATTCTGCCCCTCTGCCCAGTTGAGACCCCACCTGAAGAGCTGCCCCAGCCCAGAAGGGACCTGGAGCTGCTGGAGAGAGTCTAGAGGAGGAACCAGGATGATCAAAGGGATGGAGCAGCTCTGCTGAGAGGAAAGGCTGGGAGAGATAGAATTGTTCAGCCTGGAGAGGAGAAGCTTTGGAATGAGAAGACCTCATTGTCAGCCTTCCAGGACCTGAAGGACTGGAAAGATGGAGAGAGATTATTTACAAGGGATGGAGTGCCAGGACAATGGGGAATGGCTTCCCACTGCCAGAGAGCAGGGATGGATGGGATACTGTGGAGGAATTATTCCCTGTGAAGGTGGGGAAGCCCTGGCACAGGCTGCTCGAAGAAGCTGTGGCTGCTTCTGGATCCCAGGAAGTGTCCAAAGCCAGGTTGGATGGGGCTTGGAGCAACCTGAGATAGTGAAATGTGTCCCTGCCCATAGAAGGGAGTTGGAGTGGAATGGTATTTAAGATCCATCCAACCCAAACTCTCCTGCGAATTCTGCTGATTCTCAAGGCACGAGCAGAGGACACCAGGATTCCCTGCACTCTTGTGATAGGTTGACTAAGAAGAAAGTCCTGCTGCACTAACCTAGCATGCACAGGAAGCCTCGGGCTGTCATATTTACTCAGTGTAGAATGCCTAAATCCAGGGATTTGTGACTTAACCTGGTTGTGTTTTAAGAGTTCAGGTATAGGACGAGGAGCAGTATTGTAATAAATGATGCGAGATTTAATTTTCTTCATGTGGGAAATGCCAATTCTTTATTCACATAATGCTTTTTTATACTGTTTTTGCAGACCTCATGTTTGACTCCAATTGGCTATTAGTTTTCTTACTATTATTCTTACCATTTATGGGTCAGAAGATGATTTTGTGTGTACGTGCTGAGGTTCAAGTGTTTACATTTTTCTTTCGTGGGTTCTTATGGGACAAACCCTATTGTTTACACAGGTGTACTTGTTTTTCACCAAAGAATAGGTTGTTGTGTTAAGAAACCTTTCATACCAAGATTGTTTTCACTTGGGAACTTGCAAAGTATTTAGCTGCACTTAGAAGAAAAGATAAGCCAGCTATTAATTTAGTAGCACAAGGACCAATTTTAGGAGGCCTTTCTTTTATAATTCTTCCAACTGTCTACAATAGGGCAGAATCTTTGCTCCCACAGAAAAGCAGCACCTCCTGCCAAGGTGTTTCCTTCTTTACTTCATTCAGCTGGAATAGGTTAATCCAATGCTCATTTATTAGAAGTGCCTTTCTTGGGTTTATTCATGCTGTTATAGATGTCAACTTTATTCCTTCCTATATATAAATAATGTTTCCTATTTATCCTAAACAACAGCTCATTCTGCTCCCCAGCTTTGCAAGTTGTCACTTGCAAACACAAAGCCTAGCCTCTGAGAGGATTAAAATAAGGATCCAAGAGAGCTGCAGATGAGCCATGATGCACCTCCCAAGGCTCTGCAGAACTCTCCAGAGTTTTTTCTCTCTCTCTTCACTTGCTGAGAAAGCTTGGTGGAAAACCCTGCAACCTGTGTTCCTGCCACATCCCTGCCTCACCACAGACCAAAACTCTGGGGAATTCCATCCCACTTGGTGGGATTGAATTGAGAAATTCCAATGAATGGAAAAGGGTCACATCGCTGAACAAGATTTCACCTGGTAGAAGGTTTTAATTAAACTTGCACTGACAAAGTCAGACATGGTAAAACAGTTTGGGTTTTAAAATAAAATACAGGATCAGCCACAGCAGTGACTGTTACAGACTTAAGGAGGTAATGACTTGGATGAGCTGGAACATGAGGAATTATTCTAATGAGGCTCAACATTTCACTGAGGGGTTTTTCTCATCCAGGGACTTCATGTTCCCAAGGCTACCTGAACACAATGAACACCTGATACACCTGCTCCACGGGGGCACAGCACCTGCCTAAGCTTTGTGGACATCACAAAACCTAGGCTCAACAAAAACATAGACCAGAACAAGCCTCTCAGGCCCCAATAAAGCAATTTCAGCTGGAGCGAAAGTATTTGGGAATTTTTTATATTTTGCAAAAAAAAAAAAAACCAAACCCAAACAAACAAACAAAAACCCAAAACACCAAAAACAAAAAAAAACTAAAAAAACAAAAAACCCAAAAAACCTAAAAAAACCCAACCCTGAAATAAGCAAAATATTTTGGCTTTCCAATTTCAAGCTTGTCCCAAAAAATAGTTTCAGTTAGAAATTTGGAAATGGAACCTTATTTCATTTTTGAAGGCTAGACATATCAAAAGCAACTCCACAAAAATAATTCTTCATGTTTTTCTGTAGGTGAAGGGGAAGAGAATTAAAATGAAGTCTGGGTAGTTGTTAGGAATATAAAGTTCAGAGTTTATTTTTCTGGTACAGTCAGCAATTTGAAAAAAAAGCCAGCAAAAACCTGAAAGCAATTATCTCAATTTGCAGTTTGATTTTTGATCACACGCTCTGAGAGTAGAATTCAGATATTAAATTGCAAAATAAAAGTTACTAACTACCAGTAAATAGGACCTTGTCATATAAGACAAGCACAAAGTTATTAAAATGTGAACACTGCTACAGGAACAGGCCAAGAGTTTATTCCCCTTCCCCACTTGCAATCCTTGTCACATGGAGGGGTTGTTTTCATCCCATGTTTCAGTTTTTGCTGCAGTGGAAGGTATTTCAATGTTAATCCCCACCTTGTGCCTGAACCACAGGACTTTGTAGGGTTGTTCTGACCTTTTCAATATTCTTCATTCACTCTTTCAGCTCCCCTATTAAAACTCACCAGCCATAGGTGAGGCAAGGGAAAGGACAGCGAGGATTGGAAATGCACTCCAGGAAAATCTACTGAAGAAGGAATAACCAATACATTCCTGTGACAAAGATGAAGGAAGACTGGAAAATGTCACTAAACTAATTCATTCTCCCGAGAAAGCCAATAAGGAAAAAAAAGTGTCTAGTCTAATGTGTCTAGTCTCCTCTGCTTGTAACTCTCATAGACCTGGCTTGCATGCTCCAGTGAAACCACCAGATTTTACAGCCTTTGTAAAACTCTACTTGTAAATCAGCCAGGCTTATGATGAATTTCAGGGATTTTAAGTTACTGCTCAAGAGAAACAAAGTATGACAAAGAATCCTCAACAAACACATTTCTCCCTCCACCTTCCTCACTGATGTAGAACAAAATATTCCTTAGGACTAGGAGCTGGGGAATAGTGACTTAATCTAGGCAGCTTCTCCTTTCCCTGGCAGGGCCTTGCTCCATGGGGTACCATTTTCTCACTGTTTTATGAATATCTGTGAATTTTAGGTTCTCCTCTTTGCCTTGGCACAGTTTCAGATGCAAGGAGTCCCCATTCCAACCATTCTCATCATTAGCAAAGCCCACACAGAGTCTCCCCCATGCTGAAACAGGAACTCGTCTCTACAAAACGTGTAAGAATTTTGCATTTCCAAATCACCTCTTTACACTGCTTTTTCTGTTTCCTGGGATTAAAGAGGGATGTTGCTGTGGGGGTCATTAATTCCTGTAAGGATGCAATGTGTAGTCCTGGCTCGAGATCCCATTTCCTTTTTAAAAATCTGGCAAAATCCCTTTTTAAACCATGCTGGAAATATTTTTTCATAAATGAAAGTGAGCTCAAGACTAATGCGCCAACAAGGTACAGATTTCCTGAGAGCAGTTCCCAAATTAATGAAGAAAATACCCATTTTTACTCATCTAAACATTACAATCTTTCATTTGCTGTACCTGTTATAATTACTCACAGTTAGAAGGTCAAGAATCTCAGTGTGCTTATTAAGTCCAAGCCTGAAAACAAGGAGAGGTGAGTTTATTTCATTCTTCTTGCATGCTCTTCACTGCTTGATAAATTAGTATTTTCCTTCCAAGTAGTAATTTCTGTGCAGATGCAAAGCAGCCAGATCCCAGGCTGAGACATTTCAGACCTGTACCAGTTGAAGTTGTGTGGTTATTATGGCTTTAGAACCATGTGACCCAGAGCTGTCATTGACTGAAGATGTTCCTCTCAGAGGTGACACACAGCCTATCTCCCCAAAGCAGGGCTTTGGGCCAGCAAGTGACAGCACTCAGGGAGCAAAACATCCTGCCCAGGTGTGTGGGAGGACAGGTGAAGTCTATATTAGTGTGGCTGAACGAGTCAGCCGAATATGTGCCAGAATCAGCAGGACAGATAATGAATCTTTACACTTTGCATTTGCTGAAGCCACACTTTTGAATCTGACTCACCAGTTCCTGCCTAGGCTAACCCCTGTGTGAGAAGCCATAGTTTCCTCATATCCACTCAGCAGCAGGCAGTGTTTATCCTCTTGTTCACCCCATCTCCACAAAACACATCCATGCTCACTGCCCACATTCTCCCATACTCCCCCACCCCTGCCTGCTCTTCCCACTGCTCTGTGCTCCAGGGTAAGGACCTGAGGGATGTCAAGGACCTGGGGGGAGTATTCTGCACTCTGTTAATCCATAGTGCTCTCAGTTCTTCTCCTGTCTCAGGGACAAGACAAGAATCTGACATCAAGAGACATTTCTGCTAGGCTCCTTCCTCTCAAGCCTGCTCAGAAAACGAGCTAACCCCTCACTAACACCCTCTGGACACACCCACTCTGCTTCTTCCCTTACAGATCCAGGCCTGGCATGGGGAAAATGAGTGATTCAGATTATTCAAGCACCTTCTGAAATCCCTTGCCCTTAATGCTGTGCTTCAGACTGGTCAAACTCAGCATAAGGGTCAAATGATTCAGCCCAACCCAGTGAATCCCACCCACCACATTGTCCTGAAAGGGGCTATATTCTGTTATACAACTTCACCAGCAAATATTTTTAATACTTTAAACCTAGGCTTTGGTGTATAACTGGGGTAGCATGTCCAGCTAGACTATCTCCATCTTAAATTGACCAACTGTCCCAAAAATACAACTCCTTTTACTTGAGAACTGTTCTCAGCTCTTAATTTACACATTTCTAGTGAATTCTCACCCTCCCCTTCAAAATCTTGTCCAGAGGCATTTTCCCGTTTTGATAACATTGTTACTGTCTATTTACATCTTGTTTGCGGCCGATTTTGTTACAGAAGGTTTAAAAAGCCTCCATTGCAGCCCTTGTTTTTCCAACCTTCCTGTACTATCCATTTCACTTTTCTTTCAAGGTCTTACCCTTCGTAGGTCAACAAACAGGACTCTCATTTTCAAAAATTTCAGGTGCTTCAGTCTCTATTTGTCTCAGTTATTTGCAAAGGCAAGTGCTGAGTGTCCTAATGAAAGGCCATCCTAACTACAGGAAGTCAGACTGGAAAGGGGAAAAAAGCAACCACACAGGCTTCACCACAGGATCCTCATCCCTCTTTCTGTTTTCTGAGAGATCCAGTTGCTTTTCCCTGTCTCCTTGGTCTTTGCATGCCTCTTCCAGCCCTTTCACTTCAAAATACCCAGCTGAGCCCCTGTCTATGGATGAAATTCTTTACAGCTGAGTCTGTGGCTTTTCCCTGAAGAGGCAGCAATTTTAACTATGTGCTTTTTTCTCACTATTTCGCAGAGCTTGTGACCATCACTGGGTCATTAATACAAACACACAGGTTAAGTGTCCAAAAATGTCCTCTACTGCATAACAAACATTTTCCCTGGGAGTATTTTGGTTCTTTGGGAATGTTTCTGTGTTCTCCTGCATGAGCCTGATGCAACTCCAACTGTCCTGGTTTTCAGTCAGTCGATACTGGAATCAATATAAATGTGACACTGTGGCAGGAAAAGCCAAGTGGCACGTGGAAATGGAGTGAATATCAGATTGGTCTCCTTTCTGAATCCAGGGGTTTACAAAACCGGTAAGGGATGTAACATCACAGACTCACAGAGGGCAAAGTGCTCTGCTGCCTCCTCATGTCTCATGTCAGCACACAAACTCTGTGGCTCCAGCCTGTGAAATAAAAGAAATGCCATTTCGAAACTGTTAATACAGAAACAGTCTGATTAGAAACATCATCCTACTGAAATAGATGCACTTACCATTTGCCAAAATTTCTGCAATAAAACCAAAGCCCTCTTCCAACCTCAGGTAAGGGAAGATTAACAATACACAAGAGATGCCTTCAGAGATACAATTTCCTCAACTTTCACCCAAGACCAAAAATTCCAGTGATACTGACTAAATTTTTTTTCCACATTGACTGTTTTTTTCTTTTTCAATGTATTTGGAAAAGAAATCCCATGGCAGAGACAGATATCCTGGCTGAAGAAGAGGTCTGATTACTGTGAGCATCAAAGAGGAATGATTTTAAAAGTATGAAAACTGACAGTCTAAATTATTCTCTTTTTTTTCTTCTCAAACATAGAATAAATTATTAATGCAACCTTATGTGCATTAAACAATCTGAACAGTTGTCTTTTTCTGTTGGAAAAAAAAGAAATAGAATTTTTTAATTCCAAACCATGATCTCCTACAGTTCACTTCCATATGCAGAGGAAAACAACCCAGGCCTTTATGCTTTCCTGGCTGATATTCATAACATCTATCCTTTGGCCCACTGGAGTTACACCAGAAAATGCCAATGAAGAACTTTCCAGAAGACAGGTTCAGGAAGCTTTTTAAGCTCTAACACAAACGGTCATCATCTTATATAAACATAACGATCAAGGTATAAAGACCAGCCAAACCAGACTCCAAAGACACATTTTTTTCAGTGTCGTTTTCACTTCTTCAAGAAACATAATTGACTTTTCGAGACCAGTTCATTCTTTGTTATCAATTTTATACCATGCCAGGTATGACAGTTTGTTGAAAAAGATAAATTGAGATGTCAACATATTTTCCATTTTTGAAAGTGTAAAATGTAAATATTTAATGAACAGGTTTAGAAACTCCTACATCTCTGCTTGATTTATTTGCTAATATTGTCAATACATTTTCCTTATACTTTATATTCGTGTATTGAGCATCCTCCCCCATTCTTCACAAATTTCTTCAACTTGCCAATGCCAGGACTGAGACACCTCAATTCTAAAGTCTCAGGCAATAGCCAAAAGTTTTATTTATATCTTCCCAGAATAAAATATGCCTGGGGATGTCTTTGAGTATCACAGCTGCAATGTGCACAGATGCAATAAAGCAGAAATGACCAAATGTAACAATGTAAAAGAGAAGGGAATCTTCTAATTTGAATTTTAGCATTAACACAGAAAAGTCCTACCTTTTTCATGGTCGGATCACCAGCTCAGCACCAAGTCTTCCAGGTTCATCATAGTTACATAAAGAAAACTCACATCTTCCAAATTTAGGTTACGGATATTATGGAACTCTCAGAAACAGGGTACATATTTGATATTCTAATCGGTTGGTTAATGGAAGCTATCTGTTCAAAATTTATTTGCTTAAATACACAAAATATTTAAACAAAGTATTTAGTTGCTTGCAACACCTGCAACAAGAGAGCTATTGAAGCCAGCTCTCCATAAATTACTAGCTCAAAATTACTTCAGAAATAACTTCTTCTCATCTCCAGCAGTATCTTTTATATAATCTTCTTTGTACAAGTTTAAATATATTTTAAGTGGCGCATCAGCAACTCCTACTTCCAATAACTCAACTCACCAGGCAGAAAAATGCCTTTGAGAGTAGAAAAGCTTCAGCATTTGCTAAGGTGGATGTGTAACACATGAAGAACACTTCTGTAGGAGACATAAATATATATAATTATTTAATGAGTGATAGGATACACATCCACATGGAGTCTAGAGGACAAAGCACTGGAAACGGGAGACAGTACACTGGAAAATGCTGTTGGCACCAAGGACACCTTTCCCCTGCCTATTAGCACTGAGAAGAGACTCTGGGCACTCAGATATAATCCTACAAGCTATTTCCCAAGTCTCTACACCAGATTCAGTTTCAACTCAATCCTTAGAGTGAAATTCTAGCTCTGAAAGGTTAATGGAACTACTTCCCTTGGCTTCAGGACTAGTAAAGCCTCCCCCTACATCATTAATTTAGAGTATCATTCATTATCATCCTGATTCAGAACAACCTTTCAGGAAATGGGAACAAAGCGTATAAACACCTTTCATGCTATTTCCATGGTCTTCACTGCAGCAACACATGAATGATCTGGGTGGTAGGAACACAGCATGTACAAAATGGGGGAGAAAAAAAAAAAGACAAAGAGAAAAGGGAGAAAGAAGCTTTACATTTGATATTTTACACTATTATGCAAGAGTTGAGAAAAGAAGGTGGTGTTTTGAGCAGCAAGTCAGCCCCAGAGGACCTAGTACAGGAGAGGTGTCAGACTGAAGCAAATCTTAGTAGAAGTCCAAATAATTTAATAAAACTACATTCAGAGAATCACAGAGTTGGAAGGAACCTTTTAAGGATCATCACATCCTGCCACAGGCAGGGACATCTTCCACTATCCCAGGCTGCTCCAAGCCCTGTCCCACCCTGGCCTTGAACACTTCCAGGGATCCAGGGGCAGCCACAGCTTCTCTGGGCACCCTGTGCCAAGGCCTCACCTTCCTCACAGGGAAGAATTCCTTCCCAATACCCAATACAAGCCCACTCTTTGTCAGTGGGAAGCCATTCCCCCTTTTCTTGGCACTCCAGACTCTTGTACAGAGTTTCTCTCCGTGCTTCTTGTTGGCTCCTTCAGGCACTGGAAGGCCACAGTTTGGTCACCCCAAACTTCCCTTCTCCAAGCTGAACAATCCCAGCTCTCCCAGCCTTTCCTCCCAGCAGAGCTGCTCCATCCCTCTGATCATCCTGGTGTCTCCTCTGGGCTCTCTCCAGCAGCTCCAGGTCCCTCCTGTGCTGGGCCCCAGGGCTGGGGCAGCTCTGCAGGTGGGGTCTCACCTGAGCACAGGGGCAGAGGGGCACAATCCCCTCCCTCAAATTGCTGCCCACTCTTGATTACAGAAAAATAAGAGGTAAAAAAGCTAGATTTTGAAATCCAGAGTATGTGTAGCAATTTGGAAGTAGAATGTGGGATAGGAAAACCCTTTCTTTTTCTTACCCTCTCCAGCTCTGCTGCAGATAAAACCTTCATAGGCATAATTTTGTCACACCAATGGCAAACAAAACATGGTCACAAGCCAGAAGCACCACAATCTGTATCAAAATCCACAATTAAACTTGTTTCTGCTTGGTGATTCTTTTGGCCACTCTGTTTTAGCATCCAGAGACCTGAACTGAGCTGGAATGTGGCTGCACTGGGTTTGTATAAACACCCAGAGAATGTCTAACCCCAGGAGCTGAAAAAGTCCCTTGGCTGGAAACAAGGACAATATGAAGTCTGAGTTGGTTTCAGTGGTTGCTTTTCACCACAGTGTTTTTGCACAGAGTTGGAAAAATACAAAATCTGGTTTGTGAGGTGTTGGAAGGTCCATACCAAGAAACTCTCTGCTCATGCTGGGCTATTTTCGATGCTGACTCCTTGGGCCTATTTGGAAATCCCAAGTTCAACTGTGGTATTAATCCCCCTCTTACACAGAGAGACACAAACAAACAAACAAAACCCCTCATTTTAAAAGCAGCAAATCTGGAAAGGACACAAAATGATGAAATTGGAAAAATCAACTAAAGATGCCTCAACATCTCATGGGAAACCATAGTTCAGCTTAATAGGTGTTATTAATGATTTTTTTTTATTTAATATTGGGCTTTTAATTTTTAATTACAAGAAATATGGAGAAGTCAGATCTGCAGGTAATAAGAATTCACAGCCAGAAAGTATCCATTTTTAATTTCTTCTGGTAATTTGTCTCAAAGCTCCTCAGACTGTTGTGATTTGCCCACTGCTGACACACAGCTCCAGGATAAACACTCAGGTTTGTCATCTGAAAATCCTGTCGATAGCACAAGAAGTCCAGCAAAAGCCAGTCAATACAAAATCTGCAAGAGTTTCGGGCATTTTCTGCACATCACAAATGTGTTTTAAATGCTGCCTTGAAGGTTTGGCTTATTGAACACCACTTTTTAAGTGTTCTGTTCAGGTTTTAGCTTATCAAATTAGGTGCATTTGCTGTAAAATGCGCCATTAGTAGCACTTCAGTGTTGGAGGATCTGTGGCGTCACAGAACTGTGGGGTTGGGAGAGATTTTGGTACACCATCTAAGTAATTTTCCCACCCAGGATAAGCAATCCTGCATCTTTTCTGACTGATGTTCTGAAAGAACAGCAGCAATTCATAAGCATCTCCCCCAAGACAAAAATTAAAAATAATGCAGTATTTAATTTTTCTCACCACTAAAATATTGCATTTGTCTCAGGACTTCCATTTCTAGACTGAAAGGTTTGCTGTTTTGTGGGGTTTTTTCCACCTGAAATAGAGAACCAGCTACCATGAAGTTTCTTTCATATGGCCAGTGTCTTACCAAAACTTGTAACTTGTTATTCTCAGGCTAACTGCAAAGCATAATTCCTTCTTTTTCACTGCATGGCATAGTTCAGTCTTGCAATTTTTATCCTGTTCATCCAGGAGGTGCAGCCTCAGGTACAAAAACTAGGTGTCCTCTCCTCAAAGAAATCCAGCCTCTGAGGGATACAAATTTAATATCACCTGGATCAAACTATAGGAACTGCAGCTGGCTGCATAAACTGCTCTGAAAGGCACTCAGCTTTTGCCATCTGCATATTTATTAGCAATGCTATCATGCTTTATTCAAAAGGATTAATACAGACAGAGTACAGCCCTGGGAACAGATCTCCTAAAGAGATGTCATGCGTGGTTCAGTCACACATTTTGGAGCAGTCTAAACACACAGTGGCAGTGCCAGTACTTTTATCATTTATGCTTGTAATCACCTGAAAACTTACCCCCAATTCTGAGACACTGTTTTTTTTTTCCACGAAGCTTTTGATTGGCATTAATCATCTCTCCTGATGTTTCAAAGGAGAATTTCAGCATAGAAGTACTGGTACTTCCTACCCTGGCTATCTGTCCCAGACAGTTTCCCAGAAGTGAGCTGAAGTACGCTTGGTACGGCAGTGAAGTTCTGCATGCCGAACCAGAGCTCTCTGTGTGGAAACAGGAATATCCATGAGGTTTAACAGTAGGGGCAGAGCCATCATAATGACACTTTATCTAAACACAGGTTGTAGAGTCACTCATGCAGGTTTCCCTATCAGTGGATAAAATCTTTTTAAAAATACCTATTTGACAAAAGATGCGGTTAAATTCCCTGCCACATCAACACCTCTGCAGGCAGATCCAAAGCAATGTGCTGGTTTTGTTCGTCCATACAGTGAGTTGCCATGGCCAGAGCAGAGATCTCTGACAGACATTGCTGCTGTAACGTCTCTCCAGCTCAAAATTTTGCCTTTAATTCTCACAAGGTTGTTTCCTTTCTGACACATCTGCAGCAGACACTTAGGAATGCTGCAAGGCACTGGTTTGGCTTTCATCTGTCTGACACTGGCCTGGAGCAGACCTGATGACATCAGGGTTGTTGAATCAAGACAATCTGAAGGTGTTTTAAAAACAGTTCAAGTTCTCCAACATTGATATAATTTATTTTTAATTGGAAGAAGAGAAGAGCAATTGTTTCAAACTACTCTAGCTTGACACAAAGCCAGGGGTGGTCAGGGCAGTGGAGAAAGGGTGAAGGAACAGGGAAAGAATGACAGGGCCAGGAGCAGCAGCTGGTGCTGGAGCAGCCACAGCACTGGATGCCCAAGACCCCAGGATCACAGCACACATCCCAACACACTGGCCAGCAAACTGTCCCCTCACACTGGAGAACAAAGAACCCTGAGGCTGCCCACAGGGGGATTTGAATCAGGCACCAAGCCATAGACTCACAGAATCATTCAGTTTGGAAAAGACCTTTAAAATCATCAAGTACAAGCATCAACTTAGCATTACCATCCTGTTCACCATCAAACCATGTCCCCATATCAAGACATTTTTTGAACACTTCCATGTGTGACTCCACCACTGCCTCGGGCAGCCTGTTCCAGTGTTTTACAATCCCTTCCATGAAGGCATTTTCCTAATATCCAATCTAAATTTCCCCTGGCACAACTTGAGGCTGTTTCCTGTTGCTCTGTTCCTTGTTAAATAGACCCAAATAAACTCTGAGGAAAAATAAAGAGAGTAATAAAAAGTAAACATTTGGGTTGAATGCATGAGTAATCCATTGTGGCATCTATTGAAACTGGAAGAATATAAGAGAAAAATGATCATATGTGGGCTAGTAGCAGAGTATTGCATAAAGGCTGACATTTCAGGAAAGGAAACATCCTGAAAGTGAAGTCCATCTCTTCACGGGAAAATACTTAGTCTTGTTTCTGATACCATTGTCTGAATTGGCTTTTAGGAAATGCATTTTCCTATGTTTATGAATTTTAGATTTTTGCAGTATTTAAGTATATGGAGAAGCATCCTGAACTCCTGATCTCTAAAAGCATAATTATTCTCTTGACTGAACAACTTTTATGATTGTTATCGAGCTTCTAAAATCTTCCAGTCTCTCACCCGTGGATTCTTGAAAGAAAAGTCAGTTGGTTTACAGTGGCTCATGTCCAAACGCCTCTTCCTTCAGTCACATCCCCTCTCATTTCCCACATCCCTTCTATTCTTCCCACCCACCACCATTTTCCTCTTGTCCTCAGCAAAACATGTTGCTACACACTCTCCCTTCTCTCCCTGGATGTGAAGGAAAATTGGCTTTTTTGGTTGGGGTTGTTTTTAATACCCTTGTCAAAGACACAGCAACACAATTCCAGTGGCTGTTTGACGTTAGTTAATCCCATCATCTAATTAGACTCAACTGCAATATGAAAGAACAGAATTTATTCATTAATCTTCCCATTCCCTAGACAAGCAAAAAATCTGAAATCAATACCAATGGTGAAAAGCTTTGTGTAGAATACCAAAAATATCAAGGTATGGCAATATTTTTTGATCAACCTGTACAAATTAGAGCCAAAATAGTTGGCTGTGCCTGATATTCATGTGTGACCAGGCAGCTGATTTTTAATAAAGTGAAAGATTTCTACTTCTACATCATTAAAATGCAGATGTTAAATACTTCTTTATAGCAGACAGTGGGATCTTTTTTGGAGTCCTTGTTATAGCCTCTGTTTTTAACATTCATCTCTCATGGTTTATGCAAATAGCCAGGCGCACACAAGTCATTCCAAAAGCTTGTCTTGAGTGTAGGTGTGTTTGTGTTAGGTTAGATTCAGCAGATCAAAATTAAGAAAAGCATCTCCAGTGACATTCTTCACAGAAGCATCGAACAGGAATGGGAGAACATGAAAGACAAAAAGAAAGACCCTGGAATTCTATTTTAACCACAAAGACAGAAGGTCCTAAACCAGATATGTTGGGGAGATTATGGGATTTCTATCTTCCTCTCAAAAATAAAATCAGATGAGCAGATCTTGCATGGAGATGACTTAGAAAACCTCTTTGTGGGTACTGCTCTTCTACAATTGCACAAATGTCTACATCAAAAGCTGTGTGAAGGAACAGTGCTTGCAGGACAAGAAGCCTGCCAGGGATCTAAGTTTCTAGAATCCATAGCAACGCAGAAGTTTTTCATTTCTGCAGATTCTTTTTCAGTCCTCAGAGTTTTCCACCTTTACAGGACACTAATCTCACAGCTCAGTCTAGAAATTATACAAGACCAAAGGCATTTCACGATGATCTGTGTGTAACACAGTCTCTGTCATTCTGGCTTCCAAAGATACAGCCAGTTTTCACAGGAGTACTTAGAAGAAAGGCCGTGTTTGCTAATATAATTTCATGGCAAATATGCCTTCTCATGTTTATACATTAAATCATGAAAACGACAGCTACATATGGCATCCAAGAGAACTGAACAAATTAAATTTCTTGTTTTGGCATATTTTTTGTGTGAAAAGAAGGAACCAGTATCTTCACAGGAAACAATCTAAAGTCAAGAGCTACCCACCACTAAGAACTCAATCCTGCTATCTTTGCATTCCCAGTGCCTACTTTGAAGCTTCCATTGACCTTTGAAATTCCTATATCAAAGCAAAGTTTGTATTTTAAAAGGCCTTCAATTATTCTGAAACTTAGTTAATAGAATCACCTCTCCTTTCATCAGCCCGACACAGAGACTGACAATACAGTGGCACAGCAGGAGTTTAAGGGTTGCTGGAACAAAATTACTGTTCTAATGATGATTACTTTGCTGTTATGTCTGTTACAAAAGGAGAATTTGGAGAGGCTGTTGGTCCTCGAAATTTGCTCTTTCACTGTTATTGCAGTTACCACAAAGAATTCTGCATGTGGGGTCATTTTTTTACTATTACTCATAAACAAAACTCACGTCTGAAGTTAAATGTACAAAAAAAACCAGTTAGGAACCTCAGTATGCCATGATGTCTAAGAGGGCAGAGAGATGTGGAATTCAGTATTAAGTGCTTTTTAAAACTCTCACCTTCTAAACAAAAACAATCTCAAAGTACTGCTCTAAGACTTCAGGCATTGGAGCTAATTTAAAAGCAAAAATGTGGAGTGCTGTGCCTTATCACAAAGTGATAACAAACAGCTTGTTTACACCTCCAGCCTGCCCAGTTCACTCTGACACTCTCCAAAACTCTCCTTCCCCTTCGAGGTTGTGCTCTGCTCCCCATTATTTTGTGCCGGAGCACGGATGCTCCAAGCTGCACGTCAGCACATTCCAAGCCTTGCTGTGCACTTTCACTGGTGGTGGCAGTGGCTGGACATTCCCAAATGCTCTTTGCTGTGGCCACCTCACTGCTGGAAACAATTCCCTCTTACACAAAACTTTTGTTCGTAGTATTGTAGGTGGATGGGTTTTGTGCCCCAGCCTAAGGAGAAGTCCCATGTGGGAATTCCCATTGCCACATGTCACCAAGGCCATGGTCACCCCAGTGTCTGGAGCTGACCCAGCAGTGAACTCCCTCCTCAAACATTTTGGCCCAGCATGAACAGCTGGAGTGGGCTGAATATTTCCTCTGGATCTGTTGTGCAGGTCCCTGCCTTAGGTATGGATATGACAGGTCAAGATGAAAAGAGGGAAGGCCCCGCTCTCTGAGAAACATCTGGGCCTGCAAAAATAAGGGAAAGGAGCCATCAGAAAAGGAAGAATCCAGCTCCAACTGAAGGGCCAGAGATTCCTGTGTGGATCGCCACTCACATTTAACCTGGGGTTGACCAAGCAGCTATCTTTTTGTCCGGATATCTGTGCAGTTGGGAAAGAAGGGTGGCAGGGGGAAATCTCCTTGTCTCCTTAATCTAGAAAAGATGGCTTAAGCCATCATCAAAATACCATTCATTAACTTACTATGGAGAGAAGTTCTCTAACCAGGGGTGGGGATGCAACAAGTAAGTAGAGGACCAAGCCTAGCCAGAACAGGAGATTTTTCATGGATAAAAGGGCTTTCCCATACCTGGGTTTGACACTGCTGGTAGAGCTGGTGCTAGGCTACCAGGCTGGCCAGGATCTGATCTCCAGGGGAAAGGGAAACAATAGGCATGCTAAGATCAGCACAGTCTTACTAGGAGCTAGGAAGGACCACTCTCTTCTACCTAAACATTCAGGATAAGATTTCAGGCTGTTTTTCCAAGTTGTCTGGGCTCCTGGTTTCAGACATGTCTGAGAAAGCCCATGGGACTGTACTCCCTGATGTACAAACAAGGCAGCTGCTACTCCAGAACCCCTGGAGGTGTTGCTTCTGCCCTGAAGTGCTCTTTTATTTCTGCCACAGCATCCAAATGGCACTTATGACATTGCAGGAGTGTGGCACTCACCTCCAGCATCTGATGCAGGCTGCTGATGTCCCCCAGGGCAGAGTGTGAAGAAAGAAGGCACTGGTTTTACCTCTTGGCAGAAAGCAGACTGTGCTTCTGCCCTCAGCATGGAAAGGTGTGGGATAATCCCAACCACACACCAACAGGGGCTGCAAAAGAGAGAGGGCTGAGGAGAGAGAGAAACTGCAGCCAATCCTGCCATGGGCAGCTGAGTGAGAGCAGGGGAGGATGTGTGAGGGGTTACAGCCAGGAGCTCACCCGGGCTGAGACACAGAACAGAACCTGCCTGACTTGGGTTTTGGAGGGGTTCCAGTCTCACCTGGAGGAAGAGGAGGAAGGGCATTCCCTCACCAATGAGCTTCTGATTAATTAGAGGAGACAAGTGCCAGCCCTCCTGCTGTAATGAGGAGAGGCATCTTTGAGCACTTTGCTCACACACTTGACACTTCCCGTGGTACTTCACCTGACAGGCCACAGGCTCACGGCTTCTGCAGAGCAAACATCAATACAGATTAACACCTCCCCAAGCTGTCAGGCACCAATACCAGATACCTCCCTCCTGACCTGAGAAACAAGCTTTTAAAACATCCTATCTTGTTAAATTTTAAGAGGAGAAAGAAATTAAAGCTATAAATACAACTGCTAAGCATGAACACAAAAAGGGAAAGTGTGAAAAATCCTAATGCTGATATAAGTTAAGGCAAAAATGAAGATCAGGATGACAGGAAGGAAGTATTTAAAAAGACAGAAGGGTGGAAAGGGCAATTGTTGAATCCTGAAGCATAAAACGTGATAAGGATTTTTCAAATAATCTTAATACAAAGGAAACTTTCCAGACTGCAGTGGAAGCTCTTGGGTGTAGAACAATATGTCTACAGTGAGATACTTTTAGAATTTTTTTCCTGAAACTAAAAGACTAAAAGATAATTAATACTATATTGTGGAAGATAGAAGGTACACTTCAAAAACAACCTCTTATTCTCACCTCCATCAGCTGACTTCCTGGAGTGCTCTTTGTCTTTAAGTGGACTCTTAGAGAATCCCGTTGAAGACTTAAGAGCTCTCGATAGCACCTTTTCGTCTTCTTACCCTGTTTTAGGCATCTGCAGCAGAGTCACATGCTTGAACTAAAATGTCATCTCCCTGCTCCTCCTCACTCAGGTGACTCCTCCCGTGGCACTCGGACTGCTGGGATTTACGACCTAAAGTATGAGAAGGCTTTTTTCTTTTTAGTGCTACACAACAAACAAATCAGCCAAGACCTTCTCACTCCTTTCAGACGTTTCTAGAGCTTACTTTTCTCTCTCTATCTTTCCTTCCCAACTGTAGTCCTCACAAAGAACAGGGAAGGGAAATATTGAGATGAGTTGGCTCCTGTCCCTGTATTAATGCCAGGTTAATTCTACCTTGGTGAAGTGACAGGGCCAGAAGCAAGTTTAGGAGAGAGCTCTCTGGACTCATCCCTGCCACACTGCTTCAAGACAGCCCTGCAGAAGGGAGCAGCTATTCAGCTACATGAGGTTCTCTATTTTCCCTGTCTATTTAAATGATATTTATGACTCTGGCCTAAAAGGAACCATTCCATTACCTAATGTCTGACTGCAGAAATAGCCAGAGGTGTGGAGGGTAGGTGGGCTCTGTGAAGCTCAGCTAAAGAGAAGGGCATGCAATTCTTGCAGGCATTGACTGTTCCACTTACAGCGCTGACTGGCTGTAAATCTTAAAAGCAATTCACCTTTCTCATGCTTATTGATAAACAAAACGTAGAGTCCCTGACAGTGACATTGTTGCTGACTTTGGGAATTGTTTTGTAATTGCCAAAAAGGCAAGATAGGCACCACTCCCTACAGCTGTCCTGTCAGGAAGCCTCACTTGACTGCCATGCTTCAAGTTTTTGATTTTCCATGATGACATGGAAAAAGAATTTGTGTGGCTGGCACAGCACAGCCAGAGCACCTACAAGCCCTTTGCCCTCTTTCCAGGTGAGTATTCCTGAGAACCACCTTGAAGTAAATGGAGTTGCCTGCTGTGTCAGAGATGTTTATCTCTAAGGAATGTTGAATTTATTGGAAAAGCTGAGTGAAAATAGCTCTGTCATGAATCTGAGAGTGGAGATTAGACTTATTGCCTTTAGATTAAATCTCTCCTAATTAACCTTCCAATTAACCTCACATCACTCCTTTGAACAAGACCATAAATACAAATGTTACTACATTCTCTTTTATCAGAGAAGAGAGTTTGCTAGATGGAATAATGATAGATGGCCATAATCTACAGAGAATTATATTAGCAAGAGTTTCAAGCTCTGCTCTCAGTCCCTAGGAGGAGCAGAGAGGGCACAGCTGCTCTGACAAGCACAAAACACAAAGCACAACATTTTCTCCGCATAGTTTTGCAAAGTGAACTCTGAGATGCAGAATAACTTGAAAATTCTGGCCACATTTTCCAGGTTTAAAGAAAACTTGAGCTGAAAAACTATGCTGTGGAGAAATTAAGGAAACCAAACAAAACCTAACCAACCCGGTATCCATCAGACAGGAATCAATGAATCTGCAACAACAAGGCAATGCTCCAAAGGAAATCATCCCCTCCCTCTTGTGAGGAGAAGTAGTTCTGCTCCAGAAAGTTTTTTAAGGTGATTTGCAATATGCTGAAACATCCTTTTCTCCTTATCCTTACCCAGAACAGTATAGGTATCCTTACCTATCTTTTTGCCCTCTCAAAGACTGTTTTTCCCTGTGTGAAAAGTTCTCTCTGTTAGAGACAATGTTTTGCTGAATGTGTGGGTGGTGAGAATGGATATTGCTTAAAAACTGGAAATAACACTGTGTGAACTTTCAGTCTATGAACTTTAACGTTTTCAGTACCAGTTTTCCTTTCCTCACTGTTTGAGCTGGGTATCAGTGCCTTTGTATTTAAAGGATTTCACTGCTACCTCCTACAGCAAGTTTCCTGTGTCACTGGTTTCCACTGGGCAGTTCTCTTGTGCTCATGGTAGTCAGACAGTGTCTAACCTGCTGGCCCAGCTCCATGTCCTCCCTGAGGGACAAACAGGACAGGGATCAGGGTGCCACCCTACCCAAGCAAACCCCAACAGCCTCCAGTGATGCTGACCTCCTCCATCCTCCCAGAATTCACATTCCTCTGCAGGGCTTGAGGGAAACAGGAAGACTTTCTGTACCAGAAAGCTTTTCTTAAGTTTTCTTTTTCTTAAGGCAATGCCCCCTTCCCAATTTTATGGGCCAAGCCAAGAGCACATCCCTCAGTTCTGGCGCTCTCATGCAAGGCTCTGTTTTTATTGTCAGTACCTGTTCTCCAGGCTGCAGCAGGACACAAGTCATGCTCCCTCAGCTCTCCTCTCAGAGATATCTCTGCACTCTCAGGTACAAATCTCCTTCTTCTTCCTCCCACTGCCCTCCCAGCTTCATTTCCAGATTTCCCTTAGTTCAAATGATTTGAGAAGTGCCCATTTCCTTTAAATCCTACTAACCAATACGTCTTTTGTGTCAGAGCAGCCTTTTACCAACATATTTAGGTTTTCATTAGCTTTTTGAACATGTATTTGTACATGCATGTTTGACTCTTCTTCCAGGACTAGAACTGCCAAACTCATACCAAGAGAAATGTCTCATTAAGAGCAAAAGGAACCAGCAGTGCACATAAGTCTGGAGAAGAATTTAAACATCACTCAAGCCCCAGGGAAAGGTAACAATTTTTAATTCTCATACTGTTTTTTTGGGCAGCACTCTAGCAACACTTCATTTTCCCACACAATAATTCAAAATGTCTAAGTATTTTTTTCCTGCTTTCTCCTACCCTACAATTCAAGCCAGGAATGTTGTATCCTAAAAGAGTATCCTAAGCTAGGATACATTACTGTGCTGCTGCAGCAGCTTACAGAGAACATGCACCTGTACTTGCCTGTGCACAGGAATAACCACCCTCACACAGGCACTGGGAATTCTGAACACGCAGATAATGCTGGGAATAAAAAAAAAAAAAAAAAAAAAAAAGCTGAGAGAGAAAGAAGAGGGGAAAAAACCCCCCATTTTACCAAGGAATATGATCTTCCTTTTTTTTTGTTTTCAGAAGAAGGAAAGTTCTCTGCTCTGTAGCAACCCCAAATTCTCAGGTAAATTTATGTCTCTGGACTGAATTTGGAACAACAGGGCCACATTTAACAAAAAAAGAGCCATTAAAACTGGCAGAATTGCTGGAAAACCAGGTTTTTCAAAGAACACAGGTGGCTCACTGGGCAAAACCAGCTACCACAGGGAGCTAAAATAGTGGAGAAAAGAAGGAATGCCTGCAGTTAAAGGACCTTCCTTAGTCTTGGTCTCAGCACTAGAGCTGAGGACAAGCACAGGATGAAAATCTGTTCTCCAGCCTCTGTGAGCTGCTGTGTGGGACCTGCTGAAACAGGGAATCAGATAGAAATCCACGCTATGACTTTGAAGAGTGCCTGTAAATATTGATGTTTGCTTTTTTTAAGTTCTGACACTTAAATAAATACCCAGAGTAAAAGAAAATGTGTGCACATTTTGGAATGTTTTACAAAGAGCTCCAAAGATGAAAACAAGCATCCTGTCAGTCTGACCCTTGCAGAGCATCAAGCAGAAGGGTTGAATGTTTTCAGAACAAAAGTAAATGCAGTGCTTTTAGACAAAGTGAAAACAAAATCTATTTATTATATATAATTATTTAGCCAAATTTCCATGGAGGAAGGTTTGTGTCATTCATTTGCATTCAGTTAACTTAGGGTAATTTAAAAATTTACAAATGCTAATACCTAAGGAAAAACGAGTTTCCAGTGAGAGAGAGGTCCTGCAGGATGCCACTAACCAAATTGTGGATTCTGTGTTTTCTAAAGAACAGAGACTAAGCTCTGGCTTTCTCAGAATCACAGAATACCAGGATGGTTTGGGTTGGGGGGACATTGAAGCCCATCCAGTGCCACCCCTGCCATGGGCAGGGACACCTACCACTATCCCAGGCTGCTCCAAGCCCTGTCCAACCTGGCTGTGGACACTTCCAGGGATCCAGGGGCAGCCACAATGGCATTCTTGCAACAAGTGTCGCCATTATTTAGCTCTGCAGACTGCCCTTGTGAAACTCATGATGTCTTTCTGGCTATAGACAAAAACATGCACCCAGTGTGGGGGCAATTGTAAAAAAGTCGCCTCCTGCCACTGCTTCAGTAGAGTCCTTATCTCAATCTTGGAAGTCTTCTTACAAGGCCATTGTCTGGGTTCAATTATTTCACTCTTCCTTTCCAGGGCTATTTTTGCATTTCTGTATATGTTCTCTAATTTGAGCCTGCCTTCTGACCTGAAGTTTCATCTTATTGCTTCTCCAGGAGTGTTTTGGTTATGCTGAACAGATAAGTGATGGCCACAGATAACTACTTACCCAGACTATGTCAGCAAACCTCTGACTGCAAATGTAAAGCACTGCAGGTAATTCGGATTGGATTAAGGACAATGAGACACAGTTTTCATACAGTTATGCATTATTTTATGACTACTCTATCTGGACTTATTTCTACTTAATGCCTATGGAGAATAAGATCACAAAGCCAGTCCTCTTATAAACAAACCTCCTGTGCTCAAGAACAAATAGAAATTATATAGGGGGGGTTGTCTTTTCTTTAAAAGGATAACTGCAGTATGCATTTTAAACATATATAGCACAGCCAATGTGATACTCAGGAGAAAAAGCAAAGGGATTTGCCTCCACTTCCAACAAATAAGGAAAATTCTATCTTTGTTTTCTGCACAGACCAAAAGGAAAGAGAGAAAGTGGTCAGCATTTTCTGGGCTGTTAGTTCCACACTGCCATACTATCCAGTCCTCAGACCATGGAATTATTTACACTTTAAACATTTCATGGCTTCAGCTGCTTCTAGAGGAAGATTTTCTGTAAGATTAAATTGCCATCAAAAATTTTTTTAAAGACAAACCACCACCACCTTCTCCAGAAAACAAGTACTGCTCTCATATCCAAAGTAAGATAATATATAATATAATTATATATATATACATATATATATATATATATATATAAGGAAGGTTGTCTGTTCTTAAACTTCCAGTTTACCACCTTTTAATTCCTTTTAAGTTATTTTCATTGACTCCCATGTTCTTCTTACTGTAAGATCAAATTTCATTCAAGAAAGAAATATTCAAGAAAGAATATTCACCCTCAATTCAACAAGTTAGCAGAGCTTCCAAAAGATTAATAAGAACAGAAAACCTTCATTCTATATTAAACATCCAGTGTAATCTAGCTTTGGATACAAGAGCAGTACTATGTTATTGGGGAGATAGTGGTGGTGGTCTGTCTTTTAAAAATCCCAGGTGTACACGTACCTGCAAGCTTTCACATCCTGCCAGCTCTGGGCATTTCTCCCTTTTGTTTCACATCAGGACTTTCTGTCAGGAAATGTTGGGAGAGAGAAGAAAAGAAATAATGACAAAACATGCACAACCTGGTTGTCAGAGGCAGAGACATAGAGCAGGGAGGGTGGCCAGAAGGCTTGGAAGAGTGGGTATGAACTTGGCTTTACTACCTGGTGCATTCTGAGCTCTAGAGACAGGCTGTGCTGAAGCAGCACAGCCAGGAGAACTCCAGCCAGGAAGAGAAGGACTGAAATAATGAGTGAAGGAGGATCCACAGTCCCTGCAGACAATGGAATTGTCTAATACCTAGGAAATTACTTGGAGGAGAAAAAGGGGGAGTTGAGTACTTTGTGTGTTATTAACTCCCATGGAATCAGAGAATCACGGAATATCCTGAGCTGGAAGGGACCCACAGGGATCATTAATCCAGCTCCAGTCCCTTCACAGACCCCCCAACAATCCCACCCTGTGCATCCCTGGCAGCGCTGTCCAATCCCTCCTGGAGCTCTGGCAGCCTCGGGGCCGTGCCCATTCCCTGGGGAGCCTGGGCAGTGCCCAGCACCCTCTGGGGGAAGAACCTTGCCCTCATCTCCAACCTAAACCCTCCTGGCACAGCTCCAGCCCTTCCCTTAGGTCCTAGAGATGTTCACATCTTCCCAGATTGAAATATAACCCATTCTACATTGGGTATATGTACAAACACGTAGTTTGGAAAACTGGCCAAAAAATGCATGTTATAGACACAGATATTTATAAAATGGACCAAAATATTTGGATCTCCTTCACCCTATTACTTTCTCCCCTCATCCCCTTCTCCTCCTCAGTCAAGTGCAATTTTTCTCAAATATCTACAGCAGACTCAGAGGTTTTTCTGTTTCATCTATGAGTCTTCCAGCACAGAGGTTTTTCATTCCACTATTTTTTATTTTCTTACCATAATTTGGGCTATGGGAAAACAGAAATAAAACTCAAGCTGAGCCAGATGTTCTCAGCATGATGGACCACCCAGGTCAGTGTCCCTCAATAGCACTGTCAGGTATTTAGTTATTGTTCTGGTGGTGAAGGAATAACAAAATCAATTAAGGAGAACGTTTGAGGGATAAGCTGGAAAGAACATCCAGAGAATAAGTTTAGCTTATTATTTCATGGAAATACATTCCATAATACTGCAAACTGCCCCATTCTCCTGCATTAACACTTGATTGTTGTTGTTCTTGTGTATTTTGCTGATGCTGGGCTTTAATTTTCAGATATGATGAGCATCTACCACACAAACATTATCCAAGAACTTCTCTGGACACTCAACCAATCTGATCATCAGGACGTACACAGATCTATTAATATTTCATCCTGACATGTATTTTTAATCAAAAGATCTTAAAGTCCAGTTAAATTTCCAGTTTATATATTCCAGTCCTTAGATGTTTCATTAATAGTTTATAAGATGCAGACCTTACACAAAAATGTCAAGATTGTAATGATTTATATGGATTTCTAGGATGATGAGGACACACTAAAATGAGCTCTGTATCCTAAAATTCAGTGCCAAAGTACCATTCACCCTTTTAGAAGGACAGCTACAAATGTAAAAGTTTCCATAAACAGAAGACACAGCGACATTTTAATAGTTTATTTTAATTACACCATTGCGCTGCTCACTGTAGATTCAAATCCAGAAAGAAGAAAATTGGAAAAGAAAGCAAAACATTAAGGATCTCTAGATATTTTAGAGCACCAGTTACTGGTGTTCCAGACAGAGGCCTGGATTTGAGATCAACAGTGAAAACACACTTAACTCTTCCTAATATATCTAAGTATTATTCTCCTGTTGATTCCGACTAAGTATTTGGTAATTCATAATTCCAGCCTCCAGCACAATTACATCAAACCTAATAAAAGAGAATTCCTACGACTGCTATATTTATTTTAATGGAAAAAAAAAAAAAGAAGGCAAAAAAGGCTACTCTGTGTAGAGACAAATAAATTTAAATTCTAAGAGGGAAGGAGGAAAGAATTCCACAGTGAAAAACGAAATGAAACTAAATGCTGATGACAGATGATTGATAAAAATTAAGAGAGATTATTGGTTTGATTATTTTTTATTTTTTAGTTAGGGTTTTTTTTCACTTTTTCAGTGAAGAAATTTTGCCTAATATCCAAACTGACCCTCTCCTGGTGCACCTTGAGACCATTGAGACTATTGGACAGTGCACTGTAAATCATAATCTTTACTTACCAGCCATTACTCACTATGGTGAAAGAATTAAGTCTTTTGGGGTAAACCCCTCTCAACTATGATCTCCAGCAAGTTGTACTTCTTGGGACTGATCTTGAGCTATGCAGCAACCTCACAGTCAGTAATCAATCCAACCCCAAGCCCAGATTAATCAATTCCAAATTCAAGTGATTTGTCAAAAACTGGTAGCAAGGTGGAAATAAGCACTGGTGGGGCTGGACCACAACAGAGACATGGAGCTGCTCTCAGGGTTGGAGTCCCTCTGCTGGAAGCCAGGCTGGGAGAGCTGGGGGTGCTCACCTGGAGAAGAGAAGGCTCCAGGGAGACCTCAGAGCCCCTTCCAGAGCCTAAAGGGGCTCCAGGAAAGCTGGAGAGGGACTTGGGACAAGGGATGGAGGGACAGGACACAGGGAATGGCTTTCCACTGCCAGAGGGTGGGGATAGATGGGATATTGGGAAGGAATTGTTCCCTGGGAGGGTGGGCAGGCCCTGGCACAGGGTGCCCAGAGAAGCTGTGGCTGCCCCTGGATCCCTGGAAGTGTCCAAGGCCAGGGTGGATGGAACTTGGAGCAATCTGGGATAGTGGGAGGTGTCTCTGCTTTGCTTCCCCTCTCCTTTCTGGGCGCACTGTGCTGGGAAGACACAGTGTTATTATGTAGCTTGGCAGTATTGAGGAAAAAAAGCAAATAGTTGCTGTTACTGTAATTTTTTGTTTCCTCAGTAATATTTTCTTCTGGGTTGGATGCTCCCTGTAATCCTGAGTCTCACAGCACATTTTCTTTAAAACAATAGATTAAGTTAATAACCCTTTTAGAATACATAAAAGGTACATTTGTATGGCATATGAAAAACAAATATTTGAGTTTCTGCTGTAACTCCTTCAGTATTTCCAATCCAAGGGGTATGCTAAGTGTGCCAGGGGCTATTTCTCTCATACTTTGATTCCTCATTCCTAGAAAGTCTTCCAAAGGTTGTTTTTTTATTATATTTTTCCACATTATTTGAAAATGTGATTAACATTGACTAAGGTTTCTAATAGTACAAACTTCTCTCTCTTTAACCCCTAATTACACCTCTCTATTCCACTTTACTCAGAGAGACAACTTATTACTTCTTCCCCTGATTAGTTTCCATCTATTCCAAGAGTTAGCTAACTTTTTCTATCAATTTTTTCTCTTTCATTTTGAGGTTGGCCCGTGTTTTATCTGCTGAGGACATAGCATGACCCAAACCTCATCTACTTTTTCCAGCTACAATGCATCACTTGGTCTAATAAAAGATGCTTTGTATATCTTCCTGCGAATCTCATCTCTTCCAAGCCTCTGGACAGACACAGTTCCAAGCTCACTTTCAGGAGTTCCTGACTGCAGAATCCTTTTCTTCCAGTACCAGATGGAATCACTTTATTCAGTCTCTCTGGAGGTTTGGTGGTAGAAAAGCCCACAAAGTTGATTAGCAAATGATCATATTTAGTATTTTTCTACATTTATCTGTCTTGCTGAGCCCTGTCTCAATTTTCAGGAAATGTATACATCATATTTAAGAGCAACTACAGAAAATACTCAGATGTACATGAATTGTAATTACAAAATTTGATGCACGTTTTATACATCCTTGCTGAACACAGGTGTTTTTTCTAAGGCTGTTTGCAAAATCCAGAAAGTGTGAAGTGAGGTTTGCTCCATGCAGGAACTGGGAAGAAATTTCTGTCTCAAAGATTAGTGTCTTATTTTCACACAGAATTTCTTTTTGCTGAATATGTGGTACAGTCACTGCTTTTTAAGCAAAAATCTATGTTTAAAATATCTAAACCCAGTCCTGCTAAAAATGAGCAACTGGCAAATATGGTGAGCAAAGATGTTATTTCAAATATAGGAGTGGACTTTTGAAATAATTTGAATGATCTACCAAGCCTTCTCGTTCAAATGTAAGCAGTAGAGGTGTCACTCCTCTGGAGTCCAGCTCATGTTGTCCAGGCTCTCCAAATCTTATTGGTACATTTTTCTGACACGTGTCAGGGCATAGGGCACAGATCTGCACTGCTATGAGCAGAGGAAATGCTCAGCTGTCTGCCCTCCTTCCCAGAGAGGAACTCCATCAAACTCAGGAATTCAGAATCACCTTTCTCACTCCCTGGGAGCATTTCAGCATCAAGTGAGATTTCTTTCCTTGTATCCTTCAGATGAACCAGGGTGCCAAAGGCCATGTCCAACCTCTGCCCTGCCAGGGACTGACACGGGGGACAGATGCCCACACTGACCTCTCAGAGAGGCACCTGATCAGTGACACAATCCCACATTCATTGAAGGCAGTTCTCTCTGGAGCTGCCTTAGCCTTGCCAGCAGTTTTCTGCTGTTGCTTGGGCAGTCCCTTCCTGTTCACAACTTCCTCATTCTGTAATACTGAGCATAGCCTTACACAGTACCAAATACATCAAAACAGGTACTGAAGTACAGCACTATCAAAAAGGGTTTTACAATACATTAAATACAGTTTTACAATACATTTGTGATTAAACTGGCATTTAAACATAAGGAGGAAAAGCAACAAAAAGGAACCTCACAGCTTGGCATCCTTTCATGAAATCTCGAAGATAAGAAAATATTAAAAAAAATCTGTCTAGAGGCAGAAGATACACAAAAGGTCTTAAAGTCTGAAAATGAAATCAAAACACTTCAAGAGACAGCAATAAGTAAGTAAAAAAGGAAGAAAAAAAAAAAAAAAGAACAAAACAACTCCCAAAAAGGTATTTAACATAAGAGATGGATTAGCAGGATCTTCCAAACATATGAGAAGGGGAAGGAAAGGGACCAGTAGTTGTTAGCATCCTATCATGTATTTTATGAGCTAGAACATTATGTGTAGTGTTCTGCAAAGAATACCTGCAATCTACACCCCTTTTCCCCAAATAAATTGTTATTTAAGGTTCCCTTCTCTTGCAGTACGTGACGTGGATGTAAGACATGTGAACACAAATGCAGTCAAAGATGCTTTTAGTGCACTTCACAGCAGCTCAGGCTATAATGGAAACCCAGGGTTATACATCTAATTTTTAGCTGCGCTGGATACATGATTGCCTCCTTGAGTGGCAATCACAAATTATTATCAAAGGGCAACAGAAATGGCATTCAGATTTCAGTGCCTGAGCTCATTATGACATTTAGAGTACTTACAGCTTATTGTGAGTTTTGCTGATTGCTGCTTATCCACAGATGACAAATATTGCAGAGCACCTCAGACAACCAGAGCCATTTTCTCCAGTTCTGTATCCCAGTTGTTCCTTGTTTTGTGACTAATTTGGCTGTGCTGAGCAGCACTGCAGGGAAGAAGCAGGAGGAACCTGGCAGCCAGCTTGGGTTAGGTGTGATATCCCCTGTCCAACCCCACAGAGAACCTGAGGTCAATTTTCATGAAAGCAGATGCTGAAATGTTGCAGACTTTCTGAAGGACAGAAAGCCAAACGGTCCCATTTTGTCACAGTGTGGGTCCAGTCATCCATTTCAAACCCTCTTACCACAAGAGAAGTACCAAGGACAATTCAGCTGAGGTGTATTTCCCTGTAGGAGCAGAAATCGGAGAGGGAAGGGCTGGAGCTGTGGCCTTGGCAGGGGAATTTGGAACTAGGTGATATTTAAGGTCCCATCTAACCTCAACCATTCTATGATTTCATTTCAAAGTAACAATTAAATCTTCCAAATATCACCTTTAAAAGGCAGAATTTTGAAGATATTATTTTTTTCAGGCCAAAATCAAACCTGTTCATATCTTTCCGTTTGGAGATTAAAATCATGACTGTACAGGTCAGTGAGTTGGATGTGGGCTGGCACTGTTGAAAGCCACAATCAAATCCCTGACTGCTGATTAAGCATCACTCCAAGTCAAGTCAAATGCTGCCAAGAGCATTCACCAATTACAGAAACAACCGAGTGGTGTCCCAGGAATGGATCTGTTTGATTTCATGACTGGTTTGATTTAAGTCTCGGGCAGTGCTGCTTTGTAAGCAGTGCACTGTGTGTGCTTGAGAAAGGGTGAGAGCCTCTTGGTTGAGGCAAGGCTTGCTCTGTTAGACACACATTTGGTGAGGCCCTGGAGCTGCTGTGAGTAGGAGGAGTTGCCTGGTGTGCAGAAGTCAGATATCACTTGCACACCCCTCATGGCTGTGTCAGAAGCTAATGCATGTATCATTTGCTGGATATTTTTCTGCAACAGGCAAAATCTCTGTAAAGTAGCCATTTCACTTCCCTGAGCCGTTAGAAGCTTTTCCTAAGTGGTAGATCAGTGGAAAGAGTGCTCTGAATTGTGTACTTTTTACATGTGTCCTGCTCACTCTAATTTGAGCTCCCTGCACTGCCCAGGAGAAAACACTTCTCAGCGTTAACCAGCACCTTTCAGTGAAAAAGCTTCTCAGTTAATGAAAATTACTGTTTCATGCTCCAATACAAACCATCAGCAGCTCTCAAAGCCAAACAACACAGAGTTAGGCATCAAACATGTGAAAGAGTGTAAGATTAGATGGGATTTTAGGGAGAAGTTCGAAGGTGGGGAGGCCCAGGGGTACCTAGAGAAGCTGTGGCTGCCCCTGGATCCCTGGAAGTGTCCAAGGCCAGGTTGGACACTGGGGCTTGGAGCATCCTGGGATAGTGGAAGGTGTCCCTGCCCATGGCAGGGGGTGGGACTGGATAGTCTCTAAAGCCCCTTCCAACACCAAACATTCTATTATATAATAATTTTGTCTTTATTCTAAGTATTTCTTCTTTCTTCTTTACCTGTCTTAGCTTTCCTTTTTACCCTACTTTCTATTTCATGCAACAGCTGGACTAAAACCAACCTCAAGGACTCATCAACCCATTCTTGACTCTAAAAGAGGATCCTCTATACAGTGAATTCTGAATTCTCAGACAACTGGAGTTTAGAGAGTTTCTGAGATGTCTTCAAAACATCCAGAGAGGAGCTATTGTAGTACTTCCCTGCGGGAATCCTTAAAATCAGAGAGTTTTGGGAAATTTCTAAAAAAGCAGGCCTCAGAGACAGCAAACTGCAATTGGAGCTAAGCGGAAAGCATAAAGCAGGAAAGTTATATGAAATGTAGAAAGAGAGGACAAGTAGAACAATGTGTATTAACGCTTGGCTAGAATAACTCTCTAAGCTACAGAAAAATATATCTAGCAAGATATTAGGAAGGTCTAAGCTTAATAATGGAGCTCTGTGCATTGTATTTTAAGGCCTACAAGTAGGTATTGTATTCAAAATAAGCAAGCATTGTTTTAACCAAAGGTATGTGTACTTATAGTGGTTGGATAGAACTACTGTCAATATGTTTTTGCTTTTGTGATTGGTCAAAATACTTTCAAACTGCGTTGTAACATCACGTTCTCTGGCTGTTGCTGAGGACATGAGCTGTTGGCATCTTCCTGCTGTCCCAACCTTGTAATGAGACTGATGCTAGGGAGGAAAAAATAATAATAAAGCAACTCGAGATACGTTCCACAGCAGTCCCTTCCTGTTTGTGCTTCTGTGCATAAAACCCTTGGCCGGCATTACTTCCCTATCCTATATCTATCACCGATCATCCCTGTTTAAGTCACTACCACAAAAATGGAGGAAAATTTGTTCCCTTCTTTCTGCTGTTTTCTGTATCACTTCATTAAGCTCGTACTAACAACAAACCAATGTCCTTTTTATTTGATGACATTTTTAATCACCAATGTCAAAGCACTTTGCAAAGCAGACACCAGCCCTCACCCACATTTATCAAACATTAAAATGAACCAGGGAGAAGCTGAGGCAGAGCCAGGGATTCCCTGCTGTGGCTGTGTTTGAGTCCCCCCAGGTGCATACCCACCATGCCAGCAGTAAACTAACACCTACCAACCAGAATCCAAGTTCAGATCATGCACCAAAATGATTTCACGGAAAGTGGTGGACTTTTGCCTAGGTTAGCAGCTAAGGGAATGTAATAGTATTGCCCAAGAAAGGCACGTGAATCAGCTTTGCCTCAAGCACAGTATGGATTGAAGATAAAGCCAACTATAGACACTGGCAAAGAGTTGAGAGTGTTGAATTTTCTTGTAAACATCAAAGTCTGCTAAGCTGTGACCCAAAGAAAACTTCAGCAATTAAAGCCACCCTGGCTGGTTTGCATTCACCTTTCTCTCTTCTGAGATCGCCTTGCATTTATTTGCCAGAGGAAACACAGTCATCTGTGTTTTAAGTTCTTCCTGGAGGTATTGGTAGGCACAGAGAAAACCTGATTAAAAATTTCTCCTGCCATGTTTTTCCCCTATCACACGATGCAACAATTTACATTAATAACAGCAGAGTGCAGAGAAGACCTGCTGAGCCTTTAATAAACTTCCTTTTTCCAATCACTTAAAATGTTCTTTAAAGTTGCAACTGAAGTAATACAAAGCCTGCATAACAGTACACTTGACATTTATGAGCTTGGCAATAAATCAGATTTTTGTTTTTATAATGTCTGATTTTGATTAATTGTAAAAAGTTTACTATAAATACCTCCAGACAAACAGTAGAATGGTTAATAAACTGTATTCTACTTGCTAATACCTTAAGTCACAATGGAGTAAATGCCTTAAACCATATACATTAAATTCAAAGTACTACAAAAAGCCAAATGCTCACAAGTTTCATTACTGTATTCATTAAACAACAATTGTGAGACTGCCTGGATTTCCTCTAGCCTTGGCATCTATTAATGTAGTGCACAATTTTATACAGCTTTTAAGATAAAAGATCCAATGTTCAAACATAAACAACATGTGTAATGCATTTTAAAACTCCTTATTTTTGATAATAGAACATGATTAAGTTAGAATAGCAAGAGATTGTAATCTAGATTTGAAAGTCTAGGAAGAAAACCCTCGCTATTATGATTTTTCAGCATGACAAAAGTGAAATGCAAGGAATGTAATTATACCAGAATTTTTCCTGCCACAGGAAAGACTTGGCACTGGGCTGTATGGAGTGCAATTTTATCCCTCCAGGAAACTGTCTCACCTGCTACTCATGGGTCCTTTCCTGGGAGGGTGCCAGAGCTGAAGGGTAATGGAAATATAATGAACAGCTGCAAATTAAATTATGCTGTTGTAATATGGCATTATTTGGCGTAAATGATTTCGTTGCAATTAAGAAAACAGCTCCACAGCCCACAGCAGGTGGTTGGTGGTGTAGCAGCACCAGGTAAGTTGGCCTGCTGACAGGAAAGGAAGCAAGAGGGAAGATTCTGCATGCAGAAGCAGGTTTGCTCTACAGCACAATAAACATAAAGCTGCATTATTAAAGGAGTAACTGATATTGCAGTTACTCCTTTAATAAACACTCCTGAAATGTTTGTCTGACTGAGTGCAGAGGCCACATCCAGACCTGTGTAGTGTTCAAATCTCATTAGCACCTCACCAAAGAGGCGTGAAATGATGGATGTGCCAGGCTTTGTTTTCTGCCCAAGAGTTCAGTGTTCTCCTAATTACTGGGTGCAACTAAAATCAGCATTTTTAGAAGCTCGTTTTGCTTGCAGTGCTGCCACTTGCAGACAGTCCTGCAACACTCAGCAGCTGAAATAAATCAGATTTTATATTAGTTTGGAGAGGAGCATTCAAAAATCATGCTCTCAACACTTTCCACACTCTGGTGATTTTTGGGTTGCACTGTGACTCATTTTTACCCCCATTTTTACAAGATTTGTTTTGAAAACAAAGGAGTTGTTTTCATTGATATGTCTTTGCCCTAATTGCTTGTGAATTTGTAACATTTTAAAAACAGCCACCATCCTTTATATGAGACAGATAAAGTAGTGAACAAGAGAAAAGTCAGGTAATTGCTCATTACAGTTGAATACAAAATAAATAAAGAGGGCATCTTCCAAAGTTCTCCTGGTCTATTCCATCCATGCATGAACATACAGTACTGCTGCACTTCACAGCTCTTTAAGGTGTAACTGAAATTTCCATATAAATTAGAAACTCAATTTCTTCAAAACTCCATTAAGCCAAGGCCAGGTTGAAGCTACCTGGGACAGTGGAAGGTGTTCCTGCCCAGAGCACGGGGATTGGAACAAGATAAGCTTAAGGTCCCTTTCCACCCAAAACACTCTAGGATTCAGTGTTTCTATGGAACGTGTGCTCTGCTCCCTCATCTCAAGGGCAGTGCAGACACATTAAGAGCACAGCAGAAGCAGCATAGAAGAGTCATGGAGCACAAATCATTCAGATGACATAAAAATCTATGCAGTCATAGGGGACAACTTGTTTGTATCCACCCAAAGCAGTGCAACAGCTAAGGAAGAACACATTTGTCAATGGAGTCCATTCAGTGCAAATTCACCAGGGATAGGAAAAAAATATTTTTAAAATTCATATAAGTGGAACTCAAAACATTTATGGTGACTCAAGACAAACCTGAACATATACCCAAGCCTTGAGAGGTTTTTCTGGCTCTATTTCCCAGCTGGTCAGCAGTGGTGACCCCAGGACTCAGTCCCAGACCAGTCCTGTTTAACAAAAGGAAACAGCCTCAAGATGTGCCAGGGGAGGTTGAGGTTGGACATCAGGATTAATTTCTTCCTGGAAAGGGTTGTAAATCATTGTCACAGGCTGCCCAAAGCAGTGGTGGTATCACCATCTCTGAAAGTGTTCAAAAAACTTGTGGATGTGGCGCCTAGGGACGTGGGTTAGTGGTGATCAGGGTGATGGTGCTATTTGGACTTTATGATCTTGGAGATCTTGTATGTCTTTAATGGCTCTGCAATTCCATGTTTCATGAGCTCTCTTTGCTTCAGTCTAATAATTCATTCCCCTTTCAGAGCAGAAGTCAGCAGCCTGCAGGCAGATATTCTCCCAGATCCGTGCATCAGAGATTTTCTGTTTCCCTCTGCAGACCCTACAATCAGCTGCCACTTGAGACAGGTCAGGGCAGCTCTGGTCTTGTCCAAGTTGCTACTCCTTTGTATTGGAAAGACACCTGATAAATATCAGGGATTCACATCAGTTGAAGTTCTGAGGACAGAAGGGATTATGTTTGCTGCTCAAAACCAAGGCAGTGCAGCTCTTCTCTGTCCTTGAAGAATGTCTATTAACTGAGTATTTTAGAAGTAAACCAACAATTGAGATCTTGCTGCTGTTCTAACCCACTGGTACCACTAGACACTACCTGCAAATTTAGAAAACATCCAATAAAATTAAGAATGTCTAATAGAACAAGAAATTAGAAGTTAAAGCAGCCAGAGGCTGGATCTTAATTAGAAAAACTCCTTAGAAAAAGAGAAGTTATCAAACTAAAGAACAGAATTACAAGGAAGTTGCAAGGTTTATTCTCCATGGATTTCCAAGTCTTAGGTAAATCACAGAATCCTAGAATCTTTGAAGTTGGAAAAACCCTCCAGGATCACCAAGTCCAAGCTGTGCCCGATGCCCACCTTGTCCCCAGCCCAGAGCACTGAGTGCCACATCCAGCCCTTCCTTGGACACCTCCAGGGATGGGCACTCCAAACCTCCCTGGGCAGCCCCTGCCAAGGCCTGAGCACCCTTTCCATGGAGAAATTCCTCCTGCTCTCCAACCTGAGCCTCCCCTGGCACAGCTTGAGGCCGTTTCCCCTTGTCCTGTCCCTGTTCCCTGGCAGCAGAGCCCGACCCCCCCTGGCTGTCCCCTCCTGTCAGGGAGTTGTGCAGAGCCAGAAGGTTCCCCCTGAGCCTCCTTTTCTCCAGGCTGAGCCCCTTTCCCAGCTCCCTCAGCCTCTCCTGGGGCTCCAGCCCCTTCCCCAGCTCTGTTCTCTTCCCTGAACAACAAATGTACTTTTCTCTATCAAATGTTAGTGTGCTGAATCTGACTCTCATTCTTCCTGCTGTCTTGGTCCTGCTGCTTCTCAAAGCCTCAAGAGCAAGGCTGCAATAATTTTCTCTAAAGCCCTTCACAATCTTGCACTATGATGGGGCTTGGGGATACTCTATGCATCAGAAATGCAGATACAGACCCCAGAGGGCAGGAGGCAGAAAGTTCTCTAAGAAAAGCTTCTGACCATGGGAATATAAATCTGGCCAAAATAAAAAATGCCATCTTGGCCACATCAGCTTTGGATGAGACTGTGAAAGGTGCCTGTCAAGGACCCAGGCATATTTCAGATTCAGCCTGTCTCCTGGGGAACCTCCATTTCTAAATGATGTGCCTTGACTTTCCATGCCAGACAGACAAAGCTTTCAGTGCTCCTTCTTTACAGCTCACTTCCGATTTCAGCACCAAAAGCCACTCTGCTACTCTTCTTACAAGAGCACCAACCCCTGGGAAAACAGCTGAAATTTGTTGTGGCTTTTGAAAAACGCAGGAGCTCTGCACCTGGAGATACAGGCTCACAGGAGGATTGAAGGTGGGAGGGAGCTGGGGAGGACCCAGTCCAAGCTCCTGCTCGAGGCAAGGCCACCTCTGAGGCAAGACGAGCCTGCTCAGGGCTTTATCCACTCAGCTCCTGAGAACCTTCAAGGATGCAAAACCCCTCCAGCCCTCCAGTTTGTTGTCATTCACAACATTCACTTCCTCACCTCCCCCCAGGTCACTGATCAAAACTGTACTTATGGTGAGTCACAGTACAGCCCTTTCCCAGCACTCTGCCTTTCACTGGCACACATTAAATAGTTTAGAACAGGAGTGAAAGGCCCAAAGGAGCCAGAAGTCCTGGCAGCATAATTCACTGTCAGTGCCCCAGCACTGCGGCTCTGCCTGACACATCAAGCTCACCTACAGCGTTTCTGCTTCAAGATCCAATCAAGCCCTACCCACCCTGGCCAGTACTCAACACAAATCTGTAATAAGGAGCTGTCAAGTCTTTCACTGCTCCTCCACAGGAGGACCACAATCCTATTCACCTACAGCAACTCATGACAGATCATGCCTAACCCTTTATTTCTTACAGTAAAAAGGGACTAATCTTTCCAAGTGAATTAAAAGACAGCATGTGTACATTACAAACATATGTAGATATTGGTTCTATATGCAGGCTTCTTTAAAGCACATAATTATTTCTTCTTCTCTGCAATACAGATTGATGTAACAGTTCAGTAACAAGACAACATCAATATATCTAGAGAGAATTAAAATGAATGACTACTGTGCTCACTAAAATGTCCATATTCCCCTCGGATGGACTCAGACATTCTTCCCATAGCAGGGCTGGTCTTCCCTGCCTCTTGGTAAAGCTAACCTCACAAAAGGAGGATTATTCCTGGCTCTTCCCAGGTCCTGGGTCTGGTTCCTTGGTTCTCTGCAAATTCTCTTTTCCAGAGTGGCTCCAGGAGCAGGAGCACCCAACCAGAAAGTTTTGCCTGTTGTCACTGCTGCCTGTGGGAACTGAAACACACATGGTATCGTGGCTTATTTTATGACAACACCATGGAAAAATTTTCTAACAGAAAACAAACAGCAACTTTGCATAAGCAGCAATAATTGCCTTTAATAATGATGATGCAAATAATTCTTTTATTCAGTTGAATTTCAACTCCAAAAATTTAGGGAAGCTGCAAAGCTGCTAAGCTTTAGGCAATAACACCAAAACTACACATAAAAAGAAATAAATTACTATTACTGGACCCTGAAAGAGAAAGCACTAACTGGCTAAGCCTGTGTATCCTCACACAGCCTCTGTGCCTGCTAGCTGGGTAAGCAGCACAAGGAATTTCATTTTCCTCATGGAGTCAGAACCCTGCTGAGTGAGGAAATTAGGATATGGAGGAAAGGGGGAGACAAATTTTGCTGCTTTTGAAAACCACCTGTTCCAGACACAGAGAAACAAAGAGCCTGGATGTAGGAGAAAAGCTTCATTAATGATGGAGTTTTAAGGGCTTCTGTCACGTCCATCAGGACATTACTGAAAAATTAGGTATTTCTCAGTTCTGATTTACCTTCCTCTGATTTTTTTTCACTCTGTCTTTTCACTGATTTATGTTCCTGAAAAGATGAACCAGGAGACTGCACAGCACAGGAGACAACCAGCCTAGTACCCCAAGCATATATTACAGAAATTCTCTTGTACTGGTGCCATCAGCCACTGACAATGAGTCCAGTGAGGATCTCATGGATTCCCAGCTTGGTTGAATCTCATCACTTTATGCTCATTGTTTCTGATACCGAACTCTAGGACTGGGAGACCTTTGTGCTTCCTTGGAACAGAGGATTCTCCATGGAGTGCTAGAGTTTCAGTGGTCTGACCTGTCCAGCTCCCTTCATCCTGCATCATGTCCCATTCCAGACCTGCAAGTCACCCTCAGCAACTCCAAAAATCACCTAGGCTTTTTTTGATTTTGCTCTTTGTGGGTCTACAGAGCAGAGTCATGTTACATGCTCAGAGAAGAGTCTCCAGAGAGAGCTGTTTGTAAATCCTGCGTATTTTGGGTGCTTTTGGTAAAGTAACAGCAACCTCCCCATTCTGCTCTCTGTGACACATTCATCATACTTCTGATCTCACAGATGGGATAAGTCACCTTTCCGGGAAGTCAGGATGGCACTAGAGGAACACCTTAAACAGAAGTGGTTCCTAGAAACTTCTTAAGCTTTTACATGGTAATTCATCAACATTCATGTCACTCTTCAGTGCCATCCATCTGAGGCACCAGGGATCTATGGTTACACCTTGACAAGTGCTGGTACAGCGAGGCCTCTGAGATACCCCTGAATTCACCAGCAAATGGCTGTGGTAATAAAGGGGCAAAAAAAAGCACATTTCTTGACTATGCTGGTGCCTCTCACCCAACTACTCTGCTTGTATATCCTCAGGTTTGTCAATCCTGATGCTTATCCAGCTCCAGACTCCACGTTTCTCTGATGATTATGATTCCCAAAGCAAGAGAACAAGCCAACACCTTCCTTCCCTTCACTGTAAGTGAACTGGCTTTTTCTGCTGCCATTGCATCTGGTCACAGAGAACCACATTTCACAGAGCAGCTTGCTGGATAGAGAGCTGGCTTGATCCCAAAAGCACTGTCACATCCCAACTTCTTTTCCCCTGAAAGTGTTATTTATTAAGAAAGCTCACACTTGAGGACGAAGAAGCATTTTTACAGCACTGCTTTCTCAAGCTCCAGCAAATCTGTCCGTCCAAGTTTCCAGAATGTTTGCAACTCTCCATCTGCTGCAGCTCCTGCTGGCGTCACCAAACCATGACAGTCAGGAGCTGCCAAGTGCTGTGACTTGCTATTTTTTGTTTTTGCAGAAAACAAACCGTGAGAACACAACTTTTTTTTAAAATGATGTCACAACATTTTTTAAAAGTTTGCTTGAAGAGAGGTCTTTTCCATTTCCTTTGCAAACATATCTTGCTGCTTACAGAAAATGACAAAGAGAATAAATCTTATGCATTTGATAGCTGCTCAAAGCACTGGGGTGCACTGCCTTAGGTACTGCAGAACTGTTAGTTCTCACACCCCTCACCTGAGCCAGGTGTGACTCCTTCTATGCCCACCTGCACAGCCTGTGGAGATGGGGTATGAACCTGCCACTGCTCTGTCCTGGGGCAGAGCGACCCAGGGCTGCTGGAACCCATCTCACAGGCAGAAGGTGTTAGGGCTGAGAGGAAAAGCCCTCAGGATCAGGTTAAACCAAACCTGCACTGCATTATCTGCTTGAAAGGTGACATCAATTCCTTCCCCTGCTCCCCTTGGGTCTGGTTGTGTAGCCTGTGCTGATGTTCCTTGGAGGTGTCTGTTTGAAATCCTTCACACAGCACAGGCAAGGGGAGCTGGAGCACTGGGCTGATCCCCAGAACAGGCAATCCCCAAAGCCTGGCCCAGGTGCACTGCAGCCCAGCCTCTGATCCTGCTCAACCCATGGTCTTTGTGACTGTGACTTCCCTTATGTTCTCATTTTTCCCCCTTCATGCCTATTTACTGTTTCTTCCCACTCCTCAGTTACCAGCCTTTTTCCTTCACTCTGCTATCACCAGAGTTCACACCAATAAAAAGCATTTCCCTTCACAAGGAGGGAAACCTTTCTGCAGCAACTGTGTACTGGGTAAAATACACCACCAGTTGCCTCTTTCTTTAGAACCTAAATGCCTTAAAGAAGTCCCTTTTTTTTACTCCCTGTGGCTTAGCTCAGATCCTGCTCTTTGCTGTAAGTGAAGTAGCAGAAATGACTGCCAGTACATAATTTCAGAACGTAATTATATAATTATATACCCATTAAAAGAATATAACCCACCCTTAACCACCTACATGAGAAAAACGACATGAAATAAACTCTGAATGTGGTAAAAAGTGAAAGTATTTTCAGCTATTCTAAGTGCTAAAATAAAGTTAAACTGGTGTTTTAAATGAACGTGCTTTATTCTAACCACCAAGATTGTTTTCAATGAAGACAAAACATAGAGCAATCTGAACAGCAATTCAAATTGAAGTCAGATAGATGAGCTGTCACACATTGGAGATGCACACACAAGGCTTTCTCTCATATGATGTCAATCATACTTTTCCTCTGATGGATTAAAAGAACAGTCATCGTGTTGGAAAAGCGAGAAGAGCTTTTCCTGGTGTCCTTATGCAATAGTGGGGTGTCTAAACAGTTTTCTTAAAAAGCCTTCTAAGAAGGCTTGGTCCCAGGTTTGTGAGCATTGCCCCTGGACTCCGGCTTTGCAGGGAAGACTGAATGGGAGTTTTGTCTTTAGCTGCTTAAAAGCAAATACATCATACAAAGAAATGACACAAAACAATTTGGGCAATTTAGGTGATACAAAAGCTCTGGCTGTGTGGGATCTGTGTTTTTGTCACGTGCTACAAAATGTCTCCCTGACAAAAGCCCAGCAAGAACTCAGGTTGTGACACAAAAGACCTGAATGTATCAAACAGCAAGCTGCAGCCTGTTTTGCATAAATAAATGAGGAAGATAAATGTTAATGCACGCGTGATTTAACTGAAGCATCACAAATAAAGAGAACAATTTTTACCTTGACAAAAGGAGGAAGAGAAATACTTGCCCAGACCTTTGAATTCTGCATTACCACAGATGTGTTTTGGGTAAGGCAATTTTCCTTCTCTCTCCCACTGAGCCATATTTGTCCCTGTTGCTGCTCTACTGATACCAAGGAAGCATCATCAAGGAAGAATCTAATAACAACCAGTTTGTCATTATGCTTCCTTCAGCACTAACCGGAGCATGCTGAGCTGTGAATGAGTGTGGGGAAACACTAAAAGACAGCCATTAGGAAAATGGTAAATATAATTTAGTCTTCCCATTCTAGAACTGGCACTTTCTAAATCCAGATTTTATGCTGGCTGGACACCAAGTAACTCAGGTCCTCTCTCAATTATTTACCCTAACACAGACTCATAAAATCATAGAATTGTTTGGGTTGGAAGGGACTTAAAAGATTATCTAGTTCTAAACCTCAAAAGAATCCAAAGAAGTAAACTTAAGTGCTGGCTCCTCCAATTTGAATGTAGAAGTCAGTGTCTCAGGTGCTACCTTGTATGTAGAGCGTAGGTAAACCTGACAGCTGAAGGCTGTAGTTGGTCTTCAATGTTTAAATCATGTTAAAGTTGAGAAATTTAAATTGATTTTTGACACTGTTCCAAAGTTCATTATCTCCCCAAGAGTGCAAATATTTAATTTCTAAACAGTCAGGGATTTAGAAAACGCCAGGAAAAGAAACATGAGAGGAGCTATCTAATTGGTTGCAATTAAGTGTTAATACTAACAAAAGCTAAAAAGAAGAAGGAATGGAAGGCAAAAATGGTTTGAAAATATTGAAATATTACAGCTCTCTCCTTTGTCACTCCTGGTGAAATGATTACCATCTGCTTACTCTGATATTTAATGAGCAGGCTAGAGCTGAGGGGAGCCCAGCTCAGACATTTGCACAACAAGATCCTGCTCTGGTTCCTGCCTCTGATAGATGAGCCCAGGGACTACTTGCAAAGGTGGGAATCCACCAGCTCTCATGGCTGCCTGGCTGCTGGAGGAGAATTGCTGAGCCTTTGCAGAGGATGCTGCCACAGAAAACAAGCCAAGAACAAAGCAAATGAGTGAGGACACCAGTCTGAGGAGAGTTATGGGAACTGATGGCTGGGCTGTAATATGGGAAAGAAGCAGGACAGAGAACACTAGGGGAGCCAGGAGGGAAATTAAAGCCTTTCCCAGCTAATGTGAGTTATGAGAGGGTTCCTTGTGGCATAACTAGACAATTTATCTTCCTGTAAGGAAATAAAACAAACCTGGGAGAGTAATCCAGCTAATTATGCAATGACTTTATAGACACTGCCTGAACAGAAATTACTTTCTCTAGGGTTGTTTCCTCTGAAATTTTCTGCCTGTTTGCCCATGTAAGAGGTTCCAAAAATCTTCCTTTAGACTGTGCCATGCCAAAGTGAAAGAAAGAAATTTGGTATCAACATGATCTCAGTGAAACAAAAACAGATTTCCTGCCATGGTCCTAAAATCCCTCATGCCTCCACTATCTTCAGTTAATGGCTAAGGCTGCAAGGGGCTGCATTAGAGAAAATCTGCTCAGTTGTCCTGGTAATCCACTGCTGTCTAGGAGCCTGAGTTTTATTTCTCTCCAAGTATAACATCTCTTGCTCTGCTTTATTATTTGGGTGCCAGTCTATCAGGCCTTGGGCCAACATTTGATTCCAAAGAGTTCACTCAGGGAGGGCTGGAGTGGGTTTGCCACTTTCTTGACACTAGTTTGAAGACTATTTAGCTGAGTGATCTTGGCTGTAATCTGTGTGTTTATCCTGGTAAAAATCTCTGCAGTCAATTAATTCTGAAACAGTTATCAAATTCTGAAACATGAATTTGAGTAGAAATAAAATTACATACCTCATAGGTATAAAAAATGGGAGTAGAGCCACGAGAAAAGACACCCCTCACATTACAAAGATGAACGGGTGAGACAGAAAATCCTGCTGGCTTTTTCCTGAGCAACTCTGAGCATGAGAATGGCTATAGGTTAGCAGGAGTGGGACTAGCTGGCTGTGTAAAATGCTGTAGCATCTAACAAAGCCCCTTTTACCTGGTGCTTAAAATAATAAAAGGCACTTTTGGATCCTTCTAGAAAGTGGATGCCGATGGTTCTTGTGGGGGAGGACTGAAGTCAGTAGGGTCACACAGGTGTTACTCAGGATACCATTCAAATCAATGAGGAAGGCTCTGCAGATAAGAAAGGCTTCCCAGATTTCAAGGGGGAAAAGCTGTATTGCAGCATCAGACAGCAGCCTGAGAGGTGAAAATTACAGGTGAGCTTGTGCTACCACCAGTCTGTAAGTAAGCACTTTCTCTCCTTCCACGTTTTTATCTGTGATTTGTAGTACAAGATGTGACAATGAGTCAGAAATGTCATATAATTACACCTCAAAGAGCCCGGGGTAATTGGCAATCACCAAAAGCTGCCTTTCCTATAATTTGCTAAAAGGAATGAAGCTCCTTGTGTGTTTTGGGGCACCACTAGAGCAGAGATGTCTAATTACTAGCAAGTTCAGCTCAACAGCTGTCAAGACATCAGTGCTAATAGCTATTTCATAAGGACAAAGACATAATATGGGCTGAAGGAGCTCTTCTAAGCTTGTCCAATTTCACTCTGCCACTTCCCCCAACATTCAATAAGAGTTGCTAAAGAAATTTGTGAAAGACTTAATTCCAGCTATGGCTTCAGCAGCACTGAACACAGGCTAAATGATACCCAAGTATTGCTGGTGTCAAGCTGGAAAGGCAGAAGAGCCTCTTGCATGGCTAAATGGGTTTTTAATGTGAAATATCTCAAAAAGGTATAAAGGAAAAGGAAGAGAAGAAAAACTGGGATATTATTGTTATTTCTGTAGTTCATAGAATCATTGAATCACAGACAGGTTTGGGTAGGAAGGGACATTAAAGATCATCTAATTCCATACCCTGGCATGGGCAGGGACACCTTCCACTATCTCAGGTTGCTCCAAGCCCCATCTGATCTGGCCTTGGATACTTCCAGGGATGGGGCGGCCACAGTCTCTTCTTAAACTCCTACAAGGAAAAGAAAATCTATTGACAGTAAAGGTTCAGGAATTTGCTGCTCTGAAGTAGCTCATCACCAACAAAGTGAAGACACTGAGGAAAAAGAACAGTGGTATCTTGGTGACACCTGCCCTTGTACAGGCAATACAGCTTTGGCGAAAAACTGGGTTTTGCACCATTTTCCTTTCTGCCATCCAGCTCTAAAAAAACTGAGGAGGACTATTTAATCAAACTCTGACCTTATGGCAAGAGAGGAATGTGAAGCAGCCTGCAAAGCCCTTCACATTTTCACACCTCTCCTGTTTAAATCACTGGAGTCATTAATGTTTAAAGAACAGATGAAAGAGCACACAAACCACTAAATTTCTACCAGAAACCTACCAGCACCTTTTCTCTGGTTTTTCCCCACTCTATTGAAGAAGATACAGAGTCAGAAGGAAACTGTGTACGTAGAGGAAACTGTTAGATGACACTTGTGGCAGAAATGAAACCTGTGCCTGTGCTATCCCAACTCATTGTGAGGACAAAGTACTCCAAGCAGAAAACTCCAAAGCTTGAGCTGTGGAGCGAACTGTGCATCTCATTATATTTGTCCCCATGCCCTGGCACACAAGCTGAGCTTTTTGCAGCCACCACAACATTAAAGCTCACTTAAAGTGAGCACAGGGCTTAGTGACCTTCCTCAAGAGGTGAGCAATCACCAGGGCTTTGACATGCTCTCCCTTTCCTCTGGGCCTACTCTGAGAAGAAAGGAATCATTAAATTATACTTGCCCATTTAGAGCTATCAGGTCTGAGAGCTCTGCTACAGGGAGAAGTCCCATCCCAATCTTACTGAGATAAAGATAAGTTTCTATTCATTATCCCTTGTTATAAGATTATCAATTTAGGCAAATAATAACTTTCTAGCACAGAACATGTCCTTCATTAACATTTATCTGTCTTATTTTCAAGCTAGGACGAGGCAACCAGGAGAATTCAGAATCACAGCATTTGTGCTGCCCAGTGATGGTTACTTCAATGAAACAGAAGGTTGCAGCTCCCTCTTCTTCTATGGTTTTTGTTGTTCTTGTTGTTTTGAGGGTTTTACATTTATTTCAGTGGATTTATATTGCAAATTTATCCTTTTTCTAATAGGGACATAATATATATTAAAGTATATTTTAAAAGTATCCAGTGGCTACTTGTACATTATGGAAAAGCTGGATGTTAAAGATGAAAGGCAATGAGAGCTACACAGAGAAGATGATTTTTAATTTCTCATTTCTCTCTCTCTCCACTTTCCACTCACTCCCCAACACACACACACACACAGACACACACACACTCACACTCCTCTGGTGGCCACACTTGTGTTTTCACACAGAGTTTTCACTTAAAATAATCTTCTTAAAGTTTATGCTTTTTAAATCTGTTTATTACACCACTTCACCTTTATTTCCTAATCCTCTTTTGTTATTTTTATTTTATTTTATTTTTAACTAGGAAAGCAATCTGCTTTTTCCCTGAGATCTTTAAATGGGTTCTTGTGGAAATGGATCTGATGGAGGGGGGCAGAGGAGTGGCTTCACCTGCAGGAGGCTTTAACCTGAGACCATGGGAGGTGGCATGTTAATAGGGTTATTCTATATTAGGTCATGTTTCTGGTTCTTGTTCTCAGTTGATTTGGGACCGGTCACCTATAAGAACATGCTCCTAGTTCATGTTCATGGTTGGACCTTTGCCCTGAGATACCCCTATATTTTGTTACGTTTAACACACCCCCAGGTCTTTGGAAGTTGCCCCTCAGTCTGTGCCGTTTCTACATTCGTTATTTTATCCATTAAAGTTCTTTATTTTTCAGGCAACTCCATCGTTTCTGTCCCTCTATTTTCACCACTAACCTTCCCAGCTGGACAGGTCCCGGTATCGCTGCTCGCCAGCAGTGCTAAGTTCTTTAATCTTAAGAGCAGCAACAAATGTTCCCACATTCTGCACTTCCCTTCTGAGGAGCCTTCCCAAAGTGCTTCCTCCCGATCTCTCTTTTCAAGTCTTGTTTGCAGGATACTAAAAATTTAAGAAGTAGTTAATAGAAGAGACAGTATTAAAGCCCAGCTGTTGTGCAGCATTCTCAGGCATAAGAGAGGTGTGTCACAGATATTCAAAATTACATCACCTTTGTAGTACTGCCAGTCTAAATGACTGCAGACAACAGTGAATATTACTCAAGTCATTTCAGAGACAAACCAAATGACATAGTCACTTCTTCTCTCTTTGCATGACAACTGTACCAGGCTTAAAGGAGATGTGACCCTACTGCTCTGGCTTTCCTTCTCAATTCGATAAATATAACTGAGCAAATTGAAGGAGTTTCTCTCTGCAGCAAAGTCCTGCCACACTGATGCCAAAAATAATCAAGTGATATTATTCAGCATTCTTTTCAATTCCAAAGAGATTAGCAATACAAGAGAGGGAGACACAGCTGTAATTAGTCTGGTCACTCAAAAGGAAAAATGCATGATGATTCCTGCAGATAAAGCAAGGGAAACATATTGATTGCAGCTCAGAAGGCAAACAGTAACTTTCTTCTGGATCTCAGACGAGGTAAAGTCCATTTTACTACTAAAATCCAGTAGCAGAACAGCTCCATGCTTGTGTCTTCACACAGTGAGAGTATTAATACATGTACGTACTGATTTCTCCGTTTGGTGGATATCAATGTATGTGTAAGCCAAAGAGTTACTGAAGCAAACTTTAGGCTGCTGCTTGCTGTGAAGGACAATCAATCTTAAAATTTATCTTAACATAGTAAACCCACATGGTTTCTAAATTATTAAAACATGCCTGAAGCACTAGAGAGTTCTGTAGCTCCAAGTGAGTGATGTCAGGGAACCATCAGGTGCAGCACAGGTCTGTAACAGTATCGAGTAAGTACACTCAGTGTAAGAGTAAGTACTTAAAAACCTGCACCACACCTGACATTTCACTCACCTCTCTTTTACCTGTGCACTTGCTCAGTGAAGCCAAAATTTACAAGGGAGATATTTCAGAATCGGCTTCTCTGGAAGAGACATCTCAACCTCTTCTTTGGGGCTTAGTGTTTGAAACAGATGAGTGCTGCTTTCTGATGCAAATCCAAATTCCTCTGCGTGGAATGTGATTAGCCGGGGCCAGTCTCAGTGGGCAGAAACTCTTCAGCCTGAAATGTTCCCAAGCAGGTACAAATGGCTTTTGACAGGGAAGATCAAAATTAATTTGTTACAGTGGGAAGTAAAGTACAATTAATGATAGGATTCAAAGTGTAAGACACATAGCCAGGACAAAGATATTGAGAGGTGCTGGAAAAGATGAAATCAACCCTGAACTTGGGGTGAAGCAGTGGCAGCATGTCTGCAATGCGGGGAGGGAGCACAGAGTGCATCCACTTTCCACTCAGCAACTTCACTGAGCAGCTCCATCTCCAGAGTGTTTCTGCCACAGAGCAAAGCTACAGCTGCAGGATACATATCAACCTTCTCCCGGGGTTTAGGGGCACTGCAAGTGCAGCATTTTCCTCACCAGCCTGTTGGGCTGCTTCCAGCAGGAGCAGGATTCCCAGAGGAGGCAGCCAGCAACAGAACTCCAAAGCTGGCCCGGCTCTTCCCACAGCTGGCCAGCACTCTGCATCCCTGGATCACTCCAGGGGCTGCATTTGTCCCTGAACTACGGGGATCTGAACCATTAGATGTGAAAAACTAGCACAGTTATAAAGGCTTGAAATACCACCCCACAATATGTGTGGGACTGACAGGACAGCCCCAGTTACATCTTTGCATGGGAATAGTGCTTTGTCCCACAGAACTGCTCCTTGGCTATGCCAGGGCATCAACCTGGAATGATCTGAGAATAAAGAAAACATTTTAAATCCAAACCAAAGTAATTTCATTCATTAAGTACATCCATTTATAATAAGTGTGGCTCTGCCAGGGCTCATAAGAGAGAGAAAGGCTCTCTCATGTGGTTCCACCAAAATGACATTATAGAAAGAGTAGAGCACAAAGATGAGCAAATGCACACAGCCCACAAGCAAAGAGTAATAAAAGAGCATTATTAAGGCAGTGAATCCAAACCCTGAAAAAGTTAGGAAATCCCAGGATTCAGCTTGTGTGACGAGAATTTGCCACTGCCATCTGCAAGTCTGCCATCTAGAAGAGTCTTCATTATAGGAATATTTCTTTTGTCCTACAGGATCCTTCTCATACATAGAGGGGCTTATGAAAAGGGGGGGGGGGCATTGACATGGACAGATAGTGACTATTGACAAGAGAGAACAGTTTTAAAATGAGAGAGGGGTGGTTTGTATTATATGTTAAGAAGAAATTCTTTACTCAGAATGTAGTGAGGCCCTGGAATAGGGTGCTCAGAGAAGCTGTGGCTGCCCCTGGATCCCTGGAAGTGTGCAAGGCCAGCTTGGATGGTGTTTGGAGCATCCTGGGATAGTGGAAAGTGTCCCTGCCCATGGCAGGGGCTCGAACTGGGTGAGCTTTAAAGTCCCTTCCAACCCAAACCAATGATTCTATGGCTCTTCTCTCTCTCAAAGTAGTCAATGCTTCCTGAATAAGCAGCCATTCCGTATTTTCTCCTTCTCCTAGAGTCCCAGTGTGCTGCTCTATGACTTATTTATTGCCTGTGGCTTTGAACAGAGGTTTATTCATTTTTTCAAAGGATTTTCTCCAGCACTCACCATGCGAGGTCTTCTCAAAGATTAATGGCATCTGCTAGCACAATGTGCTTCTGAGGGGACAGGATGTGCCGAGAGGACACCTGTTTTGGCTGGGTGGCACTCAGCCCTCTAACAACCTCACCAGCTCCAGCCAGGACACCATCAGGTATCTCTGTAAAGGGCTGAGAGTGTGACAGGTAAACAAGACCAGAGCCTTCAGCTGGGAGAGTGAAGGAACAAGTGTCTGTATTTAGGGCATGGGGCTGTGATAAAACAGCTGTTTTGTTTGAGACTTGCTCGTGTTTTGTGAAGTGTTAACACTCAGCCAAAAGAAAGCAGAGCATGAACCCTGCCGTGAGCTGAGAAGCATCCAGCTTGCTTTGCAAACAGGTAGACAAGTTGTGACAGAGCATTGTCGCCAAATTCTTAACGTGTAGAAACTGAAATACACTGAAATAAGGACAGAAAGCAGCCACTGGTGCAGTGTACCTGACTGGAAGCCTGGGCCTTGATTTTGAGGAACACCTGTTGCTCCATAAACATTATAATATTCAAATTGTGATGTCTAAATAGCACGTTTTCGAATGTGAGGGCTTGGTGACATTGTCAATCAGGCCTCGGGTTCAAGGCAGGCATCAGATGATCATGGACAATGACAAGTGACCCTCTCTCTGATTTCTCATCTCACATCTCTGGTAAAGGCTGGAAATCCACTCCAAGAGAAGCATCCAATGATCCTGAAAATGAGACAGTCCCTCAGCAGGTCCCACACCAAGAAATTAATGCTGGAAATCAGTCACAAAGGAGGCAAGGCTCTGCAGGTACCAAAATCAGGAATGTGACACTGGCTGTTGTCACCCAGACAGTTTGGCCTACATTCTGTGCTACAGCAGATTAACTGCTACCTTAGACAGCTGTTAGCAAAACTAAGCCTGAATTACCTTTCCTTTCAATTTAGTCAAAATACTGGATGGAGATTTTTCCTTCCCATGTCATGTCAATGAAAACCTTTCCTAACAATTTTGTAAAAAATCTGATCTCATGCCATCATTTTCCACAGGACAGGGAAAAATAATTTAGTTTTCTTCAGCTCTTATTTAAAACATAATTTTAGCATTATTTCAGCATTTTTGCAGACATAATCAAATCAACTAAGTTGTACAGGCCAGTACTACCACAGCCACCTTCAGCATCCCATATGGGTGGAAGATCCCATTCCCTTGTTGAGACACAAACTAAAAAATCCCCTTGCTGTTCTCTGGGAACCTGCTGAAATCACAGCAGGTTGTTACACAGGCCCCTGTTTCAAACAAATAAAGGGATTGTCCACCTGGAGAAAAGAAGTTTCAGGGTGAACTAATCATGGCTTTCCAATACCTGAAGGAGCTGGCAAGAAGGATGGAGAGAGACTCTTTACAAGGGATGGAATTCCAGGACAAGGAAGAATGGTTTCCCACTGCTGGAGGCAGGGATAGGTGGGATATTGGGAAGGAATTGTTTCCTGGGAGGGTGGGCAGGCCCTGGCACAGGGTGTCCAGAGAAGCTGCGGCTGCCCCTGGATCCCTGGAAGTGTCCTAGGCCAGGTTGGACATTGGGACTTGGAGGAGCCTGGGACAGTGGAAGGTGTCCCTGCCCATGGCAGGGGGAGGAACGAGATGAGCTTTAAATCCCCCCTGACCCAAACCTTTCTGAGATTCTGTGAATATTTCAGACACTGCTGCAGAAACAAAGCTTCCCATCCTGGGACAGAGCATTTTGATAGTCAACCATCCACTGCTTTTGGGATGGCACAGGTTTTAGCACAGCAGAGAGAGAGAATAACTGGGTAATATAGCCAGTCCCAGCACACATTCACACTGCTCTCCACTGAAATTTGAGAAACAGTTATTCAGTCTAAGGAAAGCAGAACTAATTAAAAGGTCTCATGTGTTGTATAGAAAGGAGTAGATTTTTTTGATAAGAATGCACTCATGTCAATGCTGAAACATGCCTTTCTCTAGTTGGACAAAAGCTGATACAACCAATTTTCTCACACAGGGAAAACCAAACACAATTCATGGGTGAGTGACCACTTCTTAATTTACATATTTTTTTATGTACAAGGAAATCTCTCACATTAATTTTATTTCAGGGAATGGAAAGGGAATAAAGGAAATAATTTTGAGTATTACAGGAGTTTCTTTATTTTTTAAATCATATTTTCATTTTGAGGTTAGTTGCATTTGCTTCTATTCCTTCTAAATTCAGGGACCAGAGCACTTATTTCTATGGCTTATAATAAGAACTTATCTCTAGTCCTCATAGTCTCGCAGGCCATTAACTAAAAGATGTGTAGGTATAGTACAGTATAGTACAGTATGTGTATGTGTATTTATATATTTATATATATGTTTAATGACAAATCTTGCATGGAGAAAGAGATGAAGAATAGTCTCTTGGAAAAATCTGAAACTCTGGGAAGAAAACAAAATACAACAAAAATTAAATTTTGTAAATTGTAAAGAGTTTGCAAAAGAGCTGAAGAAATTACTTGCATAACAATTCTCAAGTGACTGTAAGATATGTAGGAACAAAAAAAAAGCCACCAAGGCAGGTATAACAAGACATCAGTGTTAAATTGTCTTATTAAACAAAATCCTGCCCTGAAAGCCTTCAACTTCATTGACAAAAAATACAGAAAAATCAAAGCCCACCCAGCTGGAATAGCAATCTGAGAGGATCTGGAGGAGCCAGACCCAGAGCCAGACATGCTGGATGAGCAGATGCCTTGAAAAATTACCCTCAAGAGATAGGTGAGGGCAAAAGGCAGTGGAGCAGTAGGATTCAGAGGAACCCACATGAATACCTCCCTGAAAGCATTGCAGGCAAGGAGGGTCCTGTTAATGAAGCTTTTTAATGACCATTTGTTTTTCTTCTCTTTGTGTGAAGGTCATTTTACTGAGCAGCATCATTTGCAAACAGCTCTTGCAGGTGCAGTTTGCTTTTGCTTTTCTTTCCCATTTCCTCATCCTGTCTAGAGCAGTGTAACAGTTGGGTGACTCACTAAGTGGAAATGGATGAGAGGAGTGATCTTGTCTCCTCCAAAATGCAAAGTTGGAGGAGCCATTAAGTGCACTGAAGTGAGAAGTGATGTTGCAGATTAACCCTCAGCCGGGAGTTCCTAAAAAGTGCCTACATTTACATTTACCACTAAATGATCAGGTTGGAATAGAAGCAAACAGCACCCTCTACACACCCAAATCCCCAAAGGGTGGATGTATCACAGGAAAATAAAGTTTATATTCTCATGGAAACCCTTTCTGCTGCTTTTTTTTTGGTAAATTGGGAGTATTACAATGAAAGTAGGCCTTTTGTTTTGTATTTCAAGCAAGAGATTGTCTACACAGGGAACATATTTCCAGAATATTTAATTCAAAAACAAGTTATTAATCAAAAGCGCTTTTCTTCCTCTATGAGGACAAGAAAAAGAAAAGGTTGATTATTTTAGGGCTCACAGACATCTGGAGAGGGACAGATACAGGCTGCACACAGTGTTAAAGTACCTGAGACAGGTGCCGTGTCCAGAGATTCTTTCTCCAGTACAAGGCCCAGCAGGTGAGACACAGGTGATTTTCCTGGACATAGGACTGGACTTTGGGTATCTTTCCAAAAGGAGCCACAGCAGGAAGGGTGTGCCATTTTCTGCCTCAGATGGTGGCGTGAACTGAACTTGAAGCTCCTGCGGTTCCTGGGAGATTGGGGTGGGTGATGCAGTAATGAGATGGTTCTAACCAGAGTTATTGCTTGGAAGTTAATGAAAAAAGCAAGATTTGGAGCAGAAGATTTTCAAAATAAAAATTAATGAAGAGCAATTCTCAGTTTTCTCTGTTGGACTCCACATCCCTGGAAGTGTCCAAGACCAGGTTGGACATTGGGGCTTGGAGAAACCTGAAATAGTGGGGAAGTGTCCCTGCCCATGTCAGGGGTGGAATGAAATGAGCTTCTTGATCCTTTCCAATACAGACCATTCTATTATCAATATTATTGTTTTTCCTCATCTGGAAGAGAGTGTTTGGAGCTGTGGATTCCTGAACAATCTCTCAGGAAGAATTCAGCTGAAGAGCTAAAATAGTCTTTCCAGACCCATTAATTCCCGTTTTTGAGAGGGCCTGCAGGACACAGAGCACCCTAGAAAAAACTTCTATTTAGGAATTCTAATGGCTCTACACACAATGATTTCTGTCAGGAGACATCTCAACCACTTCTAATATATTCTTACATTTTCAAATAGGAAGCAAATGTAGGGGAAACTTCTGCAAAGCAGCTGAGGAGATAACTCTCCCTATGATGGAATAATTTTGTATTCCATTAGAGTGTGCTGCTCAGCTGAGCTTTTAAGGTGGAAGATAAAACAGATGAGGAAAGGCTTCTTATTAATTAAAGGCATGAAGTGCCAATTGTAAGGGTGGTCAAATAGTGGTTCAGTCTCACCAATGCTGCTCACTCTTAACAGGTGTGAAGATATTTGCTAAAGATGACAGGAGTGCCCAGCAAAGCAGAGTCTGCTTGCAGAGCCTCACCTCCTTTCAAATCAGATCTGTGCAGGCTGAAGAGAAGGCTTATGAGAAAAATAGTCCAACAAGTGCAAAGGGGCCATGGTATTGAACCTGAAAACCAAATATGTTCATTGCTTGGGTAGTGAAACCCGGCCCATTGTAAGCACCGTGCTTATTTATTGTAAATGCTGCAACTCAGCAAATGATTTTTGGTTTAGTTGGAGTTCAGATTCTCACTTTCATCAGCATTATCTTGCCAAATATATTCCCAAGCTTACTTTAATTTAGGATTTGACACCAGCAATTGCCTTTTTTTTTTCCACTCAAAGAATGAATTAGTCTACAATAAAAGATGCATATTAGGCAATTTATTATGCTAATGACTTGCAGAAAAAAGCCAAATTGCATTGATGGTGGATTATATTGGACAATAAAAACCCCCTTCGTCACAACTCTCAGTGAGTACATAGTTGAGCTCTAGTTAGCTCCAGGAAGCTTTCTGGGAGTACAGACAGCCATGCATCAGCAGGAACCACATTCTCAGTGAAACAACATGGATCTCCCTCACATTTGAAATTATGTTTTGTTACCTCTCAGCAGTCATTTTTTAGCTCAGCTAAAAGGGTTGGTGTTATCATGGCATATGGTATTTCCTACCTGATTATTTTACATTCTATCATCTGAATTCCAAGCAAACTGAAAGAGAAGTCAAGATTCAAGAGTATTCAGGTTTGCATAATTCTTTTGCAAAGAGAGTCAAGTAGAAGAAGAAGCTGTCATCAGTGCTCATCACTGATAGAGAAGCTTGGCCTGGAAATAGGAATCTGCAGAAAGCAGCTCTGAATTGCTCCCGGAATTGTTACTCAGTAACTTCAATAAAGACAAGATTAAACAAAAAATTTAGGTGAGACTATCAAAAATATTCTTTTGAGTTGGATCAATAACAAGATTCAGTCAGGCACTGGAAAAGCTGTTCTGTGACTCCAGCAGGAGACAAAGTTATCAGTCCCAAGGAAGTAAGAAAATAAAAGAATCAATGTAATTGGAGGAAAAAGAGAAAGTGGCCTGAACAGTAACCTGGCCCCAACACTATCAAAATCTGAGCCACCAGAATCAGAGGGAACAGCTCAAACAGAGAGACTCTTCCAGGTTCAACAGCACTTAGAAACCCAGCAGTGTCAAAAGGCTTCAGTGGGATGAGCTTGGACTACTCCTAGTTACCAGATGAAAACGACTCCTTTTTAACAGACAATTAGTGGGATTTAGCACCTGCCACCTCAGGGTCTGGTCAGTCGAGATTTCACTACACACATTATTATGGAGTTCTTCACCAGCGACTGCAACTGTTATCTCAGACTTCAGAATTAAAGGCCCCAGCAAAAGTATCATGGAACTTATTTTAAAATGTTTAAATTCAACTCACTTTGGGTTTATGTAATCTGTATTGATGCAACTAAGCATTTATTTATTTTATTTCTATTCTTTTTCCTGTCTGATAAAATAAAATTGGTCAAAGCCTGCTTCTTCCTCCAACTGTTCTTGTGCACATTCAGACTTTATCCCCATGACAGGGGTAGGCAATGCCATCCCACAAATGGCAGGAACAATGGACAGGAACCGGGTTGGTGATACAGGGCTGTGTCAGCAGTGACACTTCAGCACTGTTGTAACAATATTAAAAGATAGACCAGTGTCTGAATGAGCCTGATGTGAGAATGAGCATTTTCAGTGTGTTCTGTAGCAGGAAATATTTAATCTGCTATAAAAACAACAGCTTCTGTAAATGATTAAACTCCCAAGCTTCTTTTCAGCAATTAACAAGCTTTGAACATTGTTTACAGTGTTGGTTGTACGGCATCATTGCTTTTATCCTCCAGTGTAGCAACAAAGATTCAACATGAATTAAATCCCATTTTTTTCCCCTCTGTATCACTGCTGAAGTATGGCATGTGAAAAAAATTCATTCTCATAATAATTACCTAGGACAATTAAAGTTCAGCATTGCTTTGTAGGAAGAAATGGCTATTTATTTCCTGGTTATCATAAGTAGTAAAGCTGAAAACATCTAGATGAGTGACTGCAACCATACAGTGAGTAAGATTTGGGGAAAGCTGTTCCAAAACAGTCTCGAGTAAAAGTAAGGCCTGGTCTGCATGGGGTGGGTTTATTTTCCAACATAATATGAGAGTTAAGAGGGATGACTTCCTTAGAAGCATCCAAGGCCAGGCTGGATGGGGTCCTGATCAACATGGTCTAGTGGAAGTTGTGCCTGCCCATGGCAGGGGGTTGGAACCAGTCAATCCTTCCAACCTAAACCATTCCGTGATTCCACAGTGATTTCTTCACTGCCTGAACATGAGCACAACTCTTCTGACACTAACACAGCAGCACTCCCATGAAGGAATCTGTCTAGCTGGAACCTGTGCTCTTCGATGAGGTGGGACATTAATATCTGGAGGTGTTGCCATCATGGACAATCACATACAGTTGGGAGACACCCACAGACATATTTTCCAGTCTAGACAGGGCCTTCGTTTTGACAAAGCTCATTTTCTGCTTTACGGTAAAACAGGACAATTTCTGATTCCCCTAAATCCTGCTCCATCCCCCCTTTCAATACATGAATTAGTTACTTGTGAAACAATGAGTAATTTTGTTTTTCATGGGTGAATGTTTATCACTCACATAGAAAAGCCACAAAACAGGCTGGAGCATATACTGCAAGGAAAAAAGCCAAATGTTTAAAAAATTCAATCAAAACGCACAAAAAACACTAAGAAGGAGCTCTGACTAAGACAACAGGCAGAGATTCAAGCCCTCAGCTTCCTGCTCTCAATGCCTGATGACACCAAGAATATAATTTGTCATGCTATGTCTGGGTCTCCATCTCTAAAATGAACACAACAGGCATTAAGATGCCTCAAGTGTATGTGGGAAGGTTTTTTGAAACCTGCTTCCTTTTCCATGGAAAATTATCATCTTCCTCTGCTAACAGTGATCATTTTGGTAAGACAAACAAGCTCAAGGAAAACCAAGAAAATTTAGATAACTATTTTTTTTCCATGCACAAAAATCAGAGGGTATGGGGTATCGGGGAAAAAGGCAGCAGCAAGTCCAGCAGGTAAGGCTGGGGAAAAGCACATGTGGTGCAGCCATCTCTGGCTGGCATATGAGGGGTGGAAAACCTCTCACACCCTCCCTGCCCATCTGCATTACCACCCTGTCTGGCACTGGCTTTCCTTACCCCAGAGGACCTGCTGGCAGCCTGGAGCTCCCACGACTCCCCTGCACAAAATGTTCCCAATCTCCTTCCACATCCCAGTGGTGCCAGTGAGACTTTCCTACTTTTAACAATTCCCCAGTCACTGCTGTGGGTCAGTCCTTCCCCAGAAAGAGGCACATGAGGGTTCACATCCATAGGAATTTCACTCCTTTCTGTGAGCAGAGCCTTACTTCAGCCATCCATAGATTAAACATTCAGCCAGAATTACCCAGAGTTACTCACTGCTGAATGGGAAGGGCAACTCAACTCACTTGACATAGAGAGAACAATTTTAATGTGGGATGAATAGTCCTTTAGAAAAGCTTCCTTCCCCTGACTGGAGGTTAATTTAAGGCTGTGTGTTTAATGCAGGTGATGTGGAATGTGAAAGGATTTCTTTGGCCCTGTATATATTACCCTTTTTGGATCAGAGGTACAGCATATTTTGGCTTTAAACTGAAAGAGGGAAAGTTTGGATTGGACATTAAGAAGAAATTGTTCCCTGGGAGCAGGGAGTGAGGACCTGGCACATGGTACCCAGTGAAGCTGTGGCTGTCCCTGGATCCCTGGAAGTGTCCAAGGCCAGGTTGGATGCAGCAGTAGGGAAAAGGTTCTTCCTTTAAATGTACAAACTGGATAATTAAAAAATGTTAAATTTTGATGGCATGTCATGGCAGCCACACAGTGCTACTGGAAACAGTGGCCTTGAGCTTTGGTGGAAGGGCAATAAAGCACATTTAAATTACACATAAGAAAGAAGGAGCAGAAAGACAATTCCTGTTATGAACACAGCATCTGCTAAGGAAGCAAGAACCCGAGTGCAGCTGGATTTAATACAGCTATTGGCCATCTAAACAATCTAGTCAAGCTGCACATTCAGACCTTGGGAGGTGTATCTATGTCCTGTCTGTCCATCTGTATTTCCTCTCAGATCTTGCTTACTTTTCATTTCAAGGGATTAAGGAAATATACAAGCACCCATCAACAGTTTGATAGCAGTAGATACATGGTGGAATATTCAAACTACAGCTAAACCCTGTAATGTGCCACACTACTCATTTAGTTTGGCAAGTATGTGCCAAGACAACATTGATTAATTAATATTCTAATAATATATTTTTAAAAGATATGTAACAGATATAGATTCTCAGGCCAACATGCATAGCAAGCAAGCATTTTGGAGGCAAAGGACCTCCAAGACAGCCAAACATCCAAGCATTTAACCTGCAGTTTAGATCACAAACCCAGCTACGGATGGTTTGAATTCTCAGAGCTTTTCCTCTGTCACTGCTCATTGCCAACAGGAGACAAGAGGACTTTGCAAAGTGTCCCCTTAGGTAGCCCTGGTGTGTGGGGCATAGATTGCCACATGGCAGGACACTGCCACACCCCCACAGATGCACAGCACATGTCCCTTCTCTGGCATTTAACTCCAGCAGGAACCACCTGAATCCATCTGCTCTAAAAGAGAGATGACATTTCCATGAAACCAAATAAACCCAGGAAAGGCAGATGGTGTGTGTGCAGGGAGGGAGGTGGAGAAAGGAGAGTGTGGTTTAAAATAAGAACATGCCCCAAATACAGTGTGAACTACAATGAAGGGGAAGGAGAAGGGGAAGAATACTCCAACAAAGGCGTAGCGAGAATACTAGGTGTATTCAGTTTGATTAGGATGCAACTTCAGTGGTTCCAGAAAGGAAAAAGAGAATCCGAGAGACAGGTGAAATGGAGTGCCCAGGGATTATGCCCTTCGTGGCTGACATCCATGAGAGCAAGTGTGCATGATTGGTGCTCTCCCAAAAATCTCCAGCGGATTTGCAGCAAAGCCTTCAGCAGGACACATCACAGCTGGTCAGCCCAGAGGCAACAGTGACCAGATGAGGGGCGCCCCTCAGCTTCTATTCAAACACTTGCTCACATGTAAGCAGATGAAGTCCATTGCCTCTTCTAATGTCCAGGCTACGCCCCAAACCACTGACAGTGTTCAAAGAGCCCAGTGGTTATCTTGAGGTTTTTTGGAATGTGTTACCTAACCACAGTAAATTCATCAGTGTCTTGGAGATCACCATAGAAACAGGCTGACAGCTTAGTGCAGGAGGAAGGATCCCTGATCTCAGCCTGGAGAAGATGCTGATGTGCCTGGTCCAACACACGGAGCTCCCTCTCTTCCAGCACCTGGATTCCTGAGGCCCATTCCCTCTCACCTTTTGGCCACAGGAGTGCATGAAGGGTTCCCTACTCCCTGGAGTGACACATTTTTTACCAAAGCAAATGAGACATTGAGGCTCTACTCCAAATAAAAGATTAAAAAATGGGAATAGCTACCTGGATATTTCTGTATGAAAAAACTCTGCTTCAACTGTGTGAATGACAACCAGAGCATGTGAATTGTGCAGTGGTTGCTGCCATGACCCCATTTCTGGTGCTACCTCATATATCTTTCAATGACCTGGGCCATGAGAATACAGAGAAATCACACAAGCTCTGAGGCCTGAGGCCAGAAATGCTCTGCTGGAGGGGAAAAATGGAGTAAAGAAAGACCTAGTGTTATTTGATGAGACATGTACTCACCAGGTTCTTCATACAGCTCCTCCATTTCTCTAATTTTAGTGTTGAACTAGAGAATTTTCAATGGGCTTCATTCCCTTCTGAATTATCTTCTTGGACAAGTGCCCACTTCTCAGTGTCCCTCACATCATGTGAAGTAGGAATGACGTGTGTTTCCATAGTTCTTCAAATTAAGGCACAACAAATGGATTGACTGAATTAATAATTCGGAAATACTAATTGTACTTGAATGGAAAAGTGTTTAAGCATTACCCTGTTCACTGACCTGAAAATATATCTCTCAGTTTAAAGTATTTCTCTAAATTTTGATCTGATGACAGAAAATCTTTTAATCACCCTCTTATAATTTTGTGACTTCAATTTAAAACCATTACAATCCAATAAAAAGAATTGACATTTAGTCAAACAAAATGATGAATTTCTTTGCATCACAGATGCTCAATTTATCTTAAGCTCAAACAGTTAGCCAAAGCTTACCCCAAACCGAATTGATTTTAATATGTATTTACTCAGTAATTATGGCTTAGTACAATTTAAACTGCAAGGAAATACAGAAATATTTTAATGGGTGATACTGAAAACTAAACCACTTCATTTTGTTTCATGTCATTCTCCATGTTTCTATGTGCAGCCACAAGATCAGTTGAATTCTATTTCACGTTGCTCTCCTTGAAATGTTTACTATCTGTATATTCAGTTTTGTAATCCAAAATTTAAGGACAATTTAGGATAATTATTAATCCACAATGTGATCTAGAGTAAAGGTCCACAGAATTTATTTTTTTCCCCATGTATTAAATTCTATGATTATTATTCTTGGCTATTAGGAAAACCCTCTTCTCCAGAGGTTTGTCCAGCACTGGAAACAGGCAGGCTGCAGTGGAGGAGTCAGTATCCCTGGGGGGATTTTAAAGACTTGTACAGGTGGCACTTTGACACCTGGTTTCGTTGGGAGCCTGGCAATGCAGGGGGAGCTGGATTTGTCCTTTCTGACCTCATGGACTCTGTGATTCCCCGCTTATTGCACTTAATGATACATCAATGCTATCATGCAAATACAGCAGTATAATTTATTTACACATTTTGCAATGTTTGCTTTCTTTCAGTGAACCAAAGTTGCTCAGGGCAGCATGCAGAGACCTAGGGGTCAAACAGCAAGTTTTTGTGGAAGTATTTCCTTCAGCCATGATTTTAGCTGGAGAAATTTAGGAGAAATCACAACATGAGGAGATGACTTTCAGGGTTTGTATGACAATTCATTACTGCATAAAAAGAACTCTAATTTTGGCTCAATTAAGCTGCATGGTGTCCAGTTTTCCCCAACAAGAAGACTCCTCTTTCCCCTTGATCACCCAGTCAGTGTCAGTGGTGGTTCACCAACCTTTGATCAGTGGAATATTTTACTGTTAGCACCTGGGATTTTGGGGAGAGAGACTGGGTTCACCTCTATGTTTGGGTTTACTGTTGATGTGTGATACAGAGTCAGTGTGAAGTTTGCTAAGGAATTCACTGCTCTTTATTCCCAGCTGCTATGGAAATAGGAAGCAAACTGAAGTAGGGAAAAATCATACAAGCTAAAATAAATGTTCCTCAGGAAGGTACAAAAGCCAATCTGCTTCAATTAGGAAAACAGCAACAGTAAGGTCAAACTAGCACATAAATCCTCTACAGGAGCAAAAGCCCATCCTCCGTAAACACATTCAGAAAGTTGATTTTTGCTTTTTGCCTTTAAATATTTGTAATGTTAAACAAAATAACGCAGCCCCATGAATATGATACTGTCTTGGTATAACAAACTTCTTTTTTGGAGGGGCTAGAGACTTGGAAAAAGTGACAACAGGATAAAAAGGGGAGGCTGCTGGAATAACTCAATGTTAACAACTTGTGGGATTTTTTTCCATCTTTCTGTAGAGGAAACATTTGCTGATACTTGTGGCAAGCATTTTATCTTCAATTCATTCTACTCTATCCTGCAATTAGCTATGTTCTATTTGATCCCCTCTATATAGACATGACTGTGCCTATTATTGCTGGGCACGAAAGCCCCACCAGCCTTAGCCAAAAAATAGCAACAACACTAAACTGTAATGTTCAGCTCTCAATCTGACTGGCTTCCAGCTTCACAAGTTGGCTGTGTGTGCTCTAATGATATACTCCTTCAATTTCTCTTTCTTTGCCTGCCTTCTATTACACTGATTTATGACAGCTTCCTGTAATCCAGGCTGATTTTTTTTCTTTGTTTCTTTCCATTTAAGATTGATCTTGCAAACGAGTGCTCCAAAACCATAGCATTAGCCTTGCTGTCCTCTGCATCCTTGCAGAATTATTTCTGTATATTTTTAATGTGTGGAATTCACGTTCCAAACAAAGGCTCATGACTGTCACTGACAATAAAATCAACTTTCTCTGCATTGCTTTCCATTCTCTAATGAATTGAAGATGTAATTTTTGCTTTTTCCTACTGTTGATGTGTTCTGGAGAGATTTTCACTTTGCTAGCTTACCAGTAACAATGAGAATTTCTTTTTCCCAGAGGAAGGGGAAAGTTTAAAGCTCAGCAGCACGAGAGGTTTGTATTGTTGTTGCAAGCACACATTACCTTTAAATTTATGCAAGCTGAATCTCATATGCCAAGTTTTCAAAATTAATCTAGACTCTCTCACCATCCCCTGTGGTTTGCACAAACGGAAAAGTTTATGGGCCAAACTGTTGAAAAATGCTTCTGGATTTGTTTTCAGTGCTGGCACATGCAAAAAGAGATGTGCAGACACCAATGCTTTTGTTTCAAAGTCAGCGCACCCACTTGCCTTTGTGTGTGAGAGCCATAAGGAGCCACGGAGCATTACCAGAGCCACGGAGCTTCACCCTGGCAGGGCCTGAGCCACCCTCAAACGTGACAGCACTCTCCAAACACAAATCTCCCATGAAGTTCAGGAAGGGACAAGGACATTAGAGGAACTTGTCCATTGCCATCAGCAGGTTGTCTCGCAGCTTCTGTTTGAAAAAACAATTTCTGGAAAGCTTTTGTTTTTTCTGTGGTAGTGGGTACTCCCCCACCACCCAAGGTGAGAATGCAATACCACAGCCCTCCACCATTCAACTGATTTTTTGGAATCACAGAATCATTAAGGCTGGAAAATACCTCTAAGATACTACACTCCAACCATCAACGGAGTACCACCTTCATGTTCACAATTAAAAATGACCCCAAATGCCCCATCCATACATATTTTGAATATTTCCAGGAAAGAGGACTCTTACCTAGCTACTTGTTTGGTGAGGAAATATTTCCTAATATCAAGCCTGACCCTCTCCTGGCACAGCTTGAGGCCGTTTCCCCTTGTCCTGTCCCTGTTCCCTGGCAGCAGAGCCCGATCCCCCCTGGCTGTCCCCTCCTGTCAGGGAGTTGTGCAGAGCCAGAAGGTTCCCCCTGAGCCTCCTTTTCTCCAGGCTGAGCCCCTTTCCCAGCTCCCTCAGCCTCTCCTGGGGCTCCAGCCCCTTCCCCAGCTCCGTTCCCTTCCCTGGACACGCTCCAGCCCCTCCAGGGCTCTCTGGCCAGGAGGGCCCAGATCTGGACACAGCCCTCGAGGTCCCTCAGCAGGGCCAGCCCAGGGGACGGGCCCTGCCCTGGGTCTGTGGCCACCCCACGGCTGGCACAGCCCAGGGGCCATTGGCCTTGTGCCCCCTGTGCCCCCTGGGTTCTTGTCCAGAATCAGCAGTTTGTTGTCCCTGTCCCTATAACCTGTCCCAGGCTAGTTTAACAACCTGTTATTCAGGTTCCAAGAGGAACCAAAGGTTAAAGAAGGTTCCCAGACTTATCCCAATGATGCCCAAAGACAGAACGAGGAGCAATGTCCATAAACTAAAACCAAGAAGTTCCACCTCATCATGCAGGAAAACTTCTTTATGTTTTGGGTGGCAGAGTCCCACAACAGCTGCCCAGGGAGGTCCTGGAGTGTCCCTCTATGGAGACAACCCAAACCCTCCTGGAAACATTCCCGTGCCACCTGCTTCATGTGACCCTGCGTTGGGGTTTGAACTGGATGATCTCCAGAGGTCCCTTCCAACCCCAGCTATTCTGTGATTCTCTAATCTCTCTACAATTCCTGGGCAAATCGAGGTTTTCATTTACCTACAGACCACTCCCAAAGGATGGTATGGGCAGGAATGAGGGAAGTTTAACTCCAGTTCTGCAAAACCATAGCACAGGCAGCAAGGGCTCTTGGCACTGTGCTGTGAGAACAGTCTGAAAACTCCAACATGTATCTTGCAGTGTTACAGGCACTGAACAGAAACTCTTAAAATAATAATAATTATTTCCTTGGAACCACCAGGGAAGAAGCAGAGTGGAATTCAGTGCAGCATAGACAAGAACAGTTTGCTCCAGAGGCTTCTTCCCCTATTCAGCTCATGCTGACAGGAATCAGCCCCTCATCTGATGGATGTGGTACAGCTGACACCAAAGAATCAGCACTTTATTGTTTTCCAGTACAACCTTTTATATTCTTCATCTTACATGCATTCTGTGTGCCCCCTCTAACCTTCTGTGATTGGACAGTAAACCTCAGTATTCCATATTTCTTTACCTTTAATACTGTTCAGCTGTCCAGAGTTGTATCTCATCAGGGATGAGGCTCAGCCACAGCCTCATTCCCCATTACCACAAATTATGTGCCTACGATTCCCCCTCTTTTTATCTTTTAAATAAATGCCATGTCTACCGTCCTTCTACAAGGCTCTTGCAGAAGAAATTGGAAACACTGTACAAGTATTTTTTGTATAGGTTCCACTAATTCTGGAGTGCGTCCATGTACTGACCTTACCTACATCACTTATCACCAAAGTTTTTATACTTTACTTATGGGCTATTAACAATTACCGTCAAAGTCTTTATACTTATGTCTATGGAATGAATTTTCATGCCTATGGAATATTAGCAAAGATTAATAGCTGCAATTCACAAACACAACATATATGTTTCATCAGCAAATAAACACATTGCATTGAATAACAGAACTACTCTGTCTCTATCTCCCACTGCTGCTTTAGTAAATTCTCTGGTTCCTTTTTCAGGTTTTGTTGCTTTTTGTCTTCTGTAATTTCAGTTCTTCTATCTGCTGAAGCAATGTCTCTGCTTTCTGCTTCTCTCCCTCTTTTCTTGTTCTTTTCAGTGCTTCTCCTCATGCAGTTTCATACTCATTTTCATAGCATAACTCCCATCCATAGCTGTGAGGGCAAGACTGTTCCCAGTCTTTGGTAATTGGCACAGCTGCAATTTGTTAGGGGCAAGACTAACTTCAGCACTCTATCCATCCTCCTACAACTCCTCCTTTCTTTTATAATTATAAAATTGCAGCGTCTCTAGAAAGACATGTGTGGGTAAATTACGACATATTCACATATTTCACTAAGGATTAATAGGTAGAAAGACATGTTTAAATACAACATATAGGTTTTACTAGCAAATAAGCACATTGTACTGATTATTCAGCTTTCAATATTTCTGTTTCCATGTTACTAATTCCAGAACTAAGCTGTTGATCTTTTCTGATTTGGCTTTAGACACTTGATTTTGTTCAATCTGAGCCTGTCCTTGTTCTTCTAATGTCATCTTTTAGTTTTCTGTCTACACTGGTGTATTTTTCTTTCAGAGCTACTGTATGACTTGCTAGATTTCAGATAGTAGATTCTTTAGCGTTTAGGTCTTCTAACTCTTTCATCCTATCACTTTTAGTCCTAAAAGCCTCCAACAGGTATTCAAAGGCCCTTTCTTCTCCCTCATAGCTGGTAACTTTCTCCCACACTCCATCAAAATCCCTATACCTACATAGAATATTGACTATATCAATAGCTGTACAACTTTATAAAACAAGACACAAGAATATGCTAAAGGCTATATATTAGGATAGTAATAAAATCAACAGCTATATAATTCTACCAATAGCTATACAACTTTAACGATATCAATAGCTTTACAACTTTATAAACATGCAAGGATAAGATAGAGTCTATATGTTCGCATCACCTGAACTTTTCTGTTTTCTCCCTTGCATTGCTAATTCTACTGCTCTAATGCATCAAGAACTTCTAGGGACAAGCTCCTGGATGTTGCATCCCAGGAGTCGGTGAAGGATGCCATGATCCAGAGGCCCTGGGAAGAAGCACCCCTCTAAAGGTTATAGTGATGTCCTCCTATAGTCTCTGCAGTTCTATGTTAATTACCCAGTTACATCATCCCTGTTCTCCTCTCCAGTTCTAGAATGTTCCCCACTCCTAACTTCCCTATTGGCCCTCATTCCTAGCTGCCCCTCCCCTGTTGGATCCCAGTTGGTTGTTTCCCTTCAGTCTCACCTCCGCTCTGCCCTTGCTCCCTCAGCCCATTGTCCCTCAGTTCTGTTGCTCCACCCTCTGCTATCTGGTTTATATATCTGGACCCTCCATTGTTCTTGGTTCTTTGTCCCTGGTTCCCTTCTGTGCGTGGTCAATAAAGCCCCACAGGAATACCACACAAAGAACCCTTCCTGTCATTATTCGCTGGCCCTCAGATACAACACGGTGTGTGAATATCTGGTGCACCCTGACCTATCCTTTCTTGTGGCAGAGATGCTTTTGGGAAGGTGGTGGTCTCAGCAGCTCCTGGCACACCACCACACCTGGAAGATAACAAGGAGGGATCACCTTTTAATAAATCAAAAATGTTGCCAACAGCACATTTGATAATCCCAACAATGATCTGATCCAATTAATTGTGCCTAGAAATTTTTGCAAGTCAGTCAATGTTTGTACAAAATATTGACTGGCCACCATTTGAGGTTCAACAGTTTGGTCCAAGATTTTAACTCCCAAATACTTCCAGGGAGCATGTTGCTGTACTTTCTCAGGAGCAACACACAAACCATAATTTGTCAAAGCCTCTTGCATTACAGGCATTACCACATCGAGTTGTTCTGCAGTTTATGCAGTGACTAAGACACCATGCATATAGTGATAAAAATACCTGTGGAAATAGTTCCCTGACCTGTGATAATGCTTGTGCCACATACCACTGACAAATGGTAGGGCTGTTTTTGATCCCTTGGGGTAATACAGTCCCATGATATCTTTCCCCAGGTTCACGATTGTTAACAGAGGGGACAATGAAAGCAAACTCAGGAGCATCATCTGGGTAAGAGTATAGTAAAAAAACCAGTCCTTCAGATCAACAATACAAATATCCCAAGTAGCTGGAATCATGGTGGGAAAAGGCATTCCTTGCTGTAATGTTCCCATGCTCTCCATCACCTCATTAACTCAATGGAGGTCTGTAGTGGTTTTGATTCACTATTTGAGATTTCTCAGCTAATGCACTAATTTATGTGGTGGATCTAGCATTAGGTAATTCGCCAGTGAACATACTAGAATTATATTTACTCTTTTCCTGCTGTGAGATGGGGTTAGGAGAGAAGGCAAAGCAGGCTCAAACTTTGATGGGTATAAAGGAATATTTTATTATAGAAACTAAAAGGAAAAATAATAAGAATCAGAATAAAACCTTCAGAATACTTCTCTTTCTCCACCCCCTCTTTTTTTTTTTCACACTGACAACATACAGAAACAAATTAGTCAGTTTACTATCTCTAAAATAGTCTTTATCCAATTTACTTAGGAAGAGGAGTCTCTCTCATCAGTCTATGGAGACTTCTCCACAAGAAAACAGTTCTCTCGTGGCTTCAATGTCACAGTGAATCAGCTGCCTGGGAGAACGGAAATCTGATCATTGTGTAAAAGTCCCTTTCCTCGACTTATAGTTTTCCCCACAAATGTTTTCAAGAACCATGTTAACTTACGGGGTGCTATTTTTAAGGATTTGTACATTTCAGTGCAAAGTTCTTTTCATCTAACTCTGAGATCATCTTCAGCTCTGGGAACAGATATCTTCTTCCCTGGGGGAAAGTGGTCTTCATCACTGTTCTCTTATCTGTTCAGACTTCTCATGGGATCACATTTACTTCAACATCTGCTTGTTCAGCATGAATGCCTTTGCTCATATCTACGGTTAGAATGCTTCATCCCTCCAAAATGCATTTCATGAATTAAAGGGGAAAAAAAGAGTCTGATGTATCAATCATATCTTCTCCATTGCTTACAAGAGAATTTCAGTCCAAGACCCCTTATCACCTCCTATCTGGGATCTGACTCTTCCTTCTTGTCTGACCTCAATGGCTCTATGTTGTTTCTCTCTGTCCTTTTCTTCCATTTGAGAGAGGATGGAAGGTGTGCAAATCTCATATGTGCACTGGAAGAGTTAATATCTTGCCCAGGTAGTGGCTAGAGCAGTTGGGATGGAGTATTTCAGGCCCTGCTGGGGGCTGGCCAGGATAGCAGGGGCCCAGTGAGAAATAGTGGTGGTTGCTCTAGCCACACGACTATTTTCTGGCAGCCAGTCTGCTACCTGTAGTCAGGCGGAAGAAAGATGAGAGCTTCCCGGGGTTTGTTCATGTTAAAATGTGTGTTCACAAAGGCATGTCTAACATTTCCATTGGTGTAACAATGTGCCAGTATTAAAGATAAGCCCCTAATTTTTTATTGTCAGGTCTAAAGGAAGCTGCCAAGGTCCTTAGAGGGAATTAGTTCCATAACTGGTTCCTTTCCTTCCTTATTAAAAAAAAAAAAAAAAAAAATACAAACCAGCACAAGGTCATGTAAGAGTCTCCACTTACCAGACTTCTTCCTGATCACAAATACTGGAGTGTTCCAAGAGCTCTGTGATGACTCAATATGATTTTGTGCCAGCTGCTCATTAACTAAATCTTTGAGATTGGTCACTTATGTTTCATGAGTCAGGGGCTAGTGCTTAATCCATATAGGCTATATGGTCAGCTGGCCTAGTGGGATGGTAAGTCTGTGCTGATCACTCTCCACAATGGCCCCTGGGAAAAACTCTGTTTTTCTGTTGTCAAGGTGTCTCCCCATTAAGTCAGATAATCACATCCTCACAAATTTAAAGATCCTGAAGTTACATAAGGGCAGATAGTAGCTACCTGCCCATCAGGATTAATAATACTCAGAGATGAGTGGCTTTGGTAACTGGCAGTTGTACCCCCAACTCCTGCCACTACTGCAGAAAGTACTGTGGGCCAAGTAGAAGGCCCACAGTGTACTTTGACACAGGAGTTGATGTCACTTTTATTTCAAAGAAACAATCATACCAGTAATAGTCACCTGTGAGGGGGAACTTTGCATGAGTTCTAAAGAACATGACATATGAGGTCTAGAGTCAATGACCATTTAGGTTCAAAAAACCTCAAAAGTGCCTGTGGACCCAAACCAATCTGTCCCTCTCTCAGATTCTGCTCTAGGTACTTGCGTTGCAAAAGATATCTGTAAGAGGGACTTCATATTGAGACATCACAGCTTTGTTAATATCCTTCATACTTTCCACCGTTTTCTTATTGCCTCCAATGACCTATTTATGTGCATTTTTAAGAGACCAACTAATCTAACTGCACCTCTTGCCAACACCAGATCTTTACAAGTGTATAATAGTGAATCTGAAATCCCTGATTCCTCTCACCTTGAATTGAGATCTAAGGTTTATTCAGGATGCTTTGGATCAGTGCATGAGTGCAAACCACCTTTTGTAAATAAACATTTTAGAAAAATAATGTCATGAAAAAGAAAATAGTAATATCCTTTAACTCTTTTCCTTCCTTATATTATTCACCTGCCAAATTATGTATCCATATAGATATATATATATACAGCAATTGAGCAATATGAGCATTCACACCATGGCACAAATCTGCCCAAGATAGCCCACATTAATAATTCCAGGTAACACAAACGGCCCTTGCAAAGTAACACTTGAGTGTCCCACCAGTAATGCACTTTAACCCGTATCCCAAAGTATCAAAAGCATCTAATGGTATTTCAAGTACCTTGATGTTGCCTATGGTGACTGAGGCAGGTGTAATGAACCACTTCCCTTGGTTCTGGCACTGAGTGTGCTGCATAAGCTTGGAAGGGGTAGGTGGATGTATTTCCAGTCCCAGGCAGCCCTCTGGGTGGCAAGCACTTGTCCCTTGCTATCAAACTTAGAATAGTACTGTTTGGCATAATGTCCCAGTCTTCCATAGTGTACATACAGCCCAACAGGGCTTTGCCTGCTATTCCCTGACACTGAAAAGCTGCAATTTTTCTTGAAATGCCCTCTTTGACTGCATTGAAAACAAGTCCTGGAGATTTGCATAGCTGCAGTAACCTGTTTTGTAAGCTACTCCATCTGATATTGTGTTGTTTCAACTTTGCTGCAAGCCTCAATCATATCTACCAGGATAGGATTCTGCAGCAGCACTTAGACTTGTTTACACTCTGCATTCGCATTATCTTTAGCTAGCTGCAAAAGCAAAGTCTCTTGGACTACTACATTACCAATTTGTTTCTCAATTATCTCTCTAAGATGATCTATAAACATGATATACGGCTCACTAGGTTTCTGCTTAATTGCTGGCCATGACTGACAAGGAGCTCCTATATATGGTACATTCTCCATCACGAGAAATGCGAACTCTTTTCCTGCTGTAGCACTAAGGGATGCAGTCGGGCTTGGAGCTGCAGGGTGTTAGTCGGAGGGTCCCCCGTGAGCTGGGGCAGACCAGCTCCAAAGCAAGAGTCATCCTTAGAATGCTCTAAGTTACTTAGGGTGACCTCATTCACTAACTGTCTCTACTGTGACTCAAAAACCAACATCTGAGACAGAGAGAAACAGATCTGTGCTATCTGCTGAAAATCGAAGTGGGTTAACTCATTAGTAAAGATACGTCGCATAATAGACTGAGCAAAATGAGAAGTAAACCCATGCTGCATCACTGCATTTCTTAAGTCTTTGATTACACTCCAGTGAAAAGGCTCCCACTCATCTGGGCTGCCTCCACTATTTTGGATCACGGGACATGCTAGAATGTGATTCGCCAAGTCTAGCTCCCCTGCCTCCTGTGCTTGTTCATACTATTTTGCCCAGAATCTTTTTGGATCTCCCCCTCTTACTAGACCTGCCGCTGGTTCTGGTGCAAGTATTTGTTGCAGTGGAGGGGCAGTTGATGGACATCTTGCTTCCTTTAACTCTCTTGACTCCGATGAATCAATCAAAACATGCTCTGGTTGTTAACGGGATGCACCATCAGCTTTTGCCTGCAGGGAGTGTGCTTGACCATCTGCAGACTCCAAGCAGCCTCCTTCACACCATCCTGCTGGCTGCAGAGCACAGACAGGAGTCGTTTGATGTTGCTGATACAGCCCCGCCAATTCTCCCCAGGGTTCAGCAGCCCCAGCTCCATTTGTGGCAGCAGGGCTTGGAAGCCGCTCCTGGTCAGCTCCACACCATCCATGTGGTGGAAGAGGCAGCTGCTTGCCAAGGGAAGCTGCAGCAGCTGGCAGCCCTTTCTTAGCAACCCATTCAGGCTCCCGGTTGTCACCCCAAACCTCTGCGGGTCGCCACACTCACACCGGTGTTAGAGTCACAGCAGCTCTGCCGCAGCTGAGCTGGACTGGAGCCGCTTCCCAAGACCTTGGAATTTCATCATCACCGTCTGGGGGAAGAGCGCAACTCTCGGGCTATACTGTCAGGATAGGACCCTTCAAAGAAGGAGCAGTCGTGAAGGGAGGAAGAGACCAAGGGGACACAGCTGCAGCAAGGGGGTCAGCTGCTGGAGCTGCAGCTGTGACAGGACCTGGGGAGCGATGGTGGTGACTGTCGCTTCTCTATTGGCCTGTATTTGTAACAAAATGTCTCAAACTACATGCCTCGTTGTAAGCAACGCTGTGCTGCGGCTGTCTCGTCCCTCAACAGAGCTGCATCCCACAATGTGTGCCCTGCTTCTTCCCATGTTTCAACAGAGAAGGCAGTCTGTGCATTCATTCTCACGCCATTTCATCCACACCAAACAAACAAAATGTGTAGTGCCCATTCCTCAGGCCTTTTACCTTTCCTCTGTAAGATTCGCAGCAGGATGTCCAATGTGGACTCTTCCTCTGTCGATATCTGAGCCCTCATTCCTAATTTTCCAGCCACTCGCCTGTGATGGCGCATTTGTTTGAATGTCGTCCAGACGTGCAAGCTCTCAGTCTGCCTGCTTTGCTTTTAGGCTCCTGGTACGCCTGGCTCAGTTCTCAGGCTCCTGGTCTGCCTGGCTCCACCATCTTACTGCTCTTAGGTCCACAGTCGTCCCTGAATCACCTCGGGATCACATCAGGTGCACCAGATGACGGAGGAGGGACAACTGACACCAAAGCAGGCTTCAAACATCAGCACTTTATTGTTATCCAGTAAAACCTTTTATACTCTTCATTTTACATGCATTCCACCTGTGTGCGCCCTCTACCCTTCTATGATTGGCCAGTACATCTCAGCATTCCAAGTTTCTTTACCTTTAATACTGTTCAGCTGTCCTACAGAGTTGTAGCCCATCAGGGATGAGGCTCAGCCACAGCCCCATTCCCAATCACCACAGTATGCCTACACACATCCAATGTAATTTGCTACACTCAGCATCTGCACAGAAACTTTTTTTTCAAAAATTTAAAAAGACTGTTATTTGGTAAAACCTCTTTTAAAAAATCATTTTTCTGTGATCAAGAAATAATCCAAATAATTCCGTCAGAAATTCTTTAAGACTGAAACTAGAATTTGGCAATGAGTCAAATGAATGTATTTTGACATTTATGAAAGTGTTCAGCATTTATCTCTTGATACACATTAGAGATACAAGCATTCTTCTAAACAAATTTTATGTCTTTTTATATACGGGAAAGTTGCAGTCCTCTTTTAAATTGCAGTGTTACAATTTCTAGATTAGAATAAAAAACATTTCAGTGATTCAAAACACCAAAATCAAGAAGCTCTGACAATTTTAGATGAAGAATCAGAGTGAATATTATTTTGTGCAATACCTCAGTCAAATAATGTAATTTGCAATGCTCCCTTTCCCTGACTAAGCCCAGTTTTAGCCTCCTGACAACTTCTTGAAAAAATGCTCCCAGTATGGTCCAACTCCTCCAGCAAGTGAGAAGTACAAGACGTAAGGACAGATGAAGGGCAGCAGAGAGAACGTTATCTTTTTCTAAATTTCAAGCAAAAAAGGTAATTTTCTGTAGAAAGAAGCCTACAATCCATTGTTTACAGGCAGGCATGACACCTGAATAAAAGACAGTCATGGGTATGATTTTCTGTCACACATTACAGGTTTCTGACTCTGCTTCTTCCACTGGCTTCTGGTAATACTGTCTGCAGTTCACACCAGAAAACTGGGGTGCTGTTCATGGCTTGATTGGCATTTTACTTTCAGTGTGCCCAAATTTCTGTCCAGTCTGGGCTATGAAGCTGGGCACAGAAGGCATGGCACTGGGTGAGTCAGAAGGGATGGCACTGGGTGAGCCAGGCCAGCCGTGTTGCTCGACCGCCCTTGCACGGCTGTTCCCTGAGCCCTGTCCTCAGCCTTGGCCCCCCATGACACCTCACTGCCAGACTTTGCTTCATCTGTGTATTTGTTGTCACCTCTATTCCCTCAGATGATGCAGATATTTTCTTAAATACATCTAACACTGAATTTGTAATTGGAATAGTGTAAGAATAACACTCTGCAGGGTAGGATTTGCATAGGGGCTTTATGTAAACATCTGTAAGTATTTAAGCCTTCCAAACACTCACACGTTTTAAGTTCCTGTTTTTTCACCTAATGAATATTCTCTGCTGGACTATTTAGAGATCACCTACAAGCATTTTTGTTTACAGAGTAAGTTAATTAATACTGTTAATACACCAGGACATAGGGTGAAACTTCTTTTATCTGCTGCAAATGCTTTCAAGGATCTGTTGGTATTGAAAACCAAGGCAAAGAAGCCAAGGTTCATAAACCTTCCAGATGAACCTCCAGCAATTTTCAGTGAACCTGGGCTGATAGATTATTCCCCCTTAAGTGATGTGAAAGCAGGTACTTTGAATCCCTTCAAATTACTGCTATGTGAATAAATAATTTTTAAAATTAATCTGTAGTTAAGAATTCCAGGTTAACATAAAAAAACCAAAACAAAACATTGAAAAGATTAGTCAATCTTCCCCAAGCCTTGGTTTATTTCAATTCCATTAATTTTATTAGCAGCAATAAAATTTGGAAAGGCCAGATGAAGATGGAAACTCCATAGGACTAATGACATCAGGGGTCATGAAGAAAGTTTCAAAGGCTCTCTTAAGGTTGTGGAACAAGGATTTAAACATTGGCTTTCTGCTCCCCAGACAAGTGTCCCATGTCCCTGGCTAGGGTTTATCTGGAGAAGGACTCTTGATTTGTCTTGTTAAAAGTGCTCCAAGATGAAGCACAGGGATACACAGGAGTGGTACTGAGTGCACTGTATGACAGCCAGTACATGCAATTAGGAGCCTGGTAATCTTGATTAGAGCCCCCATTCCAGTGACTAATCTTTAATGGGGTAAATTGGTAAACAAATTGGTAAACAAATTGGTAAACAAATTGGTAAACAAAGAAAGAGTTATTTGTACTGGGAGAATTCAAAGAGAGTATTTATAGCTCAGCTTGATATATTTAACTAAATTAGAGAAAATGGAATCGATCCCTGATTCATTCAGGACTCTATTCCACACACCAAACACAAAACCAGGCACCGGGAACTCATTAATGGTGATTTTCTTAAGGCTCTTTGTCTCTTGCTGCAGCAGCCGTTTATAGAGTGAGGGTAATACACACCATATATACACTTGGACATGTGATACACATTTAGATGGCTATCATAGGGTTAGAAATGCAGTTTTGCACTCCTGTGTCTCTGAACATTGGTACCTGTTAGTTCTGGAGCCATGAAGTGCAGAAAAACAACTGTGTGAGCACCCTTGAATTGACAGGCCAGCAACACCTCTCCCAGCTCCAACCCAGACAATCTCTTGAGCTTCTCAGACACAGACTACCAAGGGTAATATTTCTTGGCTTCACAATCCAAGAGAGGTGAGAAGAGACCTCCAGAACTGTCCAAGGAAACATCATCTTTAGAGGGGCACAGGCAAAGAACCCATGGAAGTAATGCTGGCTCAAAAAGCTCTCTTCATATGCGAAGAAAAAAAAGGAAATTTCCATAATGCTGCAGGCCATTGACTGTCTTCAGTTCTGGGAAATTCTCTTTAAAGTATATGGATTATAGGCAGCCATCCAAGCCACATATATAAATATCCCAGGTAAGTCTGGGCTGCAAGACTCAATATTCTTTAAGAATAATAAAGCTCAACAGTTTTTTAGCTGAGTATAGAGAAAAAAAAGTAAAATGAGGTGCTGATACTGAAAACACCAGAAATACTCCCCTTTCTTTGATTAGAACACAAAACGGCATGTAAAAGACCACACATTTCATTTGCTGAGGATGTGGAAAACATTTTTAGGGTTTTGTCCATTGTGAATGAAACTTCAGCTGCTTCTGTCCTTAACTGTCCAAAAGTGCTGCAGGTAGGGCAGCACCAGGAGCAGTTTGTAGTATATGCTGTCATTGAAACCTCTCCCAAGAGTCCTTCATAAAAGTGAAAATGAGCCAAGAGATCTCATACTAAATACAGAACAGCAAAGCCCTTTCAGAAATGCATGAATGAATGAATGCAGGAGTAAGTGAATGACTTGTTGTGCTAAACAAAGTATTTGAGCACTCAAGGCTTGCCCCGAAAGCAATCCCAACACAAACATTGTATTTTCCTGCTACAGCTCACCCTGATCTCCAAAGGAGTCAAGCAGTGGTGGAAACTGAAACCACTTCTTACAGCCCCTCAGAGTATATTCATTGCCTTGCGGCAATTGCAAAAGCAAGCTGTATTTTCTTTTCCTTTTTTTGACAGTGAACGAGCATTTTCCTAATGAATCCCATACTGATTTTTGGGATGGTGATGCACTAGTTATCCCACTATCTCTGGCTATAAGCAGAATCCTCCTTGTCTAAATTCTCTGATTTCAATGCACTAAAATTACAAATCTTTTGTGTGATGACTTTGAGCCATGCAGGGAATCAGGAGGCCTTCCTTCACAGTATCTCAGTATCTTTATTTATCTACAAAGAAACTGTGTGGGTTAAGACTGTGCTGTTGTTTCACTACGAAAACCCCCAGTGTAACTAAGCACACTAATGGTCTATGGACTCCAAACTATATAAGCCAAGTCCTCGCTGTGTCCTTTATCCTGCAGCCTCCTCACTCGTGTGATGAGCAGCACACATAGACCCACAGAGGTAAAACACAGCACCCACACATGGGTGAAACTCGAGCAACAAAATGCTGCCATATCACCCACGAGTATCTGAAACTTGTCTAAAAAGCAGGACATTTTACATCTTTGGCATAGTCACCATTGTTGTTTTTGGTGAAATAAGGATGTTTGAGTTGCTCTGAAACTCAGAGCAGGGTAACCCAGAAGCCACCGAGGACCTGGAGGCCCTCAGAGGGCACAGCAGCACAAAAAGCTGATTTTCCTGTCATTAGCCCCAGAAAGCAATTAGCTTTCCCAGGGAAACAATAGGAATTTTCTTGTGTTTAATACTTAAACTGTGAATGAAATATTAATAATGAATGTCAGCCTACTTTTAATTTCTATCAGTGAATGCATATGCTACAGTCTGCTCCATTTCCATTGGGAAAGAAACCGTGGGCACTGTAGTCTTTTGTTATTAAAGCATTACAATAACAGTGTGAGGCTGTGCAGATGTAAATTTGTCAAAATTTTTCTCTAGGATAATATTTACAGTATTTCAGAGTGCATGTGTGTGAGCAGCATTATGTACCCACTTGGTAGTTTGTCTGAACATCTGGTTTCATGGTTTGTGCTCACAAAGGCCTGGTTCTTTCCATTCTGGTCTGGTGTGAAAAATAATACTCTTTGTGTGACAGATCTGTCACATTTCCTGTTCAGCACACCAGAAATTTCCACAGCGTTTATTCTTTAGGACAGACATCCCATTCCAACTTGAGTGTAGGAGAGCCTCTGGGTAAGCCAAGAGTGCCAAGATCATTACTTAATGATGATCGTCACTGTTTTAAAATCCATTTTAAGACATATCAAAGAAGTATCTTTAAAAAGTAGTTCATGGGGAAAAGGGAGATGAAGAAAGAGAAATCATTATGTCACAAAGAGATGGAGGAAATGGCTCAAGTACATTATGCACTGGCTTTCCTCTGCTCCCTCTCTTTTCTGAAATCCCATGGAGGTGAAAACACTATGCAAGCCACTAAAAGAACAGAGAAGTTGATACCGGAAAAAAAATAAGTTAAAAAGAGGAGAAGAAAATTTACACAGATAAAACAACCAAGAAAACTTATTTTAAAACCCCATAGCTTTTAGAAACACTAAGAAATTTAAATGCACCTTCAAAAAACTGGCGAAATATATCTCAAAGAGCATAAATGAGAAAAAACAACAATGCATCTGACAGTATCATAAAAATTAAACAAAAATGTTCACTCTAACAGCCACATTTTACATCCTTTTACAAAAGAGAGGCAAAAGGGCACAATCACATGGACTTTGGAAGAAGCTATTTCCTTGTATACATAATGCAGCTAAAAATTAGTATCCCTGCATTTGAAAGGGATGGAACCTTGGAGAGGCTTGAAAAGCCATTTGACCTACTTCCATGCTCTGAAACCTCACTGACTTCAATCAAAAGGACTCCTGGGGGTTGTTGTCTCCTCTTGCTAAAAATTCTGCTGGAAACTTTTCTTCTCAGTGAATAATGAAGACCTCACCAACTACCTTGCAAGCTTACTCCAGTGTTACATCCCTCCTTGCCACTCAAAGATTCTTCCCAATGTCCAACGTGCATCACATTTGGTGTGTTTTAAACCCTAGATCAGGAATCTGACGTGCTGTGGGCACTGAGAATGGGGAGGACACCACTTAAGTGAGCTTTTACCTTCTTGATGGCTTAAAATGCCTTTTATCAGCCCACTCTCGATGAAACAATCCTCTCTCCTAAACTTTCTACTCATTCTCCTCTGTTTTTTCTTCAGTGTCCCATTTTTCCTGTCCTCCCAACCCCAAGAGCAGCAGCAGGAGTCATGTCCCTCTTGCTGTGCTGTCGTGGCTGAGCACCCCTCAATCCTGAGGCCCATCTCTCCTGGGAAAGGCTGGATTTGCTGCTTTAGGATTTATTACTCACTCCAAATTCTCTTCTGTGCTTTTGTAGCTTGTTGGGTTTCCCCTGGCCTGACTGAGCAGATGATTGCTCCTGTCCAGGGTAAGAGTTTAACTTCACACTGAATCTTACTCTCAGTAAAGTCCAGATGGCTTTTCAGACTTGTCAACTTCCTTTTAATCCTGTATATTCTTCTAAAATCAAGGATTTTAATCTTGTATCCCATTTAAACCAGTATTTTCTGCAACTTATTAGCTGTTTCAGCACTCAGGAAAATGTCCCAAGACCAGGCTTTGAAGGAATCAGGCTTATGAAGAGGCCTTGCGTTTTAGAAGAGAACCACAGACAGCTGCATCCAGCTTATATTACTTTATCTATTCTCCTTGTGGGAATGCCAAATGCAACGCTGCCAAAAGCTTCATCTCTGCTGGAATCTAAGCCTAGGACTCTCTTTGCTTACCCTCTAAGAAGGCTTTTGGCATTAGCACTGGAAGAAATCTGATTGCTGTGATTTAAACTGAATTTAATTTTGACAAAACTATGCTGCCTCTTCTTGATCACTTGTCAGAGGTTAATTATCTTGGAGCTGCCCAAAAATAGTTTATTTAGGCCAGTAATTTTTCCCCTGCTCAGCCATTGTCTCCTTTTTTGTCAATCACTAGACTAGCAATGTTTACTGGCTCCTCCTCAGCCTAGTTGAGATTTCAAATACACTTCCTGATGGATCTGCGATTGCTTCACCACTTGAAGAGATCCTCTGTGATTAAAGCCATTGAGCCCAATTAATTCGAGATCATTCATTCAATAGCTGCATGTTTTCTTCCCCAGTGACAGTGGGCAGATGGCCCCTTTTGCAGGAAGCCCATAAGTGTTTCTCTCTCTGAAGCAAAGATTTACATGCAAAGAAGGAAAGACAGTCCTGCCTTTCTCTTTTCCTCCATGGAACAGACTCCAGAGAACCCTCCAGATTACAGCCCCCAAAGAACCCAGCCCAGCATAAAGAAGGAATATCAGCATGGTCTTTAAACAGCCCTCCAGTGTCCAATCAGAGGACTACAAATGCTCCATCCAAGACATTACTGAGGATTCTGTCCAGTTGGAACCAAATCAGTTTCTGCATTTGCCTTCAAAACAGGCATGTTTACACCACAACATTCAGCTGAGATACCAGAACTGGGTATGTAAGAAAACCTGTCCGGCAGATGCTTTGAGAAATGCAAATAAAATCAAATAATTGATTGCTTCCAGAAAAATCTTATGGCCAGAAAGCCCCAGAATATTAAAAAAATAAACCAAGAAAAAAGGTAAAAAGGAAGGAAGCAGCAACAGAGCCTCTGCTCAGGGCTGCAGGCACCTGCAGAAACACATTCCTGACACTCCATCCATCAGTGAAGTGATGCTGGATAACAGGAGAGGGAGGAAACAACCTGATCAACCTCTCCAGTCTTTGACTAGGCTGTAGACTTAGTGTGAGACCAGTCTTCATTGTCCCACAGGAGTCTGCATACTGCTGAAAGGCCTTTCACGATCTGGCAGGGGAGAATGCAGGGTGCACCTTTCAGTCCTGGGAGCTGACACAGCTCCAGCCGGGAACCTCTGCCTAACAGATTACCCCTTTCCTGGAAATGACACATGGGCTGGGCACGGATTTATCTCCTCTCACTTGTGCTTCACAACACAACCCTGAAACAAATCACCTTCCTCACACATCCAGCAAGGCAAGGAGTGCCAAGATCAGGTTGGAAAGCAGTTTCGCAGCATTATTACACAGATCATGTCACCTTTGGAGAGCACTTACATCACAGCCCATAAAACAAATCAGGGATTCCCATCTTAAAGAAGAAAGGTACCCTTAATTCAACATTCACCTCAATAAAGGGTAACACTGACTTTTCACACTTGCAAAGTCAATGTGCCATAAATCACTACCAGAGCTTTCCCTTTTCAAAGAGAAAGAATATTTTTTCTATGAATTAACTTCAGAGATATGCAGACTTAAAGGGTGAATCATAGTTATCTGTTAACTTCAAACAATTTCAGGTATATCTGGGATCCTTGAATATCTACAGTAAGGTAAAATTTGACATCATATTGTGTATAGAGTCATCTAATATTGACAGAAGGCTTTAAATACTTATGCTTGAGTAAAAAAGGTGAGAAGGTTGGGTGAATTGTCTGAAGTAAGATGTAATGCTCAGCCTCATTTCAGGTTTTGAAGTTCTCTGCATGTGGAGGGCACACTTCCCTGCAGCCTCTTGCTCAGCTGAAATAACTGGAAGAAACTTAAACCAATTACCAGAGGTGAGCTTGGATCTCTGCTCCAGGAATAACATCCTGCCGCTTTTACTGCTTGTACATCACTGTTCACTTCCAGTGGCACGGGGGCAAGATGTGCTGGGCTCCCACTTTGAATGAGAGGCTGACAAAGCCACAGGGAAACCTGCACTTTTATAACACCGTGGGCTGGAGTTTAAAGCTTTCCCAAATAGCAGCACTGGCCTTCTATTCCAGGCAGTTTAACAGCAAATTCCACAAAGCATTCCCACGGAGTCTCCAGCATGGGAAAATTCACTCTATAAATGACTATAAAATACCCCCTGCTTCCTGCATGGCACTCTAATATAGATGTGTTATTTGAAAAGAAAAATTCACAGCCAAGTTTGTCCCCAGTGTTATTAAACCTGTCACAGCACTGACAGAAACTGCCTGGCTCCCAGCTTTTAGTTCAGCACATTCCCTGTAACACCAAACCTGAGATATGCACACAAGAGGATAAAAATACCAGAACAAACCATCCAATCTCTGCTTTGGAAAGAAAGCACCATCATAACAAAACAGGTAGTACTAAGGGTAACTTTCCTTCTACTGTAACTTCTAGAGCACAGAGAGGAAAAAGAAAAATTTCAGCATTGCACAACTCCAATTAATGCCCTTTGGAGCATTATAACAATTTATTCTTGCAAAAATTACAAAGCATTAAACCTGTATTTCAGTCAGGCCAGTTTCAGCACTAAAATCTTGCCTTGGGCAGCTTTCTTAAGCAAGGAGATGGAAAAGTTGTTCTTCCCCTGTTTTTTACAGAGAGTGAAATGAAATGAGAAGTAGGAGCTGGAGAAAAAGAACACATTATCACATTGTTCAGGTATGCTGTGGACTAAAAGGTCTGTGCAAAATTGGTCTATGCCCCCAAATGAAGCAGGTAAGAGCTAGCCATACAATGAGGAAGAAAATACATTAAGAACACTGGTCTTTAATACAAGAATAAATGTACCACCCAAAATATTTCGGATTGAACCTGCAATTTCATGAAACAAAGAATAAAATCAAATGCAGCAAAAAACCTTAAAATGGCATGTCTGCTAAGGACCCAAAGGCTGAAGGCAAAGACTGCCCAGAGAGACCTCACAACAGGGAGTAAACGTCAAGTACAACCAAAATCACTTGTGTTCAGGGAATGAATTCTTGGGTACGGCTCCAGGCCTATTCAGCCTCCTCCTGGTGGAGGAAAAGGTGCATTTAGAGGACATAAGATTACACAAATCAGAATACATTTCTTGACTCAGTTGGTTCAGCACCTTGGCATAGGCAGCTTACACTGTTTCAGATCATCCCAGCTCCCAAAGCCAAGGGTATGGGAAGAGTTACTGCTTTGAGATTTTCCCCCGTGTGGATGCCCAGTGTTTGCATAGTGAATGTCTCCTTCCTCCCTCTGGCACAGCAATGATCTCTGCCTTTGCTTTTTGCCATTTGAGTGTCTGTTTGAACATGTCCTCCTTTGACACACAGTAATTTCCAGTGTAGTCACAATAACACCAACAGAAGAAGACATCCTCAAAATGCAGACATTTAACATAATTTAACATGTTCAGTGCTGCATGCATCTGTTTAGTAATTTATGATAACCACATACCACAAGTCATGATCTCTTACCTCATTCTCTTGCCATGTTCTTTCAGAACTCAATACTCATCCCTGTGTCTACTTGCAGGAGTATCCATCACAGGTAACACTTCTACCAGGCATTTGTCAAGTTACCTGACCTGAAAGAAAATATTTTTATAAGCTGCCATGGTCATAACACCTGAGAACCTCAGAAAAAATTAATGAACAGTCTCTGCAGAGAAGTCTTCATGTACAGGTAGAGATCTCAGTTACAGGGACCTTAAAGGTGGATTGAATTCACTGAACACTATCAGGTAAAGTTTAGACATCATTAGACAAGACAATCATTAAATCTCCTGCAAAAGCTAATGAAAGGAATCTACTTCTGGAGGTCACTTACATCCCAATATTCCTAACAGAGGCAGGATGCACTACCTGCTGAAGTGCAGTCAGACTTTCCTCCTTAGAAATGGAACTTTAGGCTTCATGCCTTATTTCTGCATAGTTAGACTGCAACACCGTCCCTTATTTCAGGATATCCGAGCATATTTCAGGATATCTGATGGACAGGATAATTTTTCTTTCTCCAGAAAAGGATTCAGATATACGGAGGGTACAGCAAAAAGAGGCACCCATCCCAACACAGTTTATGAAACTTTCCATTAAAGCCTTTTTGATGAAAAATTGTAGACAAGAAAGAAAATTGTAGACAAGAAGGAAAATTTAGCTGAAAAAAGCTGCAGCATGACTTGCAACTTTAAAGAATTCCCCTTTTTCCTCTGGATAAATGAGTGACTTGGCCAATGAGCAGTCTGCCTGCCCATCGCTGGCAGGGGGCCAGGATGATGAATGCTGACCTACCTGTGACAACTCCAACAATGAGGTGTAACCTGGGGAGGGAGACACCACATACATCTGCTCATCCATGCTGTCCAACAACAACAACGGGAAGCATTGGAAATAAGGATGGAGCTCTTGGAAAACCAAAGAGCACAACACAAACCTGTTTTGGATTACCCAGATCCCATCAGACCCACCAGACTGGGCACCAGGACCAGTACAAAAGAACACAAGGAAAGCTCCTGCATAAGTATTTAAAAACAAGTTAGAGCTTTTTCTGACATATTCCACTTTAGCAGTAAAAGCATCATCTTCAGCTGCACTTTGCTGAAGTAAAGTATACTATTAAAAAGTTTAGTAGTAATTTTTTTCCCCCTAAACAGATTCCTCCTTGTCTTTCCTTGCTCCCTCAATTATTTTTGTTCATTATTCTTTTTTGGTGTTGGAATAATCCAAATTTGCATAATAAATTTTATATCACTCCTTTTTCTAGAAACCTTCTTACCCCTCTTAAGCCCACACAACAATGAAACAATGACATACCTCAGTCTTTCAAAATGAAAAAAAATTAACTCACTGATGTACCTAAAAACTTGGACTTAGAGAGTCCTCAGTGCAAGGCAAACACAGTTGTTAAATACCACAGAATCCCAGAATGATTTGGTTGGAAGAGATCTTAAAGCTCATCCAGTCCCAATCCCCCTGCCATGGGCAGGGACACCTTCCACTATCCCAGACTGCTCCAAGCCCTGGCCTTGGACACTTCCAGGGATCCAGGGGCAGACACAGCTTCTCTGGGCACCCTATGCCAGGGCCTCCCCACTTTCCCAGGGAGCAATTCTTTCCCAGTATCCCATCCAACCCTGCCTCTGGCAGTGGGAAAATATTATGTTTTCCTAAACTATAGGCTGAATTATTATGATACTACATAACTAGAAAAAGTATAGTTTGGACAGCATTTTTGGAGTAAGGTATTCCTCTATTTATTTGTCCATCTAAAGGTAATTTGGGTGACTTAGGTAATTTTGGGTGATAGCAGCAACTACTCTGAATAAGAAAATGTTTCCCCCCGATCATCTCATTTGCACACCTTCCCATTGACTTTTATTCTTGTCCAGGCTGCAGCCTGAATTGGCACAAGTTTGAGATACATTTTCAGAGGCTCTAACCCATTTTAGAAGCACATGTGACAGTTTTAAGGTAGTCCCCAAGGAAGGTCCATCCAGAGCACCTCTCTTGAAAGTTTTGGCTTTATCCCTCCAGCCTAACTCAGGTGCTGTAGAGGAACAGAGGAAGAGGAATCGAACATAGCCTCCTCCTTCCCTGTGTACTTTAGGGGTTACCTGGAATGTGAGAGTTTCACTGTAGGCAGTAACTAATGCCAGTCATGGGCTGACTGGAATTCCAGCAGCTGTCCCAGATTTCTTCCTCTCGTATAGAAATGAGGAGCAGAAAAGAAAGGTATCTGAAAAACAGATGAGGAGGGTTAAGCAATGTCCAATGACAACTCTAAAGGAAGATTGTGTTCACACTTTCTGTGGTATGTGGCCATGTAAAGCGTGACTCAAGTCATTTAATCTGGCTTTTGCAAAAGTCAACAATAAATTGATGGGTAAATACATGAGGTTTTGTTATATATGTGCACCGGAAATTTAAGACCTTCATTTTCTAAAGTGCATATATTTCTTAATTTTCTCAAAACTAAGTCTTCAATTTTTAATGGAAAGGCATTTTCAATGTTTCATCCCCCTTGCAGATTGAATTTTCTATCATCTAACATGTATTTTAGTGGAATTAGTGAGCTGCTCGTGAAGAAAATCTAACCTGAAATAGGTTTTCAGAGAGTTTAGGCAGTATCTTGGAATTGATTGATTTGAATACACAATTCACGAACTCTTAGATTGTTTTTTTAGTATCTCCCACTCACCCTGCAAACATCTTCAGGCACTCTAGAATTTTCTTAAGCCCAATGGCAAAGTGCATGCTCCACAAAGAAACAATTCATGCCAGCATTCCAATTTTTCCTCCATATACTTTGAAACACTGGGTTAAGAGAGAAAAAAGATCAGGATTCAGAACACTCTTATCAAAAGCTCAGGTCTGTGCTTTTGCTTGAGCTGTGCTGAAAGCCGAATTCTAGATATGAATCCACAGAAATGGCTTAGTCCCTATGACCAATATTAAAAGGAAACCTTCAGTGTAGCAGAAAATTTCAGTTGTTTTGACTGAACACTTGGAATGAGCCAATATTTGCAGAATCCACACCAAAACTGAGTAGGATTTTATAAACCAAGGACATGTTGAAGACAGCCTGAAACGATTAAGGAACTGATATGGTTTGTAGCCTTTACTGTGGGCCAGGATTAAAGCATTAATCTCTTTCTGAGGTGGCTACTGGGATATGAATCACTTTTACATTTGCTACTTAGATTCCCCAATGACGTCTGCAATGCACCTTCCTTACACCCCACAGAGAAGGTAAACAATTTATTCTTCAGAGCTGACTGCCACTGCTGCAATCACAACAGGATAGAGATCCATTTCCTAAATGAAAGAGGTGAGAGAAGGAATGCAATAATGTAAATTGATCATGTAAATTGATAATGCAAATTTTGAGGGTGACTTTGGAATACTGGTGGCTTTGCAAGCCTAGAAAATACAAAATAAAATCTCTAGGAAATACACAAACCTAATACTATATGAACAGTATTTAACAAAACCAGGACCTCACAAATGCTAGATTTTCTCTGTTTTCTTGTATATAGGAAACAATTGAGTCAAGCTCTCTACAATACTCAAAGCACCTTGGTATAAAAAACAAAGATAAAGCAATAAATAAAGAGCAGGACGTTCTGTGAAAAGTTTGTACACCTAACTGGAGAAGAATGAAATACTGACAGCTGTTAAATCCAGTACTCCAAATGCAACTCCAGCCCCAGAACTTTCCCAGTTCTGCTGGCCAGAAGCTGGAAAGCACTGGGGATGGATCACTTCATACTGCCCCTACCTCTTACACTGTTTATTTAAGGCTCTTCTGAGCATACAGACCTACAGTTAAAGCAAATACCCCCAGCCCTACAAAGCCTGGAAGACAGGAAAACTCCATTAGCTCTTGTCTCCTCCCTTCTGTGTATTTTACATTCACTTTAAAATTACAAAGGAGAAAAATACCCAAGAGTAAGTGATGTGAATTAAAACCCGTCATGTTACAAGTTAACAAGTCTGATTCTTTTTCAGGTCAATCTGGACACATTCTGGGTCATGTTTTAGAGCAGGATGATGGTTACACCAAGGTCGTGGGTTCAATCCCTGAAAGTGCCATTCACTTAAGACCTGGATGGGATGATCCTTGTGGGTCCTTCCAACTCAGAATATTCTGTGATTCCATCACGTTCAAATTTTCCAGGAGTATTTTGTCTGAGACATTATAATTAAGCCAATCAGAATACATGGAATACCCTAAATAATAAGAAAACTTAGTCCTATACAGCAGCCACAATTTTCCAAGCATTTGCAAGCTCTTTCCAGAAGCTGTTTTTGATGATGGCACTGTGCATGAGGAAACTGGATATTCTTTTGTGTCCCACCTGATGAGCAGGTTTCCCCCACAGATAATGGCTATGAAAACTATGTTGGCTTCAGGCAATTTTAAAGAGTCAAGACAAACTGTGTCCTTTCATAAGCCCCAACAGGGCTCCATCCTGCAGTGTAAGTAGGCCAACAATGAATCACCTACAGGAGGACAAGACAAACCACTGAAGCACACTTTCCAGGTAGCTGAACTATAGAACAATTTCTATTCATTAATTTGGTTATTTCTGGAAGAAATGAACCACATAAGCAGCAGGTGCATATGCTAATAGAATGACTTAATGATTTAATTAAGCCATATTTCCCTACAGATTAATTACATATGTTGTTTATTCAACTTTTTAAAAGGCCATTTAAAAAACCTGCAATCATTCCGAATTCATTCCTGGCTAAAAATAAAAGATCTCAAGAACTTCAAAGTCACAAAGAAAGCAGTGAACACACTTGGTAGGTCCTGCACATACCCAATGAACACTTGTTATGCACAATCCCATATAGGAGCTTCTCTAACAGATGGTGTTACCTCAACTCCTATCAAAACCTGTCTGGTCTGATCCCACCCAATGTAATGTGTGAGGAGATATTTTACATTGGCTGACTTAGCTGTAAGAAAACTGGGAGTTCAGAGGTTTATATTAGATATTAGGAAGAGCGTCTTCATGGAAATAGTTGTAAAGCAATGGAACAGGATGCCCAGGGCAGTGGTGGGAGTGTTCAACCATCCCTGGAATTGTTCAAAAAACAAGTGGATGAGGCACCTGAGGACATGATTTAGTGGTGGTGTTGGGTTGATGTTTGCACTGAATAATATTAAAGGTCTTTTCCAGCCTTAACATTTCTGTGATTCTGGTCTAACTCAGCAGATATTGCAAAACAACATCTGAAATAGAAATTTCAGACCCTAAAGAAGAAAATCAACTTAACTGAATGACAATTTTCTGAGCTTAGGACACAAATACAGAATTTTCCTCAAAGGACAAGGGTGGTCTCACCCCAGATGAGTACAGTTGCTGCACAGCTGGTCCTGTGGTCCCCACAGCCACAGCTCCTATTCCCAGTGTTCAGTAATAGGTGCATCCATTATTCTGTAATAGTAAGGCCCTGGCACAGGGTGCCCAGAGCAGCTGTGGCTGCCCTGGATCCCTGGAAGTGTCCAAGGCCAGGCTGGATGGGGCTTGGAGCAGCCTGGGGTAGTGGGAGGTGTCCCTGCCCATGGCAGGGGTGGGGTGGGGTGGGATGGGATGGGATGGGATGGTGTTAGGGGTTGGATTGTTCCCCTTTTTCTTTCTGTGAATTCCTCCCATTGTTATGTTAAGTAGTTGTGGCTACACCTTAAAACATAGATAATGTTCTCTCGTAGGGGGGTGGGTGGAGGAGGGGGGGGGGGAACCGGAGAAGGAAAGGTGGGAGAGGGGGCTGGGGAGGGGACTCTCTCTCGCTGAGCTCGTGGAGGGACAGGACGCCCCGTGCTTCGCTCTGGCATCTCCCCTGACATCTCCGTGCTGAGATCCACGCTCCCTGCCTTGGACCTCGCTCTGCCGCTCTCCCATCTCACCCTACTATCTCCGGACACTCTGCGGAGCACCACGACCGACACCGTGAGAGGGGGGAGTCACTTTCCCATCCCCTCTCACCCCTGGGCCTCCGCCGCCATCACTCCAGGCCCTCTTCAACTGCGCGGGACCCGCCCTGCCCCCACAGCACCGGTAACTGAGCACAGGGAGACGGCCTGAGGCCAAAGGGGACTGGAGCGGAGCTAGACTGTTCTGTTCTGTTGCCAATTTTCATAGCTGTTGTTGTTTCCTGCCTTGTTAAATACCAGTAAAGAACTGTTATTCACATCCCCATATCTCCTGCCTGAAAGCGTCTGATTTGGACCTAAAATAATTAAAAGGGAGAGGGGTTGCACTCTGCATTGCAGAAAAGGGGCTCTTGCCTTTCCTTAAACCATACCTGTCTTTTCAAACCAAGACAGATGGGATGGGATGGGATGGGATGGGATGGGATGGGATGGGCTTTAAGATCCCTCCCAACCCAAACCATTCTGTGATCCTCTCATTTCTGCTGTGAAAAAAACATTACTGTGTGACAATATTAAGATCACAGCACTGAAAATGATAATGCAGCCAAAAGCCACTTGTTTCTCTAGATACATTCACAGATTTATCTCTGTACTTTGCCAATTCACTGCAGTGGAAGACAGAGAATTTCAGGGTGAACAAGGGCAGTGGAAGCCCTCAGACTTGCAGGCAACTTAGCCAAATATTACACTGACATCTAGAAACAGACACTGAAACAAACAGACAAATTCAAACCCACTGCCTGTGGATTCAAGTCTGCTAAGGCCTCTCTTCAAAACTGTGCCCAGACAGTGCTTCTGAGCTTCCTCCAAAGGATGCAATTCCCTCTGTGCAAGAGAGACTTCTTTAAATTCCACCTGTGAAAAAGAAACTTCTTTCATTCGTAAGGAGAATAACACGCACCAAGTGGTGCTTAACAGAAGGAATTTTAGGCAATTTTTTTTAATCCTTATTTGTGCAGAATTATACAGATCCAGATTCCATTGCATCTGTCTTAAATATGACTCCACTGGAGAGACATATTTCCCAGAAAATAAAGATGGGAAGACATTCTGTATTGCAGGAGAGACGTGTCAAATGCATGTCACTTAGCTATTAAATTGAAAAATGGAACTTGCAGTAAAATCTGAGGATGTTCTCAAAAGCTAAAAGCCACATTTTCTCTTGCTTCCCTTTTGCAGACACAACATTCTTAAAATATGTCAATAAGTTATTTATTTTTTCAAGATCCTCTCTGTCCATTGTCCATGTGAGAACTGTTATTTTCTGTCAGTGTAGCACTTCTGGAAAAGCTACTTCAGCAGCTTTCTCAGAAATGAGGAATTTGTATAAATCAAGGTTTGTAAAGAAGAGCTAGAAAGCGCAGTTTACAGGCTAGGTGCTGGTCTACCTGCAATCTTAAGAATAAAAAATTAAGAAATAATAAATTCAAAGCATATGATTTGTCATGAAACAGACAAAAATCAGGGAAACAGAGGACATAATGGTTTGGAATTTTTTCCCCTTAAAGCAAAAACTCTATTTTAGAAGCACATGTAAAAATCTAACTTATCCAATGGCTTCCCCAGTCCCTCAAACTAGCAAAATAGCCAATTAAAAAAAGGTCTCAAGAGAGAATAATTATCATATTGGCAGAAATTGGCACAATAGGTAATTTTGGTAGAATCAATCAGATCCATGATGGAGTCTTTCTGTACCTACACAAATATCAATGCATTTGAAGTATTTTCTTTACACATTTATTTATTTATTGCATATATTAATAGTGTTTATGGGTTATTTGCTCTGCATATTTAAATCTTAACCCCAAACACTCAAAATGCAGGAAATGTTAATACCAAAACTATTGAAACCACATGAACTCCCCAGGAGGGTGCCAGTCCAAGGAGTGCATAAATGAGCTGCTGAGGAAAAATGCCCATTCTGGAAAACACTACTTTTTAGATAGATCTTACTAATCTCAAGATTGCATTCAAAACTGTAGCTAAACAGAAAATCCATTGCCCAGGGAGAATAACCATGAGCAAATGTCTGTGGTTACACTGTGTAAGAGATTCAAGAAGAGTTTATGAGAAAATAATTACTTCTAGGTTTATCACATTTTGTCAGCAAACATCAAGCAAAATTGCTTGAGCATTATCTCATGTTCCTCTTTTTGACCCTTCTTTTTCTAGTTAATACTAATACATTTTTACAGATAGTTCTTCTGTCAGTGCTCTTCAAAATTTCACATTTTGACTCAAAATTTGCTCATTTAGAATTTTATACATTAAACAAGTTGTATTCCATGAGCAACACTGAACTATCAGAAGGTGCATTATATTAATCAAGGGAAATCTTGGCCCAGTTTACCTTCTCAGACCACACAGAAGTTCTAAGAAAACACACTCAGAAAGTAAAGAATTTTGCCTACTATCAATTGCTGTCCTGCATTAGCTCTACTGCCCAGTTGCAGAAATTATTTAATAGGAAATAAGAACTCTTTTTGCCTTTATCATCTCCAGCTGAGGCTAAATCACTCAGTTTTGCACAGCCTCATTATGCTCTGAGAGTAGATAAGTTGAAAACAAAGCAACAGAGACTTTAAATTCCAGCTGAAAAGAGTGTATTCTCAGCAGAAAGGATATTTATGTTGAAATGGGAAACAGGTACACTAGGATTCTGCACTTTGGTTTGCCTTTTTCATATTTAGCCTTCAGTTCACAAGGGGATTTAGCCAGGGGACATCTGAGAACTTATATGACACTTTTTTCTTCCTAAACTGAGAAAAAAATTGTATAAGAAAATTAAGGTTGTAAAAGCCGGATTTTGGGCAAATTTTAAGATGCTACAGAATTCTTTTCCTTAAAAAATCACTCTCCATTTCAAATAATTAAGACACTGAAGAATATGCTAGTAAAGAAAATTGCAACCTTTATGATGGAAGAATTCCCAGCTTACTGTGGTCTTAATATATACACATAATGAGAAGTACGAAATAAATATAAACTGACTTCAAAACAAAAATGCACCAAAAAAAAGAGGCACAACATCAGAATGTCCCTGAATGTGTGCCTGAAATTGCTCAGAAAATGCTTCTGTGTTACCTAATCTCCTGCCTTCATAAGATTAACAGTTCTGCTTCCAGAATAGAAGACTAACTTGTAAATCTGATAGAACTTACTGCACATTTGCTGTGGAAAAACACAAAATTCAATCTTTTTTTCCCCTTTCTCTCCTGGTATTTATTTGGAATACATTTCTGACAAATTTAGTAGCTAATCCTCTTCCTTTTATTTCTTACCAAGTAATTAAAACATTGCAAGCTGATATATTATTACATACACTGGTGAAAATATTCAGAATTTGAATTATATTCTTCTCGTTAGAAAATTCACTCTACCTAGATCAGGGTTTTATGGTCCCCCAAGTCCAAATTTACAAAGGCAAGTGATGCCACTGAGGAATGTATGGGTTAGCTGAGGGTAGATTTTTCCTTCATGGGACATAATTCCTTCCTCTTGCCTTTTGGATCACATGCACTGCACTGGATATTTGTTTTTGCTGGGTAAAAAAATTATTTCTTGAAGTACATTGGGTTTGTCATACTGATCTACTGGATTTTTCTAGCAGTCCTATTTTGAGAGATTTATCTGTGCTAAAATAACAGTCAGAATTTATTGGGGAAAGGCTTGAAAAACCTTTCTATCAGAAATAGATATATTCAAACTGAAGACCTCTAGTATTACTCAGATATTTGGAATCAGACAGATGCAATTTCATTTATTGAGTGCTTTCTTTGTGTTTTGCAGCAGGATGAAATCAAGAACAAAATAAAACTGATTTATAAGATAATGCACATAGAAACAAAGTGCATTTAGAAATCTGATTTTATTATTTTGGCCCAGGCAAATTTTGATACATCGAGACACACCAGAAGGAGCTGATGCTGTGGTACCTGGCAATATTTGATGATAAACATCTACCACAAGGACTATGTTGATAGCATAGGGTTAAAATGTTTCTAAAAATCATGGGAATTGCGTACAATAGCTTCAGGAGGGTGGAAAGGAAGATTGGGTCTAGTAGGCCTGGGAAGGGGAACTGGGTCCTGGGAACAAATATTGAGCTTTGTTTATTTCTAGATCATGTAAAGCTACACCTGCATAATCATCATATGATAAATGATATGATTGTTAAATGTAACGATTGTTTGGTAATTGAATATGATTATTGTTTAATCATAACAAGAATCATGAGAAATGATGTAATCATAACAAGAATCATGAGAAAGAATATTTGGGGGGGGCCTAATGAAAATTACAAGAATATATGCTTGGATAAGATCAATGTATACAATAGAACAATATGGGTTTAATAATTAATATATAGTTATATAACGAAAAGGGTATAAAAACACGTCCATCTCGGATCCATGCTGGAGTCAGATTTGGGTCTGCACCCCTGATTCCCAGAGCTCTTCAATAAAGCACCTGCATATAATCATTCTGTCATTATGTGTCTTCAACGCTATCAATGTGATTTCTTTTGGCTGACTTTTTTGTGTTTGTCCAGTTTTCAAAACCCAGAGTGAGGTAAAACTCATCTGAGAATGTTTTGTCCATCATATGAGTTGAAAACAAATTATATGAACAGGCCTTTGAAGTGTGGTCCAGCAGAAACACAATTGGTGTCACCTTCAGCAGTGTTACTGTGGGTCATTACAGTTAGAGCAGGTCACTGGAAACAATTAACAATGTTCTGCTGGACAAGCTCCTGTGGGCACAAAGAATGCCTTTCCAACAAACCCTGAAAGCAAGTCCCTTCGCAAATATTCTGGGGCCTGCATCAAAAAGGAGATCAGAAAATGTAAGAGAGAGGGAACAAAAGCTGTTTTCATGCCCCTTTCCTGTAGTTCCCCTGAGGCTGTCAGCAGCATCAGTGGCTGCTCCAGCTGGCTGCAGGTTCATGACTTGGGGTGTCTCTGTGATTAGGACAAAAGAGGAGAAGGGCATTTTCCTCAACCACTGCTCTGCACTGAGCCTGCACTCCTCTCCTTAAGAGGAGAGGCAAAGTGTTCCATACGGACCCTTCTTGAAAGATGAACACATAGGGCACAATCCTCACCTCCCTGGCCATATAAGAGCCATAGAATCACAGAGTCACAGAATGGTTTGGGTTGAAAGGGACCTTAAAGACCATCTCATTCCTGCTGTGTGTAGGGACACCTTCGACTAAACCATGTTTCTTCCTAATATCTCATTTAATCCCACCCTCTGGCAGTGGGAAGCCATTCCCCTTCGTTCTGTCACTCTATCCCTTGTAGAGAATCTCTCTCCATCTTCCTTGTAGCTCCTTCAGGTGATGGAAGGTCTCAGGTCAGCCTCAAGCTTCTCCCCTCCAGGCTTGTAGACAACACCAGCTTTGTCCTCCAGGTCAGACCAGAGATCAGATAATGTGATACCTCTGCTGCTGATCTTCAGGGAATGCAGACTGCTGGATCAGAGCAAGCATCTGGCTGTACACTGGCTGCAGTAAAGTGGCATAAATTCACCTACAGAGTTAGGGAAGAGGGTCAGTTTGATCCAACATCTGCATGAGTAGTTTGCAAACACTATCTATGAGAACATTAGAGAGAGGGAATCCAGGAGGAGGAAGACAGAAGCAAAGCAGATACGCTGAAGCAGCAGAGGAACAGCGGGGATATGTAGTTCCACCACAACTTGTGGAACTTTATCTATTTGCCCTGCAAAATAAAGATCTAATGTATTCTTTGGAACTAATAAGGGAGAAGCAGACATGACTGTGGTGCTTTGCTTATCTTCTCTCTCCCTCAGTGTTTAGGGAACAGAGCTGAGACATTGCACCCTCCTTTTATGTCCCTGCTGAAGGGCTGGGGATCAGTGCAATGCCACAGTGAGTGCAGCTGACAGCGAGCTGGGAGAGCTGGGAGTGCAGGAAGCACCTGGAAGAGGCTTAGACAAGAGGCCAATCTAACCCACTTCTGAACCTTAGGAAGGGTGCTTTCCCAAAATGCTGGGAGATCAGACACTATGGGAATCAACCCTCTTGAAGCATTATCCGAGATGAGGACTCATCTCTAATCAACCAGTTTAAACTAGTCACCCGGACTCTTGCTATAATTGATGCAAAGAGACAAATACCACCAGAGGTGACTCAGCCCAGCACTTTTAGACAATTACCTGAGGATGATGTGAGCCATCCTCAGGAGGTGCCTGTTCTTTCCTATCGATTATTGAATGAGGCCAGAGCATTTCCCAAGGCCAGCTGGGGAACCTTGGGTTAGGGGAAACTGAACAAACAATTACAGAAAATAAAACAGAGACTTGTTTAGTTAAGGAGCTGGTCCCAGAGGCTTTTCAGAGATGTAGGAATTATCGATAAAAATATCCCAAATTGACATTTCTTTTTGCTGAAATCACCTCCATATATATATTTTTTTTTATTTTTTTTTTTGTCTGCAGAAGAGCAGAAGCAAGAAACAGAAAGGCTGGCCTACTTCATTCTTCAAGAGATACAGGGAGTGAGAGTGAGGGGAGGGGAAACACAGGTATGTGTGTGCACCAATACCTGGCTTCAGGGTGTCTTTGAAACACTTTTGTAGGGCCCTCCATGTTCCTCGGCCTTTTTTCACAATCTGCACTTTCAATCTGCATTTTTTTCATTCAGTGAGGCATCAAGGATATAAAGAAAAACAAATAATACTGGGTTCAGGATTAGCTAACAAGCAATTCAGGACACTTTTCTGTCATGGACATATGCAACTAATGACCAAATATTCACGCATTAGCATTTCTAAAGCTTCAAGTGTCCAGCAGGTAGAGGGAGGTGATTCTCCCCTTTTTCTTTGCCCTGGTGAGATCTCACCTTGAGTGCTGCCTTGAGCTCTGGGCTCACTGCACAAGACAGACAGAGACCTGTCTTGTTACAGAGGAGATACTCCAGGGGCTGGAGCCCTCCTGCTCTGGAGTGTCTGAAGGCACAGATAAAAAGGAGGTAGAGGGACTATTTACATGGGAGGACAAGGGCCAATGGTTTTTAACTGCCAGAGGGTAGGTTGAGATCAGATGTTAGAAATAAATTGTTCCCTGTGAGGGTGGGGAGGTCCTGGAACAGTGCATACCCAGAGAAGCTGTGGCTGCCCCTGGATCCCTGGAAGTGTCCAAGGCCAGGCTGGACACTGTGGCTTGGAGCACCCTGGGATAGTGGAAGGAGTCCCTGCCCATGGCAGGGGGTGGGACTGGATGGGCTTTATGATACAAACCAGTCTGGGATTCCATGTTTCTATGATTCTATAATTATAATTATATTCTATAATTAAGTTATAGTAGGAGCTTTTCATTCATGACAGAGTATCCTGAGGGAGAAGGATGGACCTGTCTCTATGCAGTAACCACGAAGAGAAGAGAAGAGAAGAGAAGAGAAGAGAAGAGAAGAGAAGAGAAGAGAAGAGAAGAGAAGAGAAGAGAAGAGAAGAGAAGAGAAGAGAAGGAATTTAAAATTGCCATACTCATGGGCTTAACACAATGAAACAAATCAGCATAATTTCATTTCTAAACCCCAACTCTGTCCCATCTGTGTTTTCATTCACACACATGTGCACAGACACTTCTTCATTCTCTGCATAGGACCTACATCGGTCACAATCCAAACACTTTAGTCACGGAATTGCCACTAAAGGTCAGAAAGGTGATCTTACCATGTGACCTTGTCCACATCTCTGCCTGAAGGTGTTCTCCCTACTCTCTGCCTTCTCCAACCAGGTTCCTCCTCCTCCTCCATTCTCATTAGTGTCCCTAATGTCAGGTCCTCCCGCTGCAATCCCTCGAAACACTACGTCCTGTCTACAAACCACATGCAGAACATTTTATTCCCTCTACTCTGCAGAGCTGCTTTACTTATTGTCTCCCCTCTCTCAAGATTCCTTCTGGAGGGAGAAAGAAGTGCATCGTCAGAGAATTCCTTTCTCCTCATCAAAAAAAGAATAACATCAGATCTAGGGTACTTAATTTGCATGTAAGACGTTACACCAGTAGAAATTAGTATAGTAGTGATTAAACCTGTTTTGTCTATGTAATGGATAAGTATTAACAACATAAAGGCCTAACTTTTTAAGGCTGCTTCATTTTTAAGGCAGATTTAAGATAATTGTGTTTTGAATCTCCCTAGGCCTTTCTCAATTATTTACAATGGAACTGATGCTACCTGAGAGATGGTCAGTTTTGGGTTCAGGGGGAAGTGATCCCCCTTTACAAGTAACTGTCTAAGCACATCAGTGACATATCAGACTTACCAAATCAAATCAAGGCTTGTATCATAATTATGGATACATCTGTACCTTTGTGTGTTGGCCTTGATTAATTAACCCATGATTACAGTTTTGAAGGTCAGCTTGAGCAGTGACTTTTCCTAAAGGGTAATCCAGAAATGCCGCATAGAACCATTCCAAATCTGTTCAGCTCTCTCATCTCATGCTCACTTTGTACCACGAGTAATCACTTTCTGCTTCTGTCAGACAGCTGTTCCCTGAAATCCTAACCCTTACCTGCTGCTGTAAATCCATTGTCTCTATGCAAAATATAACCAATGTAAAGTGGTTTTAGGTTTTTTGGACCCTGTTACCAACATAAGAGCTCATGTATTGGACCCAGGAAACCAAGACAGCTAAAATAGGAAGAAGACTTTTTGCACAAGAGAGGAAAGAAAAGCAAGGAAGAAGGCAAACCAAAGGAACTGATCATATGCTAAAGATCTGTTCAACCAGATACAGCAGCAACACAGAGAACTCTAAATGTTTGAGTAGTCAAAATGAAATTGAGATGTAAAGCGATTTGCTGGACAGGGAGCTAAATAAAACAGATGCATTATTTCATTTAAAAACAAATTGTTCTCTAAGACCTTCCTGTGAAATATTCTAGATCAAGACTCCATAGAAGCATTGATTTTCCTATCAATGAAAACCAAGTGGGAAAACATGCAGCGAGATGAAAGGGATCATCCAAATGATTCATGAGTTATGCAGTGATTTTGGTTATTTATAAACTGCTTCTCAGTTTTTTTCTGGAATGACTTTGTTCCAAGTCCTTCCAGCAGACCACCTGACTGGTGTGAACATCATGAAAAAGAATTCCAACCTAAATCACTGCTAACTGGCAGCAGTCATGCCTGAGAACAGAAACCATTATTGTGTCTTCAACAAGCTTCCTCTCCTACATTCCATCTCCTACATTCCTCTCCTACATAATATCCCCCTTTAATTTTCTACCCTGCTTCCACAGAGCAGACACTTCCCATTCCAGCAGACGAGGGATGACAGTGCTCACCCTCTAAAAACTCAATTTAAGAAGCATTAAAGCTGCAACACAGAACAATAAAAGCTCAGCTCTTGCAGAAATGGGCCACGCGGGCTCCTGCACTTACCCAGCAAAACAGATTTGGGGTGCTGGATTATACTGAGGTGCTGGAAAATGTGGATAGGTGAGGATGGATTGAGGACCTCAGAGGTTACAGCATGGATTGCTCATGTATTTGCTACCATTAAGTATCAGATGGATGAATAAAGCAGGACTATCTTGGATCTACTTAAAATGAAAAATATAGACCTTGTCTTTGGGCATATCTAAATTATGTTTATGGTGAGACAATGTTTAGCTTTATTATTTCACTGAGGATTAGGCTTTTTGGTTCTGATTTTCCCCTTTCCACCACTGCCCTGCCCACCCTTTATTAATTTCCCTAACAAGAGTATATCTACAGCACAGGTTTTGGGGAAGCTGAGAGGAACTTCACTGCACATTGACTCTTCAGATGCTGACTGATCTGTTTGTAAAACTGCATCGCTCTGGAAAATACAAAACCCAACAACTTTCATCAAAATTCTCCCTTCCCTGGCCTGCTTGCTGAGGCAAGCAGCCTGTGGCTGTGTTTGCAGCAAACTTCTGAGAACAACTGATCAGTAACCTGTCTCTAATGGTCCCAATCTGAATTTCTCCTGCTATCAAGCTAATAGTTAGCAAAGGGGGGAAATTATGTTTTGTAAAGACGATAGTCCTCCCTTCAGTCACTGAATTGGTTTTCATCTACTTTTTAATCTTAAGAAATCTGATGCTAAAGACATCAGAAAGAGATTGTCAAGGCTACTCATTTGTTCCTGCTGTGTGCAAGGATTGTTCAATTCCAAATGAAACAAATGGCCCAAAGTGGATTCACTGAAGGAGCACCAGATGGGGCACAAAGTACCACTGGAACTCATCATCACTGACCTCAGAGGGCCTCCAGCAAGACGCTGGAAAACCTCAGCTCAGGAAACAGGAGAAGAAAGATCCTTGCTTCTCAACACAGGAGCTCAGGAGGAACAGGCACCAACCCAACCAGTGTACTAAACCAAGTAGTAAACCATTTTAAAACTATGGAGTATATGGATTGAGTTGTACTTGTCACATTAACTGATGGAAATTACACACCCATGATTTTCTAAGGGAAAATTACCCTCCCCTCTCAGAGTACTTTTCATCCTTAGGCTGCAGAGTGGTTTGGGTAAGGGGATAGGTGGGCCTTCCCACAAAGGGAAGCTGCTGTCCCTGGCTGGACACAGGACTGCTGTGAGCTGCCTCTTTTGCCTTGTCCTCTGAGCCAGCACCCACCTGGCAGGTGCCTGTCCTTTCCCCAGCACAGGTGCCTGTCCCTGCTTCTGCTAGCCTCTGGAGCAGCTGGAGAAAGCTGGAGAGGAACTTTTCACAGGAGCAAATAGTGACAAAACAAGTAGGAAAAGCCTGGAGGTGGTCAGATTTAGGTGAGATATTAGGGAGAAACTCCTCCCTGTGAGACGGGGCAGGCCCTGGCACAGGGTGCCCAGAGAAGCTGAGGCTGCCCCTGGATCACTGTCAGTGTCCACGGGCAGGTTGGATGGGGCTTGGGGCACCCTGGGCTAGTGGAAGGTGTCCCTGTCCCTGGCAGGAATGGGATGGGCTTTAAGGTCCTTCCCAGAGCAAACTATTCCATGAGTCCAGGATTCCATTAGCTGTCAACTACTGTGGCTTTGCTAAGGCTTCCCAACTGGCCAGTAACTCCAGTCGCTTCTAAAACATAAAGGGAAAAGCAATAGAATGACTCAGTGAACAAAAAAACTTGACCCATAAGAGAAGACTGAGGGTTCTGTGATTGTTTTAAATTAAAAATGCCGTGAAGCTTCCATGACAACAATTTTCCATTATGGAAAATTTCTCTCAAGGGAAGAGGACAAAACTACTCATCACAAGGACAGGACCAGAAGGGTTAAACTGCAGCAAGGAAAATTTTGTTCAGACTTTAGCAAAATCTTTCTATCTGTGGCTCAGCACAGAAATCAATTGCCAAGGAAGAGTGGAATCTCTGTCACAGGAGGGTTTGAAGAACAGGCAAGCTAATTAACTGTCAGGCATGGTTGAGGTCTAATTGCTCCTGCTGGGGCAAGAGCCTGAACTACCTGACCTCCTCAGTCACCACCAGCTTTACCTGCATTGATCAGAGCATCTCCAGAGTAACAGAGCCATCTACATCCCACACAAATTATAGAAAGGTAGAACATGAGTAACCCAAACCAACCTAAAAGTTAATTACAGACATGTAAGGCGCTTAATGCTATGTTTCTGCTACCTTAATAAGTATAGAATTAAATCCATAACATCCCCTCAGTAATCATATTTTACTGCCAACATTACTGGACTATGAATGAATCATTCAGTCTTACGTTGAAACACATGGCACACACTTATTGTTTATTCCACACAATTGCCGTATTCAAGGCTTTTGTACGTGATACATTGTGACCATATTGTGGTGAGAACTCTGGCAGGTCCTGTGTGGTACCTGCACATTGCCCAGGTGTGCACAGAGCACTGCAGCAAAGTGAAGAGGGTAAAAGAGGTGTTGGGAGGCATTTCTTTGTAACTCTCCTTCTGTCTATCACATGCAACAATCATTCAGGGATATCTCAGAGAGGGAAGTTCTGATCCAGGACTCCTGAAGAGCTCCAGCTTTGTTTCCCAGTGGCAGATTGAAGGGAATATTGTTGCAGGATACTTCTTTCACTATTGCACTCTTTTACACAAACGACAAAATCAAATATATGCAAATTTATTTATTAATTTGACACATTTCCTTTCTCTACTGCCTCTGTAATTAGCATCATTGCCATGCTGTGACATTTCACTGTTCTTTTTTTCCTTACAGAAAACCCTTCAAATCTGTATTTCTTTCATTCCTCGTAGCTAAATGGTTAAAAGGCAAAAAGAAATTAGCTTTTTTACTTTAGGAATCCCCATTCTCTTAAAATTGGAACTACAAAGGGGAAACAATTAAATGACACTGGATTTAAAAAACTGTTTACATTAAAATATGTAAAACATGTCAATCTTTCTATGAGAACCTGGAATATATTTCTGAGAATTCTCACAGAATTCTATGGTTAATTCAATGGCCAGAGGTGGCTATGTAAATTTGACACAAAGAGGTAAAAGTAGATATTTTTGGAAGCATTGCCTAAACACCATTTATAATTACAGAACATTCATTATAAGCAATACAGTTGCATGAAGGCAAGCTATACAACTGGAAATAATGGAATTAAGTACAACACTATACCATGACTCAGGCCGTAGTGTAACACTTGAAGTATTTTCACTGAAAAAAAAAGCACTTTCATGCTCTCTAGAAAGCTACATCTAGAAATAAAGGGAAACTCACTTCCTGGAGAGATTATGGAGCCAGCTCTGTAGGAAAAACAGGGCACTTTGCCAAAACCATGTGCTACAGATCCAGTCAAACATCCATAGCATTTTCTACAAACCAACCATTCACTGGCATCCCCCCAACATATTCCTAGCCTTTGCTCTGCCCCCAGGGATCTCCATCAGCTCATTTCAGGTAAAAAGGCAGGTAAAAGGCATCACAGACCTGACTCAGCATGATTACTTGGGATTTTGCACACAATGAAGTAATTCTGAATGTACTCAATTACGTTATTCCAAGTACCTGTTCTGAGAGAGCTCATCTCCAGCAGCACTTGAGGCAATGGCAACACTACTGGACTCAAAAAAAAGGCATAAATAATTTATCCAGATTTTCACCCTGCCAGGAGGCTAGGTTTGATGGGATATTGGGCAAGAATCGTTCCCTGGGAGGGTGAAGACACCCTGGCACAGTCTGTCTAGAGAAGCTGTGGCTGAATCCCTGGAAGTGTCCAAGGCCAGGTTGGATGGGGCTTGGAGCAGCCTGGAGTACTGGAAAGTATCTTTGCCCATGGCCGGGAGTGGGACAAGATGACCTTTTAGGTCCTTTCAGACCAAACCATTCAATGATTATGTAATTCTATAATATTATATGACTGGAATTCTATACATCTCGTAGTACCAATCACTTCTTGGCAATTATGTTTTCATTTCTCACATTAGGTAGCCTGCTGGGTAGAAACTTTTCATCTTTATAATTTCCACTTAGTCCTTTATTATTATAGTCATAGTGCTGGTTCAAAAATTTTCTTGTGCTTTTTTTCCCAAAAGAAAAGTTTTCAATTAGAAAAAGCAACTTGCTACAGGACAAATTAGTCATTTGAGTAAAGCTTTTTTCTGTTTTCTTTTGTTTTGTTTTTAAAATAAAATAAAACATAGAGCAATACATCAACTCATACACACTCTGAAATACTTTAACTGAGTATTGCCACTTGTAGAAAAAAGACTATAATGACTATAATGTCAAGTTAAATCCAAGCCTGGAAATTCAATACAGTAATAAGGGAAAGCTGGAATCAAATCTAGCTCCTTCACAAATCACCAATCTTTACTCTGTGCACTGCTAACCAGTGGTGCCTTTTTTGTGTGTTTTCTTTTCCCTTTGAGGCTTTAAGTCAAAACTGCGATATCTGACATGCTCTGGGTGTTGTTGTCCTTTTTATTGTACCACTCTATATTTTAATTTGTTGAAACTACCTCCTTTTTTCCTTGCATTACAACAGCAATTCCTCTGCAGGCTTCCAATCTCTCAGTGCATCCCACCATGGAACAGACTGCAGTGTCCCATTTGTCACTGAAATCCCCATAGCCTTTTCTTTATCCAAGAAAGCTTTTTGGTAAACATTTCAAAGAACAACAGATTAAACATGGACTCCTCATGCTGTAAACAAGACATTTTTTATTTCAAAGTAATTTTTTTGGTGGATTAAATAAAATACCTTCCTAGGCTATTTTTTAAAAAAAGTAATTACTTATTAATCTATAGCATTTCATGTCAAAGCAGATGCCAAAGAAGCAGTAACATTTAAATATGTAGCAGGCAGCTCCCATGCTCACACTGGAAGGTACAGGAAACGCCCCTAAATTCACAACCATTTTGGAGCTCTGCAGGATTACAAACAAGGGAGATGTAAACTCATTTCTTGGGAGCTGCAGGTTTCCACGAACACGACTGAAAGAGCTCACATGGTCCAGCACTACCACAAATGGACTTGATAACAGGGAAATGAGCATATACCAGTTCCTTAAAGAAGGGAAAAACACCCGGCCAGTTTCAAACCTCACAATAGCATTTCCTGGGTCGTTGTCTGGTTCTGAGGGAGACACTGCAGCATCACTGCTTGGCAACACCAACATCGGGATTTATCTGAGGCCATGCTCTATCACTTCATGAGGCCTGTCCAAGGTCAGCTTCAGGACAAGAGACCATAAAAACTCATCCTCTTACTCTGCTTTTTAAGCTTCAGGTATATTTCTCTAAGTGCTACAATAGCAAATCACTAGAAAAAGAGAAATTCAGATAGAGAAACAGCATTTATTCTGGTCCTTCAGTGACCATGAGGATGGGTACTGTGACCTGCATTAAATAAGATCACTGCCTGCATAAAGGCTTTGTACAGAACTGTACTGTTGTACAGATGGACTTTATTTTCTTGGCTCTCTTAGACGTGGCTGAGTTAAACATGACAGAGAAAAAAACACCCAGCAAAGGGCCATTGCAACAGCTTCCCTTAACCAGTAACTCCTGGAAGAACTGACAGGAACCTCATTCAGTCAAAATCACAGAGCAGTTTCTAAAACTTGGGAAATGCAGACTCTTCATTTCCCTGGTTATACACCATATATTCGGGCATATTAATAAAAGCTTTCTAGACCAATAGAATGGTTTGTCTCTAAGTGCTATAGTTTTTGACCTTTTAAACAATTGTACCAATTTTTGATCACCTGCCAATCCATTGCTTTTCTGCAGAGACATTAATAAATTTACTAAAATTAAATTTCTTTTATGCAATGTATATTTGAGAAAAACAAACAGAAATTATTTCTGACTCAGTTTTAATAAGTGCTTTCTAGAATCCAACTTCTGACACAAATTAATTCAGCTCTGAGAGTTACATAAAAACAAATTAATTCAACTCAGAGCTTGAGCATCCTGAACTCACCACAGCCTGTTTATAAACCTAAAATCGAAATTATTTCTGACAATAATTTTAATAATTAGCAAGAGATGCATCACCATAATAAATTGCCAAATTACTGCACTTAAACCTGTGAGATGAAATGGAATGTGAAGAATCTCTTGTCCCATCAATCTTGTTTCTCTGAAGTCTACCCTTTTTTGTTCCAATGGTGTCTTGCTTACAAGAGTATGTTGTATTTATCTGGTTTGCTTTCTAACTGATTTTTGTTGAATGAAGTCAGGCTCTGCTTCTGATCACTAGTCTGTGTCTCCTGAAGGAATCCCACTCTCCTGCTGAACACCCTTCTTAAACCCAGCTTTGGGCAGCGCTGCTACTTACCAAGTTCACAACCACTCTGCTCAACACAAGCTCTTTGAGATTGTCCCCTCAGAAAGGTATTTTTTGTCATTCCCTGTGCTCCAGGTTTCTGATCAGACCTTCAGATTCTCCTGGGTTTGTAACCTTTGAAGCCTTGTGTTGTAGTTTTGAGGTTCTAAGTGCTGGCATATGTGCACACCTCGTCCCACTCCCATTTAGCTCCACAAATATTTTTTCCCTTTTTTCTTGCGCAACCAGGGCCATGTACAGCTTATACTGGTCCTGTAAGGGAGAAGATGGAGCTCAGTGCCTGGTTTGTGAATGCAGACTAAGAACTAAACAGACACTGCTGAGCAATACTTGACCAGTGCCTAATGAGTGACTCTCCCTGAGGGAAGAGGACAGCGGAAAGAGGCTGCAGGATTTTCACTGCCTCTGAGGACTTACATCAACATGAAAAAAGCATTTTACAAAGGTCTCAGTGAAGAAAATACCAACAGATTTGATAAACATACCAATGCACTGGACTTCAACACAATGAAACAGACTGTTTTCTGCAGCATTTGCTGGAGGGTTTGCAGGATGTTTATTAAAAAACACAGATTAGATTAATTATATGAGATCAGCAGAGTTAGGAAAGAGTTTGCTGAAATATGTTATAAAGTTAGTTCTTGAGTGTGGGAATCAAACCAACTGAGATAGGGGGCATAAATCTGAGACCCTGGGAGGCTGGGCACTGCAATGATGCTAATTAGCTCATTCCAAAGTAAATCTTATTCGTGAGCCCTAATTCTCTGTTGGTTTGAGACCTTTGACATCTGAGGTCAGGTCCCTGTCCTGCGTTGAGGATTGGATACCTTGCCCTCAGGAATCCCTAAGTATTGTTAACCTGACCCCTCCCCCTGGTCTTTGGATGCTGCCTCTCGGGCCGCATGGTTACGGATGGATTAAAGGATATCTCAGGCACACCATTGTACCCGTCCTGTTTTCATAAGCCACGCTGTAACCTGGTTAAGCCAGTAAGGTTGTCGCAAGGGGAAACCCACCCCCTCACCATTGCAACACTTAAGATAACATTTTGTTAGCCTCTGTTATAGAATCAAAACCAAAAAAAGAGTTTTGATTCCATAAATCTGGTTTATGAAGTCCCTGCCTTCCCCACTCATTCCATCTCTTAATCTGTAGTTCAGTGCACTCCAACTGCGCTGAGATAATTTATTACAGGCCTGTGTTATAAATCAAAGAATAAATAAATTCAAGGGAGCAAATGCCATATCCTATACAAACTGGTAGATGGGATAAGTCTAAACTAAATGTGTTAGGGCAGATATCTGAATCAGTCACACAAACCACTCTATCTTGCATTGTGTAACACTGAGAATCAGCCACAATATAGAAACTGTGGGTATCAGACAAACCAGGAACATCCCTGGGCTCAAACCACAAATCATGCTGTTGAGATGTGCAAAGAAAACAATACAGGGATGGGTAGTAGAGTCTCACATTGCTCTGAGCCGACCATAAAGCTGAGATATAAAGCAATCTGCAATTTATAAAGCCAAATTGCCAGTCTTAGAACATACTAACTGCATAATGGCTTTTCCATACAAGGAATAAATAACTAAGAAAATTTAATAAATCAGTATTTACTTGATTTATATAGATTAAATCATGGTATTAGCATAGCTCATGATAAACCGAATGGTTATGACTGCAAATGGTTGCAAGATCCATTAAAACCATGTAACAGACATTCAGTGCAGTAAGATTTGCAGAATGTGCCTCAAACATCTCTACAATGGATAAAAATATGCTCTCCAAATCTCCTTTGGGAGACCAGAAAAGATTGCAGGCCTCCTCAGGTCCCAAGGCCCTGACATAACAAAAGCTTTTCAGATGAAATTTCCAGTTCGTCCTAGGAAACAGACCATTCCCCAGGCTACAGGGCAAGGGAAAACCCCATGTGGTCCTTGCCAAAGAGATGAGAGAAACACAGCAGCGAGTGCAAAATCTTCTTCTTTTGCAGGGAATTGGGTATCAGCAAGACACAGCAGAATATTGTTCCAGATGCAGTTAAGATCTGAAAAGCTTCAGAGTTCCTGCTCACTAGTGTCTTCAGTTGTGGATAGTCACTAATTGCACCCCATTTACTATGGAATAGACGTCTGTATGCATCCTGTGGGTGGAGGAAAAGCTAAGAAACTTCATCTTCAAATTCACATCAAAAAGATTTTAAAATTACATTGGGCTTTTTTAACACTTTTTAAACCTTTGATCCAGCACAGGAAAATCACCCTCTTTTCTATACATTTTGTGGGATATCTTGATTATATTTGGCAAATGAGTTGTTTTTTCCCTCTGCCTCAGCTCCGTCATCCACTTCCACTGTAATTGAAGAAATAATTTTATTAGTCACTTATTGATTGCCATACATATTTGCTTTCAGACTGAATTCCCAAGCCACACTGGCTGAGTCCCCAGTTTTAGACTGAGAACACTTGAGATCTTGTCTCAATTAGCCCAGCCTGTAACTGTCAAATCTTTTGATTCCCAACCTGTAGGGTACCATAGCAATATTGGGATTTATTTCACAAATTTTCCATCTCTGAATTAATGCTCTTCACGTGACACGATTCTCCCTGACCATCTCAGGTTTCCGTGTGCACAACCAAGATGAAAATCCACATTTAAACATTTTCATTCAACTCTTGTCACTGAAATTTATGGTAATTTCACAGCATTAGATACAGAGCCATTTCCACTCCCTTCATAATCAGCAGCAGACACTGGAATTTGAAAACGATGATAAAATGCCTTCATGACATCCCTCCGGCCCTGGAGTGCTGTGTGTAGTTTTGGTTTTCCCTTTACAAACTGCACGTGTTCTGTAAGCTGGTTGTTCTTGATGAGTCGACTTTTGCCATCAGCAGGAGATGGGGACAAAATTAACTTGTGGATCAAGTTAAAAGCATGGAGAACATTTATTGATCTCTTACCAAGCACTATTATGGGCAAAACTGATTTGACTGGGTGAAAATTGGTTTATTTCCAATGGGTACAGAGATTAATGATGAGTAACAAATCACTTTACCTGCCCCCTGCCCCAGGCTCATCTTCATGTCTCCCTCCCTGACTCCTGTCCCATCCCAATGGCACGGGGGTGGGGAATGGGGGAGATGGGCACCCCACAACAGTCCCACTCTTTAGTTCTTTCCTCCTCACTTTCCCCTCGCCTCACTGGGATGTCCCCACATCACAAAGAAATCTCTGATGGAAGCCCCCAGTCCCCCATTGCCCCCAGGCACAGGCAGCCCAAAAAACACCTTTATTTTGAAAGACATTTTTACAAGTTCTGTATTTATCCCACAGCTCTGGGAAGCATTTCAAGTCTAAGATATAGAGGAAATGTAAACAGGAGGGGTTTGATATACTGAAGCACTCAGCCAGTCCTGTAAGTCCTGCATAGGACCAGATCTGTGAGCTGGTGCTGAGCAGTGCTGAGGGGTGCTGGAGTTTTCCAGATGAGCTTGCAGAGAGCTTTACCTAAAAGGAAGGAGACAGACAGATGGCAGGGACTGCCCAGCCCAGGGTGTCAAATCCCAGTTCTGGTTCTGCTTGCTGTCTGGGACCAGGGCATTAGCTCCACTGGAAGGGAAATAAATCAGATAATATCAGACCCATGAATTCCTGGAAGAGGTTAAAAGGGAGATTCTGGAGTTTCCTTCCACAGAAAGAGCAGATCAATAAAGTCAAATATCACTCTTTTATTTTGGCTTTCTGCACAAAGCAGAAGATCTTTTCTTGAGGTGCCTCTTTCTACATGTTTATTTATATGTGGTACCAAGCTAACCAAATATGAACTATGTCCTAGGGTGATGTTATGGTGTTTGTATCTCCAATCGTGTGTTCTGATTATGTTTGGTATTATGTCCTGTGCTTACAGGACTGACTCTGAAAGTGAAGCTTTGTTTTGTCTTGTTATCAGCCGGCTCACCTCCCCCATGGTCTATGTTTAGGAGAGGTTTTGGCTCTGCTTGCCTGCTTGCTCGGCTGCTTGCTTGCTTCTGCCTCTTTTTCTTTCCTTCGCTTTGCCCTTGCTTTTGCTTGTTAGTTAGTTCAGCTAGGCAGTCCAACCTTTTCCCTGGACTGTTTTCTTTTCCACCCCGTCCCCTCCCTCTCCTGGATACCATCTGAACCTGTTCTGGACGGGGACCTGGGAAACCCCAAGAAACACCGAGAGTCTACATTCTGTCACCTGCAGCAGTCATTCCCCAGCGCCAGAGACTGATAACTGGGCGACCACTCGCCGGAGAGACTGAGATTGCCATCCCTTCAGAACGGTGAAAGAGTTTTTTTGTCAGCTGTTGTTGTTGTTTCCCTGTGCTGGGGAGTGTTTTGCTTGTTAAATAAACAGGTCTTTTTTCCCACTCTTCTCTGAGGAAATTCTTCCCGAACCCGGTGGTGGGGGGGAGGAGTCGTGGGGGTTTGCTGTCTGGGGGCTCCTTCCGGAGGTTTTCCCCCAAATTTGCCCTAAACCAGGACAAACTACTAAAATGTGAATCTTACCTTCATTTGAATGTATTTTCATCTAACATTTTCATCTGCATTTTCATTTCTCAATTCAAGGAAAACAGTCAGCAATGTTATATAATGGAGTTAAGTGAAAAAGCTTCACTTGCTTCGCTGATTTTTCTCCTCAGCAGTGTTTCCTCAAGGATATGGTGTATGCAATAATTAAATAATTAACCATTTAAAGACAATTTTCTGCTTAAATGACCATGGATTATATGTAACAGTCTTCTGCGTTTGGTTAGAGGTGAAATATAAATCTAGAGAGAAAAACATCTTAAAGGAACAGGATGACATAATTAGTACCATCCTATAGATCTTGTAGCCTCATGAAGGGTTTTACAGAAAACAGTTGTGGAATCTTATTCTGGGATTTCTTTTTCAAAGACTGATTCAACCAGGCAGCATCACCAGCTTTTATAGACCAGTGTTGCTCTGCAGACATCAATGGAAACATATCTTCTCTGTTCCTAAAATGAAAGAAGTGATAACTCCAAGAAGCTACAGGACCTTTTATTTGAAGTGAAATGTCAACTCTCCTATTACCTTCACAAAATCCCTTCAAAAATTAATTCAAATTTAACAGGATTATAATACTCATTTCAGACCTCATTAGGAAAATTCCACTAACATTATTAGTGATATTTACAGCTGATATTCAGCTTTATATTTTGTTAATTCAGCTTAAATAAAATTAGGGCTTGTGGTCAGTTCTGGGAAGGTCTTGGATATTTTCTAAACAGATCCTTCCAGATGAATTTTATAAATGTAAAAAATCACTGGGATTAAAAGCTACCAGAACAAAAAAATACGTTTGGGTTTATTGACCTTTAAATATAGTTCACTTCCTACAAAGGCCTTCACAGAGAGAGTCAGGAAAAATTTCATTTAATAACCTGTGATCCAATATATGTGAAATTAGCTATACCCCTTCCTATTCTTTCATCCAATTTATTCTAAACAATCATTCTATAGCTATTATATTTTTAAGTTATATAAACAGAGAAACAAGTCAAAAGGCAGAGTTCTTTGTCCCTAACAACAATAACAAAACCACTACAAAACCCCCAAAGTGTTGTGATCTCCCAAATTATCACAAGTAAAACTGCAAATAACAACTTCCTTAATGTGCTTTTCACCAGTTGTTCTATATGCTTTGTATATTCAGTTTGCAGACATTTCTTAATCTCACAGGCTAATATGATCCCCTTTTCATTCTGTATCACCAGGCATATCTTATGATCACAGATTACCCTGCCACATCATTAACACCAAATGTTCCAATACGGTAAAATTACCTTGTCTTTAGTCTCTACCTTTTAATCAGCAAACGAGGTCAGCTTGACCTTCTGGGGTACCTAAAGCCCTTCTGTATTCACTTGTATCAGGAAATAAGTCTAATTTTTTACTTTTGAAAATCTTAAACTCCTGCATGTAGTCACTGAGTGGATCCCTGTGCTCACTGCAACACTTAAACAGGCTGCAGCTTCATTTTGTTTTCAGTACCCTTATTCCTCTATTAAATGAAAGGTTGTTTGCTAAAGCAAATGAGACAATCCTGTTGGTGACATATGAGTTTTAGGTCTGTTTTGTCTTTCTGACTGCAGGAGTGCAGGGTAGGACAATTTTGCTGCTTCAAGCACCATGAAGCACTTTCGATCATGAAGCAACAGGTCTTTCTAGGGAAAAAAAAGGGTATTTTTGAACATACTGCCCATAATTTTTTCATTGCCAGATATAAGGACTTCATGTTTCTCTAATTATTTAAATTTTTTTGTTGTGAAGTCCTGATATTTGTCATCCACAAGCAAATGGAGGTGATACAATTGTGAAAAGGCACGTCTGCTATTAGCAACTGTAACAAGAAAGACCAACACTCATTAGGTCTATTTTTTTTAAGCTGGTATTTGTAAAACCAAGGTTAGGAAAAGAAATTGCAAGATAGAAACTCTCAAGTGTTGAAATCCTTCAAAATATCCCTCAGGAGGCTATTCTGGGATCCCAGTGTCCCAAGGTAGAGAAATGGTCATAAGGTTTACTAGGACATCCAGCCTTAATGGAATAAACACCAGTTGGAAAACTTTGGTATTTTCACCATCTTTCTGTTTAAAAGGCTCTTTTCTCACCCTACAATCACATCACCAATTAAGCTGGTGAAGTCTGACCATACATTTTCACATCTTTGGTCCTGTTTGATAGAGCTCCTGGTATTCATTTATATTTTTTAGGTTTGGATATCATGAGTGATTCCCTGTCAGCATGCAATACAACTCCTTCACTTGAATTCTGCTCCTCCCCCTCCAACATTCATGATTCCACCTGAAATGGTTGTTATTCCCTAAATTAACACCCTTGAATTGTGTACTACTGAACTACATCCTATTTAAATTATTCCAGTCATTTAATTTCAACAATTTTCTTCTCAGAAAAGCATAGAAATACATGAAAGGAAATCCCTGACTGCCCATTACAGTCATTCATAACATTATCATGCAAGGTAGGTCAGCCAGAAATTAAATCTGTGCTGAATTTTAGGATCCTTGAATCATGGAATGGTTTGGGTTGGAAAGACCTTAAAGCACCTTCAGTGACACCTCCTGCCATGGGCAGGGACACCTTCCACTATCCCAGGCTGCTCCAAGCCCCAATGTCCAACCTGGCCTTGGACACTGTCTGGGATCCAGGGGCAGCCACAGCTTCTCTGGGCACCCTGTGCCAGGGCCTCGCCAAGCCTCACAAAGAACAGCTCCTTCCCAATATCAAATCTGATAGTGGACAGCCATTCTCCTTGTTCTGCCACTCCAGTTCCTGTTGAAGGGTCCTCCTCCAGCTTCCCTGTAGGCCCTTAAGATCCTGGGAGGTGCAGGAGGTCTCCACACAACCTTCTCTTCTCCAGGCTGAATTCTGTCTCAGTTTCTGTTTCTGTCAGGTTTTTAAGTCTCCTCCGCAGCAGGGCTTGGATGATGATTGAGGTTGCAATCAAATACAAGTACAAATTCCTGATGGGACAGAAATTGTTTCCTTATTCATGCTTAGAAATGGCAGAACAACATGAGATATTTGCAACATGAAGGGAGTTTTTGGAGGACGAGTATCGTCAATCCAAAATATATGTCCAAATTGGAAGATCTACCCCTGCCTTAATTACAACATCATTGCCTAGATACCATACTTGGCTGGGTCGCGTTACTGAGCCATCTTTCAAGCCTTGGGAGCAGCAGACTCAAGGTGAGTACAGAATGCTATGACTTTCATTTAGCATTCTGTACTTGAACAAAAATTTAAAGGTCATCTCTTCAGCTTCTCTGGGAAAAGACTGATCACTGCAGAACTTGAGGCATCCTGGAACAAATAGAAGCAACTTAATGTTGACAAGTTCATTTCTCTTTTGGCAAATTCTACCAATGAAAATGTAGCAATAAAGGGGATTGTTTTTTAAAGTAAGCCTACATGTTTTGATTTTCGGCTAGGATGAGTTTTGTTCATACCCAGTGACAGCAAAGAATTTAAGTGCCAAAGAATTTAAATGTTGATTTTTAGCTGTGAAAAATAAAGTTACATCACTTTGGAATCTGGAAACAGCATTTCTTGTTTGGCTGCCGGGTTTGGAGAGAAAGCGGTGAACCCATGGCAAACCCCAAGTCCTACCAGGGTTAGGATTGACATCACGGATAGATTCAGTCATAAAGCTAAATGATTTTGTGATTTGAAATTCCTTGGTTATCTCCTGTTCACTTTTCTCTTGGATTTGCTCTGGAGCATGAAGTGTCATCATCCCAGAGTCATGTAAAAAGAACGACATTTCTTGAAACTCCAGATAAAAGCATTTTCTTTGCAATTCTAACAAAAATATCTGGATGTGTTCCTGACAAGATTCATTACTGAGATTTCTATCTGTTTATCACTGGTTAAAAAAAAGAACTCACAAACAATATAAATTAAAATTATGATTGCTTTTTAGTTGTAGACTGCCTGCAAAGTATCTGTGAACCTTACAAAGAAATTCTTTAGTAGTCCTTAAAACTCTTTAAAATACCCCTTTTTGTCATTTGACATTTTTCTTTTCTCATTTCTGATGTACATATGCGTTTGTTCCAAAAATGAATGCCTGTTTCAAAGAACACAAATGCTAAGCAGGCTTGGATCGACTCAAAAGAGCCCATATTGCTGAAGAAAAAGAAATCTCCATTCCATTGGCAAGTTAGACTTTGTGAAGGAACTGGAATATGGAGCTGTCTGACTAGGAGAAAGGAAGATGGATGATTTCCTGAATTAGATGCTTGAAACCTACTTCTGCTCAAAAGGGAATATAATCAATTTGGGAAAGAGTTGCCTTCAACACTGGGAGAACTTTATCATAAATAGTAGATTGCATTTGAACTTTACTTGAGTGTTTTAATGGTATTATTAGAGCTTAACCTTCAAAATGAATAACAGTTTATTTGTGCAGTTACTCAGGGAAACAGGTTGAGATACCCACTTTAAATAATATTCTATCCTGTTCTTTACACCCCACTTTTTCCTCTTTATTATTAGCCCGGTTTATTACTCATCTAATTTGCCCCTCTTTATGCCCAGAGGCAGCACCTGAAGAGCAAACATGAGCTCAGATCCCCCTCTGCAGATGAGGAGCTCCAGAGGGACTATCAGGGAAGAGCTTGTGGAATTTCCAACCTTCCCCTGCTTATCCAGAGTATTTAGGAAGGAACCCAGGTGCTCCAGGGGATGTCCTTGAAGGTCACACCCTAAGAGAAGGAGCTCTGTCTTGGAATGGGATCATTTATTTCAACCCTCAGTTTGGTGATTCCTGAGGGCTCAGAACTTCCACTCTGTAAATTCAATTAAGATCTGGCTCTAAGCCTTTACAGAAGGAAACATATCCAGGATATGAGATTCAAATGGCAATCCCAGCCATGAGGTCACAAGCAGTTCAGAGCACTATAGCTATTTGTAATTTTTTCGTGTATTTCAGCTGAAATTTTTCTGATTTTTTTTTTCTGTATTTCAGATGTAACACTGGCCAGAAGGTGAGATACAGGAATTAAAGGTTGTTGCTCTTACTTAAGTTCTGCAGAACTTACACTGCTTTACAAACATCCAGTCTGAAAAATTCCATGTTACTTATAGCCAGCATTCATCCACATACGGGTTTTTCATACTGTTGATGGGGTTTTTAATAGAATAAAATTTATCAAATAATTTAATTGCCAAAAATCAAAATCCATCCATATTTTGACGCCATTTAAATATCTCTCTGAATAATCCAGCTCTGGATTTTACTTCTATAAGGTCTACATCTCATTTGCTAACAACATCAAGTAGAGAAAATAAATCTAGGCGATTATTTCCTTTTTGAACTTGGCATGTGTGCATGTATTAGCTTCCAAAACCCATGCCTTAGTTCTTTGCTTCAGAAACAGAGATCTAGATCAGAAACAACAGGTTTCTTACAGAGCAACAAATATTAAATTAATAAAAATTACAAATTTTTAAAATATTTTCCCATTGTGCTTAAATATTTTCATGTTCAGTACAAGTCATACTTAAATTACTTTAAGCACAGTTATGTTAGTACCTATGGAAGTAGCATTGGTGTCAAATCAATGACAGGAAGAAGTCATACAGGAAAAAAAATGAAGAGCTAAGTTAAGACAGACAAATTTCAAGGACTGTTTTTGTTTACCAAATGCTCTAAAACACTTCATTAAATATGCAGCAGAAAACGACAAATTTCTGTAATCATAAAATAAAATGCAATTTCTAGGACTCCTAAAAGTCAGAGCATTATTTTTATTTAAAATACCATCAATTTGCACTGAAACAATACATTTGTAAAATCCATGGTTCTCATACTTTCATGCAGAGCTTCCCCTGGCCTCAGGATAACAGCATTTGCATAGTTTGCTGATTTTTCACATCCACGTTTTTATTTGATTTTTTGGAAAAAAAAAAAAAAAAAAAAAAAAAAAAGCAATACACTGTGAGAAACACCAGACTAGAGGGAAGGGCTTCATCCATTGAAAAGGGGGAATTTCTTGGGGAATTTTCCTCCACTTTACAGCAGACCTTTCAAGGATCCCTGGGAATATTTCATGCGTCCCTTTCTTTGACCATATTCTCCTAAATTTCATTTCATTGTGTAGGAAAATGAATCCTGCTGTGCTGCTGAGCAGGCTGGAGCATCACTCCATTGTCAGGGAGTGCTTTACACAGTGTGTGCTTAACTCTGGCCTTGGAAGAGTCAGTGCTAGAACAAACTGGCTGAAGAGAATCCTCTGAAAGTTTCAGAGGCAAAAAGACTTTCTCACAACTCTTGGAAAAGCAGTAAGGATAATCCAAGAGATAATTATGGAATACCTGCAGTCCATTCTCTCAGGATGACAGCCTGAGCCTGGGACCTACAGAGCCCATTCACACCACTGCTCTCAGACACAAAATCTGGCTCTTGATGAATTTCATAATAATATTTAAAGTGAGAGTGGAACTGGAGGTGAGAACATTCATCATCACCCAGTTACAGTGTGGTAGTGGGGAAAGAAAAAGTGGAAGATGTAACCAGACACCCCTGAAAGTCCTGCCGTGGCTGTGTAACTGTGTGACATTATTAGAAAGATGCCTACAATGAGGAATGGAACTAATTAAGGAACCATAAAACCATGGATAAAAAGTTCCTGGTTAAGTATAATTGGTAGTTAAAATCTAATTTGAAAGGTTAACAAGCTCTTGAAAATTGTTGAATCAAGTGCAGACTGATGTTTTTAATATAATTATATATGGCTAACAGATAGTATAGTCCTTTTTATTATATTGTCAGCTATTAGATTTTTACTTCTAAGGCAAATAACTGAATTTTACTAAAGATATGTGTGGTTATTTTAAAAGATTTTTCAGTTTTCTGAAAACTGTATTGATGAAATGCATAATATTTACTATTTATAAAAATCTGAAAAGCAAGATTTAGATAAGAATTCAGAATATTTCACTCCCCCTTATAAAACAACTGTATTTTAGATCTTAATTAAAGGCTTGATTTGGCTTTATAAATAACATAACTTTAAATATGTAAATATCTTTTCAGACAGACTGAGAATTAGAAGGTTAGGAAAAGAAAGCTGCAGGGAAAAACCTACTTTTAATTCAATAATTTTAGTTGAAAAAAAGCCAGTGAAAAATTAAATTTAATGTACCAGATAATATCTCAGATACACCAATTCAGAAAGATGAGGAGAGAGGTGATTACCTCAGTCCTAAACCCTGAAGTCTATATCTTATAACTACTTTATCTGGGTTCTGAAAATCCTTGAATTAAAAGCCATTACTTACTTTGGCATTTTTAAAACACATCTTCATATAAGATTCAGAGTTCTGGCTCCTGTTGTGCTACTGCCACTACTGAATTCTACAAACTTCTCACATATCAACCCAAAATTTTAGAGCGTTCAGGATTCACAGACGAAGTATTACAATAACAAGGTATATCTCTCATTACAGTCAATGAGATTTCAGTATCTGAGGGCACCTCCATGGAAGCAGAGAGGGACTTTCCATCAGTGTCTTAGGAACTGCGGTGATGTGATAAGGGGAAATGGTTTCTCACTGCCAGAGGGCAGGGTCAGATGGGATATTGGGCCGGAATTGTTCCCTGGGAGGGTAGTGAGGCCCTGGCACAGGGTGCCCAGAGCAGCTGTGGCTGCCCCTGGATCCCTGGAAGTGTCCAAGGCCAGGTTGGATGGAGCTTTGAGTATCCTGGAAAAGTGGAAGGTGTCCCTGCCCATGGCAGGGGGACTGGGAGGAATGGGATGACCTTTAAGGTCCTTTCCAACCCAACCTTTCTGTGATTCTGTGATTCTACGATTTACTAAGAAAGAGAGTCCTTGAATTTATTCTTACAAGTATCAGAAAAATTGATTTAGTCCAAACTCAATTTGGAATTTATAGCAAGCAGGACTCATCACAGCATCTCACTCCACCCCTTGCCATGGGCCGGGACATCTTCCACTAGACTGGGTTGCTCTAGTCCTTACAAAGATAAGAAGTAGGACATGAATCACTTCTTTTGTATCAGTGTTCATCTCATCTAAATTTAGCAATTGAAAAGGTAAGCACCTCCTTGTTAAGATCACCATGTAATCACAGGGACTGAATGCCCATCACCTCCCACGGTCCTTCCAAGGTGCCTGCTTGCATTCATCAGAAACAGCAGAAATCCAAACAGCTTCTGAATAAAACACATTTAAAACAGTTCAGTCAGATAAAGGAGGATATTATCCACACTTAAGAGCAGCCTCACAAAGTCAGAGCAAATGTGCCCATATTCCCCATACTCATAAATATCAGTTTCCTTGGGCAGGGAACAGAAAGCAACACTTCCACAAACACCCTCCTAGCTGTGCTTTCATTTCAAATTCTGCAGGCTAATGCTCGTCCCTAGCAATAACTAAAGGCTCTGCTGCCATGGTCTGTGAAGAATCCAGGAATGGCTGTTGGCAAGGCCATAAAAATGGATAGCCTGAGCTTGATGGCTCTTGAAATAATCACACTGCTTCAGCTGGTGTAGGAAATGAGGGATGGGAAATGCTCCTTCTGTGAGCTGAGAGTAAATAACTGACCTGGACAAGTTCAGGTGTCCTGCAGTCTCAATTTAGTGAATTCATTGAATCCTTGACTAGAGTGAAATAAATAAAACATTGCACTTTCTCACTTGTGGCTTGTCTCAAAACAGTCAGAAAGACAACTGTTTTGCTACTTGAAGGAAACTAAAAGTCATCTAAAAGTTCATAGGGGTTAACAACTGATTACAATCAAAAAGCTGGTACAACAGTGGATTCAATTGTACCATTTCCCACTCTTGTAGTTCTTGTCAAAAGACTGGATTTATGCCAGCCTTTCTGTCCTTCTTACAGTCTTTGTCACAACAAAGAGGCACTGCAGTTTTACAGCCCTGTATTTTTTCTCAAAGATAACAGTAAACAATATTCTTTTGACGTTTTCAATATTCTATAATTTTACTCAATGGTCCATCTTATTCTTCCTTTTATGTTCTCAAAACTGATGGAAATGTGATGAAACGGCCAACAAAATAAAATACAGAATTGTGAAGAGGTTTAAGTAGTGAGCCTGGCTACTGTCTCTCATGGAGCAGGCAGAGTATAAAGGCTTTTGTTTCATTTTTTATTATTTTTGCCACAACTTTCTTGTGAAGTAACATCACAGTACACAACAAGGTCACACAGAAATGCAGATTATACCAAGCATCTCCATTTCCCGATCTAAATAGTAGGTAAGTTAGACTTGATTCAATGTCCTTTAGCAAATGCTCAGGAAGTCACAGGTGCCCCTGACTCTGTGCAGATATGTGTAGCTATGGCCCCAGATAAAACCCAGATAAATTGCTCCCTTTCAGACACTCCTCCTCATGTAGAGAAGATGAAAGAGCCTACATGGGACACATTTTTCACACTGCTTAATACAGCCCTGGAAGCAATGTGAGCGTGCAGTAATGGGGAGAGTGTAAGAAACCACTCTGCAGGGCATTGGTGGTGCCCTAAAACAAACTGAAGATAAAATAACACAGGAAGGTCTCAGTGGTGAAAGCAAGATACAGGACAGTTATCAATCCTTATGTGCCAAATCCTTGCACAGGCTCTCCAGCTGATCTGTAGGGGTCCTCTGTTCTCTCAGACTGGGGCCAGCACGATCACAGAGAGTCAGTGTAGCATGGATACAGTGCAGATAGAGAATGGGAGAGAACAGAGAGAACAGAAGCACTATCTGCAGCTTCATCCCCACACTGTGAGCACTTCACCTGCAGTTGCATTTCTACCTGGCACCATGTGCTTGCAGACAGAGGGGGGTCAATGAGGAAAGCACCTTAGCTATCATCAGAGGCAATTACCTCACTGAAGCTTTCCTGATACTCAAATTATTTCTTTAAGTCCATCTTCATTTGAATTTTTTCCCATAAAGGTAAATATTTTGGGTGTTCTGTGTTGGCTACAGCTCCACAGACTCAAATTTAAGTCTACACTTTGAATACCTGAAGATGGAAACCTGGGAAGGAATGGAGAAGATGTGAACAAGGAGAGTCATCTTCCAACACTACAGAGTCCTGCTTTGTCTCCGTCCTTGTCTGGAAATTGTCCTGACATCTGATCACTTTCTCCTCCCTCCTCAAAACTTCTGGGTGCAACGCAATCCCACTGGAACCTGAGGTATCGAGTCCTGTTCTTATTCACCTTAAGGGAGCAATTTTTTACAAAGTGGCAGAGACATTTCTGTTGTTCTTCAGGTCCTTGAAAATTCTGTGTGTGCCAAGATGTCAGGTTTCTGCTACTTGTTGCTGAGCCTGAGGTAAAGGGGAACCACAGAGGGGATTTGCATAGTGGCTTAAACCTCCCAGCCTTATTCCTGCTCCTCATTGGAAAGCCACAATGTCCTCCATAGTGAAAATATTCTCCACAAGAATAAGCTTTAGGCCTGGTCTAAGAGTAGAAGCTCTCCCTCAATGACTCAGTCCCACAAAGAATTTGAGCACATGCAGAACAGTTAAGGGTAGAATATTAAACATTTTGCTGAATTATATCTAAGTGGCATAACCTAATAACAAGCAAACTAACTCAGAGTGGACTTGAACACCTCTCGTGAAATCCTGCTTTAGGGCTTAGCTGTAAAAAACATCAGCAGTTACAAACAGTTGAAAAATAGATACAAGTTGTTTCCAGAGGGAGTTGCTAATTTTTCTGGGTGTTTGATGCCTTTTCACTCCTTTGGTGGTCCCACATTTTATCAGGCAATACGAAGAAATGTAGATAAAACTCCTTCACATAAATACACAGATTAATATTAAGTATTTTTTTGAATGCTGTCCCATCAAGCTGTGTTTTTCTGAAAGCGAAGGCAGGTGCACACACATTCCTGTGTGAGATACTGTCTGATGCTCTCAGAAGAAAAGAGTTCACATGCAGCTCAAGGCAGAGCATACCAGTTATAGAAGACCATGGAAGACAGCAAGTACTTCAAGAATTAGAAACACCTTTTGACCAAGGAAAACTGAAGGGTAAATATGATCTTATAGACTGGAAAAGGATTCAGATGATTTTCAGTGAAACTGCTGCAGTCCCTTGAGAGGGAAAAACTGGTTTCAAGCTATCATAGATCAACAGACAACTCTGAGATGTTCCTGCAAGGAACCTTCCCAGATGTCCAGGAAGAGAAGAGGACCCTGGCTAGCAGGATCTGCACAGCAACCAGTCTCTCATCCCTCTGGAATCCAAGAAGGCTAAGTGGAAAAGCAGGGCAATAACATATAAATTATGTGGGTAGCTTTTTTAAAATTCTTTTTAAAGGAAGAGAAAACTCACATATGCGGAATATGAACACCAAAGGACAAGGGAAAAGAGAGAGAAAGCATTAATAGACATCAAAGTAAAAGGGGGATGGACAATAAAATTACTCTGGGGTTTAGATTTGAATTATTTAATGTGTTGGAAAAGGCTGGAGAAATATATAATTTTTGTAAAGCAACACAGTGCACTGCAAGAACATAACAGAGAACTAGAAACAATGGATAGGCTGTGAAAAGAGAAAACAGGAGAATAATGGCTACCATGATGGAGATGCAAGGACAGGGGGAAAGAACAGAAATAGAGGTAGTGAGCTGTAACATTTCAGAATCCTAGAATCACTGAGGCTGGAAAAGCCCTCCCAGCCCATGGAGCCCAAGCTGTGCCCGATGCCCACCTTGTCCCCAGCCCAGAGCACTGAGTGCCACCTCCAGCCCTTCCTTGGACACCTCCAGGGATGGGCACTCCAAACCTCCCTGGGCAGCCCCTGCCAAGGCCTGAGCACCCTTTCCATGGAGAAATTCCTCCTGCTCTCCAACCTGAGCCTCCCCTGGCACAGCTTGAGGCCGTTTCCCCTTGTCCTGTCCCTGTTCCCTGGCAGCAGAGCCCGAGCCCCCCTGGCTGTCCCCTCCTGTCAGGGAGTTGTGCAGAGCCAGAAGGTTCCCCCTGAGCCTCCTTTTCTCCAGGCTGAGCCCCTTTCCCAGCTCCCTCAGCCTCTCCTGGGGCTCCAGCCCCTTTCCCAGCTCTGTTCCTTTCCCTGGCCATTCTCTGTCATTACATAATTACCTGTAAAGTCATAAATGTGTGAACAGACAGAATCACACTGGCACCAGGCTTTGGCACTGCAGGACAAGGCAGGAGCTTTCCTGGTTTGTTCTGGAAAAACAGGTCTGTGGCAGCAGCAGGGTCTGGTTATTTCCTGGGTGATAAGGCCCCCCAGCTTTTGACACAACAAAATAGGCATTTTACAATATATAAACACTCACCAAAACACTATGCTCGGTACATACACATCATGAAATATATTAAGCCAATAATAATAAATTACTTTTTTATTATAATATTATCACCCAATATGGAGAATAACTAATAAAGTCATGAGGCGGTTCAACTTTCAACTTAAAAAATAAATAAAACCAGATTATAAACAAAGGTTTTCAATTAAAACAAAACAAAACAAACAAACAAATAAAAAATAAAAACAAACAAAACCAAAACAAAAACAACAACAAAAAAACCCACAAAACAACAACAAACAAACCCCAAACAGAAAAGCCCTGAAAAATTAGGAGCGCTTATATCCCAAATTAACTTAAAACCTCAGGATATAAATGAACTCAGAAATTCAAAATCCTCTAAAACATTTCTACAAAGAAGCAGAAAGAACTTCTTCAGGAGGCTTCTAGCCCTAAGTGGGTGGTAATCAGCACTAAAGAGATAATAGCTACACTCTAGAGGGAAAATAAGCAGCATGAGAAAGCTACATTTTAGAGATAAAACTGTAAGACTAATTTGAGCATGGCCCTAAATCAAATGTTCTCTACATAGTGATAAGTGTCTTCAGTCCTATAAATAGAATATTAAAAAAGGACAAGATATTTAGATGCTATAGGAATGGATTTAAATTTTTTAAAACTTATTTTTGAATTAACATTTTTCTTTGGCTTTCAATAGGAGGAAAAGTGAGTAGTGTAAAGTAGTGAAAAGTGTAAGGCAAAATCGCACTGTCTAATGGGAATAAAGTACTGAAAAGGAGGCTGCCACTGTCAAAAACCCCGACAGATCAAAGGATTTAATGTGCTTACATGGCAAGGACCTGAAAGTCCATCCTGGAATAAATGAAAGCACTGAGGGAAGAAGTGCAAGTGAAATAGGAGAGACCTCTATCAAATGGTGGTGAGGCACTGCCTGACCAAAGAGAAGCTAAAATCATGCTCAGACTTCAGTGACAGAGCAAAAGGGGACCCAAAATATCAGCAGCTCCATTAGTTTTATCTCAGTGACACTCCAGTCTCTTGAACATATTCTGTGGGAGAAGCGCAATGGAAACCCTGGAGGCAACAGAGCAGGGAGACAGGGCTGGCCTGGGATGGCAAAGGAAACCTGGCACACCCAACTGGTACAGGCTTCCAAGGAGCAAAATCTAACCTGGTGTGCCGGGTTTGCATGGCCTGGTTTGTTACCAGGGTGTTCACAGGGGTGGCTTCTGTGAGAAGCTGCCAGAAGGTTCCACCATATCTGTCAGAGCCAATCCCTGGAGCTCCAAAGGTGGATGTGTCCATGGCCAAGGCTGGGCCAGTTAGAAATGGTGGAAGTGCCTCTGGGATAACAGATTGAAGAAAAAAGGAAAAAAATTTGTTGAACAGATGTAATTGCAGCCAGAGAAGAGTGGGGTAAGAACATGTGAGAGGAATAGCTCTGCAGACACCAAGGGCAGTGCAGGAAGAGGAGCAGGAGGTGCTCCAGGCACCAGAGCCAACATTCCACTGCAGCCTGTGGTGAGACCATGGTGAGGCAGCTGTGTCCCTGCAGCCCCTGGAGATCCATGAGGATGCAGAGATCCCTCCACAGCCCCTGCTGGAGCAGGGGGATGTCTGAGGAGGGGCTGTGACCCCATGGAAGATCATGGACAGAGGGGTCCCTGCAGGAGCAGCCTGTCCTAAAAGGACTGATCTCATGGCAGAGTGACCCATGCTGCAGCAGTTGGAGGAGGGCTGCTGCCCATGGCATGGACTGATGTTGGAGAAGTTCCTGGAGAACTCTCCTGTGGGAGGGACCCCAGGGTGCAGAAGAGGAACGACTCCTGTCCCTGAACAGCAGGAGAAGCCACAGTGGATGAACTCATAGAACTCCCATTCCCATCTCCCTGCACCAGGGTGGGAGGAGGTAGAGCTGGGAAGGAGGGGGAGTGGGGAGAAGGTGTTTTTAAGGGTTTATTTCACTTCTCATTATCCTGCTCTGATTTTGTAATATTTCTAATTCCAGCCTCTTTTGGCTGTGGTGATAGTTGATGGATGATCTTTCCCAGTCTTTACCTCAACCCATGAACTCTTCCTTATAGTTTCTCTTCCGTGTCCAGCTGTGGAGGGGAGGAAGAGAAAAGCTTTGATAAGTGTGTGCCTGGTATCACCCCACTACACCCAATAATATGGACATGAGGGAAACCTGTAAAATATTTAAGGTATTGGCCAAGAGAAAAGAAAGTGATAGAATGATGTGAACTGTGAATTAGGCATTTATCGCCTAATTACAGGAACTGGTGTGAAATGCTAGGAGGTGGCACCTGGAAATGACACAACTACAAAGCTGCTCCCCAAGTCTCAGTGAGGACCAGAACCAGAGCAGGCAGGAGGGTGATTAGAGGCTCTCCCCGAAGAAGAGATAAAAGCAGGCTAAAAGAATGTCTTGTTTAGCCCAGCAAAAATGCCAAGTGCTAACAAATGCAGCTGTGCTCAATGTACACAGAGGGAAGGTGAAAGAAGTCCAAGCACAGTGCTGGCAAAGGACAGATGTGTAGACTGGCACAAGAAGAGCCTTGTAGGGGCAGGTGAATCTCTCCAGCCCGTTCTTTCTGTTCACAAACACTTCACAGCAATAATTTAATCCTAAATTACTTTCTTGATGTCGAGCACACTGAAATGTTTGTTGCTATGTGTCAGTTTGGCTACCAGAGCATACACGACTGCAAGAGTACACTTTGACAAATTTGAGGGGGGTGGGGTGAAGGTTGTGTATTTTATCTCTGTATAATCAGAGTGAGGAAAAAACACTTTCAGTGGATAAGCTCAATAAGAGTCATAGGAGCACAGTATTATTCAGCTCAGAAAGGACTTCAGAGGGCTTCAACTCCAGCCTCCTGCTCATGGCATGATCAGCTGCATGAGGTTCAGTTCACACTACTTTTCTTAGAAACTTGTCCCACTGATCAAAGATTCGATTGGGAAAAAGCTTTTCCTTATATCTAGATGGAAAAAAACCCCAATGCACTCCCAGACCTCACAAAATACAATCAAACTATGCATGTGAATTTAGCAGAAAAAGACTGTAAGTAATAATTTAATGGTTTCCTCAGCTCAGACTTTTCTCTTTTATGAGGTATTGATTTCAATACAGAATAGTCTTAAACCTGCCGAGTAGAAGAGTTCAGGAAAAACATATTTACTGCACTGAGTAGGCTCCTACCATTATTGAATTTTTGACACCTGTCTGGTAACCAGTCAAACCCAAATACTTTCCTTTAATTCTCATGCACACACACTGTACCACTTTCCTTCCAGAAGCCTCAAGGATAGTCCCCATTCCAAGATGCTTAAAAATCTGAAAGCAGTAGAGAATGAGATATGGTTGAAGTATCCAGCAAAAGATACTTTTAAAAAGTTACAGATTTTTGCAAACAGAGGACAACAAAGATTTTTCTAATCTTGGCCTGGAAATGTATATTGAAAAAGAAACTATCCAGCCCCTGCTTTGTACAGGCCGTTGTGCTCAGCACAGCAGGCAAAGAGTGTGGGTGGATGTGAGTGTTCAGCAGCTCATTTAAATATTCAGGAGCAAGTAAACAGGATTATACCTCCATGAGAAAAATTACTCTATCAATATCAACTCAATATTTTTTGCTAGTTCAAATATCTTTCTTGATTTTCATGAATGAATCACTGATAATAAGTTGTAAAATATCCTCGTAACCTTTCCAAATTTATTCTTTTAAAAAATACTGATGAGTATTTCCCAGATATCTCTAATTTTGGCAGATTGATGTCATGAAGAAATATAAATTTCACTGAATATTGTTTTTTCCTTTCCAGAAAATTCCTAAACTATTTTGCAGTGTTTCAAGTGTCTCCCGAAAAGACACAGAATCACTTCATTTTCAAGAAAGGATGTAGACGTCACCCCATCTGAAGATAGTAACTCCTATTGGGGCATGTATCCTTACCACTATGGCAAGAAATGAAGGTAATGAAATGAAGTTTAACTCATGAGCACTGCTGTTTATTCTTTGTACAATGATTCCAGAGAAACAGATCAATATATTTTTAGCTTTAATGAAGTGCCTCTTAGATATTTGCTGGTCCTAAAAACACTTCTCTGACGAGTACTTTAGTTACACGCAAATGTGTTCTTTCATTTTCCTGTTCATCCTACTGGTACCTTAAAGGAGCCACTGCTTTTGTTTACCATTATTTCAGCTTTTTGTTTGTTTAATTACTACATTTGAAATTCTGTTTTGTAAATAAATCTCTTCTTTCAAGTGCTGATTAAGAGCAAACACTCAAACAAACATAGCACAAACAAGAGGAGTGTCCCATCCTGATGCCCAGAAGCTGCACACGCTTTTACTCTGGGCGATTTGGGATATTTTTCAGGTACAGAACACAACGAGTTTGAACAGACGTGGAGGAATGTTATCTTCAAGGCTGAACAACACCTTCCAGGGATTGTGACTATTTACTGAGGGTCTTGGTGCTTTTCAAAGGTACAGCCTGAAGGCAGAACTCTTGAAGTTTTTCTTTCTCAAGAAAAAGTCTATGAAACTTTAATTGCTGGTGACTTCGGCAGTGTGGGCATACAGCTAGAGAGCAAAACTGCAAGCACTGCTCAGCTTTTCACAACCAACAGGGATGTGTTAGCCATAGTAGGCCACAAGCTGTGGCAAGAGTAAGCAGGATTCTGAGGAAGGAATGTAGAAGATAAGAGAGTGCTTGGTACGATGAGCCTGTGTGCTGTTTTGTGGGGAATCGTGTGAATACCTGGTTTGCTTGGAACGAGGCATTGATTAAGCAACGTTACTTAGTTACTAAGTAATATAGCCTAGTTACATGAATATTATTGTTGTGCTATTTTTAGCTATAGCTGAAAAGGTATACAAACTCAGCTGTGCGTATTAATAAATGGCTTCACGCTTGCATCAAGCTGGAGACCCCATCTCTTTATTACCACTGCCATCAGGGCAGAGCTGGCCAAAAGTGCCCACCACAACCCTAAAATGAATGTGCAGTGGATGGCACCAGCAATTTCCTCCCTCTTATAATTCAGCAGCAATTTCCTCTGTGTTTTTGACATATTCTCTGACCAAATTACTAATTTATACTAAGTTGCTCTAACAGAGTTGCAAATATTAGGCAATATTTATTTCCAGCCAGTCACGCTTGAAGATCTTAAAATTCTCCAATGCTCTAACCTATAAGAAACTAAAATTATTTCCTCTTTCCATCCCATGCCAGGGATTACATATCTGTAACTTGTAAAACACAGTAAACAAAGGCTGAAGAATTGGCTCTTTGGGACCAAAATCACGTCTGGGGAATTTACAACCATTTCCAAATATCAAGAGAGGCTTCTAGGCGTGGAAGGCAAAGAGCCAAGAGAATTAACCCTTAGAATGAGTCTGTGCTATTTATGTATCTTACATCTTATTGGTTTGGGTAGGTGATAGTGTGTAACGGCAGCACAGTTCACAGTTTAAATCTGAGACCCCTTAAAAAGCAGCAGAAATCTCACTGTCTTTTCCAGTGATCTTGATCATCAAGTGCTTCCAAACCTCTCTTCTGCCACTGCCAGACCCCACTTTTCATCCTTTTTGGGCAACATCAGGTTCACCATTCCCTCCACTGGCCTGTGTGCAGGAGAAATGAGGCTGTTTTGTGTTTTATCTAGAGGTCTGTTTCTACCTTTATCTTCAGATACAACTTCCATTGAGATTAAGTGACAATCACATATCTAAGATTAATTGTTTGGTTAATAGCCCCAAATACCTCAATTTAAAATAAGCCTTGCCCAGGACAAAATGTGATGAACCAGGGCAGGCATACAGATAAATCATAAATCAGTGTGGGCATTTCTAAGTCTACAGGGGTACAGAAAATAAAGTCCAGCAAAGGAAGCTCCTGAAATAACATTGTGCTGGCTTGGGGTTTAAAACAAAAATAAAAAAAAATCTGGCTCAGAGCAAGATCTGTGATTCTTTACAGTTGTCATATGCTATTGTGGTATAGGGTGATTCATTCTAAAGTGGTGTAAAGGAGACAGCAAGAAAGGCGTGCCTTAACTCTATGTCCAGTGTCATGAATCCATGGAATAGTCTCAGTAAATTCCTATCATTAACATTAAAAGAAAATTAAGATGTTGGGCATATTTGATATATGCTCAATATACTTTTCAGTGAAGCTTAAAATAATGTGTTTTAAAAAGTAATGAGAACTAAATTCCCAAAGAAACAACGGACAGGACATGCAGAAGTCCTAGCTGTAATCTCTGGAATCCTACACAGAAGTCCTCCATGGATGAGTAGAGACAGATGAAACTGACTGGGAACCAAAACTTACCTAGAGACTGAAAAGATCATCACATTCTGCAACAGCATCTGTGCAAACAATGGCTAAAAAATGAGAAAAATGACAGAGGGATGAGAAAGATGAAACATATTTGAAGGAGAGACAACAAAGTCCTATACAGTTTTGAAAGTAATGAGAATAGAAAGGGGGAATAGACTGGGTTTTTTCATTTTGCTTTAGGTTTTTTACTGCACCTTCCAATGCTAGAAGCAGGTGTTATCTAGCAAAGCTGCAAATAACAGGCTTAGAAAAACCAAATTGTGTTATTCACACAATGTGTGCCTGAGCCACAGAAGTGGGCAGTAAAAGGGAGACTGGACAAATTGAAAGGACAAGTGGAGGGTAATGTCCCAGGAAAATCCCAGAGGCACAAACAGTTACAGGGAGATTATTCCAGAGAAATGCCCCTAAATGTTTCCTCTGCTCTTACCTGCCATCCTGCTGGACACTGCCAAAGGCAGGACTGAGTTGCTCCTCACACGAGTCCTGGCACTCCCCAGGACAGCTGGTACACTCCAGCATGCCAAGGAAATATGACCTTGTGGCACTCTATTGTGGCTCCGTGTGCTCTGTTCCCTGCTCCAGGCTCTCTCCTGAGGGCTGGGGGCTGGCAAAGGCTGTAATCAGCTAAAAGAGACCCCTTAGCACAAACTCACCCCCAGAATCTCTGTGAACTTGAAAGAGCTCAAGGAATTCTTCAAGCTTTTACCTTCAGGGTAGCCCATCCCATGGATTTTTCTCTGCTCTCACACAATACAAAATTGTCTCCAGCTTCCAGCTTAGCTCCTGCTCTGACCCAAATCCTTGCTTACTGGATGTCTTAGGGATTTAGTGGAAGTTCCCCCACCTGCTTTGAAAGATTTGATGGATTTGACTATTTGATGTTTATACAACAGTAGCTGTAGCCATAAAAAATCTCAACATCTCAAATTCCATTCTGGATAGCTTGGTTTCTCCACATGCCCCTATCTTTCAATAGGAAGCATGGGGCAGGTGGGGGAAACAACATAAATACCCAAAGCCAGTGGAAAATATATGTAGAGGTCATAGCAATCATTTCAGCTTTTTTTTCTTTTTCTTTTTCTTTTCCTTTTCCTTTTTCTTTTTCTTTTTCTTTTTCTTTTTCTTTTTCTTTTTTCTTTTTCTTTTCTTTTTCTTTTTCTTTTTCTTTCTTTTTCTTTTCTTTTTCTTTTTCTTTTCTTTTTTCTTTTTCTTTTTCTTTTTCTTTTTCTTTTCTTTTTTCTTTTTCTTTTTCTTTTTCTTTTTCTTTTTCTTTTTCTTTTTCTTTTTCTTTTTCTTTTTCTTTTTCTTTTTCTTTTTCTTTTTCTTTTTTTTTCTTTTTTAAAAGATCATTAATTGGAAAAAGTCTTGACAAACCGTGATTGCTGTGTAACAAATTCTCAGTAAGGGAATGGTGTTTGCTTGCTGAGCAGTGCCCCTGGGTTCAGATGAAGGGGTTGGTGCTGAGCTGCCCAGGCAGAAGGCAGTTATGATCCTGTGCAGGAGGAATTCAGTATTGAAGTTCCTGGCAGCAGTGATAGCTTGAAAAACTACTTGAATATTGAGCTTTTAATCTTGTTGTTCATGCTTTCATAAAGTGAAAGCTAAAAACATTTTAAGTGAAAAATGAGATCAAAAGGTAGTTCAATTCACAGTATTAAAATGTAGCATCATGGTTTCCAGGTTTCTTATTCTTTTGGTATGAACAATTCAGCAAATACAACAAAAGAATAAATATTATTAAATGCTGGCATGCCATAAATCTGCATTTTTTCTTCTCAAAACCAATATTTCTCCAAAGAATACTACCACTGTGTATTCTACAAAGAAAAAATGTTCTGGTAATCATCTGGGTGTCTTCTCATCTCTGGTCCTCCTGTCCCCCCTTAATCCAGTGCTGTTTTTTCTTTCACATCCATAGTGCCCAGTGCAATTTGATTTCAATGAAATATTTTTCCATTATGTCTTGCATTGATGTTGTTGTCACTGAGTTGCTTTTTCCCTCCATGCATCATTTTATTTTTATTAAGGTCACCATTAGGCCAGAGATTGTTTGTGACTCAGGTCTGCTTGTGTATATTACAACCTTGTCTCAGTTCTCCAAGGAAAATTGTTGCTAAAGCATGAGAAAGGATACAAGCTAGAGAAATGGAAGGTAAGAAAGGTGCTGACTGTTACCAAGAAATTCAACTTCTGCCCCATCAAAAACATAACAATTGGTTTCTTCAGGGAGCTCCAAAAACTAAGATTGAAATTTTACCAGAGGGCAAAGTACTTCCTACTTTTGTATTAGAAATAAACAAGTACTAGTGATATTACACTAAGCAAAAACTGGTCTTCTCCTGTTTAATAAACTTTTTTCCTGCTGTTGAGTGAAGTCATTCACAGGGGAAAAGTGAATGCAAAAGAAAAAAAAAGGACAGTGAAAAATATAAGTGGAGGAAATGCTTGAGACAGAGCTGTCTCTGAAGTACTTTTGGAGAGCATTACTTTTATTTAATACAAAGGTATCTGATTTCACTCCATCACAGACCATCCATTCAACAAACTAATTTTTATCTGTCTTGATTTTTCCTGAATGTATTTCTTATTTTGCTGATGAATTCTTCTACCAAGCAGTCTGGTCCAAGCCACTTCAGGTTAACTGTGTAACCTGTTTGTACACTTTACAGAAACACAGTAAATCTCAGATTAAAAAAAAAAAAAAAAAAAAAAAAAAGGCCACAAGGTAGACATTGAGAAAGACACAAAAAAAGAACGAATTCCAGCCAAGGAAACCTTCAGATTCAGCAATTTGTTCTCTTAATCATTTTTACTCAACTGGCAATATCAAGATGAATACCTACTTTCTCTTCATTCTCTCCTCTCCTGAGAACACTGTCACTCTGCAAATCGCCAGACTAAATAATGCATTTCTAAGTTGAGGAGGTTTAAGGCATCCAAGAAGACAACAGAAAAAAATCCTGAGGAGCAGCACTGCTGGCTGGAATAATAAAAGCAAAGCAGACAGCTTCAATGGCAGACATAAAATAAAAATAAACCTGGATTTACCCAGATATCTAAGAAAGGCACATACCAGGGCTTTCATTTAGATTTCTATTCCCTTTTATATATATATTCCAGAAAAGCTTTTATTTGCCCATATTTCCACACATTTCTTTCTTAAAAATAATATTCTGGAGGGGAGTGGGGTTTGTGATCAGTGTTCAAAACCTACGTCTAGCTTTGGAGTACTGCATGTTCATACAGAGCAGTGCTATGTTAACCAGCATTATAGATATGAATTAAGAAGATAACAACTTCTTACCCATCTGCCAATCAAATACAAGTCATCATCCTCATGAAATGAAAAGCCTTTCTGGTCAGGACCAAAGTAAAATCAGGAAATTCATTCTACTGTCAATCATGTCACTTCTCTGCAGTAAGAACTTCTCAGATCTTCAGCACCTTCTGTGCTTGACTGACTCTTAAGCAGAGCTTAAATCCAGAACACAACATAAACCCACAACCAATATGCTCCAAAAATCTCTTCAACTGATTTTTCCCTCCCAAAGGCAAAAGTTTCTATTAATCAGCATCTGATTTTTATCTATCAACCTTTCAACCTATCAAGTCTTATCATTTGCTTAAGTTTTCTTAGTATTTACTTTTCTCTTAATATTTCTTTTTGGCTAATTTAAGTGAAAAAACATGTTGTCAAAGCAGAGTATTTTCATATAATCACAGGCTATCTCAAGCTGTAAGGGACCCACAATGAAATTTTTGGCAAATTTAGCAGCAGAGCCAGACACCACTCAGCACTGAAACTGTTGTCTCTGAGACTCTGTCCCATCTTATTGCAGCCCACATCTAGGAGAGTTTCAGAAACTACAGAAAAATGTTCTGATTGTAAGACAAAATTTTCCTAAAGACTGACTGGCAAGCTGCCTTCCAAAAGCCTTGGAAAATTAGAAGACATTAAAGATTTTCTGGTAATATTATCAAAGAATCATCATAGCATCACAGAATGGCTTGGGTTGGAAGGGACCTTGAATATCATCTCATCCCACAACTCCCACTCTCCCAAGGTGCTCCAAGCCCCATCCAGCCTGTCCTTGGGCACTTCTGGGGATCTAGGGGCAGCCACAGCTTCTCTGGGCACCCTGTGCCAGGATCTTCCCACCCTCACAGGGAAGGATTATTAGAAAAAATACATCCCCAGGTGTTTCACATAAACCTCTTTATCCTGGGTTTATTCTGCCATCCAAAACTTTCTTCAATTCAATCTCAGACCATAGCACTCACCTCTGCAAGGACCAGCACTGATGTTACCACAAAGAAAATCATCAAGCATGAAAATTATTCTAGAAATAAAGCTGAGGGGAACACCAGAAATTTTAAACAATTTAATTCATCTAATTCCATATTGTTGCTCATCCTATAAAGATGGGTGAAAACCAGGATGCTTCCAAAATCCGTCTCCTCCTGATTATCGTAAAGCTAAAGGCTGTGCTAGCTTTGGGAACCTCCACTCAGGAATTTTGCAAGACTTGCATCGATCAGAAGATAAAACTTGAAAACCCAGAAAAAAAACCCCCAAACACTCTGTTGATCAGTCTTCCCAATTTTGGAGTGCAGAGCCTGTAAGGAAAGGTCCACACATGGAGGACGCAACTATACCCAGCTACGGAGCTGTATCTGCTTCCCAGGAAGCACTGAGGAAAATGCTGACTTTGGATTGCCTCTGGTGCAGGACATGATCCCAGAGAAACATGGCCCCATTCCTTTCACAGCCATCAGTCCTTGAAAGTCTCTGACTTGTTCAAATAGAAAATCAAACCAAGCTGATTCAGCTCAGAAGATGGGCAGCTCAAGCTGCACCCTGAGATGCCAGGGTGAATATCCTGTACCACCTCATCATTTACTGAAAACACTGCATTCAAAACTTATCTGTCTATTGCCCTGTCAGCCTACCTTCTGTGCTGGCAAGAGCCTGGGACAGGCACTGGGACACACAGAGTGATTTGGGACAGCCAGCATGGCCTCACCAAGAGAGAATCCTCTTGACCAACCCTGTGTCCTTCTCTGATGCAACCACACCATCACTGAACAAGGGATGAAATTTATCTGGAATTATGTAAAGCCTTTGGAGAGATGGAGCACCTCACCCATGAGAAAAGGCTGGGAGAGTCGGGATTGTTCAGCTGGAGAGGAGAAGCTTTGGAGTGACTTAATGTGGCCTTCCAGTGCCTGAAGGAGTTGATAGGGTGCACAGAGGGAGACCCTTTATGAGGGCCTGGAGTGCCAGGACAAGGGAGAATGACTTCAGACTGACAGAGGGGAAATTTAGATGGGATATTGGGAAGGAATTGTTCCCTGGAAGGGTGGGCAAGCCCTGGCGCAGGGTGCTCAGAGAAGTTGTGGCTGCCCCTGGATCTCTGGAAGTGTCCAAGGCCAAGCTGGACAGGGCTTGGAGCACGCTGGCACAGTGGATGGTGTCTGTGTCCTTGTGGAATGAGACAGGTTTAAGATCCCTTCCAAATCAAACCATTCCATGATTCCATGATTCTGGTAATTACAGTAAAGAGAATAAAGACATATGCTTTCCTACCCAAATCCTGGCCCAGACTTCGGCAAACTCAAACCAGAATGTGAGAGAACTGAACATAAACATGTGAAGTTACAAACTACTTTTCTGACCAGCTATGTGTTCCAACACTGCCATTATTGGCATAAAAGAGAAAGAGATTTGATTTGCGAACTTAACATCAAAATTTCCTGTGCTTTCCACCAGCTGAATGGGAAGATTTGAGAGCTGCACACACACTGTTTCTTCTCTCCTGCAAAGCCCTGAAGGTCTGAGAAGCACTGCAGGGTCATTGCAGGGAACAGGGAAAACTCAGTGAGATGAGACCTGACCTTTGTTAGTCCTTTGGAGTGTTGCAGGTTCAGACCTAGACACAGAATTCTGTGCTTGTCTGGTTTGCAAAGTCTGGACTACCCAGAACACCCTGGGCACTGGGCTCTGCACCCAAATGTCAGAACTGGGAGCTCTGAACATCTAATTTTACACATATACACACACACACACACACACACACACACACAGGTGGGAACTGCTTTGTGTCTCATGTATAAACACAGCTCAGCCCCAGACTGTTCCTTTAGCTCCTCTGTGACAGGCTTGAAACCTAAATTTAAAAGAGACAGAGCTGGAATCAAATATTCCAAATGCTTGCTACCACTTCATCATTAGCAAAATGCTTTCATCCATAATTGTTCTCATTACAATAGAAAAAAGCCAGAGCATAAACAATGCTGATCTTGGTATGCAAAGGATGGCATCCCCATGGCTGAACTGAGAGTGCAACACAGTCATGTTCTTCAAATTGGAGTCAACAATTATTCCACGAATGGGGGACAATGGAGCTGAAAATAAATAGAAGGATGTGACAATCTGCCAAGTGGCGTATAACCATGATGGCAGCCTGAACAGCCTGAAAAGACTTCTAAAGATATTCTTTTACTAACATTATATGTTCAAAGCATTTTTTTACTTTTAAAAGACGCAGTCTCTACTTCCTTTATCAAAATTACTGATTTACTCATTACGAAAAGTTTATCTTACACATATTTTACCTTCAAAATAAAATATGCGTTTAATTATTAATTATTCTGGTTCAAAGTAGATTTCATGGCTATGTTTGATGTTAGGATTTGTCTCTCTGAGGTTCATTTAGATGGCTGTGAAGTCTCATACCTGGAGTTCACTCTTGCCAGCAATTGCAGTGACAGCTTAGAAACTCAGCCTCTGTTCCTCCCTGAGTGGACAATGGTTCTGAAAAAGGCACATTCCTGGACATAGTGACCTCCTGCCCACCAACAGCATGAGCTGAGGAAGGACACTTCAGACATTTTTTGTCATCATTTGAATTTTAAATTTGGATTTAAAAATTGGTTTCCATCTTGGGCTTCCTTCCCTCCTCTTGTTATGAGTACATGAGAAAGCTCAAAGTCAGATTTCCTGGCTCCCTCGCACATGTTCTGTTTCACTGTCTCCTATCACAGCCACAGAAGCAAGAGCAGATGTTGGTAGAGCATTCCTGAGTGTCGTTCTGGGGTGTGCAGCCAGACATTTGTCAGGCTGGTTTGATTTCCTGAGGACTGCAAGGAAGGTTCTGCTGGAAAATTCCCATCTGCAACTCTGAGCCACTCCTGCCAAATCCACCCCAAGCCTTCAAGGAAGACTCCCACCTCCGGATTTTTGCTCATGGCTATTTTTATTAGTTTTCTTCAAGAAAACTTCTTTTTCTGTTGTTTTTCCTTGTTAACACTGCTATGAAGATGGAGAAAGGCAGGTTTAGGAGTAAGAAAAAGATGCACATTCCCAACAAATGGTCACAATCTTTTCCACCCTAGTGTTTAGAAGTGCTGCTAAAGCCAGCAGGGAAGACACAAATCACAAAGATTTCAGTAAAAGAATTTTCTATTCTTCCACAGCTGAAGAAACATTATAATTTAAACACATTATATACGTGCCAGATGTAAACTTCCTTTCTGATCTAACTGCCTGCAAACCATTTTCCGAAGGACTTCAAGAAAAAAGCAAGTAACTTTTTTTTGTATTTGTACATAAAAGATTAACTCATACTTTGCAATGCCTTAAAACACCCTTTAATTTCCAAGTGGACTTTGTTTTGTTTACTCACTACATATTTGAATTAGTAAAAAAATTTCAATAAAAGTCTTATTGCTGAATATTACCTTTGACTAGAATAAGCCAAAGTTTTGGATGAGATTGGAAATGCTTCCATATTTAAAAAAATTATTATGTTAAATGGGTTAAGGCATTATCTCAAAACTGAAGGAAGGTTTCCAAATACTTTCTTCATGATTGAAATGATGTTTGTGCACAGGGCAGGAATTAAGTAGTTATTTTCTACGGGGGAAAAACAACCTAAACAAATCATGGTAATGCAAAAAGCCATTTTCCCCACTAATTTTCTATAGGAATCTTGTCTGTATGTAAAACTTATGGTAAGTAATACATTTAACTTGTCGCTGTGAGTGAGGGAGATGCCAAAGCTGTGGGCTTGGATAAACATCAGATAGGGACACCGGGAACACTGGGAACACACAGCCCTGATTTTGCAGGTCTTGATGGGTTTCCTTCCGAACACCCTGTTCGTTTGCAGGTGCTTTAACGGGATCTAAGGCAGAGGTCGGACAGCCCTTTGTGAGTGGGTTGTGCCCCGCGGGGGAAGCCCCGCCGACGGTGCACCCGGTGTCCCATGCCCGTCCTCATCCCCGTCCCTCTTTCCATTCCCATGCCTATCACCCTCCTCATTCATTTCTGCATCCACTCCCTATTCATATACTAATTCCCATTCCTGTACCCCTCTTATTTCCATGAATATTCCTTTCCCCCTTCCGATTCTCATTCCCCTCCCCATTCTCATTGCCTCTTCCATTCCTATTCCCTTTCCCTCTCCCCCTTCCCCGCCCATCCCCATCCCTTTCCCCCTCCCCGTTCCCATGCGCGTTCCCGCCGGGCGCGGAGGCGGTGCGGGAGCGCCCCCTGCTGCTCCGTGGCCGCAGTCCAGGCGCGCTCGCGGCCGCGCAGGTGCGCGCAGGGGGAGCACCCAGGTGAGCATCAGGTGTCACAAAGCGTGCACGAAGAACGCGCCAGGGGAGCACCAGGTGTGCAGGATGCACTGCCGGGCGTTGCCGGGTGCTTTCCGTTCCTGTGCACGGCAGGAGCTCAGCCCCAATGCCACTTGTGTCCCTTTCCCTCCCGCTTCTCTTTTCCTCCAGAGGTTGAGCAAGGTGCGTATCGCTGAGTTCTCTCTGTGCAGAACCCCCCCGTCTCTCCGGAGCACACAGCGCCCTCAGCATGGCTCAGAAGACCCCTCTCCACTCCCTGCCCTCCAGCTCAGTGGGCACACAAAATCCGAGCCTCTCCTCCCTTTTCTCACCCCTAGCCTGATACACATGCAGCACAGCTGACACCTTCCTTCTCGCAGAAATCTAAAGTTTTCCAAGGAAGTACAACATTTTCAAATTCTTAGGAAAGAAGTTTATCTTTTGATTCATTCTAAAATGAAGAAGTCTAGTATTGAAACTGTATATTTATCGGGAAAATAGCTAAACCATTTCAAAGAGTGAAAGTCCTCAGCCTGAGTCTCTCTTGTTTCCATTACACGGGTGAGAAAGTGTGACTGTTGTGCATAACAAAAAGGTAAGTCATCTTCATAAATATCTCCAAAAGGCCATTTAGCTCCATCAGCAAACGAGGGAAATGAACTATTTAGTGCAGTTTAGTGAGTGAGTTTTCATTTCAAGGTTGAATAATGGCTTAAAAAAGAAAAACAAAAGAGGCTTTAAAACTTTTCCTAACCTTCAGCTCCACTAACTGACTGCTGAATTCAGGGGAAGTGACCTATTTCTCAATACTTCAAAAAGCTTAAAACTGTGCAAATTACATTGACAAAGACATGTTGTTACGCTTCCTTTGCACAATATGTTGAAAATCAAGAAGAATATAAAATCTATTACAGTCAAAAGGCCTAAAGAACAAGGTTCCTGGAAAAAAATGCATTTCTAAGTTCTTCTAAACTTAGTTTTATTTCTTCTTTATATCATCTCCCCAGTGTGTGTTATGAAGAACTGATCTCTGTGTAGTCAAAATGTTTCAATTTGATGGAGGGGTCAGTTACAATTACAAAATAAATTAGGACTTTTTTTCTGATCTTGCTCTTCAGTCAGAATTTTTCACCACCAGGAGAAGAAGTATTTTGGTTATACGTGGAAAAACTATACACTCAACATTTTACCTCTTTTGTACTTCAGTAAAAGCCAGGCTTGAGTACAAAATATTGCAGAGTTCACACCGAGGCACTCAGGTTATCTGGTGCTTTCCTAAAACACTAAAATACCTGGGTTTCTAGATGCCTCTGGGTAACTAACCTCAAACCATTTTCTATGCTACTTGTCTTCTTAGAATGCTTTGTCAAGATCAGCCATGAGAAATGATGGAAATTAATTGAATGAAAGGGCTCTCAATTAAAAATTGGCTAATTTTCAAAGTGACTAGCAAGCCTTTTTCCAGTTCAGGCTTAGCACCAGACAAGATCACTAGCAGCTTCAGTTCTCTAAAGATGTCCAGGGATCATTTTTAATTTTGAAATAAATAGCAGATGCAATCTTCTTACCCTAATTTCCCCTGCATTCTTTATTACCATCTGATATCATCCTTTCCAGCTCCGATTGACAGAAAGAAAACTCTGGAAGCTGGAGTCTTATTGAAAACGCAGTCAAAATGACTGATAGTTAGAAGAAACCAATCTTGAAGTCACTGCTCAGGGCTGGGTTTTTACAGATGGAACACAGCACAGACAGAGATAGACAGCTTTGTGTGATTTCCCTTTTCCTGTAGCAAGAAGGTGTGTCTGTGCAGGGTAGGGAATCCTGGGTTTGCTTTTCCTCTTTCCCCAGCAATACGTGTGCTTTGCTCAAGGATAATTTCTCTGGTAATAACACAGGCTAGTGCAGAAATTGTAAAACTGGGATTCCAAAAGCCACACCTACCCTTGTTCACTGCCAAAATAGGCAGGATTAAAACCTGAGAGCTCTAGATTCTCTCCAAGAAGGCAGATCAGGGAGGAAAAAAATGTGACTGCAGACCCAAATCTTGGGCCTCAAAGCCATCTCCTGGGACATTCCTCCAAGGCAGCTCTGAGGCCCTTCAGCTGGGGCCATGTGCAGTGGGGATTGCCAGCCCTGCAGGGATGTTGCTACTCAGGAAATCACCTTCCCCTCATGTTCAAAGGGCAGTCCTGATACAGCAGCGTGGACTCTCTTTTGTTTAGTTTTTCATAAGCCTTTAGTTAGAGCCTAGACTTGTAAGGAAATTAATGTTCTCTGGGCTTTAGTTCACTTTCTGGAGCTCTCAGAAAAAGAGTTTACTAAGAAATGAGGCCCGGATTGGAAACATTGATGAGTGCTGCTCACAGCTATCCCTTACCTTCCTCAGAAAGATAGCTAAAAAGAGAAACCCTTTAGCTCTTCCAAGTTTGTTTTGATTTTATGTAACTGCTCATTTTAATGTGGCTTCTCCTGCAAGTACAATCAGATCACACTGATGTCTGTAGCCTCAGGCAGTCCAAATTTCCTGGCTCAACAATATCACAAAGAGAGAGAGAGAGAGAGAGAGAGAGAAAACTATGAGCTCTGCAACTGAAAGAGCAATCATGGAAGCATGGAATGGTTTGGGTTGACAGGATGTTAAAGCCCATCCTTTTTTACCCCCTGCCATGGGCAGGGACACCTACTGTCCCAGGGTTCTCTGAGCCACATCCAACCTGGCCTTGGGCACTTCCAGGATCCAGGCCCAGCCACAGCTTCTCTAGGCACGTGGTGGTGCCTCCCCAGCCTCCCAGGGAATAATTTATTCCCAATATCCCATCCTACCCTGCCCCCTGGCAGTGGGAAACCATTCCCTGTGTCCTGTCCCTCCATCCCTTGTCCCAAGTTCCTCTCCAATTCTCCTGGAGCCCTTTTAGGCACTGGTAGGGGCTCTAAGATCTCCCTGGGGACTTCTCTTGTCCATGTGAACACCCCTAGCTCTCCCAGCCTGGCTCAAGCGCAGAGGGGCTTCAGCCCTTGGAGCAACTCCATGACCTCCTCTGGACTTGCTCCAACAACTCCAGGTCCTCCGTGTGCTGGGCCCCAGGGCTGGAGGCAGTTCTGTCAGGGTGTCTCATCAGACCAGGGCAGAGGGACAGAATCCCCCCCTCCCAGAGATGCACATCTATGAAAGACACAGGTTCCACTTGGACTGGGATGAATCAATATAGTTGTCACTGAAGTACACAGACCCCTCAGTGGAAAAGCATCAACTGCCCTGGTGCCCTTCAGCTCCCAGCTGGCTCCCTATAGACAAACGGCTTCTGGGATCTGTGGATAAGGAAAGCACAGAGCCAGGAAGAGCTTCTTAGCCTCTTTTTCCTGCACTAATTTCTTAAAACACTGATGATTTTCCATTTGATTTGCCAGAGAGACTGACACCTTTAATGCAGTTACATTCCTGCAGGATTCATGCAAATCACAGGCAGATGAAAGACCCTTCGGCCCCTAAACTAAGACTGTAGAACTTTGATAGCACTCAGAAAAAGAGAGGTCATGAAACTTGTAAAATGACCACAGAATATTAAAGACAGTCAATTATGAATAATAGGAAGAAGTCAGGAAAACATTTTGTTTCTGTGCGTAATTAAATTCCTTACTATTTTCTTACAACTATAAAAATTTACGGTTTGAATATTTACGGAAAGCACATTTTAGTTGTATATTCAACAAGCTGATCACCCTGATTTAATTAGGAAGGGTAATGCACACCTTCAGAGGAGCTCAGCAGGCTTTCAGAGAAACTGAGGAGAAAAGCAGCTGGCATTACAGATAGATCTAGGATAGATTAAAGTACGCTTCTTTGAAAATAAACACTTTTATAACCCCTTTTCAGAGAAAAGAGCATCTAGAAACCTCATCACTTTTTGACAGACTGTTTTGCAAAATCCCTTCCATGTTACTTGTTATATGATAAATGTACATATCTCACCACAGCCAGTGATGCATCATCTATATCACTGCAGCCAGTCCTGATTTGTTTGTATAAAAGCTTGGTTGTGGACTGAAATGATAAAAAGATGAACATTAAGCACTGGTTACAGAAAAAGAGTGCAACAGTGCTTCAGAAAAGACAGAAAGTCTTTGAAGTTGCTGAGAAAGTTGGACAAATGTAAAACCAAAACACAGCAGCTCCCCAACCCCATCTGCCACACTTTTTTTGGGCTTCTCCCCTGCTGTGTGCATAGAAAAAAATACAACAGTTCAACAATGAGCAACAATCCTTTCATATGAATCAACAGTTATGCTTTGAAATAATGTGGGTATATTAATTCTTCAAAGCCAGACATTCGACTAAATACTCTTTTCAAAGAAAGCTATGATCTGTTACAGACACCCTTCAAAAGCCAACAGCAGTGTAAAATAAGTGAATTTGAAGAGTTCAGAATTCCTAATTCTTGTGGACATGAGGAGGAAGTACATGACAAAAAAGTGTTTGGAATTTTTAGGTTGCAAACACGCACGGTGGGAAGATGAATTGTTCATCTGCTTAAGGAAGGAATATATTTGACCATTTTCTTGGAGGATGGATAAAAGTTCTTTCAATCAAACTGGAAATGAGGCTATTCCCACATTACAGATAAAATATGCATGTGATGCTCTGAAAGAAGAGTTTGCCATGTTCTCATTAACGATTCATCTCCTGGTGTGATAACCACTCAAAACAGAAAGATGAAGCTGGATTTTTTCCTGATTCCCAAGTGTAAATTTCTAAAGCGAGAAAAAGGGGAGGATCCACTCTAGAAAATACATGCATTTAGGCAAATAATACGTTTTAAAAATCAGGATTTTATTCCTGCTTGGATGGGGCAGCCTGCTCTAGTGTATAAATTCTATCATTCTCTAGTGTTACCATCAGGACTTCCCAGGACCACAAAAGCTTGGAGGACACAGTAGAATCCTCAGTCACAAAACTGCAGGCTGGGAAAGCTGCTTCCCAAAATGCAAGATCCTGCTTACTTCAAACATAAGCCAGTGAATCACTCATTTTGGCATATGTTTGACATGTGCTAGAAAAATAAATCCCAGTTTCCATTCCTGCCAACGGTTTTTCAGCCATCTCGAGAGCCTGAGCTCCCTGCTGAGTGTTGGCTGTCTTGTTCTCGATGTCCATCACTCCTCATCCTCAATGTCCATCACTCCTCATCCTCTGTTGCAAGCTAAATGAGGTCAACCTGACACAAGCAGGACAACTTAAGTGAGGCTAGGTGTTGTGGGAATCTCCTCCAGAGTGCAGTCAGCAAGCATCTTTCTGCTGACTGCCATGGACTGACTGCATCAGAACAGGCCTTGAATGCCTTAGTTCCTGAAGGAATTAATCCTTAATCCATTACGACCCTTGGCTCTACAAAAAATTCCTTCTACAAACATGTCTCGCTCCAGAGAAAAATCTCTTACAATTCTTTATTTTCCCTTGCTTCTTTCGTCTGGATTGGAAATATTATTTCAGTTTCTATTCAAGTTCTCTGAAGCCTCAAGGACACCATGGAAACACATCCCCCTCCCACAGATTGTTTGGAACTGTCTCCAGAACTCCCCATCCTGGGTCAGATGACCATTTGCCAGCCCTTACTGAGGTGTCTTTAAGAGCTTTCTTTGATGTTGGTTATTCTCCTGTCATCTCCGATTCCATTTCACACATCACAATCCATTAGTAGCATGACAATTTTTCTTTTCTCTCCACTTTACCTTTTTTGCTGCCATTTCATTTAGATCAAATTAAATCAGGACTATTCCTTTGTATTTGGGGGTTTTTGACATGTAAGAAAAACATATCTCCCCTTTCTTTTCATAGGATATATGAATTTAAAGTGCAACCTTTACTTACTTGCTCAAGTATTGTGTTTACCAAGAAAATTCTTTCTCTTATGTATTTCATATAAAGCACAGAGGAACAAAAAAGGAAATTCCATTTATTCATGTAGATTACACAGAGAAAATTTGCAAGGATTTGGTAAATATTATCAGGTATAGAACCATAGTGTTATTTAAATAATTTTAATAGGACAAATTCAAAGAAGTGATATCTAATTTATGAAAATAAATTCAATAGTAGCTGACACTGCTATCTCAAATACACAATTGCAGATTAGTCACTTTAGCAACTTTGTTCAATAATTTCTGAAACATTCCACAGACTTTGGTATGATTCTATTATGCTATTATGCCTTGTCTCACAGCTGATCAATGTTCTTCCAATTCTCACTTCTGCAGAACTAAAATTCATGAATGAAGTGATTAGTTACTAAAAAAGGTTTTTCTTTCTAGTGTTGTAGAATCATTTTAAGACTGAAAACAATTAAACTGTCAATGAACTAATTAATCTGATTACTTTGAATTTATCTGGCTACATAGAGAAGATAATTAACCTTGGTTATATATATATATATGTATATAAAATATATTCTATTGAATTATTTCATTAACTTTATGGGGAGGGAGGGAAAACGACAGCCACCTCCACCTTCTAGCAATCACAGAGAAAATTCTTCAAATGTTATTTGAAAAGCCATGGAATTCTGTGAAATATCCTGAAACATGAGCAGTGCTACCTGTCCACTTTGGGAACACACCATCAAGCCCAGTTAAACAAGGTTCTTTAGGAGTATTTTATGCCAGATTCCATCTCTGTTCAAATGCTCCAATTCACATGGGAAAAAACTGTGAAAAATACGATTTTTTTTCTGTTCTGATAGAAAAGAAAGAAAAAAATTAATTTCTTACTACATTTTGATGCTTAACTTGTGGAAAACTCAGTCAATAATAAGATTAAATCCAAACTCTTTGACTGAGGGGTTAGAATATGAGTTTTGCTTTGCTTCTCACCCCTTTCACTTTTTGGTTATTATCAAGACCTTTGATAACAAATGACCTCACCAGAGGATTTAATCTCTCCAGACTGCAGTTGTCTGCCAAGTACTGAAGATTTTTTTGTATCACTTCAGTTTTTCAGTCCACTATATCCTCTTTTTTCCACCATCTCAGTGTAAATTATCAATGTTTCAGCAAAATCAAAATATGCAAAACCTGACAGTTAAAAACCCCCAACCAAACATCTCTGTATACCCAACACACTTTGCTAATTATTGAATTTGTCTTTATTTCCAGTTTCAGCAGCTGAATTTTTCTGTGTTTGTCAACCATGTAGGAAATCCCAGCACCACTTCTTCATTTCTGCACTTAATTAGCTGCAAAAAATGGAATATCACCTCTCAAATTGCTCTTCAGTAAACTGTTTTTCTTGTGAATACATTCCTCTAATAAGTACCAACAATTGAGTTAAAATTTCTCTGCAGCACACATTTATCCCCTGCACCTGCAAAAATGCCTTTTTAAAAAGTTAAAAATTAGCAATATATTCTGTTTTAATTAAATGAAGCAGCAAAAATATTCACTTTTTTATCAAATCTGACACAAATAAGTCTTTTTTTTATATTTTGAGAAGGCTTAACTGACTTATGAACAGTCCACTTTGCCCTACATTGCCCTGAAAAGTTGAACCAAAGAACATTTGTGTAAGTGATAGCTTGGGTGGACTTAACCCCCCACCAATTCTCAATCCAAGTGCAATAAAACCATCCTTTCATTGTTCTTCATATATTAGTATTAGAATATCCCAAAAATACTCCTGAAGTCACCTCTAGAACACTAGATCACTTAGGATTGTTAATAAACTTTAAGCAAAGTTCTGTGTTGCCAAAAACACTCTGAAGTAACATTTCACAAACAGCTTTCTCTACGAGAGAAATGGGGGTGATTATAATTCAATTAAAGACAAAGCAGGATGGGTACAAGAGATATTCTTTTTTGTCTTTTCTGAAAAATCAGATCTGACTGTGGAAGCCTTCTACAAATGAAGGGAAATTACATCCATGTGTTACTTGCTTTTGTTTTCTTCATCACCACCACAATGAGCAGCCCCTGACTCTATGTGCTCTATATGGCAGGCAGAACTTACTTTTTCAATGACATTTCCTAATAAATCCCCAGATAAAGTCAGTCCGGTGTGCTGGCAGACTTGTTCTGAATTTCTGCTTTCAGCATTGTTGCCAATGTACAATAATATGGGTCTTGAATTTGTTGAAAAATACCACCTTGCGAGGGCACAATGCTGAGAGCTCAGTGCCAGCCTGCCCAGCAGGGAAACCCCTGTGGCATGGTTCTTGTTCCAAGTGTTCCTACACATTTCCAACAGCCACAGGTGCACTCGAGTTTGTACTCCTATTACCACTGAATTGCTTTGGAGGATTTAGCTTCGTCTGCCTTTTTTCATGAAGTAATATTACACTTGTAGACTGTTTGTGTTATGAACTATTTCTTTACTGAATACCTACCCCTCCAATAAAAATTATTTTCTCTGTGATCTCATCAGCATCATTAGAAATACACCAGACTGATTTGATCCTTTGTAAGGGCCCTGGAAACCCAGTACCTTCCTGGGCTGCAGGATGTGCTGTCTGGGCTGGCTGGTGCAGGTGCAGCTGTCAAAAGGAGAAAAGCATTGATCAAACATACAGAATTTTGATCAAATGCAGAATTCTGATACCTGGAAAGTCAAACTCGTTGCTGGGAAAAGAGTTGGTCACCTTGGAACACTTTGTGTCTTGTTGTTAAAAAGGATAAATACCCATATACCAATAAACAATTTTAAGAACTGAAGACTGAAAATACTTTTCCCAAGCATTGGCTCCAGCACAGCCAGTTCAGTAAATAATCAGATTTGAGGATGCAACTTCTATTCCCTGAGGGCAGCAGCTGATGTGAAGCTTTTATCCAGTGGCCTCACATGTTGCCCGTGAGTTTTTGCCTTCTGATGTTGAGACATTCATGTTACACTTTCTCACACTCTCTTTCTGATAAACAGTGGATTGTTTGCATTCCTCTTTAGAGAAAGAGAAATTTACATTGTAACAAGTCAATTGGAGTCAGAGGTCCTTTCAGCATTGTCCAATCCATGATCATTGTTTAATGTCTTTAAATAGACATATATAAATAAAGTTATCTTTTCTTGTTCATCTAACTTGGAGTCAGGTGCGTCTGTTCTCTGTGTGTGTGTGTGTGTGTGTGTGTGTGTGTCATAACAGACTACACTCACACACACTAATCTGAGGATAAAGAACACCATGAGAACAAAATCAGGACTTTGCTGAAGGATGGGAGCAGCATTATGGCAAAAAGCCACAGAAACCTCTTGCACACATAAGGAAAGGTGTTCTTCTTAGAAGAGAAGTGCCTGTCTGTGTTCAGGGGGCAGCACTCACAGAGCTGAGATAATTCTTGCTGTACTTTTTGGCAGTGAATTCACCAAGATTTGATAAATTTTAGTAATAATTTCTCAAGAATTTATGAAATTATTTGATGCAGGACACAGCTCAACAATGTGTTCCAGCAAGAAAGATGTCCCAGTCTTTCCAGCAGAAGTTGAACTGTACAACTCCTTTTCCAACATTTCTGATAAACACATTACTTTTTCCTCATGAAAATCAGAAAAAGTCTGTATGTGAATGAAGCCTATGACAACCTCCCTCTCCAAGGGAGAAGCAGTAATGTTGGATTCCCACCAGAAAAGCCCCTTTGTTCAACTCTGCTCAAGCAGAGAAGAGTTTCACTCTCCAGGGAAAATATGCACAATTTCCAACCTAGTTCAGACCAGCAGAAGACCTCTGCGGTGTTCTCTGCAGCAAAGCGTTTTTCTGTGTATTCCCTGCCAGTAAAAATACACATCCACTCAATGCCAGCTGTACCCACAGCACAGTTCTGAAGAGAGAAAAGAGACCAAATGAGGTGAAGTACTGGAGGCTTTCAGGGAGAAAAATTATAGGATGTTATTTCTGTAACAGAAACAATTTTCTTAGCATTATTTTCAACCAGAGTAAGAGTGAGAAATACCCTCTGTTTCTAATGACTCTCAACACAGATATGAGACATTCATTTGTGAAGCCATCTTTGTAAAAACATGTACTTTAAAGCTTGCAGGAGACAGTCAACCTTTAAAGAGATAATAGTTCAGAACCTTAACATAGCAGAACTGGTGATCTGCCTGTAATGCTGACAAACCTTTCTTTGCTGGGTCTTGAAAACCAAAGAAAGCTAATTACAAGGATGACTGGTTCTTTGGTTTCCATGCTTAAATATCTAACTGAAGAGTCAGGCTGCTGACCAACGAAAAGAGTACTATTTCTGATCCATAAACACACTATCAGATATGGCAGGGTACTATGAAGAGCAAGATTTTTATTATGACCCTGATCAACTCAAAGGAACCTGTTAAGGACCGGATCTTAAGATATCATTACAAAGTATCAGTAATCATTTTTTGAAGTAGCTACTTTAAATTTAATTTCAAATGTTAGAGATACAGCTGGAGAGCAGGGCTGAGAGCACTGCTCAACTCATGGCTGAAGTGGATGTACTAGGCTTGGTAGGCCACAAGCCCTGGCAAGCTGAGGCTGAACCCTGAATAGTGAAGTACAAGGTATGCTTGGTGTGCTTTGTTTTAGATAAATCATGCAAGACTGTACGTGCCTATGCTGGTCTGTACAGGTCTGTGCAGAGGGTTTGTGCAGAGCTCTTTCTGATTAAGTAATGTTACTTACAAACACCAATCCTGTGGTTGTGCTATTCTTAGCTGTAGTTTAAAAGGTATGTATTGATGTGTGAAATCAATACATTAGCTTCATGCTTGCATCAAGCAAGCAAGGGGTCTCGTCTCTTCATTATGCAAACGGGGATCCCGTCTCTTTGTTGATCACTGTCAGTCATCGTATGATTTTATGTCAAAGTTATCATTGTCTTTCTTCATTATTGAAATTGTGTGTGTGTATATATATATATATAGTCAAGCCACACAGCAATTTGAGCTATCTTGTTAAATACATGTCTCTCAAACTTAATGCAAAATCGAAAGAAAAAAACACTGGACAAAGTGAAATACTTCAATCATACGCAACTACAAATCTTCTCTATCTTCATACCAGGAAGGAGTAGAGGGGAGCAGCAATATCTATTCTAACTTGTAGTATACGAACATCTGTAAAACATAAAGAATAAGTACTTGGCAAAAATATTTCAATACATCTGAACTAAATAAAATCTTTCTCTTTATTGGCTTTAGCAGTGGGAGAGATCACCCTAATTTAAACTCAGGCTTTTTGTTTTTTAATAACAACTGAAGAGATTAATTATTTTTTAAAAGCCTCATCAGTACCATAAGTACTGGAAGCCCTGGATTAGTACTCTGCCAGTACTTCTCCACTTGGCCTGGGTGCAATCAGGAAGTTTTCAGTCTCTCTCTTTATCTGATTGCCAGGAGAGCTGTGCTGACTTCCAGGAGAAAGAAAAGAAACCAGACAATACAAGGCTCTGAACACAAACACCCATGAGAAAGGCAAAAAGGAAGAAATAAGAAAACAAGTTTCCCACTCTCTCTGTATTTCTCATTCTATCACTTCAGCTATTTTTGCTTTTACATCTAGCCCTGTGACTTCCCAGTGAGCCTTATCCATCCAATTGTGCTTTCCCACCTTATGACCAAACACAGCTGGCATAAGGCATCACTTTTGCTTCCTCTTGAGTCAGTGGATAATGTATACAGAATAATTCTTTACTAATTTTCATCCAATATAGGGTGGATGTCCTTCAGAACAGACTTAGCTTGACATGAGGCCCTGAACTGGGCTCAAGCATAACCACAATCTCCACTGAATTCACAGCAATAAAAATCAAGGCAAAAGCATTTTTATTCTGCAGGGGACAACCCTGTGATGCCTGAAACTTCAGAGTGTATTTTAGACCTTATTCACTCAGACTTTCTCCTGTGCTGTATGAAGCTTTGCATGGAAAAAGTTGACATAGAAAATAAAGTACAGCAATCTGTCTTTTCAGAATGAATAAGGGAAAACTTTTGTCTTGTTTCATATTGAGTTGCTGCATTTGAAAGCAACCCAGTTTTGTGTATTGTACACACCAAAAACTACTCACAATGGTTTCATTTAGTTATCACACTACCACAGCAAAGCCCCTCACACCTTATGACTGAATCCCTGTGAAAGTCTTACAAACTCATTTCAATGTAGAATTGCAGAAATTGCGGTTTGTTAGATCTTCAGAGCCTAGTGGTACATGAAAATCAGTGAGCCCAAACTGAAACTGGAAAATATGAACTAAAACTGCACCCTAAACTAACAATGTGCAAACCAGAGGATACCACAAATTATTTTCCACTGATGAAACAAGGCACACAAGTTTTTGACTTAGAAGCACAAGCTCATGAAAGAAGGGTAGGTTTTCAATTTGGCACCTTAGAAGTAATTAAAGAGTGTCCTAAAATCAGACATAATAGCTACCATCGAAAGAGACTACAAATGTTTTTTTGCAGTAAACTACTTTTAATGATCATGAAGTTATAGAATCCACAGTGTTCTTCTGCTTCTGCTGCAGCTTCAAATCTCTATTTTGTCTCCAGGTGATGTTAATATGAGGAACATGTTCTCTTAATATCCAGCTCAATTTAAAAGAAGTCCTAGCCTTATTTTAAATCAAATCAATTTTTACTTCTTCCACTGTTACTTCCTCCTATCAAAACCAAGGGAAAAAATAGCCTGTTCTCATGAGCCAGAGGAGGAAAAAGCCCACGGAATAGTCAGCCTCACTTCCATTGACAGAAGTGAAAAGTGATGCAGAAATACCAATCGAACAGCAGGCCATTAAAAAAAAAACAAAACAGGGTCTACAGAAGATGAGTCACACAGAAAAATCAAATCCCTCGATAGGAGAACCACTGGGATGGAATCTGGGATCACTGCAGCCAGTGAGAGATAATGAACCCTTGTTCCTTTGGAAATCCGTTTCTAGTCTACAGAATTCCAGAGGATCTTTTGACGTGGAACAGGATAGACAAAGAATAAATTGTTCTGGTGACCCTGTTCACTTTCAGTACAAAAGTTCAGGCTTCCTCAGAGGTTAATAACAAATGTGATATTCTAGATGTGACATTTTATACAGAAATGTTTTTACCTTAAAGAAAAATGGCATTGCTTGAAGTGTATTGCTAAAAAGAAAATGCATCCACATTTTTGTAAGCTAGACCAACTGCAATGAAATTAAACAAAGTGGTGACTCCAACCAGTTATGTCAGAGCAGGGTGCCCAGGGAAAGAATTGTCCCTTTCAATGTTAATTTCTGGCAGGTGACAAATAAAAAGGCTTTGTATTTAGGAATTCAATCTAGGAATATTTTATACATACATGTATAACCTCAGGTGGTAAACAAGCTGGGTCACATTTCTTGCTGGCAATGTAAAAGCTTTTCCTATTTAGACGAATTACACTGTTCAGAAATTAAAGTTTCAAAAAGAAAAGAGAGCTGTCGTGTGATAGCAGTGCTTTTCCTCAAGGACAGAGCAATCAGTCCGAGACAGGTCACCTAAAGATACACAGAAATTATATGCAGAAGAAATTTTTATTCCTCACTGCTGTCACCAAAACCCCAGAAAAGGCCAGAAGTGAAATCACTTATGTACCTCTGTATGGCTGTGCACACCCACACCCCCATATACAGAATCCTAAATGAACTGAATTAAACACAAAAGAAAATAATGTAGAGAAGTAACCAGGTTTGAATTGCATCTTTGAGAACAAAGTGAATCAATCAGGAACTTTCACCAAAAGTAGGCAGGTCTACAGAATCTTACGGGAAAAGAATACCACCGATATAAACTACCATACACGCTGTCCATCTCTAAGACCAGGTTTATGTCCTGCTTCCCGCCCACTGTGACACTGAAAGGCTCCAGGGACTAAAGATCAAATGTGGGCAAACAGAGCACTGTTCCCATCAGTGAAGAGTTACCTGAGAGACTCCCATGTTCCTAGTGATCTGGATGCGATACAGGACTCCATCCTGGAAGGTCAAACTCAAGAAGGAAAGATGCAGAGCTTCCTCGTACATCAGCCTGAGACAGTGAAATACTCCTGCAGAGGAGTTGATTGAGTGAAAATTTCACTGCTAAATGTGAATGGATTTCTGCAATCTACATGAGCCACTGACAGGACTGGAAAACAGATTTACTTTGGAACAACAGGAGTTAGACCGAGAGACCTTACAGTCTGCACAAGCCACCCACCCATCTCTCAGCCAAGAATATCTGAGGAAGAAAGAAAAACCATTATCTCCCCCCAGTTCTCAGGCAATGCTATTACATTACACTGATTTTGGGGAAGCTACAGCTTCTCTACACATCTCATGTGCATGGTTGGAAAACTCTGGAAACCTATTAAGCACCAAGAGAAGAGCTGACAGAAATTAAATTTCTTCTTTTTTATTTTTTTTCTTCCAAGTTAGCAACCACCTCATCCACAGGGCAAATAATGTTCCTTCAACATCCCATCTAAACAGCTAATATTCAACTTGGCTTCATGTGGTCCACCATGCCTAAAATCTTCTTGCCTTGCAGAGTCTTTTTCCAGAACAAATAGCATCTCCTCAGAACTGGGTTTTTTTCTGCAACATGGCTTCTCAGTCTCCACCTTCCAGAGCTTCCCAGACTAATTAAGGGGACAACCTTAAGATTTCAAAACACAAAAGGAAGATCTGGGTGTTTGGTTGTTTGCTATTTAATTTCCCAGGTTTCTCAAAGGGCCTGTGGGTAGCTGTAGTGGGTGGGCTACTGCATTCAAAAAGAATCTCCACTCCCAATTCAAAGTCTTTCAGGACAATTTTTTTCAGGAGTAGGCATAGTTCCTAGGGAGCCACGGGAGAAAGTCCTGTGGGATTACCAAGAGTTCAGCATTCCTTTTCCAGAAAGACAGCATATTGTTTACCGGACAGCAGTGAGGGGAACATCTGTGCAGTGCTCTGTGTCTACAGTTGCCCTTCCAAAGCTATTGCAGGTGTCCTATTCTGATAATACAGACATTTAATAGCTGATTTTATAACACAGAGAAAAAAAGAAAGTATCTTCTGAGGATGCCTGACATGCAGAAAATTTTGTTTTCAGTACCTCAATTAGTATACATTTTTAAATTTCAGTCTATAACACAACAGACTGATTGTTACAGAAAAGAAAGTCCCTTCTATTTAACATATCCCCCAAAGAAGAGACTTAAAATCAAGGGGTAAATAACAAGGTAAATACAAAAGTAATCAGAAAGTCAGGCAGTGATGCTACCTGTGAGAAATCTGGGCCCCATTTACCCATGGGTAATACACCCATGAGTATTTGACCATGGGTGGAAGATCCTTAGACAAATGTCCCACCAAATGATAGATTCAGCTCTCTGGGGAGATGAATTGGATACATATCCTGCCTGAAAAGCTGAAAAAATCTCTGCTGCTTTGTGTCATCCATCCCGATTTTATAGCCTGTTGCAATGAAGAGCCTTCCATAATTTTGTTGAAACTTTTATCTTCCACAAAATGTAGATCAAATACTGCCTTATGCTTAACCATACAGGGAAAACTGTAATGTCACAAAAGCCAGTGAAATGTTTAAAACATAATTACTAGATTGTTTTTATCACAAAACTCTTGGAAATACAGAAAGCTGATGGTTCTTGGAGATTAATTACTACAGAAAAAAAACTCTGGCTGTTTTGCAAAGGTATTCAGAATAAAGTCTCCAGTTCTTTCCTTACTTTTGTTCTGTATCTAGAGGAATTACCATGCAATTGTTAGGAAAAGAAAAAGATGTTGGTGAAGCTCATTTCACACATGGAGGTTTTTTTGTGAACTATATTTTTCCATGCACCAGGAAAACAGCTCACTGGACCTGAGAGCATTTGATCCCACTTGTTCCAAATATCATGACATGGTGCCCAATACCAGAATTTTGAATTGTAAGTAAGGGACTTTTCTCTCATTCCCATTCAGACTTAAATAATAATGGAAAATTTGGTTCATTGCTGAAATATCAAGAAGATGTGAAACACAGTGCAGAGACTTTTTGATGCCTAATTAGGGATAACCTAAATAGGTTCTTTTCGTGAGTTTTCTGAAGTGACAATAGAATCACACAGCTGATAAATGCAAGTATGAAACAATGTGATAATAAATAAAAAGACAAAACAGTACATCAGAAGATCCAAAAATATTTACAGTAGTGACTGTGGTACTGTTGTAATAAAAAATTGGTGAAGGTGGTCTTGCAACTGGAATGCTGGAGTGGGTGGATAATTCAGAACGACCACCAAGGAAACAGTGACCTGAGGTAGAATTAATGTCACAGACAGAGGTGGTCACAGGCAGGAGCAGCTGCTGAAAATCCAAGTGAAATCCTTCTGCAGCCCGGAGAGGCCAGAGGCCAGGCCATGGGCACAGCCAAGCACTGGTTTTACAGGGAGGTTTAGTTTCAGACACTGAGAGTGAAAGGATTGGCTGCAAAATCTTTGGATTAAAAATTAATTTCAAGGCATCCTCCTGACCATATTCCAGTCTGTCAGAGCTTGACAGGGAGGGCCTGCTCTCTTTAACATGTGAATGTTCATGAAGAAAAAAAAGTTAAATTAAGTGTGCATAATTGCTTAGGAATCGGGATTAATATACATTACTGATTTACTGACCTTTGCAGCTTAAGGTAATTGTAATGTCTTTAAAAGTTTGAAACAAAATTCTGTGTACTGAATAACTTATGAAAATATTGTAATAGAATTTAGTTTCTATGCTATTCAAATATAAAAGACTAAACCAGTATTATGCTACTGCTGCCAACATTTTCATTCTTCAAAAGAACCAATACAAAAGCATTCCCAGTTAACCAGCCTGGTGTCCCAGGATCACCATCCCTCCCAGAGGATTAGGAGTTCATCACATGGAGAGAAAATACCCTTTTACTGACCACAGTCAGAGTTATGGACATTTTCCACTACCCCAGCAACACATTAATCACAGGTTGCAGCCTTAAATTTCATGGCCATTTATGAGATGTAAGGCAAAAAGCACAGGTAATGCTGTTGGACATGTTGATTGTTCAGGTACCTATGTGAGTTTCCATCAGAAATAGTGGAATAGTTAAGAGAAAAGGAATAGTTAAGAGAAAAGGAATAGTTTGAGAAGCAAAGCCAGGAAGTGCAATGCGTGTGATATCCCCACTCAGACTTCAGAGGGACTCATAGGCAGAAAGTCACAAGGAATCATAAGGGACACAGAAGTGGGTGGACAGCTCTATTCGAATAATTTTTCCCTTATACACGAAGATGGGTGTGGAAAAGAGTAAAAAAAATTTATGGCTGAAGTGGCTGAGGAGCATCCAATCCTGTGAACAAGGGGGAAACTGGGAAACTCAGGTGAAAGTGGGCTTTACAGAGAAGTTTGTGTAATGGGAAATTATTTCTAAAATTTCACACGTATGTCTTGGGAATGAGAGAGGACAAGAGCTAAAGACAAAAGCCAGGTCGGACGGGGCCTGGAGCAACCTAGAAGCGTAGAAGGTGAAGGTGTCCCTGCTCACAGCAAAGGGTTGGATTTAGATATTCTTTAAAGTCCCTCTGAATCCAAACCATTCTGTAATTCTATGCAGGGGTTGGAGTCAAGATGATGAAGTTCATGCAGTGGGAAAGAAAAGGTACTGAAGAGTCCTGAGGCAGTTGAAGCTGAGAACCCAGCTGAGTTTGGATGAAAGAAAAAAGGACAATTCCAGCACAACAGTACTGCTCCATTCTCCTGTGTGGAAGAAAGAAGATAAAATAATGACTGTGATAGAGGTAAGAGTGACTGGAAAGTTTGGTGAGTGCCATCTGCAGTGACAGGTACCTGGAGACAAAAGCAGCAGCATTTCAGGAAGATTTTGCCTATGTTAATGATGTTATTTTTAGCTCCTAATATTAATTTAAATTAGGAAAATTTTCAATAGCTCTAGAGCAACTGAGGATAAACCCAGAGCAACTGAGATTTACACTCCTCAATTTCTTTGCCTCTGCTTTACTGTCCTCTTTCCTGCTTTTCTCTTGCTTTTTGTTCCTCTCTTGTGCCTCACTTCCCTTCATCTACTTCTACATAGTCCAGTCAAAACATCAACCATCACAACAACCTCTGGGCCAGAAGGCAGTACATCAGCTTCCAAATCTATTCAATTTTTATTGAATTCTAGAAAACTGCAAGTTGTCAAGTTTGCCTTCATTATAGGGACCTTACCCCAGCATCCTCCTGAGTGCTGCAAACATCCTGCAAAGAGCTCCCCTAAACAAGACTTGTTCTGAAACACTGTTTTGCAGTGGGAGAGAGAATAGAGAGATGTACAAGAACCATAAACACATCTTTAAAAGGTTGTTTTACATGTGACCTGTGACAGTTCAGAGAGACTTGCTATGCCTGTGGTGTTGGGTCTAGGAAAATAAATTGATCTAGTTTGTGGATGAAGCAGTAGGTGGCAAGTACAAAAGCATAAAGGATCACTAAAGGAAGAGTGTCTCATAAATTGGGTAAATATAGGGTTGGGCGTGGGAGTTCATGACTTAAATAAGTGCTGAGACACCCTGGACAACTGAACAACCCACATCTGGAAACAGATGTGTTTGCTTAACAAAATACCAATGCTGTAAAATTCCTTGAAAATGTATTGATTTTTTGCAGAAAACATCAAGCATTAATATCCAAATGCTCTATTTTCCCTTGGATTTCATAATGACAGATGAACTTTCTGTGTGCTTTAGCAAGTGAAAATAGATAAAACACTTTACTGTGCAAACCACATTAATTTATCTCTTCACTCACATCTAGTTCTGAAGTAATGCCAATCCTGTAAAAATAGAGAAAAATATCAGGAGAGGTTTTTTTTAAGAGTACATTTATTCTGCCAGCAGTAAATATTGAGACTCAACAGAATATGAGGGGCTTTTTTCCTAGACTTGAAAAATTGTTTTCTGTAGCTTCATGGCTGCGGGGTCACAAGGCACCTTGTACTGCAGGACAGATGGAAAAACCCACAGTGCTCACTCATCTTAGCAGGATGAAGGACAACTGAAAGGCTGGGGAAACAAACCTAATTTTAAACTAAGTGTGGGTTCAAAATGCAACTGATATAAACAATACAGACATGTAGCCCCATACTACAGAATTCTCTTTATTCTGTTGAAAATTATGACTAATACTTATTTTGTTTATATGGTTAGTTGTGAAGGAAAAGCATGACTTCAGCCACTGTCATAGTTTAACTCCAGCCATCAAGCCCTCCACAGCCACTCACTCCTTTTCCCAGGAGAGCAGGGCCTTATCCCATGTAACAGGGACTTGGGAAAACAAATGGTATCACTTTAAACTTTCCCCCTTTCTCCTTGTTCCCCCCCCCACTTTGTATCCTTAGCACGATGTCACATGGTCTGGAACATCACTTGGGCCTGTTGAGGTCACCTGTCCCGGCCATGTCCCCTCCCAGGCCTCCCAGTCCCTCCCCAGCATGACCAGACAAGGGGCAGGAAAGGCCTTCACTCTGTCCAAGCTCAGCAGGAGCAGAAACATCTCTGTGCTATCAGATGTGTGCTCAGCACAAACCCAAACACAACCTCGGTCCAGCCTCTGGGAAGAAAAAGAACCTTACCCCAGCCAGAACTAGCACAGGTAGATAGCTCGAAAACAAGCAACTTCTGGATTTACTCTCCCTCCAATGGGAACATTGAGTGTAACGTGGTTGTCTTCAGCCATGAGATCTCCTCTTACCTCGGCAAACCAGGGAACACCAGTATGCACATTCTTTGTCATCTTTCAAGTGAATCCTACTTCTGTGATCACAAAGAGTTGTAAAGCTAACAGAAGTACAAGCCATGGATTTCCAGTGCCTGGATAACACAGAGGATAAGAGCTCATTTTCCCACACTGACTGGAACTACTGATGCAAAATAAAGTTTCGAATGTACATAGAGAGTATGGCACAACTCTAACACGTCAGTTCTCTGGACAGAGGAGTCTCTGCTGCCCAATAAAGTTCAAAACCAGCTCACATACTGCACAAGCTTAGTTAAAGAATGATTACAACGTGATCAGAATGAATTTGGAAGCCATGGAATTCCCAGGGTTCACCTCAGGAGCAAGGACCACTCCTCAAGGGCTTGCTGCTGGGAGGGGGCAATCCTTGTAGTTGGGACACCTTCAGGATATTAGGAATCAGGCAGTGGAACTCTGAATAAAGCAACAATTGCTATCATTGAAGAACATTGTTTTGCATATAACCCAACTACAAAAATATTTATATGTCATCACCTTATAGAAAACCTTACAGTTACCATGTCTCCATAGAATATTTAGGGGAGTATTTCAGATGACCCTATGTCTTCTACTTGCCCAGACAGACACCAATTAGAGAGAATTCCTGGGCTAAACTATATTTGTCTACTATTATGCTTCTAAACTACTCCTCTAAGTATTTTATAAATATGAAAAAATTAATCAGTTGGCATAATTTTGGAAAGCAATCAGAAAGGGCATGAGGCTGTGGTAAATTTTTCCTCGTGGTTTGGTTAGTAAAGAATACAAAACATAAAGCTCCAAATCTTATCTCTTGTGGTCACAAACCATTGCAATAAATATATGTTTTTCTTACACATTCCATCTGTTTCAGACAACTTCAATTCTTTCTGTATCTTCCCCAGACCCAAACCTTTACATTCTATAATATAGACATCCAATATATTTTTTTAAAAATTAACAAACAAAATGTTTGCTATTGTCTGTCAAAAGAAATGCAAGTTAAATATCTTTCTTCTTCTCCTTTAAATCAAATCACTAAAAGGTTAATATTCTTAGTAGCAGTTCTTGGTAAGAACTTAATAGTTCTTAATAGTCCTATTGCTTTATCTCTGTGTGAAAAAACGAATTGTTTAAACCCTTTCTTGTACTTGTTTATCAAGACAATTGGTTTCCATGTCTCTACATTTCCAAGAGTTTCCAAATCTTTCTTTTCTACTAAAAGAAAAAAAATAAAATACAAGTGCAGGAAAGAAAGTGAGAGAACAGGTGCACTGCAAAATTGGGTTCACCACAGAACAGGCTTTGTTCTCCATATTCTCTGAGAGGGAGGTGATTTGTGTTTGTCAGTCTCTGAGATCCATAGCTGTCAAGGAAAGGGGAGGACAGTCCCTTACCCTGCATATGGAAGCTGGTTTGTACAGACGGACAAAGCTTGGAGCCTGTTTTTCCAACCAGGGTCTGTCCAGAACTATCAGCACCTCAGATTTGTCCTAACCCAGCAGTTATGCTCAGCTGCATTTCAAACCCAGACTGGACAATTTCCATCCTCAAACACAGCCCAGATCCACAGCTGTGCATTCTCTGCCTTGTGTCACCCACGTGCAGTTACAGCCACAAACACTGTCCTGTGCCACATCAGGGGCAACGGTGACAGGGAGTTACAGCACTGCCTCCCCTCCCGGGAGAGGGCTCAAACAGCAGCAGACTTGGGGGAACTGTTCAGGCTCTATTTTACCACTCACAAAGATGCCTCAAAGAAAAAAAGATGCAGAGATGCAAGACCTGTACTTACTTAATATGTCAGGAAAAGTATGGGCAGACCGCCTCTGGGACAGATCCTAATGGCTGTGCGTGACAGACCAAGGTTATCAGTCAACTCCACACACTAAATAAATCCCATAGTTATCTTTAACAGGTTAAAACACATATACAAAGAAAGCTGCATTAGATAAAGAAGAGCTCTTTCATGTGCCAGCTCAGATAATTATTCTTTTCAAAACCTGAAATGCCATTTATGTCCTGGATGAAATAACTTTTAATGTACTGCATTTAGAACAATCAATTTCACTGTAGGACATTGAAGCTCACAATATAATCTGCATTTCTTTATTCAGTAAACTTTGATGAGTTTTCCACAACCCTCCCTCAAACACACACAAAAAACCCCCTGAGATGTGGAGCCCATGTGCAAAATGTTCATCAATTGAAAGAAAAACATTTGCAATAAATATTTATATTTCTGCTGTGGATTCAGTACAGATCATCTTAAATACCAACATATCCCATGTTCATAAATGTAACAGGAAAGCCACATTAAACGTGCAAACTGGAAAAGCAGTCCCTCAGCTGCAGCCAACCCTTCAGAACATGGGAAGGGCTTTTAGGAGACAGATGCAGTAGAGACTTTGACCTCTGTGCCTCTCCGCTGGAAAGAACAGATGCAATATGAAAAAAAAAATAAATTTAAACTTTGTAAATATTTGACCAAAAGAAAAATCCTTCAAGGGGAAATTGTTTTTCTCTCTGTGAAAAACGCAAACTGTTCAGAACACCGGTGATCATATAAGCCTGTCACTGGATAAGGTCTCATCTCAAGCAGTATGATGAATTCCTGTCTTGTTCATCTTTCAGCTACTTCTTGGTAAACAATCTGAGATTCCAGCTCCTGAAGACCCACACAGGAGGAGTCAGGGGTGGCTCTTAGATCCCTGCTAAGCCCTCACCCCTGTGGACTGTGCCCAGGGCATGTCCCCACCGAAGTTGTGGCACTCCCTGCTGTTTCGTCACACCCTTGGCTATCACAGGCCATCCCCTTGTCGCCAACGCAGCCCTGTTCCTTGAGGTAACAAATTTATTGTGGCAGTAAAGGAGCAAAGAAACCTTTCCAGCAAATTCTTTCATCTTTTATTAATAGAAGCAGAGCCATGTCTACTGTTATATTTAATTAAAACATCATTTTTCGAGAGCTTGCTTTGCAACTTTAAGACAGAACAATACAACCCCTTTTTAATAAAGCTGAAAGAGTGACAGCGCAGAGAAGCGCCTGGGAAAAGAGGGCCTGTTGCCAAAGGCGTGAGAATTAGGAAAAAGGGGGCATAAAAACACTGAGATTATGACATGAAAAGGGAATTTAATTTTACCGTATGACAAACAGAGCCTATATTTAGGCAAATCTGACTTGAGTTGGTCCCTCCCCCTTTGATAAGACGGAGTTGTATTTAATTTCAGCTTTTTAGAGCCAGTGTCTTCTCCCACTCTGTTATGCTGAGGCAAAGCTCAGTAATCTACAGCTGAGTAGACCACTGGCTTTCCTGGGGACTTTTAGGTCGGGTATCAGGAAAAGGTTCTTCCTCCAGAGGGTGCTGTGGCACTGAACAGGCTCCTCAAGGAATAGACACAGCCCCAAGGTTGCCAGCGCTCCAGAAGCATTTGGACAATGCCCTCAGGGGTGCACGGGATGGAATTGTTTGGGACAGGAATTGGACTAGATGATCACAGTGGGTTCCTTCTGGCCCAGGTTATTCTGTGATTCTGTGATATATCAAAAGTTCTCATGGTAGGGAACAGTGACGGGTACCTGAACCCCACATCCTCCTCCCCATCCTGCCAGCAACAGGACAGCTAATACTTACAGACCACCTATCAAGCCACAGAAATCATTCTGCTTTAACAAAAGGTAACTTTCAATAAAATATTTGTGGGGAATGCAAAAGTGAGCACAACTCTGATAGCCTAAAATACATCATTGCTGCATTGACAATCAACAGTCCAGCAGTAATCCTGTGCATTAGCCTGGGGAGGAGGGGTGCTGCCACTGGCTCTGCACTCCTATGTGGATATCCATGCCTAGGCGGGGAGAGCAGGAATCAACCACAGAGCTTCACCTTATCCAAGCATTTTGTTTCCTGTGCCGGAATACAGTTGCCAGTGTGATTAGCCTCGTCCAGCCCTGGATACATAGGAGCACTGGCTGGAGTGACTTGCAAAGGAGCCAAGAAAATCCTACTTTTGGAACTCTTTGCTCCCTCAGATCAGATCCCACTTGAAAAATAAGTGACCGGTTGCTCTGGGAGAATGAGTAGAGGTTCAGCACGCAATGGCGGCAAAAATTAAAGCTTGAAGAGAGGTCTTGGCAATATTTAAAGATAAAATCACTCTCCAAATCTAATGTAAGGTGGATTCCAGAGATAAGAAAAAATGTAGGCACTCATAACATCTTCATAGCAGAAAGCTCTGCCTTCTGTCAGTTGCCTGAATATTTTGGGACTGCTTGGTCGGGTAACCTCTGTTCATTGTAAAACACTCTTTGTAGAAACTGTAAAGGCAAACAAATAAGTCTGGAAAAACACAGCATAAGCTCCTCCAAGACACCATGTAAAACAGCACAGTGTCTCAATATTCAAAGTACCACCTTTTTTTTACATATATTAACACACAAGCAGACAACCATAACATTGCTGCGCAGACATGTTCTCACTATCAATTGGAGCAGGCAACTTGCATAGGTAGGCACTCTATAAAGCATAGAGATATAAAAATTTTCCACTTTTTATTTTTTTAACTGCTCTTTGAAAGTGATTGGTTTTTAGGGCCATAAGTATTGTGTGATTTCTTCTGCAAGGAATCTCATCAGCCCAGAGTCTGATGAGAAGGGCAGGAAAACCCATGAAACCCTGACAGGGACCTGGCACAGGACAGGACAGAGTGGCAATGCTGCAGTGGTCCCTGCTGTATCCTACCAGATGTCTGGGCAACCCAACAACGTGCTGCCTTCCACCAGCAATCTCTTAGGACAGAAATTCCAATTATTAATCACATTCAAGAAATTATGTTGTTGCTAAAATGCTCTACCTCTAATTTAATAAGAGTTCTACCTTAGAAGAATATAGACACTGCCTGATTTTGCATTCTTTCTGTACTTCTGACAGGATAATGAGAAGAAAGCTAAACTGGAAGGCCCCAGATTATTTATCTCTTTTTCAAGTTTAACACCAAAAACAAAGAAAAATTACAAAAAAAGGTAACAAACCCTACATTTTTCTACATTTCCTTTCCTTCTGTTTTGGTTTAATGGATCATTGCACTCAGCCTAAAATTCCACATGAAATCCATTCCAGCAGGAAATAAAAGAAAAACAAGTTTTGCTGTGCCCCTTCAATCTCCCTTCTCAAAGACTTCAGGACCCAGTGAGGTTGGTGGATTCCATCTCCAGGGCTCCTCAGATGCCCCCTTTTTTAGACCACAACTTGCTGCTGTGCTACAAAGGGCCCAGTGCCTCCTGGTCACCTCTGATATTCACTGACCTTCCACCAACTTGTCCACAGCCAATAACAACTGAGTGATTATAATTTTCTCCAGATTATCAGTTCTAAGTACTTTAAAATACTCCCAACGTTTTGTAATTTGGCAGTCTCTGCTATTTTTGCCTAATTACAACTTTCTCCATCCAACCATCTCTCTTCTCCATTATCCTCCTAAACAGCCTCTTGAGGCAACAACTGCTAAAGTTGGAAGAATTGAGGTAAATAGCTGGAGAAGATTGATTTAAACACAGGTGATATTTCATCACATCTTCCAGTGTGTTAATAATAGACATTCCTTAATTCCCCTCCTAACAACCATTTCTCATCGCAGAGAGGCTCAGTGATCCCTCACTCCCAGGCTCAGCTGAGCACTACAGAAATGCCATTTTTCTATCAGCCACTCAGCACAGTTGCAAAGGAAACTTTAAGAGTAATTTCACCATTTTGACTTGAATTTCTTTTTTATTAGCTATTTTACTTTCTTCAGTTCTAGCTTGTAGCACTGCTCTACTCCCAGATGGCACAATCCTTCCCCAAGGACAAGCCTGACACATTTGTGAAGGCAGGATTTTCTTAACATGAACAAAGAGGTGGCAGAGCAGGAGGATGCAACAATTAATTTAACTGGCTGGCAATAAAGAATGATGCCAAATACCTGATGTTAATGCAATTTAAGTCTCAGCTGTAGCTGAAAAGAAAGAGGGACAAAGAAAAAATCTTAAAAGGGCAAACCTTGAAAGCTTTACCTGTGCCTGAAGTAAGTGATAAAGTGGAACACCTATCTTAACATCAACAAAAATAAAGGATTTGGGGCCAAAACAGTTCAACCCTGAAGAAGTGAAAGGGCTGGGAAAGTTAGACAGAAAGGACCAGCACCAAAGAAAAGTACCTTTTGAATATATTTCAGAGCTAACAGTGATGGTTTTAGCTGCAGGAACATGAAGCCTAAGTGGGTAGGTACAAAATACAAAAATGTTTTTTTCATTTTCCCTCAGGAATGTAAATAATGCATTAAAAAATCACTTACTTACGTATTAATGATATCCTTTACATAAGAGACAGTATCTACCAGTAATTTTCCTCAACAATTGAGCCAGCTGTGTCCTCCCAGCATCAAGGCTGGTCACTGGACACTCACCCCAAACTCCTGAAGGCAGGACCCAGGAAGCAGGGCAGAATTTCCTGCCATGGCCTTTCCTCCTTCTTTACATAGAGAAAAGTTCTGTGAAAGGAAGGATTTGGGACAGGAGTTCCTCAGGTGTTCAGATATTTAGTGTTACAGACATGGGCCTAATAGGACTCTTGAAAGAGTTTGGGGAGGGTAGTGTTTTTCCAGCCTGGAGAGAAGAATAATCCAGGGAGATTTTAAAGTCACTTCCAGTGCTGAAAGGAGCTCCAAGAGAGCTGGAGAGACACTTGAGACAAGGGATGGAGGGACAGGACAGGAAATGGATTCCCACTGCCAGAGAGCAGGATAGATGGGATATTGGGAAGGAATTCTTCCCTGGGAGGGTGGGGAGGCCCTAGGTCAGCATGCCCAGAGAAGCTGTTGCTGCCCCTGGATTCCTGGAGGTGTCCAAGGCCAGGCTGGACAGGGGAGCTTGGAGCACCCTGGGATAATGGAAGATGTCATTGCTTTTTGATGGGTGGGCTTTCAGGTCCATGCAACCCAAACCGTTTTGGGACTGCTTGATTTAATTTACTTTAATAAATTAATGAGACTTCAGTGTATGTCCCACAAAACTGCATCTTCATCACAGTGCTGTGGTGCAGCTTTGGGATTCAGTGCTGTCTTGGGGTAATTTTATGGTGATACTCCATTCCCTAATCGTCTGCTATATGTCCAGAAATGGCTGTTGCAACTTTGAGGTGGATCCAGAGTAGGGGCGGGAGCCTTGGGGTCTCTTGCACCAGCCTCGTTCAAAGACTCAGTCCTCGGGCGTGGGGATTGGATGTTACTTTGTTGCTTTCTCTAGATTAGTTTTGCTACCTTGTGGTGGTCAACAGCTGGCCTGAAGGCCTCACAATTACACTTAATTTCTGTTTTATAACCGAAAGGGGACTGGTTATGCAAGTACCTTGATTATGTAACTTGACCAGTGTGGGCAGTTGGAAAGCTGGCCTAGACCATTGGGGATGAGCGCAGCTCTTGGCTGGTTGACTGGGTAGCAATTGGTTCAGCTAATGGGGATTGACTGTGCAGTCCTTCTGATCTTTATAAGGAGAACCATACTTAATGAAAGTTGGCTGTTGTGCAAGAACCCAGTGTGTCTTGTTGCTTGTTTGTCTCCCAAACTGTGACAATCGGTGGCCACTGGGCATGATATTACAGCTGCTGCGGGGGGAGCAGGGGCCCAGAAGGGGCAGCTGGGAAGAGCTGCCTGCAGCCTTCGAGCTACAAACAGCAGTGGTATAGCCATGGGGCAGCTGGGAAGAGCTGCCTGCAGCCTTCAAGCTGTGAAAAGTAGCAAGGAGAACTGCATTTGGTCTGGACCTCCCATTTTTTATTTTTTCTTTTTTTGTAAGTGGGAGACACCACCAGCACGGGTGCATGGGTTTCAGCACCAGGAGACCCTGTCCTCCAGGTATGGACTTTCTTTTTAACAAAAAAGGGATAAAACTCGATGAAAAGGCTTTAACAACCTTAACTACATGGTGCAAGAACCACGGACTAGACATTTCTGAGGGTACTGCCCTGGACTTGAAAACATGGAAGTAGGCTGGCAAGTTTATCATCAAAGCAGCCTCCATAGGCGAAGAAACAGCCATTAATGCGATAAAGCCATGTAGGCTTATAGTGGACTTGCTAAAGCAGCAGTTAAAAGCCAAGAGTAATGTTAGGACAGCGGTGGGGACAATGTGGGTGCCACCCACTGAGACCGGCAGCGGGGAGAGGGCACTGGGAGGAGCAGCAGGAGGCAAACACTGCACTGGGTATGAGAGAGAAAAGGACAGGTGAAACAGCCACATAAAATCATGATGCCAGTCAATGCTGGGACGTATGAGAGAGAAAAGGACAGGTGAAACAGCCACACAAAATCATGATGCCAGTCAATGCTGGGAAGTTTTGCTGGAGGAGTGTCTCACAGCCACGTGGGATTACGCTGCTGGCTCCTGCTGGGACGTCCCTTCTGGGGGGTGTCCTGCAGCCAAGTGGAGGAACATCTCCCCTGTAGGACGTCTCGCAACTGAATGGGGCTGTACCACCTGCCTGTGTTGGGAATGTACCATTGGCAGAAAGAGCCACTATCGAACCAAACAGTGGAGATGTCCTGCACGGCCATGCTAAGTTAAACAAGTGTCCACCAGCCCCTCCGTGCCTGATTGCCCTGGCAGAAACCCCTGAAGCAGTGCCTGGCCACTCCAAGGAGGCACCTTGCCCTTGCATGGTGGCACCTTGCTCCTGCGAGGTGGTGTCTGGTCGCGGAGTGGGGTTTGCTGCCACTCCATGCTCTGCTGCCTCTTCATGCCCTACCTCCAACTGCTGCAGAGCACCACTTAGCACTGGCCACTGCTGAATGGTGTCCATCTGCTGCCAAGCCCCTGGCCATTGCCAAGCTGCTTCTGTTACCTTGCCTAGCAGTGCTGACCTCACAGTTTCTATGGAATGGAGCATCCTGCAACTACATCGAACACACCTGCACAGTCATCACAACAGCACTCGCCCAAGGCAGACATTTCATCAGAAGCGCCCAGTTCCCTATTAAGCATCATACCCGGAAACAGCAGTGGACTTGAAAGTCCTAATGTCGCCACTGTCTTTGCAGCGGACATGCCGCTATCACCAGAGATGCAGCTCTCTCTGGAAAATATACCTGCAAGGGACACAACAGATACCACAAGAGAAAGCTGCAGCCATGGATTTTTGAAGGCCACTGTTTTGAGGGGAGCAAAATATCCCACACTACCCCTAAAATGGCTTACCACTCAGCCTATGTGGGTGCCACATGACAAAAAAAATAGAAAATTTTTTCAACTCTGAGTTGTGTCCCACCAAACTGGTATTCCCCACCAAGCAACTGGACAGGCCATCGTAGAAAGATCACATGGCCCTTTAAAACACATTTCAGAAAAACAAAAAGGGGGAATGTGTGGAGAAACCCCACATAGCAGAGTGGCAAAGGCTGTTTACACTTTGAATCACTTAACAGTACTGGAAAATTCCCGAAGTCCAGTAATCTTCATTTCATGTCACTGCAGTTGTCTGGTGATGCTTTGTCACCCAAACCTAAAGTAATGGTAAAAGACATTATGACAAATAAATGGGAAGGTCCTTGGGACCTCAATACATGGGAGTGTGGGTATGCATGTGTTTCAAAGGACACAGGGACATGATGAATACTGGCTCGATGTGTCCACCTGGCTCGATGTCCTGCTCAGAATCAGAGACAATATCTTCCCAACGAACCTCCAGCAGACAGTGTAGAATAGTGATTTTAACAAGTTATACAACTACCGCTAAGGAGATCCAGGACTTCCACGATGATAATTTATTTAAAGATTTTGATCTATTTAAAGACAGAAAGATTTTTATACGAGGATTTAGGGATTTATAGACCCAAACTGAGACCAGTTGTTTTCCTTGTTAAACATTTTCCACTGTTCTAAAGTTAAAATGTTTCTTGTTCAGAGTATTAAGTTGTAAAATTGTAACTTTTAAGTTAATAAGGCTGCAGCATGCCACTTTGAGCGTTTATATCCCTAGTAGTCCCATTTTACACCTCCAGTACATGATTGTTACAGCACCAGGAATACAATTATATACATCACTAGCTGAAAGGGGATGGGCCTGTCCAGTTAGGTGGAAAGGTCAAGGTTTTCTATTGCTGTCATAAAGGATAATTCATACATAGTGCCGTGTTTGTCACCCTGTCTCTAAAGGCCCTGCAGACAGGATGACAGATACTGCTTTTGTATTTGAAAACAAAAAGGGGGAACTGTGGTGGCCAACATCTGACCTGAAGGCCAGAATCCAGTGCAAGAATCCAGCGTGTCTTGTTGCTTGTCTGTCTCCCAAACTGCTACACTACTTTAAGCAAGAAGTTTTCATTTTTCCTTCCCTTGGCTTGGAGGCTGTACTGGGAATCCTTTTGGCAGCATTTTGGGTTTTTTCTTGAACTGTTTTGGTATAGGTTTCAATTGGAGGCCTGAATCGCTGAGACTGTGGACTGGGAGCCTGCAGGGAGCTGCTTCAAGCCCAAGACCTTGGGGGAAAAAGCTGAACCAACAAGAAACAGGGCATCAAAATCCACCAGCTTCATCTGCTGTGAGGAGGAGACTAACGCCACAAGTTCAGCAGGTTCCCATCTATTTTGCCCAAGCTGCTGCATGAACTTTTCCCTTCCCTGAAACAAAGCCAGCCACCGTTCTTGCCTTCCCAGCCAAGCGGCCAAGTGGGGGTTAAAGTTCCAAACTTTCAATATCTAGCATTTATTCAATTTTTTTTTTTTTTTTTTTTTGTCTGTGCCTTTCAGGCACCATGCTTTGTTAATAAACAGGAGGTTTTTCACTTTCATCCACTGGTATTAATTTCTGTCTTAGAGTGACTGTATAATGCCTGTATCCCCAAATCGTCTGTTCTGTTGGTGTTGAATATCAAATTCTGCAACTTTAAGACTAGTTTCAGGAGTGAAAGGGTGGGGGGGGAAGAAGAAGTGGAGAGTTTGTTATCAGAAACTGCACGGGCTCCCCCACATTCCTGCTCTCGGACTGTGTTGTCTGCGGTGGACAGCGAGAGAGCTCTCCTTTGCTCTTAGGTTTTTTTGCTAGCTGAGGCAGAGAAGCCCCCTGGATTGTTTTTTTCCCCTTTTTCTGTTTTCCTGGAACTGTTTAAACCTGCTTTAAACTGAAAACCCAGAAAAGCACCGGGAGCTCACACCTGTGGCCCACTAGGCCTGGCCTGGGCAGCGCCATTTCCCAGCACCAGAAGGACTGAAAGCAGACTGAGTGAGCCGGGCAGCCCAGGGAAAGAACTCTTCTAAATCTGCCATCTCCTCAGAACGGCAAAAAGTTTTGCTGTTTGATATTGTTCATTGTTGCGCTGGGAGGTATGTTTCCTGTTGAATAAACAGGGTTTTTTTTCCACTTCTCTCCAATTTTTTTTCCCTTTTTCCAGAGGGACCTCATTCAGAGGTTTCCTCCCAAATTTGCCCTAAACCAGGACAATTTCTCATTGGCAAAAAGGATTACTGAAGCCCTTCTCTTTAGAGAAAACACTCATCCCAGAGGGTTTTTCTCCTAAAATCTGTCTCTAAATCAAGACAAATGCTTTCCCAGCAAAGCTCAGTAAAACATGGAACTTTTATCCCATTTAGGGTTTTTTACCTTGCTGTGATAAGCAGCTGTTTGCACCTTTATTACCTTCATACCTTTGGTATGAAAAATACTCAATTCTGACATTTTCCCTTCAAAGCATGGCTCCATTTCTCTATCCCCCTTCCCTTAGGTCCACTGAGGCAGAACTGCAGCTCCTGTCCTGCCTTGAGTGCTGCCTGTGGGAGCGGCTCCACACAAGTGGATGGCTCAGTTCTCCCCTCTGGCCTTGGCATCACTTCCCGGGATGCACTGTGGAGCTCAGCTGCAGGGAGGAATCACAGTGCATGAAGAGAGAGGGGTTTTACAGAGAGCTCAGCTTAGGCCAGCACACAGCGGCACCAACTGAAGCATTGGTAACAAAGCACTAATAGTCAAAAGCTGCTAAATTGATATGACAGGAAATGTTTGTGACTTCACAGACTCAGAAGTGAAAGACTGGAATTACGTTTTAGAAGACCCAAGCTAAAACACTCTTACATTTATCTGATAAAAGAGTCCATCATAGAAAAATCCATTTTCCTGACAGAAGCTGCAGTTTTGCAGGGTCATGAGAAAATTCTTCAACCAGCAGCCTCACAAAATCATTGAAAACTGATCTGCATTATTGAATGGTACATTACTCAGCCATCATACCCTTCCAAGCACTTCAAGGACAAAAGAAACCCAAACACTGCAATCAAGGTTCTAAAACTCAATCCAGTGGGCAAGGTTTATATACTTTGTCTAAAGCATAACTGTAGACAAGCTTCAGTATTCCTCTCCCCAGTTTCCCTTCTACAAACGGAAATAACCTGACTAAGGCTAGACAGGTTAAATGGAACCTATGCTAAATCCTTCTCTTGAATCCTACATTAATCACCAACTTTCTCCTTGATTTTTGTGGAGTGGTAACATTAAACAGGTACAAAATGTGCTGGACTTTCTGACAGGGTTAGAGAAGGGACCCAGGGGCAGCACCCAAGTACCCTGGTCATTCTCCACAGCCCATTTGAAAACTTGTGGCTGTCAATTTGGCTGAGATGGACCGGGATTTAGCCCAAATTCCCTATAAAGAAGGCAAAAATTTAAGACCTTGGGAGGCAGGCTGTTAAAAAGCAAGGCCTTAGACATTAGGTCTGGCCCCTGCCCTGCAGATGCAGAGGCTTTAGCCTAAAACCATGGAATTTGTAAGGACATGTCAGGCATGCCTAGGCATGTCCCTAATTCTCATTTGTCTTTGGACCTTTGCCCTCGGGTATCCCTGTGTATATCCCTCCCCCTGGTCTTTGGATGCAGCCTCTCAGATCACATGTTCACAAATGGATTAAAAGGATATCACAGGCACACCATCGTACCTGTCCGGTTTATTATTATAAGCCACGCTCTGACCCAGTCAAGCCAAGTGAGGTTGTTGCTAAGGGAAATCCCCTCCACATGCAATACGATATGTGGAGCATGAACAGAGACTTCTCATTTTGAGAGGATCCTGCAGGGTTTTTAGGTTTGGCTGGGTCATAGTGTTATAAATGAGAGACAAAAGTCTCGATATTCAGCAAAATTTAGATTGTTTTATTTGATATAGAAAGAGCGAGCAGCGTGCTGGGGAACGTGAGGGGTCACCGCCCATTCCACGCCCCACTAAACCTTGGTTTGCAGCCTCTTCTTATACTGTGGGTTCTCGTTGTTCACAAATTCACAAAGCCTTTGGGTGATAATTAGTCACAGATAGTCATCTGGTCCTTGTAGATGAACACCAGGGAAGTTCTTGAGGTCTGGTCTTTGTAGATAACCACCAGAGAAGTTCTGGGAGTCTGGTTTTTGGGATAGGCAGTATTGATTAGACAAAGGCAGGAAGGGCTTTTTGGGAAGTCCGATTTTGCAAGCTGGCAGTTGATACAACTTATTTGAAAAACATAACATAACATATTATAATGTAACATAATACAACATAATATAACATAATATAACATAACAAGGTGATTTTAAACAGAATTATTTAATCATATCATTTCTTTTATCTAGTGTCCATGCTTCACTTCAGAGCTTAGTATTTTGGTTTATGCAAACCCCAATGCTTTTGTGATTAACACGAATCTTTTATCAATTGTCACAATAGCAAACTGAAGAGGAACTCTTCTGTGGAAAATTTATCAGGCCCAATGTAGATTCCAGGGACCCTAGGAGGATGACCAGTCTCCTGGAACCCCCTGCATGGGCACAGGTGAGCAGAGAAAAAAGGGAAAGAACCCATCACTCCCCCCTAACCAAGAAGCTATATCCCATTTCCTCCCCCTAGTTCTTTCTGGGGTTCAAGATGAGTCAGAGACTTTCCATTCTAGAACAGGATGTATATGGATGATTTAAATTCCTCCTAGCAGACCATGCGAAAGAGATTAAAAAACAGGAACTAAAAATCTTACAGAGATGGGTATTTTGAAATTTTCTGTCAGCTGCTGCTGTAGCCCCACGCAGCACCGCCTCATGGGACCTCGCTCGATCTGGCTCAGACTATGATATCTTTTCCCTGGAATTTTGGGACTTGGGGGTGAGGCTGTATGATTTAACAACCAAGAGAGAGCCAATGGCTCCCTGCCTTCTGCCTGCTTTCCACGCATCTCATGCCATCCCGCCTAAGGGGTCCCGAGCCACACCCGGCCGAGAGAGAACCCTTCACTGCCACTTGAGTCTCATTTGACCCTTCAAACCCTGGGACAGGAGCACGAGAGCAAAACCGTTGCATATGCTGGAATCTGACCCATTGGTCTCTCCTGCTCTTTCATTTTCCCTTCCTTCTCACCCTTCCGACAGCCCTGGAGTGAAACATGATGTAAAGAAAGACACCACGAGCAGAGGAAGCTCTAATAGTTACTCTGCTACTTCATATTACATTCAGCCTTCAATGGGGAAACAAGATGGCATTGGCCATGTTGTCTTGGACCCCCAGATCCCCTTGCCCCACTCCCTCTCCCCCTTCCTCTCTTTTCCCCAGCACGTCCAATCACTCACCCCTCTCCTTCCTATTCACTTTCTAATGAGGCAGCTTCTGCCTCAAAACCAAGACCAGTAGAACCAGTTTTACTGCCTCAGATTTCCTCACCCTCCTTTCCTCCCCTGGGGGCAGGGAGCACAGAGCTCATTAACACCCCCTTCCCTCCCCCTGAGTGGGGGGTGCAGCTCAGGGCTTGTTCACATCCCCTTCCCCTTGGGGCAGGCTACATAGGGCTTGTTACTGCCCCTGCCCCTCTCCCTGGGGGCAGCTGTGTGGGACCCGCTCCGACCCTTCTCACTGCTTCTGCTCTGCTCCTGTTGGGGGTTGGTTTTTTCCCCTTTTCCCTCTGTGGAATTTTCCCCATTGTCATGCTAAGAAACCTATTGACTAGGCCCTAATAGAAGGGGGAATGGGAGGGAGTTTACACTCTCCATTTCAAAGAGAGGCTCCTGCCTTTTTTAGCAAATACCTGTCTTTCAAACCAAGATAGATTTTGGCAGCCAGCACATGGGACCTGAGGGCATTGAGAGGAAAGGGTGAAAAAGGAATACCAGCTCTTGAGTTACCTAAGTTTTTGTGTTAGGTGACATCATGTTGTCCAGCTTACCCTGGTTCGGGCTCCACATGGTCACAACTACATCTCTCCCATTTGTGGGCCCTTAGTTGAGCATGGGTCCTATAACTAAGGCTACTGTGGCTGTTATCCAGTTCATTTTGTGGGTTGATAAGGTGAGGAATCCATGGACTTTTAACTTCCTCTGGAAGGTGGCCACATGGATTCAGGGCTATCACACTCTAACTGTGTGTTTTTGGGATTACTTTAACAATGGTACCTACTGTGAGGGAATGACACCAGGGAAGACTTTTCTCCCAACCCTTTACCCAGTTTTTTGGGTCTACCCCACCAGTTTCTGAAGGGATAAAATGTCCTCTAAATGCTAATGATATCATACAGTGGCTGGTGTTGCTGATATGCCTGTTCTATTTAGCAGTCAGAGATAAGGGGACATTGACTTGGATAACAACCCCAGGAAATTGGGATGCTGCTGCAGAGCCTGACCCTGTTCCAGAGTCTAGGGGTATTACCCCAGAGCCTGACCCTGCCCCACAGCCTTCAGAAAGGAACCACCCAGAGTGGGTGGGGGTTCTAGTGAAGGAGATGTGTGAGATGGACCAGATGCTGAAGGAGTACCTTTCCCCAGCTGGTGAGAAACTCCCCCTGCCTTCAAGAGGGAGAGTCTGATGGTGCAGCAGTGGAACCCACAGACATTACATCTGTCCAGATTCCAGCTGTCCTGCAAGGGCAATCACAGCCAGCAAGAGTCACCTTTATGGAAACTAAGAAATCTAAGACGAAAAAAAGCACCTAGATAATAAGAAAGGAGGGTCCTCACAACCAGCAGGGGAGCCAGAGGTTGAGATCATCACCGAGTCCCTGTCATATGAAAGTTTCTCTAGTCTGTGAAAAGACATTGTATGATGGGGCAGCGAGGCTTTTACAACCTGGTTACTTTGGGTCTGGGACCTTATGGGTACAGGCGTCCAACTGGATGGTACTGAGGCAAGGAATTTGGGACCCTTGACCCAGGACTCAGGTGTGGACCAGGTATTTGTAAGGGAGCCAGGGCCCCTTTCCCTCTGGGAGTGGCTTTTAATGAGTGTGAGAGAGAGGTTTGTCCACAGAGAGAGAATGCAGGAGCACCACCATAGAATGCCTTGGAAGACCCTTGAGGAAGGGATCCAACAGCTGAGAGAAGTGGCAGTGCTGGAGGTGCTCTTTGGGAGGGATGGACAGCATGACAATGACCCTGACAAGGTCAGGTGCACAGGGCAGATGTTGTGGAATCTGGCAAACCTGGGGCCATCTCAATACACCACCTTTATTGCAACAATTAATGCTGATACCAACCAAGTGACAGTGGGTTCTGTTACCAAAAAGCTTAGAAATTTTGAGAGTATGATCAATGGCCCGATGCAGGCTCATCTCTCTGCTGTAATTAAGAGCCTCCAAGAGGAGGTGAGGGAAGAGGTGAGGAGGAACAGTTGCCATGCAGCAGCAGTGCAAGTCAGAGGCCCCAAAGTCAGAGCCCAGTGTTCCCCACAAGAGAGAGAGGGTACACCCCACAAGCTGACCTGTAGTTCTTTCTGTGTAACCATGGGTAAGACAGGAAAAAGCAGAATGGGAAACCCACTTCTGTCCTGGCAGCACAGGTGCATCAAGTCAGGGAGGGAAACACTAACCAAGAGAGCTCCGCTAAAGAGAAAGTAGCCTCAGCCTCCCATGACCAAAGTTCTGAGTATCACAGAAGGGAGGATAATCTGTCAGATCCCCTTGAAGGAACCTCCAGTATGTATGCCCAGGAAGGAAATAATTACCAGGGCTAGAAGGACCCTGCCTCTAGCAGGGAGAGGCATGGGAAAACCGGGTCTTTTGGGTGGTGTGGATCCGATGGCCTGGCACATCAGAGCCACAGGAATATGAGGCATTAGTTGATACTGGTTCACAGTGTATCCTAATACCATCAGGACATGTGGGGGAAAAATCTGTTTCCATTGCTGGGGTTACGGGGGGATCTCAGGAATTGTCTTTGCTGGAGGATGAGGTGAGCCTGACTGGGAAAGAGTGGCACAAACATCCACTTGTGACTGGCCTAGAGGATCCGTCTATTCTAGGCATAGACTTCCTCAGGAACGGCTATTACAAAGACCCAAAGGGACTCAGGTGGGCTTTTGGAATAGCTGCTGTAGAGGCAGAGGGCATTAAGCAGTTGAACATCTTGCTTGGACTATCAGAAAACCCATCTGCAATAGGACTCCTGAGGATGGAAGAGCAACAGGTGCCAATTTCCACCTCAACACTGCACCGCCAGAAGTACCAGACAAATCGAGATGTCTGATCCCCATCCACAAGATGATCCGTGAGCTGGAGAGCCAAAGGGTGGTCAGCAAAACCCACTCACCCTTCAACAGCCCCATTTGGCCTGTGCACAAATCTGAAGGAGAATGGAGATTGACTGTTGTCCTGGGGTACAATGCAACAATGTGTATTCTATCACCATCTGTTAAAATGTGGGAGGGGTGGTGATCCTTATCTCTGTGGGAGATAGCCTCTGCTGATGTGCCATCTGGTAAAATCAGGGGGATGATCATCGTTATCTTTTCACAACCCATCCTTCCTCCAGAAGATATATTCCGTTAATGGGCCATTAAGTCCTATTGTGTGACTGATAAGATTACATCATCCCATTGGGAGATGCCTCAGCCAGGGGCAGGAGCCAAGCCTTTCCTACCTAGATAAAAAAATGGGGTTTGGGACATGAGGAGAGACCTTTCCACTGGATCCCAGAGGAAAGTCGGATCATTTCCACATCATCGCTGGATCTTCGGAGGAAAACTGCACCTTCTACAGGAGCACTGCTTCAAGGGAACCACATCCGTCATCCAGGAGGACTGCAGCCACCATTTATACGGACTGCTACCAGCACCCTGACTGACAGGGTGTCAGGTTGTATTTCTGACTGTGTCTGTGGTTGTTTCTTTTATATTATTGCATGTATTTTATTTTTTCTCTTTTCTCCTATTAAATTGTATTACTGACTTGCAGTCTCACACTGGTTCTACTTTCAAACCAACACAACTGTGGACTATTGTGCATTGAATGAAGTGACTCCACTGCTGAGCGCTGCTGTGCCAGACATGCTGGAAGTGCAGTATGAGCTGGAGTCCAAAGCAGCAAACTGGTATGCTACCACTGACGTTGCCATTGCATTTTTTCTCCATTCCTCTGGCAGCAGAGTGCAGGCCTCAATTTGCTTTCACATGGAGGGGCGTGCAGTACACGTGGAACCGACTGCCCCAGGGGTGGAAACACAGCCCCACCATCTGTCATGGATTGATCCAGGCTACACTGGAGAAGGGTGGAGCTCCAGAACATCTGCAGTACATTGATGACATCATTGTGTGGGGGGATACGGCAATGGAGGTATTTCAGAAAGCAGAGAAGATCATCCAGATTCTGCTGGGAGCTGGTTTCACCATCAAGAAGAGCAAAAGTCAAAGGACCTGCCCAAGTGATCCAGTTCCTGGGAGTAAAGTGGCAAGATGGATGGCGCCAGATCCCCAGTGAGGTCATCAATAAGATCACTGTGATGTCTCCACCAACCAGCAAGAAGGAAACACAAGCTTTCCTAGGTGCCATAGGCTTTTGGAGAATGCACAGTCCTGAGTACAGCCAGACTGTGAGCCCTCTTTACCTGGTCACCTGCAAGAAGAACAATTTCCACTGGAGCCCTGAACAGCAGCAAAGTCTTGACCCAGATCAAGCAGGAGATCGCTCATGCAGTAGCCCTTGGCCCAGTCAGAACGGGACCAGAAGTGAGGAATGTGCTTTACTCTGCAGCTGGAAACAAGGGTTTGTCCTGAAGCCTTTGGCAGAAGGTGTCTGGTGAGATTCAAGGCTGACCTCTGGGATTCTGGAGCTGAAGTTATAGAGGGTCTGAAGCCAACTACACTCCCACAGAGGAGGAGATCTTGACTGCCTATGAAGGTGTTCAAGCCACCTCAGAGATGATTGGCATGGAAACACAACTCCTCCTGGCACTCCAACTACTGGTGCTGGGGTGGATGTTTAAAGAAAAGGTTCCCTCTACCCACCACACCACCAATACCACATGGAGCAAATGGATTGCCGTCATCACGCAGAGTGCCCATATTGGAAACCCGAATCACCCTGGGATTTTGGAAAAAATTAGAAACTGGCCAGAAGGTGAAAATTTTAGTCTCACTGACAAAGAACAGGAACAAGTGACCTGGGCTGAAGAAGCCCCACATACAACCAACTGCCAACTGACGAAACACGCTACACTCTTTTCACCAATGGTTCCTGTCACATCGTAGGGACGAACTGGAAATGGAAAGCAGCCATATAAAGTTGCACATGACAGGTTGCACAAGCTACCGAAGGAGAAGGTGGATCGAGTCAACTTGCTGAACTCAAAGCTGTTCAGCTGTCCCTGGACATTGATGAGAGAAAGAAGTGGCCAAAGCTCTGCCTTTACACTGATTCATGGATGGTAGCCAATGCTCTGTGGGGTTGGCTGGAAAGATGGAAAAAGGCTGGCTGGTAACGTAGGGGAAAACCAATCTGGGCTGCTGATGAGTGGACAGACATTGCCACTCGAGTAGAGAAGCTACCTGTGAAAGTCTGTCATGTAGATGCCCATGTCCCCAAGAGTCAGGCTAATGAGGAACACTGACACAACAAGCAGGTAGATCAGGCTGCAAAGATAAGAGTGTCACAGATAGACTTAGATTGGCAACACAAGGAGAGTTGTTCCTGGCTCTATGGGCCCATGATGCCTCTGGTCATCAGGGCAGAGATGCCACATATAAGTGGGCATGAGACCAAGGGGTGGATTTAACCATAGGCAATTTTTCTCAGATTATCCATGACTGTGAGACGTGCACTGCCATCAAGCAAGCCAAGCGGGTGAAACCCCTCTGGTATGGGGGGCGATGGGCCAAATATAAGTATGGAGAGGCCTGGCAGATTGACTACATCACACTGCCTCAAACCCGCCAGGGCAAGCGCTATGTACTGACCATGGTGGAAGCCACCACAGGATGGTTGGAGACCTACCCTGTGCCTCATGCCACTGCTCAGAACACCATCCTGGGCCTGGAAAATAAGTTCTTTGGAGGCATGGTACCCCTGAGAGAACTGAGTCAGACAATGGGACTCATTTCAAGAACAGCCTTATAAACACCTGGGCTAGAGTGGGTGTACCATATCCCCTACCATGCACCAGCTGCAGGGAAAGTTGAATAGTGCAATGGCCTGCTTAAAACCACCTTGAAGGCACTGGGTGGGGAGACTTTCAAGAACCCAGAGATTAATCTACCAAAGGCCATATGGTAAGTGAAAACCCAAAGTTCCACTAACCGAGCAGGCCCTGCCCAATCTGAGCCCTTGGGAACACCAGATGGAAATAAGGTTCCAGTGGTACACGTGAGAGGTATGCTAGGAAAAACTGTTTGGGTGAATCCTGCCTCCAGCAAAGACAATCCCATCCATGGAGTTGTATTCACTCAGGGACAAGGTTGCACCTGGTGGGTGATGCAAAAGGATGGAGAGACCCGATGCATACCCCAAGGAGACCTTGTTTTAGGGTGAACTACCTATGATACTGTGCCTGTATCTGTAACTGCATGTATGTATACAATTGAATGGTTTTAATTTGATGTAGCATGTTGGTATGGGAAACATTCAGTGTGGATAATGTTGGGGGTTGGTTTTTTCCCTTTTCCCTCTGTGGAATTTTCCCCATTATGCTAAGAAACCTGTTGATTAGGCCCTAGTGGCAGGAGGAAGGGGGACTGGGGACCGCGAGATCCAAAAAAAGGCGGGGGGGGGGCACTAGCTCACCCCACTTTGCCCGCAGAATCAGGGGAGGACTACTGCTGCTGCTGCTGCGCCCCCTCATCCCCGCCATCCCAGCACCGGGAGCCACCCTACTGCTGTCAGACCCTGCACTGCTGCCTTCCCACTTCAGGCTGCCACCTCCAGGCACCCTGCTGAGCGCCACGACCAACGCTGTAAGCAGAGGGGTCTCTCCTCCATCCCTCTCCCTCCTGGGACGCCACTGCCATCACCCCAGTCCTCCTTCATCTGTGCAGGACCTACCCTGCCCTACCACTGGTAACTGCAGTGCAGGGAAAAGGTGTCTGCGGCCAAAAAAGGACTAGAACTGAGTTACTGTTCTCTTTGTTGTTAATATCATAGCTGTTGTTTTTGTTTCTCTTGTTAGATATGTTAGTAAAGAACTGTTATTCCTATCCCCATATCTTTGCCTGAGACCCCCTTAATTTTAAAATTATAATAATTTGGAGGAAGGGGGGTTTGCACTCTCTATTTCAAAGAGAGGCTCCTGCCTTTTTTAGCAAATACATGTCTTTCAAACCAAGACAGCCCCTGAGTGCCTCGCTTCCCCCATCCAGGGTGGGCACCGCGGAGCCCACACTGCCCCTGCGCCAGCCCAGACCCTGTGCTGGCTCCGGCACCAGCCCAACACCGGTGGCCACGGGAGTGCGGGACCTCCCCCCGGCTCCCGAAGTGATAGCCACATGCCACACATCTACCAAAGGCGCAGTGTCTCTGTTCCCCCTGCCTTCTCTGAACAAAGTTTAAACTCCTTTAATTCCAGAAGTTCCATCGACTCGTTCATTGGAAGATACCAAAACAAGTGAGGTACAGGAAGGGTGAGGGGAAATGCCTTCAACAAAAACTGTTTCTCCAGAAAGATAGATACAAGAAGGGAGAAACTGATGTTAAAGGAAAACCCCTAGCCTATCAAGAGGGAACAAAACTGTGTAATGCTATCAAGAATTTTTGGAGGGACTTTATTTTGTTAAGCAATCTAATGCAAGCTAAAATTATTGCATATATGTTAACCCTCCATAATCTGAAACACATAGCATCTGTGCTGTTTGTCCTCAGCTGGGTTGACCCCGTGGAAAGGAGGGTGGAAAGAACTATTAAATCAGCTGTTGCCTAACCAAGCACAGGCAAAATTAACATCAGAACCCTTAGCTGAGAGAAAGATACATACCACACCAGACAACCCGGCTGGTAACACACCTGCACAGAATTTCATGGAGATGAAACAGGGGCCTAGTGAACCATACATAAAATCCAATCTAATTACTGAGACAATAAGCCACTACCAGCCTCAGATTGCCTGCACACTGGAACTCAATAACAAAAAGATTGTTCTGTTAGGACTTATTGATACTGGTGCTGATGTAACAGCTATCTCAGAATCCAAGTGGCCTGCCAAACGGACTCTCAAACCTGCTCCAAAAAACAGCTCCAGCCTGCAGAGCATGAAGTTAATTAAACTCCTGGGACCAGAAAACCATATCGCTAACACCAGACCTTTCGTGGTAAGAGCCCCCATAGTCTAGTAGGGAAGAGACATTTTGTCCCAGTGGCAACATGCCTAGAGACAAATTTTTAATTGAGCCATTGAACAAAAGGACACTCTTAAATTGACTTAGAAAACCGATAAATCTGTATGGAAAAGGCCACTGCTGCAGCTATCCAAACAGCCAGCTTTACCATCACCAGGAAGAAGATACAGAAAATCCTCCATAAAATACAGAGACTGCTATGATTTCTTTTGTTATTAGAGCTTTTTCTATGTTTATATGTCCTTTTAATTTAGTTAACTGGTTTTGTTATGTTACAGGCATAGTCAAGAAAGCTGAAAATGCATTTCTAAAGACAGTTATTAATGATCAGTTATACTCTTTGCTTAAATTTTTAATTTTTCCTTATTTGCCAGGACAAGCTAACACCCTTGTGGCACAAAGAATAATATAAGAATTGTAAGATTTAAAACACTTCTTACCATTCAAAAACTCCATATCGTGCACATATGATGTGAATTGTTTATTCACATAATGATCCAACAATCTTATAGAATGTTAGTTCAATTGATACTGTCATGCAAATCAAGTTATTTAGTTTATGCAGCTTTTTCTTTTCACTCTCAATTAGAGCTGTGTATTCATTTAGTCTTCTTACTCCTTATTCTACGTGTCTTTCTCAAACGTAATTCTGTTTTAGTTATTATCTTTTACTAACCTTTTAATATTCTACCTTATTTTCAAAAAGTCTTTAAAGCTACTATGTGTACTAACCAAAAGATTTGGCCAGTTCAACCAGTTCCTGAAACTTCCCCCCCAAAACACCTGTATCTACTACTCCTATCTATCTCTCACAACACCTATGTCTTGGTTTGAAAGACAGGCATTTGCTAAAAGAGACAGGGTCCTCTTTTTTTTGAAAAGGAGAGTATAAACCTCCCTCCCTTCACTCTACTATGATTTTGAAATTAAAGGGTTCTCAGGCAAAGATACGAGGGGTAAGAATAACAATTCTTTACTGATATATATATAACAAGGGAAAGAAAGCACAACAACAATAACTGCGAGATCAACAACAACAGAGCAGAAAGCCCAGTGAACAGTTCTCTCGGTTGTGGACACCTTTCCTCTGCGGTGCAGTTTCCGTTCTGGCGCTGCCTGCCAGCCCCTGGTGAGCAGGGAGGAGATGCGGTGATCCCACGGGGCTGGAGGGTGCGGTGAATGGTGTCTGTGTCCCAGATGGGAAGGGCGGAGGGGAGACGCTGCTCACAGGGCTCCTGATGCTCCAAAAAGATGTCTGAAGTCGGCAGGAGATGTAGGAGAGAGAGAGAGCGTCCGAGCAGGGAGATTGCGGGATCCCACAGCCAAGGAAGGCAGCTCCCCCGAGGAGGGACGGCAGAGCGGAGTTTCTAGTGACTGTCCTTCTTCGAGCCAGACGAGCAAGAGAGCACAGCTGCCCCCCTGATCTGGTAGTGTTCCTCCTCTTCCTCCCCGCCCCAATCACCAGCCAGGGTGTGGCCTGCAAACCTCTCACCATTACAATGGGGAAAATTCCACTGAGAGACCCAACCCTCAACAACCCACTAACAAAAGAAAGAGTGAATAGAGACCCTACCCACAGTAAAAAGGCCATATATGTATTTTGATTTTTAAAATAATTTCTTTATGGAACCAAATTGCCCAATTATCTGCTACTTTTCTAAATACTACATAAGCACAGCTAAAAGAGAGACCACCTGTTCTAATCAAAGATCTAGAATCCAGTCAAATTCTAGGGCCTTTCCCACTAATTACCTGGGGAATTGGATATGCTTTTATCTCTACAGGTAAAGGACCCCACTGGGTTCCAGCAAAAAATGTAAAACCATATCTAGAGCCTTTATAGGAACACCAAAATGCTCCACAAGCAGAACCCTGAAAGGAATCTGAGGAGAGGATGTCCTGAGAACAACCACCTCCCTGCTGCAAAATTCCTTTATACTTCCCTAACTTTCTTAGCTTTCCCACAGATTATCCAATTAAATATGACTCCCAAGGGACTCCTATTCTCTGCTGCCATCCTGATCAATTCCATGCTCGTTGTAAAGACTTGCATAGTCCCCCAGCCAAAACAAAACATATGGGTAACTTTGGCAAAAGCCATAAAACAAAACACCCTGTCTGTTGCCAGCCCTGATGATCCCTTTTCCACCTAGCTGGTAGGGCTGCCTATAGATGTATGGCTGATAACCAATAATGCCATCCGTAAGATGAAAGATAACAATCCTAATAGCATATGGAAACATAACTTTGTAGATGCTTGCAATCACTGGACCCAGAAGCTCCTGTATGCATCACTTGAACCCCAAGAGGTAGAAATCCCCGGCTTTGTGAAAATGGATTTTTTGTAAGTTTTTTTTTTATAAACCAAAATGGGAAACGATTGAGAGACCATAATCACAAAAGAAAGAGAAATTATTAAGAAAGATGTTTCTCCATATCACCCAGATTACTAAAATCAGAGCTGATGGTGTAATTATACCTCCCCTGTCACTTCTTGGTCCAGTAATCATCCACTGCAGTTACTGCAGGGTGTGTTTCTTATTTGTGGGGACAGAGCATGGTCTGACATACCATCACATATTAAGGTTGGGCCTTATAGCTTGGAGAGGCTTACTTTGCTGGCACCCAACATAAAAATGATACATAGCAAAAAGAATTGAGCAAAAATATATATGTATTTTTTGAATCTGATTACAATGATGAAGTTACATGTTGGAGTAAAAACAAGAGAATAGCTGCCTCCATATTACTGCCCTGGGTGGCCGCAGTAAAAGCTTTAGGTCAATTAGATCATCTTGAGTGCCTCCTGAGTGAACAAACCAATGCTACCTCCCTTGCATTAAGTGGCTTGCTCTTAGATGTAAAGGCATACCACCTTGCAGAACCAAGCAGCAATAGACTTTCTACTCTTAGCACATGGGCATTGCTGCGAGGGCTTTGGAGGCATGAGTTGTATGAATCATTCTGATCATAGTGAGTCCATTCATCACAGTATTCAAATTCTCAAGGAAGAATTCAAGAAGCTACAAGAAGACAATGACAGCGACAGGTTCAATGGACTATTCAAGAAGTGTAACTTATCTATTTGCACTCTGTTTTTAGTCAAAACAGGTTAACCGATTTTTGTAGTTGTTGCGTTTATGTTGCTACCTTATTTTTTAAATTGCCTGTTAAGAGTGTTTCAAAAATCTTTACCAAAGGCATTTGCAATACAAAGAGAAGGGGCAGATGTGGTAGTCAATTTGGCTAAGGTAGACTGGGATTTAGCCCATGTTCCTTATACAGAGGGCATAAATCTAAGACCCTGGGAGGCAAGCTGTTAAAAAGCAAGGCCTTAGATATTAGGTCTGGCCCCTGACCTGCAGATGCAGAGGCTTTAGCCTAAAACTGTGGAACTTGTAAGGACATGTAAAGGCATGTGCAAACATGTCCCTAGCTTTTGTTTGTGGTTGGACCTTTGCCCTCAGGTATCCCTATGTATTGTTAACCTGACACCTCCCCCTAGTCTTTGGATGCTGCCTCATGGACCACATGGTCACGCGCTGATTAAAAGGATATCTCAGGCACACCATTGTACCCATCCTGTTATTATTATTAGCCACGCTCTGACCTGGTCAAGCCGCTGAGGTTGTCACTAAAGGAAAACTCTCCCCGCGCGCAATAGAACCTCATAGCAATGGGGCATCACAAGGACTAGGAAAAACTTCTGAACTTCATTTGCAACATTTCAAAGGAATTTATTTCCAGAAATAAAAATATTTAGCTTGTTCAAAATGAGAATTTAATAAATAAATAAATCAGTCAAATGATAATCCAAATTCTAAACTTTTTTAGCCAAATTTTGGTTATAGTACCTTCAAAATTTCGTAATAATGCCAGAATTCTGTGTATTTGCAGGCATTTTTATTATACAGAGCATAAAAGGTTCTATCTCAGAAAGCATATGAAAGGAGAAGTGTAACCAAACAGCACATTACTGCCTAAGTTAAGTAGTCCCCCTTTTTCTGTGAATATCTGGATGGGGTTTAGGACCTGGTTTTTATGCAGTTGGATTGAGGAATCGTTGCAGGTCTCTCCCACCTGAATAACTCTGTTCTATTTTAACTGCCTTCTATCTCAGATTTTCTCTTTTCTTCTCCTGAATGACCACTGCTCTGGAATTTTTAAAAGAAATTCCACATTTGAAACAGATTTTCGATGCAGAAATTGCTCTCAGTTATCCAAGAAGGAGATTACTGAAGCAATGACAAACATCAAACACATCTGCAAATGTCCCATATTTGTATTTGTTCCACAAGCATGTAAAAAAATCGGTAAGAAAAATCAAACCCAGAGCAATATTCTTACCAGGATCTTCAAACAGGAAAAGCAGACTAATGTTCACTTAATTTATTTATTATGTCTTGTGTATCTTAAACCACAAATGATGTTTTAGCTTCATTGTGTGCTTGTCTGAACCAAGAATTAATCATCAACGTAAGGTATGGAACTCTTAGTTTAGATGTTGTCAAGGCTCAAAGGTAGCAAGCAGATTATTAAAAGTGAAAATAACTGCAACTGGGCAGATTAAAACATCAGCCTCATTCCCAGTGGAAAATCCTTCAAAATATCAGCTGCCTTTGGAACTGAAAGATGCCAATGTCTATAAAATTTTGCTACAAATTAATCCAAGAGACAAACCAGTAGCTTGTCAATGGTTTTTAAAAGATACATAAAACACTGCCCGGAGATTTTTTATTAAGAAATGAACAGGATATTTTTAAATACACCAGCTTTATGAAAAATAGGATGCTTCTTCTTTAGCAGACTCATGAAACCTAAATATATGAAAATAAAACTCTGAAATTCTAGCACATTTCTGTCTAATAAATATAATTTGTGAAAGGTACTTGTCCAAATACTTTTCCTTTTGTAGATATTTTTATGCAACCTGTTAAACTAAAATATATTATAGATTGCTTAGACTCAATTTAACAATTATAACTCATATATTACCAAAATAACAAGGTGAGAGAAAGTGGCCTCAATTTGCACCAGGGATGTTTTATATTAAATCTGAGAAAATAAATTTTCTCTAATATGCAATCTAAGCCTCCTCTGGCACAGTTTGAGGCCGTTTCCCCTTGTCCTGTCCCTGTTCCCTGGCAGCAGAGCCCGACCCCCCCCCGGCTGTCCCCTCCTGTCAGGGAGTTGTGCAGAGCCAGAAGGTTCCCCCTGAGCCTCCTTTTCTCCCGGCTGAACTCACATACGTGGGATTGCAGGATTGATGCATGGAATTGCAAGCACTATAATTCAAGTCGTTGCTTCCACAAACTCTCCACTGAAGTTGCTTTCTGTAGCAATTTCTGTTTGGGACATTTGCACGGGAATGCTCATCTGAAAAGCCTTTCCGCACAGTTAGGAGAACCAAGGAACAAAACACAGCTTTGCGAAGCAATACTGCACAGCTCTGACAAGGATCAAATATTTTCCTGATGTGTTACCCAGCTCAGGCCTAGGTGTGGAAAAGACTGGTCAGATTTTTTTGGATGACAATATTTTTTCACAAACAGAAAGCAAACCAGGTGGCTCAGCTTTTTATGACAGCAAAATCTGGAAGCTGTGATACTGTCATTGGCTTTCGATGCTGAGATGACCCCACCCCTGTCCCACACAGTCCCTCACTCTGCCTGCTCTCTCACCCCTTTCAGCTGAAAATGCAGAAGAAAACTGGAGGGTTTTCCTGACTGCTGGATGACTTTTTATATTTTTGTTGTTGACCTTCTCCACTGGAATATATTTTTGATTGCAATACACTTAGAGTTGACAGTAAGTATTACAATTAATCAAGTTACTAAGTAATGGAAGTATGTAATCACTTAAAGTAACCATAAGACAGCAAACAGATCTTATATTTCTAATAATCACCGCAATTTTCCTTCACTGCATTCCAGCCCTTCTATCATTAATTTTGCTTTTTAATAGAATCATGGAATCACTGAGATGTTTGGGTTGGACGGACCTTAAATATTATCTTTTTTACCTTTCTGCCATATGTAAGGATACCTTCCACTATTCCAGGTACTCTAAGCTTCGCCCTACCTGGCCTTGGACACTGCCGGTGATGGGGGTCCTGAAACTTCTCTGGGCACCCTGTTCATGGTATGAAAAATTACAGAGTGATTTAGTTACCCGAGTACATGACCTGAGTGGCCCTTTCAACCTGAAAAAGGCATAAAACCCTCTGAAAAGTAAGCTTACATGCTTATCCATGGTGGTGTAGTTATCCTTCTGATCTGCCAGTCCAATAGCTGTGCAAAGACTTCAGAGCAGCTGGAAGATGAGCTGAAAGAGAACTAAAATCTGTTCAATTTGCTTGTAAAACAGTGAACAGATACAAGAAGACAAGTGGAAAGAGCATTAACTCCATGAATTCAGGCATACCTGTAGAAAAGTCTAGGAGGAAGTACTTACAGATAAATGTTTCCCTCTTCCTTATCATGAAGGCTCTTTGGTACCAAAACATCCATCTGCTTGAAATGGAGCTAAACAGGTTCAAACATACTCACTTTCCAAAACACAGAAGCTCCTGTTTTCTTTCCCTTCACTATTTTCTCCAAGTGAGACTTTGCCACTCAAGTATGGAGGAATAAACATACATTTTAGTTGCTCAAACACAACCCCTAGAAAAACAAAGAAAACCCAAACACAAACACTTGCCAAAGTTTTTGAAATATGCATAGCACAGAAAATGCTTTTCTGTATGAGGGGCAGTGTGGAATGACAAGTCTTGTATTACCAGACTTTAGTGGATCGGCTGCTCCTGGTTAATCATATATTTAGCAACATTAGCACGTGTACTGTCAGTGATTGCCTGCCAAGGGAACTGGCATGCAGAATCTAGCTGGGTGTTAGGAGCTATAAACCAAACAATTTGAGACACGGACTATGGAATCACCCAAAACGTGGCAAAAGGAATGGACAAGGCAGGAACCCAATGCAGAGAGGGGACAAGAGTCACATCACTGCCTTTGAAGGGCAGTCGTAGGGTAACTGTGCAGTAGTTGCAGAAATGTCACACATGCTCTGTTAAACACATCCCACTTTCAAAGGTAAGCCACAGCCCGGACTCCTATGGAGCTGAACTGGTACACCAAAGTTTCTAACTGGAGGAAACAGACAACAGATTTGCCTTTCTTTCCTCCCACATCCATGGGCTCCTTCATTGCAACGCAACTGCCTCCCAGAGGAGCTCCACAATTTGTAAGGATTCAGCACATGCCTTTCACAGGAAAATGGTTCACAATGTGCTGTCGAAACCCTGGAGAAGAAAGACAAAGAGGGGAACAGGGATGGGATGAACATGAGTATGGCTTGAGGCCTTGTGAGCATTCCTCCTCCCAAGAGACTGACACACAAATGCAAAATCAATCCTTCTCTGTGCCTTCCTTACTGTACCCTGAAACAACCCTGCTGGCTCTAGTGCTCTCCCCTCTGATACAGGCCTACGTAGCTGGGGAAAATAAACCTCTCTCAGGAGATGCACATCATATGTGAGTGGATTTCCTGCTGCTGGAAGGTCTTTGAAACATTTCAGTGTGTCATTTGTCCACTTTCACCAAAGGTTACAGCCTTACTACAACCAGAAACCAAGCAGAACCCATGGTGTACCTCCTCCCTACCTAACAAAGCCGAAATGAAGGCACTGATTGACTTAAAGTACTCAGTGCTACAGAGAAAAACCTTCGAGGCAAAAGTAATTACTAGTGAATTTATTCTATTGTGACCTTCCTCTTTCTTGCTCAAATTTCATCAGGTGCAGGGTTTTTTCTCTGAGGTATTTTCCAATCTTATTGATTCTTGACAATTAGAACATTAAGCTTAAGTTTTAATTTGTTTAATAATTTAAATGTTGAGCTCTTTTAAAGAAAATTTATGTTCTATCACTGAAGGATGAGCTAAAATATTGTTTTCTTTTTTTATTGTTCTGTTGTTTGCTTTTTAAGTGGATTGCTGGTTTTTGGAGCCATTACGAGATCCACTTCTCATTTCCAGTTTACTGCATGGTTGGAGTTTTTTGTTGGGCAAGTTTCTGGGTTGCCCATGTCATCTGTAAATAACAAGAGCATGCCAAGAACCTCAGTTCCAAATAATCTCTGCTGCTAAAATCAAAAAACAGCAGAAAATGAAAACACCAGTTCTCTGAGAAGAATATACTAAACTTCAAGCATTGTGTAAATTAAACATTAAGACTCTTGGTGTCTCAACAAAATACCTACTTACATACATGCCAGGAGACACAATTTATCCCTAGTTTTAAGTAACTTTCACTATTCAGCTCACAAAGAAAAGTCTTTTACATTCATAATACAAGGCAAAGAGAGAAATTATTCAACTTTTAAAATAGGACATTTAAGAAGAACAGGTCAAAGGATGTCAGAACACATTTGCTGCTTTTCCCAAGTTCATTAATCCTCTATAACTAGGATCCTGGGACTGAATGGCTTACACCAGGAGCTCCCAAGGAGCATCAAAGGGCTTCCTCAAGGCAGCCAAAAGTAAGCCACACCTCCTTTCTTAAACTCTTAATATTAAAGTAAGTTTTCAGGTATGTAGTCCAAAGTTTGTATGAAACTTCCATTACTGTTTTTTATATATTATCTATGTAGTGTAATATGTTATATCCAGTTCTTGCTCATATAAACTGCTTATATACTTACAAAGGAATATTTTTCAGATACAGTGTTTCCATGAAGTGTATTCGATCCTTCTGATCATGTTTCATACTATGTGAAGAAAACCTCTGATATTACAGGAATGCTGCTTACAAACCATGGCACTGAAACACTAAGACTCTTTCAAATATTGTGAGTATTTTTGGCTTTGAACATTTTTGTCTTTGATTAATTTGTAGTGTTGTCACACTTCATATATAATGGGATATTCTGCCTATAAATAAACAGTCTTTCAAAAAACTCCCTATAAAAAGAAAAGTCATACTAATCTCTTAGTATCCATGGGGTCTTGAAACAGCTAAAATATCTCCAAAATATGGAAAGAGTAAACAATTTCCTTTTAAACAGGTGTTAGGTCTCTCATTTTAAATGAATATCTCTACATCCTGTTACCAAGGGAGAAGGAGCAAAGGTAAGGGACCCCTCTGGGCTTCACAGTAACAAATGGCAAGAGACATTTTCAAATCTGTTCTTATTTTCTACTTCTCCATAGTGAACAGCATCAATCCTTTTGCTCTTTCAATAAAAAGTTTTTCAACATCCATAATCTGTCCTGTTATCCCTCCCTGCTCACTGTGCTTTAACCTGGCAGGAAAAGCCATGATAAGCTCCAAAACTAAGAGGAATAACTAGGAAGTGCCCATTTTACACTCTGAGAGCAGACATCTGCCCAGCATACAGAGGGATGTTCTTGCTTTCTGGTTTCCACATCACAAATGGGTACCTTTAGAGATAATTTAGTACAGCATTACCAGACAAAGCCCTTTATCCAGGGCTATAAATAACACCAGAAAAGATGACTCTAATGATGCATAAATGTAAAAAATCTGTGGCATCATCCTCAATCTAAGGCAGTCAAGCAGGAAAACCTGTACATGACATCCTTCATCTGCACCCCAAAAGCTGCCTGGCTCTACAGAGGAAAAGGGGGAGAGAAGTAGAAAAGTTTCTGCCTGGCTGCAAGAAATCCAGTGATTTTTTCAATCTCAATGTGGTGTCTTTCTGTAAAAAATCTTATGAAACAATATGAGGCATTTCTTCCTGCATTCACACTTGCTTGATTTTCTTTGCTGCATTGCTGCACACCTGGAAGAACTGCCCTGAACAAGCTGATGCAGGAACACCAACACTTAGAGAAGTATTGACTGACATAGATGAATCAACCTGTGAATGCATCAGTCTGAGAAAAAAAAAAGAGCATTTTCAGTGATCGTCTGAGGGAATAAACAGCAGAATGACATCCTTAGTAATAGTTTTTTCACAAATGCACAGGTAGGAAAGGAATGGTCTTATAGGCATTGGCTACTGCAGCAAAGGAGAGAGAACAACATTAACGTTTTGAAGAATGAATTGGTTTTGAGGACTATTTTGCCATGAGGCAGCTTAACCCATTTGTGAGATGAGGACAGCCTCTTGCCTTTGAAAAGCCTCCTGCTGATAAAAACAAGAGCAGAAATTAAGGGGCTTAAAAGCACCCGGAAGTGCTTTACCAAGTAGGAGACAGGCTTGCATGTGCCTAAATGCTTCACACAGCCATTGTTGCCATTGACAGGGACTGAAGAGTGCCGAAGTACCTTAAATACCCACCTAGACATTTCCAGCTAGTACACAGTGTATATATTCCAGATTAGCTCTCCAGACACAGTTCCTCCTGTTTCAGGAGCCAAACACAGTGCCCAGAACTGGAAGAAGCTGCAGTCATGCGTAGGTCATAACTTGCATTTTTCAAAATGCCTGCCTGTTTTCCCCTCCACTCTTCTACTGTCTTTGATTATAACAAATGGGTGGAAGGAGGCACTGAATTCTTTGGGACCTGGGCAAGTTATCCAAGCACTTTGGTCTCCTGACCATTTAACAAGGCAATTTCTGTAGCCAAACATAAACACCGAGGTCAAGAACTGATGTAGTGCGGTGTTTATGAACTTGAGGTTTCACCTGCTGCATGCTGTTATCCATCCTGCCTTTTGTTTTGACAACATAGAATGGTTTGGGCTGGAAGGGACCTTAAAAATTAGCTACACAAACATTTTGGATACCATCATTGTTAATGATGCTTCACCATTAATTACTTTCTTTCTGCTTTAAAGTTTTCATAATATTAAATGCTATCATGACTTGTTTAAAGAAGAGAACTTGTATGTATTAACAGTAGCTTCATTTAGTCAGAGATTACCCTCTCTGAATTTGTAAATAGATTAGAATATTAATAAGATTAGTCTATACAGGGAAATTAGAAGGATCTATGAAAAATGTTGCCCTGTATAATTGAACATGCAGATCCTATCACGCTATTAAGGGAACCTGATTATGTCTGATTTGCAAAATTTGAGACAGTAAAATTATCAAACTGATTAATAAATGAAGTGGCTCCTTGCTCTGTTCCACCAAAGCCTGGCATCCTGATGTAAACAGCCACCTTCTCCTCCACTGCAAACATTTCCTCTGTGTTTAGGCCTATTCAGCAAAGCTGAACAAAATGCAACATTGTGGGATAAGTCAGGCTGAAATACAGCTGGAATACTTCAATTAAGGGGAGCTATGGCACAGGATCATTCCTATATGCTTCAGAAGCATTATGTGCAACTGCAGCAGAGAAAGAACAGGCCAATGCCAATGACACCTGAGAGGGCACACATTCCCTGAATCCCACAAACTCAGGCATTAACTGACTCTATCTCTAGGCTAGCAGTAAAACAGACCACCACATATCCCTCGAAAACTGAGCAGTGTCTTAAGAGAAGAGGATGTTTATTTTCTTCACAAGGTATTGACTGTTCAAGGAAACAAAGTATGCATGATTACAACAGCGAGGAAAATCAGAATTTTCCATTATCTTTATAATGTATTTAATTTCCTGAACTTGGTTTGAGTTTTTTACTTCATTTACTGACAGACACAATATTCAATGATGCAATCTTCATCCTCCTAAAAGTGAAGGAGTTATGCCAGTTATGCCCTACTCTTTACCAGAGGCTGTTTATTAAACATTCCCCTTTCATGGAATTTATTTGCAAATTTAATTTGCATGAAAGAAATGAAAATGTAAACCTTGAGGGAAGGAAACAAAATAGGTGAGAAAAATGTTACAGTTTCAACTGCCATTAGCAATGTCCTAGAATTTGAGCACAAGACCCATAGCAGTGGGAAGGTCTTTAAGCAACTATTTTTTTTTTAAATTATTATTTATTTATTCATCTTTCTGAGGCCCTGTCTACAAAGGTACAAAAGAGATCCTGCTTGGAAAGAAGTTTACTCCAAATGACCCTGTTGTTTGTCTGTAGAAATCCTGTCTGGCTTGTTCAGGTGGATATTGAGTGAGAGAGATGAGGCTGAGAAGGAAATGGTGCCTTGCTATGAAGGCGGTTGTGGAATGATGAAAAGAGCAGGAGGAGGAACAACTCGGAGATCGTTTTACAAATGAGACTTCTCAAAGTAAGAGTTCTCAGTGATCTGAGTCCTGATGGGGCAAGTGGGCTGCTGCACAACCAGTCTGTTCCTACAGAGCCTACTTAGAATATTTACCAGTAACTTTCTCCTACAGAATTATCCTGGCTACTCCACAGTACTAATATTGGTACTTTTCCCTTGTGCTTTTCATATCAGAAAATTAAATTCATAAAGCACTTCTCTTTCATAATTGCTTGGTATCCTAATATAACAAAATGCAAACACCTACATAGGGTACTACAATCTCCGAATATAGCAAATGGGGTTTGAATATTTTAATAAAGGCCCACTTTGAGCACAAACCAGGCAGTTTAGAGCCACGCTAGACCCTTCTCCTGTGCTATACACTCAACAAGATGCTACAGCTATTACAGAAAGAAAGAATAGCAGTGATAAACATCTCTGGCCTGTGTTACTGAGGAGTCCTGCAGTGCACTGATCCTCTAAATTATATGCAGGAGTTGTCTCTACTTTTAGGTAACAGTGTCTGGATTTATAGGTGGTGCTCTGAATTCACAGCAAACTTTCTCATTGCTTGCTCCAAAATGCTAAAGCTGACTGGGAGAGGAGGAGTGAGGCAGAAGGCTGTTCACACCAGTCATGACACAAAGCACAGGCAGGGAGACTGTAATCTTTTCTTCAGTCAAACTAGACAACTTCTTCTCACATCTGGTAGCCTTATAAAAAGTCCTTTAAAAAAGCCTAACCATCACACAAATTAAAGCTCTTTGGGATACATACCACATTTTCTCATTTACTTAGGCTTTGTAGGTGCTGGCTTGACTAGGCTTCGATCTTCATGATGTTTTTGAATGTTACAGAAGCATAAACAGAAAATGACAATGACAACAGTCACTGCACGAACACTGAGCATGCAAGAAGAGGAATGGTAAAGTGAGACCCTATTAACCATCAGCACGGATGGGAAAAGTTACAACTTGAATTGAAAGAGTTCAATGGTTCTGAGGATCCCAGCAGCTGCTGGACTCAGAACAAGATGAAAAACCCCAAGCTCAGTGGAGCAGGAAAGAGATGCAGCAAGACATAGAAAAGAAACAGAAACAGAAGGGAAAGAATTGCACCACTAATCTGGAGCAATGCCAGCAGTGAAACTGAGGGAAGGTGGATCTCCCTTACTGAAACCATCATATACAGGCTCCATCATTCTGCCAAATTTTTTTCTAAGGAAAGAAGCTTTCTGTTTTTAATGTTTCTGGAATAAGTTAAATCACAGATTTCTGGGAATATGACTGTAAAACTGAGGATAACTAAAATTTATTTTAAAACTTGCATATGTCACCATGGCCTGGCTGTAGTTTGCAGTAGCAGCTTCACTGGTTTCCCAAGCATTTGGATTTTATCCAGTGATAGAAGAATCCTCACTGAGCCCTGAACTGCAACACCCTAAAAAGCCCCATACCCTTCTTGAAGCAGGAGATCCGGGTCTAGGGGGCACTGTTCTGAGCCAGACTGCCATGTTATGGAGAACATACAATCAAGGACAAGGGAGCTGCTGCTGCAGTCATACCCAGCACAAACAGGACGTGGCCAGGGGTGTTTGCCACTCTGCCCAGACTGTTACAAGGATCTCCTGATGCAGATTGCTCAGGTTTCCATACCTGACATAATTTATGCTTCTCTGTCCCTCCCAATCTGCTGAAGTTTCACTTATTTAAGTACATTCGTTGTGTTCATAAGGTAAATTCCATTAATCACGTCTCATTTTGAATGGTGTGGGAGGAAAAAGGAGCCAAGAAATAGAGGAGTGGTCTGCTGAAATCTAGTGAAAAGGAAGAATGATAAAGGGATAAAACAAGCTGACAGACACTAACACACTTGTTTTCATGGGTTTACTAAACTAGATGTATTTTTTACAGACAATAACACAAATATATCATGTAGTAGAAAAGAACTTGATATATTATGGACTTACCACAAATCACTCACAAATCACACTTACTCACAAATCACTCTGAGTGCAGGCTCCTCCTAATCACAGCCAATAGCTTCCAGAATCAGGATCAAAAGCCAAAAACCCAGAAACCTGAGGGGAGAGCTTTATATAAGTGCCTGCTCCCGGGTGTGAGCTGGGACGAGATGTTTCTGGGTCCCTGATCAGCCATGAGATGCTATGAGTTCTAAGAGTTACCTGCCCTCTTGCTAAGGGCCAAAACTTGAAAAGCTGCTGGCCAGGCTGGGACATTCAGGTAGAGCAGTGGATGTCAGGGAGAAACAAGGTGTCGTGAAAAAAATCCTCATAAAAACAGCCTAAATCAGGTAAGCCTGAACAATACCAGGCTGGAGTCAGGGAGAAAACAGCTGGTTTGACAGTGGCTTCAGCAGATGAAGGTGCACTGAAAGCACAATGCATGCTACTCTATCTGCCATGGTACAATCTACTGCTGCACGCCATGGTAAATCTTTCTGCCAAGTTATTTTGAGCATGCAAGCAAAGCAAATGAACTCATTGACAGGGCCATTGCTAGAGGTTCATTTTACTCATATTTCTAGGCACAAGCTGAGCTCAAGCAGTCACAGAACTGACCCGACTCTGAGCTCTGAGCTCTCTTGGTTGCTGCACACCATGCACCAGCACAAAGCCCACCTGTGCAAGTGCACCCAGAACACCCTCTAGCCATTGGGCTTTGCTGTTTTCCAGCTGGACAGCTGGAATGAGGGATTTTATAGGGATCCCACCCATCTAATGTGATTCCGTTGCTGACAGCCAAAGCCAAGGGGCAAAATACAAAGCACAAGTGAGTAGTGGGCAGAAGAGATGTAATTGTATTTTTTTTTTTCTTGAGCCTTAAGCCTAATGTTAGAAATCCAGACCTTTCTCAGAAGATGGTGACTCTGTGTCAGAAAACTGACTACATTTTTAAAACAGCCTTAGTGCCTGCCCACAGGAGAATGCCACAGCTCTCATCACTGTTATCACTTATCTTTTCCACTCATTTCTGCTTTGCACCAAAGGAGCGGGTGAATAAATTAGTTCCATTTTCAAACCCAGACTGTGTCATTTTTCTTGAGTGTTAGTTCCTAATAGTATTTTCCTTTTTGTGATACCACTATCAATTTCTGTCCAAATTCTGAAACCAGAGAAATAGAGAGAAGTGTTCTTTACTGAAGTGAGTGAAGCAACTGAGATGTACCTTACGCATCAAGCTTATTAAATATAGAAAATCAAACTTAGTCTTTCCTCTGTCACTTCTGAATATAAAGTACCAGATGTAGGATTTGGAGTGTCTGAAGAAAAGTTCTGGCTCAAATGCAGCCCTGGAAGAGTTTATGGCATACAAGAAGTCAATTGTGCTGACACCCACTGATGTGAATGTCAGCCTTCTGTTTGCAGATCACTGGGGTTCACCTGACTGTTTTCAAAAGATTCATTAAACCTTTAGAAAATAGCTGAGGAAAGCAAGCAGTGTTTGGAGAAAAGGTGTGGAAGAATATGTACAAATTACATTAAGGGTATGGACAAATCAAATCAAGGATATGTACAAAGCGAAACAGCTGAACAATTACTTATTAATTTCATTACCTCCTTTTTCACAATTTCTGTAAAGGTAGCAGCTATAAACAACACCTATATAAATAATATAATTCTATATATTTACATTATTTATGTTTATTTATTTGGCTACTATTTTTTGCTTTTGGAAGCAGGCATATTCCTAACCCATGGGACAGCAGTGTGGCAGTCATCCAGAGTGAGATCCAGTCAGGATGATTACAGCACATAGCCACAACAAGCACTGCAGTAGTTGGATATCATACAGCCATACAGATTATATTAATCCCTAGCCTGGAAAAAAATGTTGAGTGCAATCAGATATAGTGTGGAGTCACTGACAAATGCTATTCCCCAAGATGCCATTCCCTCCAATTCCAGTGATTCCACAGGACTTTTGTCCACATTCACTCTGCCAGATCAGGGATCAACACTGACTTTTCAAACTTCATCCAGTTCATAGTTTAGGTATAACATGGGGAACAAATTTACTGCCAGGAGACAACACAGAAGAAGATATCTCCTTTCTCACCTTGTTCTGTTAAATAAATCTCCAGAGGAGATCTCCTGTTGCAGTGTTTTCAGATCAGAGGCCATGAGGAGCAGCTTTTGTGTAGCTGTTGCATATGCTGGAAGCTGCATGTAGAGAAATAACCAGAAAAATCTTAACATAAAGCATAAAACCAGTCCACCAAGGCGTCTTGGTTTGGCTCTGTGTGTGTTGTTGGCGTGGTTTTTAATAATTATTTCTCAAGAGTTACATGCAAGCCTTCCACCACAAATGGAAATTAGATTTTTAAAAAATTAAATCTATTTTTTTACTCTCTGTAATTAAGCTGCTATGTCAGATTTCTGACTGGACTAAAGCCCATCCTTTGAAAAAAAAGTTGTAATATAAGGACCTTCACCAACAGCATTACTTTTTCTCTGAAGCTACGTGACCTATGAAACTAAAACCAATCGCAGTCCAAATCTCTATCCCATGTACATGTTTGCTCATTAAAAATTAAGTTTTCTGAGTAATTCTATTTGTATTTCTTTGCAGATATGCAAGTTCATTAAAAAGTGGATGGAGTCTGACTCTGCTTCCCAGAGTGAGTGTTTGATGACGATTTTAGTCCAGACGAAAATCTGAAAAAATCTCCAACCCCTTCAAATATTGCTCATGTTTCCGTGTCACTGACTTAAAGTTTTGAATCATTTTTTTATGCAAACAGAGCTTTTTAGGCTGTTAAATGTGATTATTTGCTTCATTGATGATACTTGCTGAGGAGTGGTACAAGATCTGATTTGCCAAGGCAGACACATTGCTACCACATACCCACCTGCAATCAGAAGAAGCAGTAGGAGAAAATTCCAGAAACTTTCCCAAACCATGCAAACAGCAAGCCACAGCAGGCAGAAGGAAAATGTGTCATGCAACTTTGTCCACAAACCCAGTATAATCCCTCAGCCAAAGCTGCATTAGACACTGCAACTAGAGTCTAAAGATCAGTTTGGCACCTACCCCTGAAACTGACCTGCAGGACAAAGTCCATCTCCATGGGTAACAACCACTCAGGAAGCTCACAAGACTCCTGCTCTTGGCTCTATACAAGGGAGCCAGGGTTTACCTCCACCTATTTTTTCCAAAAGGCAATGAGGAAATCTGTCAAGTTCACAATGGAAAATCATCTGAAATGTCCATTTTCATTAGGCTGTGACTGTCATTACATTGCCAAGAAACTTGAGTTTTCAAGCAGCAGCAGCACCTGTTAGAAGAGCAAAGGTATTGGCAAGGCTGATGCAGAAAGATTTTTGCTTTTTATATATATATTTTAGTTCTGTAGACTATTATTGCACAGTCATATAGTTGCTTAAGCTAAATCCAGTATTTTGTTAAACAAAACACATTGCTGAAATCCTATTCTAATCTTGCTTCTTCAGTGAATCAACAACATTCCCATGTATGTAGACATAAACAGGGTGGGGCTAGAATCAAGGGGGACACTTCAATAGAGGACTGAATCCAGAGGGGTATTACTTAATTAACTGTACTTCAGTTCGGGGATTCTTGTCAATTACGGTAATTTGCTAAATGTATAAACGTGCCGAAGCCTTATATCACATGTGCATTCTGCCATAAGTATACCTGGAGGATCTTCAATAAATGATAAACATTTTTCATCATTTTTATCTTGTTTGGCCTGTGATTTTAGGGCTGAAAAGGCATCAAGGCCAGAGGCAGCTTCCTATGGTACGAAGACAGTGATATCAACAAAATTCTGGGCTTTGTCAGTCATATCCAGACTCTGCATCTTGTGTGACTCTGCACAGATGTAACCAGCTCCCATGGGAAATGCCATGGGACAACCTGTAAGGGAGCATGGGAATGATGACTGTGACATGCCACAGGAAGGCCAGGAAAATGAGCTGGGTTTGGAAGCATTGTATACACCTATGTTCTGGTTTAGGGCAAATTTTGGGAGGAAATCTCCGAAGGGGGTCTCCTCTAGAAAGAAAATTTCAGCGTCCCCTCCCCCAACCAGTTCAAGAGTTCATTTCCTTGGAGAAAAGTGGAAAAAACTGTTTATTTAACAAGCAAAGTACTCACAAACATGAGAAAATGGATATTAAACAATAAAATCTCCGACTGTTCTGAAGAGATGGCAAATTCAGCAAGTCCTTCTGTGGTTCAGAGACAGTCCTTTCATGGGGTGTGTCTCAGCTCCCTCAGGCTCTTTCAGTCCCTCTGGTGCTCAGACCTGACATGTAGGCTACAGAGCAGCCTAGGGGGTGGGGTTCTGGACCAGAGAGAAGCTGAACAGTTTCAGTAAAAAAACAGTCCTGGAAAAAACCTTTCTTGCTGTAGCCTGTGGGAGCTGGCCTGTCTGGGACACAGAGTCAGGCAGATTTCACCAAGCAAGAACCAGGCATTGAGTTCAAACCCTGGGAAACATTTGTTAAGTTAGGGCGAACCTAAGTGTTCTTCCCACAGTCCTCAGCGTTGTTATGTTAATTGCTTCAAGTTCTATTCCCCTATTGGTTACTTATACCCCTTTTATGGTCATAGTTCCATTAAGTTTTCCCCCCGAGGTTATATATTGTCACACCCTCCCTTGTTTCAGATCCTCTGAATCTGTCCCCATACAGCATTTGGTTTCTGGGCATCATCCCTGTTTTACTTTCCGTTAAAGTTCTTTAGTTTTCAACCGACTCGGTTGTTCCCGTTCCTTTATTTTTGCCACTTAAACCCTCAATACTCTGAACCCAAAAGTTTTGTTGTGGCTACCCTCACCATGACAGTAGCTAATGAGGAAAACTAGCAAAACAAAAAAGACAAAACAAGGAAAACTCCCCGTTTCTCTCTGTCTGCAGCAGAGAACTCGGAGAGCACTGCCATGAGCTTGGAGAAAGCTGAACTCTTATCTCTATGCTCTGAATAAAGTGCAAAAAAATTTCACCACTTCCCTCCTTCTCTCTGTCTCTCTCTCTCTGGGCCTAGCTTAAAGCTACAAGACCCATTTCTGAGCAAAAAGACAGATTATGGGATGCCAGCATCATAAAGTCACCCCAAGGACAATCTGAAATATGGACTGCCAAACTTCTTAGCCCTTGGCAAGTTTATTTCCTTTTGAACATCAAAGTTTGGTGTTCTATTATGCCATTTGTTAATTAGAACTCTTTATTACAGGTCTTCTCAAATGTATGATGCCACCACCTTCATAGCCACTCAGCTATTTTCACCTGACAACACACCTGGTTATCACTCAACAACATGTTTCTCAGGTAACAATCTGGGGCTGTCACAATGGTCAGTACTAAGGAAAAAGGCCTTCCTTGAAATATTAATAAACATTTGTCTAAGTGCCAGTTTAATATTAAATGCATGCCTCAAGAGAAATCATCTTTAACAGCTTGCCTGGAGGTGCGACAGGGGTTTCTCTGCATTTTCATTACCTCTATAAGAGACTGACCTTTCATTATCAAGCAGGTGTTTGCTATTTATAACAGTATTGGAAACAAATAAAAAAAAAAAAAAGAAAGAAAAAAAAAAACCTGAAGAATTTCAGAAAAAAATGCACTGAGTTCTAATGAAGTCAAACTAATCAAAATCACTGTGTTTGCCTTAACATAACTTGTGCCTGTCTGCTTAAACCCACTGCCTCCTGGGATAGGGTAAAGAAGGCAGAACCAGAGCCACCTCTCAGTGTGCAGGTAAAGGGCAGGGATCCAGAGGCACAAGGCGGAGCAAGGGAACTTTTTCTCACCTCAGAGTGGTCTTTCACTGGAGCAGGGCTCCAGAGCAACAGAGGAATCTTCATCCTTAGATATTCAGAGTTCACCTGGACAAGGTCTTGAGCAACATGATGTATTAGGGTTGCTCAAAAAAGCAAGGGGTTGGACAAGGAACCCCCAGAAGTCTCTTCCCACCTCAATTATTTTTCAGTTCTACAATTTTAATAGAATTGGGGAAAAAAATTACCAAGAAAGAACATATTGACTCCTTCATTCACTCTTCCCAAGATGCACCTGAAACTAGGAAATGGAAATGGATTGCTACCTCCCAGAACAGGTTTGAGTCAAGTTGTACCATCTTTTTCTCTGGTCCTAGAATCACAAGTGAGACAGAGTTAGGGTGATAAAAAGGGGTTACCTCTATGTAAGAGTCCTTAGGTGTGCAATTCGTCAGGCAGAAAATGGCAAAGATGCACACCCCTCATTATGCATGTACAATTTTCATAGATTTTGTGAATTATCTGACTAGAGTCCCCAGTTAGAAGCATGCCCCGTGAAGTAATCCCCCCAGCTTTAGCACCTTCTAAATCCTCCTCCCTCAGATGAGGACTACGCTTATAAAAAATATGTCTCAAATAGATGGTTTCAACCTTGGTTTCTAAGGACAGCCAAGATAGCATAGGGATTCTGGTGTGTTTTGTCTTTCTGCCTAGGAAAATACTGAAGCTAAGCTACAATAAAAGACTACAAAGCTACAAACCTGTATGTGTAAAGAATATATAAATATATAAAAGAAAAAATCAAGATAGCATAATTTGAAAAAACTATTTTCCACTCAAAATACTTTTATGAAATGTACACGTGAGGATGGAGGAAGAAAGGGGACACAACAAAGTCTGTATATTGCTGGCATTGAAGTAAGACTGCTAAAATTCCGAGGACAGAAAAGGAAAGAAAATATCTTGTGGGGGGAAATCTGGTAGAAATCTGAGAGCAGATTGATATTTTGAAGAAAGTTGCTACAGGACAGCTGTTAATAAAAGCAAAAAGCTTTCTGAATAGCTTTTTATACAAGAAAAAAAAAGATTCCTCCTCTTACATTACTACAGCCAGGGATTAGAGACAGACAAAATCATATGTGAAAAAACAGCATTTTAAACTGGATTCTCAGTGTGAATTAGAACATTGCTCTTCTAGTGGAGCCCGCCTAAGAACCAGCCTAGAAATATCATCAGCTGTCTTTGGGGGAGTGAAGGGTTTCTCAAGATTTTAAATGCCCCTTTCTTTGAAAATAGGCTCCAAAATCCTGTAGATCTTTTAGAAGTATTTTAAAGGTGATATTTTCTTACTAGACCCAAACACCACAAATTTTAACACACTCAAAAACTGCTCCTTTAGACACAAGCCCAAATACATGGTGTAAAGTACATAATACAAAGGAAATAGCTAGAACAGATCTCTTTGATAAAACGTATTCCTTGAGGATAGCACAGTCTTTCCAAAGATGAAGGAAGAAGTGCAATAGCTACTGAGCTCAAGAACGCCTGGGAAAAAGGTAAATTAAAAGAGCAACAACCTTCAGCTTCATTTTAAAATAATTCTAAAACCTTTTCTGTTTCTGGCATGGAGGAACAAGGACTTACTGCTTCTCTGTAAAACAGCTGAATGGAAACCATCTCCAGTCAACAGCACATCAGAGATGTTTTTAAACAACGTAATGGTGGGTTTCTAGCCTAGTGCTCTTGGCTGGGTTCTTCCTCCATTTTTTCTTCCAGCAATTTCTTCTTTTCTTCTACTCCTGCCATTTGTCAGCATACAAGTATGAATACAAGCCAGTGGCAGGTCCGATGAAAGGATAACTCTGAATAGTATAGGTACTTTCTACAAACACAATTCCTTCCCTATTCTTTCATTAAAAAAAAAAAGAAAAATCATTATCTGACAGCTAAAGAATACATGAGCCCTGTCTTAAACCAAGAGGTTGTGGCAGAATAAGATAAACACCTTTCTCCCTGGAGTAACTCTGGCACATGGCTGGATAACTCCCTTTGTGAAGGCAATGTGTGCTCACTGTGTATAAACCACTGCTCACATACTCCAGATAAACAGCCTGACAAGCAGCCTGCCACATATACCCAGCAATAGACTTCAGCTCTCACAGATTTCAGGTACATCAAATAACTCAACATAAAAAGAAGGCAACTTTCAGCCCAGCTGAAATAATATAGCTCAATCCATCTCCTCTTCCCCCATATAATCTCACTGAGAGCAAACAAACGAAAAATAGCCAGGGAATCGATTTTCTCCTGCTGTTGCTTCTCCAGTGCTATTGTCCTTTTAGTAACACCTCTGGAGACCTGAACTGCACATTCCTTTTTCAGCAAGCCCTCTTCAGAAATCAATAGCACCTATTCAAGGGATTTATAGCATGATTTGCAAAATCCTTTTACAGTGGCTTGCATAGCTTGTTAGGGAAACTGTGGTGCAGCGTTAACCATACAAGAGCTCTTCTGAGACTGAAAAAAATAAATCAGTGAAGGGATAGTAGAACAACTACCACACAAATATGTAATGAATAAATTCAAGATTTTAAGATAACTTCGAGAATGTCAGAGAGGGAAATTCTTGTTTCTTTGGCTTGTGTAAAGACATTGACACTTAAAGGCAGGATACCACTGCCACTTTACATGACTGAGAACATTATATTCTTTATTCTTTTAAATTCTGTGTTGCTGTATTGGAGGAAGGATGAGAGAACGCTAAGATTTTTGATCAACAGTTGTCATCAGCCAATTCTCAATGTGATGCAACTGAAAGGGATGAAACTAGTAATAAAACATTTAACAATTTGTTTTACTGAAGAAGCAAACATGACCCAAGCACAGCAAAACCACAGGTGAGTCCAGTTAGAGCAGGCCTGTTAATCAACTCCAGCTCTTGGGCCATGTGCAGCACTGGAAAACCTCATCCCCAGAGCATAACTGTTCCTGCTCTACCTTTGATAGCCCCCACAGCAGCTGCTGTTTAACATCTAGTGTGCAACTGGAGGATTCCACTGTTCTGAGCACAGTGGCTGCTTCAGGTCCGTTTCAGATCCATCCAAGTGACACCACAGAACATGTGAAGTGCTGAGCTGGGCCAAGCACAGGGCAGCCAGCAGATGGACAGGTGGCTTTGAAGTAAATTTTTCCTTTTTCCTCAAAACTCTTTCCCCCAGAAATTGAGCACAGCCAGAATGTTCGTAGAGAACTATTCAGGAAAATGAAGTTCCAAATAACCTGACAGCCAAATCAACCCCAAATTTGGGGTTGCCTCACACTGATAACAGTGTGCTCTCTGCCAATAAGATTTGTCTTCCCAAATTCTGAGTTTGCTCACAAACCAGACCATTCAGTGGAGTGTGAGAGCATCCCAACTTTGCCATAGGTTTGTGATGAAGCTGCCCAAGTATTTCCCTATATGATCTTCTAAAAGAAGACTGGAGAATCATTAAGCACAGGGAAAGCCAAACTTCTCACAAATAATCCACAAATAATCAAAGATATTTCTTCCTACATTGTTCCATTATGGTGACTTCAGGAATACCAGAGATAGCAGAGCAAGGCACTGTTGTTATAAATGACTGGCTAACAATACTACTGTTTCCCACTAAAACATTTTATATTTTTAAACCAATTAATATTATTGCCACTGATGCATGTGGATCATTAAATTGAACAAGTTTAAATCACAGTGTTTAAAAATAACTTGTAAAGGAAACAAGAAAAATGTGGTGGATTTGGGGTGCTGGGTTTTTTTTAACATTTTTTTCCCAGAAAAGACAGAGAGACTAACCTATCCAACTCTCAGAAAGCTATTTAAACCCCTGGAGCACAGGAATGACAGCACTGTGAGCAGGGAGTTAGCAACAAGGATAAAGGGAATACTGTGCTTCCCTGTCTTCAAGCACCCTGTTCTCTCCTGTAGGTGACTAAACTGCTCAGGCCAAAGCTTTGGAGGAAAAGGTGTCAAAGTACCCTCATGCCTCAAAGATTTTTACAATAAAAGAAGTCATTCCAAGACATACAACAATGTAAAATATAATATTAAATGAGTTAAAAGACTAACATATCTCAAGAAAATGGAAGCCTAAACTTTCTCTCTCAAAAAAAAGCCAATATAAACAGAGAGAATGCAAGGCAAGCAATTTTCTCACAAGATCTGTAAACCAAAACAAGCTTTACAGCTGTGTGAATGTTTTGATTAAGGCATAGGGAACAAAATGAAGTGTTGGAGTGAAAGATTAGTTTCTTTGTGCTGTTATATTAATAACATTTTAAACTGTGCCTCACTGTGCACTGGCAATGCTGCTTTGACAGAATCAAGCACAGAAATCTATTAGGGGCTTAGTACAATGCCAATCAAAATTAAAGTAACAACATCTCAATGACAGTCAGGAAATTCGACTCATTGCTGAGTGCTGGTGAACAATAAAACTACAGCTTGAGATGGCAGGAAAAAATATCTCAAACACCATAGAAACTGACACAGCCTGAATAAAATCATTGAACAAAATACTACTGAAGAAGAGATCTGAAGGGTTGGTGAATGCTGAAGGTCTTGAGAACACTTGGATCTGCAAAATGCTTTACTGGTGACCAAAGGAATTCTGATCTACAATCCTTCCATGAAGTTCAGGAAATTATTAGTCTTCTGATCCAGGCATTGGTTTCCTCCACTTCTAGCAATGGGTGGGAAAGGAAAACCTGCTCATAGACATATCCAGATTCTGAAGGCCGCTCCTTGAATGAAGAGCAGCAAACCCAGGCCCCATTTATCTTTGTATTCTTAAATCCTGAATTCACGTGATGGGTCCAGCACTTGGAAAATGGAAGGGCTGAGACATGGCCTGTCCCTGTGACCATTCACTGGTCAGTGTGAGGGAAAGGGTCCCTAACACGGCTCCACAGGGGTCACTCATGGCCTTAAATCCCTGTTAAAGGCAGCTCTGAAACATCTCCCAGGTATTGACCAACCCAGAAGTTCAGTGTTTTCATATTGTCTGCCCGAGAAAATGCTGGAGATGAAAGAGAATAATCTGACTAAATACTCTCCTAAAAGATAGGGGACAAGTTCCAGGGACAATCTTAAGTTAGGTGCTGAAAATAAATACAGCTTTTGTAAACTCTACAGAAAACCCCTTTCCAAAACTTGAATTGAAGCAATGACAGCCAGTACAGGGATACAGTGCCAAGGGGATATTCACTGCAGAGCTTTGACATTCTTACTGGAGAACATCTGCTTCCATGGGAGGGTTCACTTCGAGACATTGCAACAAAAATCTCAGCAACTCTCTTTTTCAGGCCCCTCATAACCCTGACACCAAACCTAACTAGTCAAGAACAAAACACAGACATCATTCTCTTCTTTAACGAGGTACACCACATTTATCAGATACTGATAGCTCTGCTCATCTCCTGGATTTATTTTGTAAAATCTTACCTTTTCAGATTGCACCAAACACAAAGCATTAACTGTACCCTGCAGGTCTACAAAATACAACATTATTTTTCTGAAGAACACTAGATTACAAATTATTATAAAACAATCAGAATTTAGTAATAAGTATTATAGTTATTCCAAGATTGTTTTCAAGCAGAAAAGAACACGTTGCCAGGGTTTCTTAAAAATACTCAGTTAATATTTAATTGTTCACAAGAAAGAAACAAAACTTGTCAGTTAACTGGACTTCCTCAGAGACACGTGTGCTGGAATCATCACACCATTTTTGATGCCTGAAGAGCTGATGGGTTATTATGTCATTTCCCAGGTCAAATGCTAAATCTAGAGGATGTCTTTTCCCCCCTCAGCTACTTCACCTCTTCTACAATCATGGCAGGTTGTAAGCATCTTATATTGCTGAAACAAAACAAAGAAAGCCTAAACAATTTTCACATGATGCACTTTGCTACATGTTTAAATATTTTTTATTAAAAAGCTACTGGTAAAATACTGTGATGAGCAAAACATGCCCCAGACCTCTTGACTTGGCTCTAAAAATAAGTGAATTCTGTGTCAAAGTTTGTGTCGGCTTAGCACAGCAACTGTAGAAATAGGAACACTTGCTAAATTTTAACCTTAATGATCTAACCAAAATTTAATGTATACGTCATGAAGGCAATATCTTGCACTAATCATTATTCTCTCCCCCTCCTTTTGCAGTGTTCACACTGTGATCTTAAAGTTTTTTTCCAGCCTCAACAATTCTACGATACTCAACAGTCTTGGTATTAACCACCTCAAGAGAACAGCATTGAGGAGGACAAGTGAATAATTAAAAGAACAACCAACAAAAAAAGCAATATATGATGTGATATGATATGATATGATATGATATGATATGATATGATATGATATGATATGATATGATGATATGATTGATATGATATGATAAAGAATTGGAGATATTTTCTGGAAGAATTTACCCTTAATTTGTAAAAGACTCTTCAATTTTAAAAGTCACAAAAACTCACACAGCTCCTTTAGGTTTGTCTGAAGATAAAAGGGAAGTCCCATTTCCAAAAATAAAGTAAACCCTTTTTGTTTTCCAATCCAAATATTTCCTTCCTTTATGAACATTTCAGAGAGCTTTGGATCCAAGGACACATTGAGCTGTTACTCAAGAAAGATGGGATCAAATATGACTTTGATAGATTGTCTGCCATGAATAAAAATTATTTTCTGACTACCTAAAAATTAAGACAGGTTCTGCAATTAAAGTAACCACATCTCTTTGAACTATGCTTTCATTAGATTTGATGAGTTTATTAGAGAAGCTACAGCCATTATACTTGGCATAATGTATTTTAGCAAGAGAAAAAGCCTCGTTACTTTTTCACGGGTGTTTTATTTAATTTTGATCAATGACCATTCAAACGTCTGCATTGGCAGCAACTCCAACAAGGAGCTTCTGTTAGCAACGACCACACAAACTCCCTTTCCTCTTCAAACAGGGAACTTTCTGGTAAGCTGGGTTCATGAAAGAACCAAAATCTGCATCAATAGTTCTCAGAAACTGCCTTACCCCTGCACACAATGCACATTTTAGAAGACATGCAGTCACATGGCTTCAGTGTAATTTAGGGAAAAAAGGACTCTTATTCTGGAAATAGGAGTTTTCAATGGAATTTCCCTTTTAAATAAAGGTTTGGTGCCTTTAATGGAATCCATAATTTAAAAGGAAGCTGCCATTCCAAGCTTAGCCCCAGCACTGAGGTTTGTACAGAGCAGTCATATAGGCTAAGTAGGAGAAACACCCACTACTGTAATTAGGAAGAATAGGTTTTACAACTTACTATCTTTTCTCACCAAAGCACCAGTTCATTTGTTCAATTTTATTAGTTTATTATATCTTTAATTGTGTCAGTTACTCCAATACCACTCTAACTTCAGAACATTATCCTCTGCAATGGGTTACTGAAATATTTAGTCACAGAGAAAACACTGGCTGAATGAGATTTGGGAATTTATTGCTGAGTAAATGAGGTCATGAAAGCCTCAAGAATTCCCTGCAGGATGACTTTATAGTACAATTGCAATTTTGTAATATACATGTGGGTGATAATTCTGCAGCCACAGAACATTAGACCCAAAACACTGACATGGGATTGTGATGGAAGAATCTGGTGAATTTACTGGAAGATAAACTGAAATAAACTGCATGCCAATTGGTGTAATTACTCAAGATACTAAGAGAACATATTTTTGAAAATCATTGTTATGGAAATGTTTATCTTAATGTGTATATTTATAAAGGAACATTTGAACAGCCTTCTTCAGACACCAATTTTTAATACAGTAAAGCTTCAGGGTTGCTTTTCCATCTCTGAAAGCAAGCTGAAGCACAGGTAGTGATCCCACATAAAGTATGAACTCACAATTATAAAAAATGTTCTGCTTTTGCCATTGCTAAAGAGTCACAGGAGTTGATTTCTCAGGCTAATAAATCTCCACACAAGAAATGCATGCAGCAAGCTACAGAATGGATCTGAAGTTGTGGGCTATCCCAAACACAGAGCACTCCATACAGGCTCCCAGTGGTACTTTACATGTAGAATATCCCTATAGTATCTCATTTCCTCCACTGCAGGTAGCATTGCTTCTGACACTCCAAAAGCCTGGAGGAACCAAAAGCTACAAAGAACTTTTCAGGCAGAGCAGCTGAGCCTCTTCGTATGCAAACATGCATTTTTTCCCCTCCATCAACACAATAAGCTTTGATCCCATGATTATTTACACTTGGCAGGAAAAACACACAAACCTTCAGTGTGAAGTTTCCTTGACTTTATGGAATCACTGTCACCTCTTTGCTGGTCAAGAAGGAAGGGGCCCCAACTTCATAAAGCCTCTGCAGGGAAAGTTCATCTTATTACGTGTCCATAGGCCTCAAATGCCAGATAAATTTACCTTTCAACCCTACCCAGGCATGTCTGTCAACTTCTGCATCATCCTAATCAAATCACACTCCATGAAGATGGATGTGATTGACTCTTTCCAAATCAAATCCAGGACATGTTCCCTTTCACTCAGTGAGCTTCCACTCCTTCCAAACAAGATAACATCTCAAAAAAAAAAAAAAAAAAAAAAAAAGAAAAAAGAAAGGGGAAAAAAAAAAAAAAAAAAGAGGTGTAAAAGGCAGCAGACAACAAGGCACAAATACATCTCAATTCCAAGCTGCATGTTCTGGCTTGACAGGAGCTCACTCCTGAAATGCTTCGGACCCCTGATGGAGGGCTGCCACCAGTGTTTTCTATGTGCTGTATGCAAATGGAGTTGGAGGGGACAAACTCATTTTTTCAGGACAAACAAAATGGTCTTTCCCAAATCACCATCAGGTTTGTACATCTTCTCTCTCTTGTCTCTCTTTCCTCCGCCTCTCTCATGCCCACAGTAAGGAAATGAGTTTGTCTCTCAACGTCTAGGTGGTTTTTGTGCTCTGAGGGGGATGTAATTCCAATTGATTACTCTAATTCTTTGTCTCAGTCCAGCAGAAAGAAATGTTATTGCTATGAAGATCTGCTCATGTACCCATTAGCCAAGATACGCAAGGTCACTGAATGAAGTAAATCAGTGACTGAGGGACAAAAAACTGTATTCTGCTGCTGCTGTTTCCTTGCTTGCAAATGAGTCAGCAAAGATGGACAATTGTTTTTATGTGAAATCAATGACAAACTCCTAACAGGCAGTAAAAATTTCACAAAATACGAGACACTAACACTAATAAAGGATAGGAGAGATCCTGAGAACACAACTGATCCAAATGTCAGTTAAAAATCAAAGGACTTTCTAACTACCAAATGAACTGAAAGCTAGACTCAATGTCTTCAATCAGTCAAGAGGAGCCCAGGTCTCACCCTTGTGCTGTTGCATACTGGCTGCCACACCTTCAGCTACTGCTGAATATTCTGGAACAATTTCTCTGGAACCGCAGATCTTTTAATGCCCGCCAATGTAGTAGCAATTCTGGCAGTCCCCAGATATTCCAGAAATACAAAGTTGACACTGAAATAAAATGATTTGTAACTATTTCTTTATCAGGAAAATCACAAATTATATTCTAGAGGACAAAATGAGGCAATCTTACTAGTTCAGTGACATCTTTCTTTCTCTCTCACTTCCTCACTTCCAGTTAAGGGTTTCCTGAAAAATCTACAAATCCTGTAAGTCCAACAAAAAAAGTAGAGGATTTTTCAGTCTATAAACCAAATATGGTTGTGGTCAGTTTATCTCCTTCTAGGCATCTTACACAGGAAGAGATATATGATACTAAAGACAAAAGCTGAAAATTGAAACTTCAGGGAAGCAAGTTTTTAACACTACTTGTAATTAGCCTGAGCTGCTCACTGACTTAGAGGATCAGTGAGGTCAACAGCTTTGCCAGACCTAAAAGAAGGATTAGCCATTCATACAGGCACTAAGAATTTCCATAGTTCTTCTGACATCATATTTATAAAATATATTAATCCTTGTATTTCAGGTATGACACAGCCGCTCACTGCCAAAGGTTGAGAAGGAATTTGATGACTCTGAACACCAGAGATACTGAACTCATGGCCCAGCTTTTTCTCTTAAATCCAGTACTAAAACAAACCACCTTTCTGCCCTCACTGAAGTTTGTTTGTGCAAAACTTTACCTTGATGGGCTGTAAGAGGGCTCGGGAGTGTAAGCAAGAGATACCAACGGCAGTCAAATGGGAAAAAGCTCATGCAGATTACCCAAATGATTGTGTGCAGTCAGATAGAAGAAGACTGGGAGAATGGATTGTGAAAGAATAGAGATAGTGCTGCAGGAAATCTTGCCCCTGATAAGTTGCAGCTGTATAAGATAGGTGAACAGTATTGAAGGAAAAGAAGCAGGGAATGCTGATGTGTTGTGACCAGTCACAAAAGACTAAAAGGGCACACAGGTGTTATGTATGTGAGAAGGGTTGTGCTGGGGAATAATATAGTGCTGGTGCTTGAAACCATTCATAGTGTCTGTTGTATGTCCTCCATCAGAAGGTGACAATAAATTATCACTGACAAAGTCTTTCTAACTTTTTTCAAAAAAGGCAAGTTACAAAAGTGACATGGAATCCTCCTAACCAAGGACATCAGATGACCAGACTGTTGTTCACACCAAGAGACAGAGTAAGAGGATTTCCAGAATAAACCAACAACAGACACCCCATGGGGGAACTGAATTAACATAATCTTCAAAATCCTTGGAATACATTAAAGACATCTAGGATGTGACAAAAAGGAAATTGAAAATGAAAACTGAACAGTAACACAAGGAGACAAGCATTTATCACTCATAGAGGACAATAATGTGATGTCTTTCGTGTCAGGATGAACAGTAGAAAATATATTTTTCACAATTAGCAGCGAATTCCACCACACTGGCATTCATACAGCACAAAAAAGATAACTTCCATTCTAAGCTGAACAAAAAAGAGAATAAACCAAATAAACCTCATTCTTCTAACATTCAAGACCGCTTACAAAGTTCCCTAGACCTGCATCTGGCTGACAGTAGGGAGATTACAGTAAAAGGCTTATCACATTTACTAAAAGAAAATCAACTGCCAAATAAAAAAAGAGCCATGGCAAAACAAGTCTTGTTTCTTAAGTTAGAACAGTGAGATTAAATCTCCTCATTGAAGAGACACACTGCTTTTCAAATAAAATCCCTTGAAATTGAATGAGGCTGAAATGGCTGGGCCTGGAGAGAAAGGTTCACACATTATTCAGTATGACATGCACAGTGCCATCCTTGATTCTGACCCCAGTTTTGGTGTAAATAGCAATTTTGAGGGGTTCCAGCTGCTGAAGCCACTGACAAGAAGGGCTAGGAAACCCTTGGTCTTTTCTGGGGCTGGGCTGGGGCTGGGCTAGGGAGGAAATTAAATGAGAAACCCTTATATCACTTTGAGGTGATTCCCAAGTTACAGCTTAAAACATGAAAGCAAATATGGCATCCAGCTTAGCAAGAAATAACCAGCATGAACAAATAAACTAAAAATGAACATCAGCAACGTCATCTCCAGATGTACATCTGAAAGTGTAAGAATTCAAAGCAGGAGTCTGTCAATCTACTCATTTCATTACTAATGTAAAATGTTAGTTTTTGCCAACAAATAATGGCATCTGTTACTAAGACGGACAAGACACAGAAATTCACCATGAAAAATTTCCTTACAGCACGATTATAAGTGTTTGTGACCTGGCGTGAAGTCCTGCTGAGTCTGCCAGCCCTTCCCTTTGGACAGAGCAGCTCCCTCTGTGCAGATCCCTGCCCTGAGACAGAGGGCAAGGAAAGCAAACTCACCATTTGTCGCCATTTAAAAAGAAGTTTACAAAGTACCTGATAAATACTTTCAGCATTGTGCTACAGTTCACTTTAGGTCTGTCACAGCTGCTGCCTGAGGCTCTCCCATAACTCTGCTGGCTGAATCCAAATGGCCAGGGACTCCCTAGGATGGAGCCAAAGGGCAGAACCAGACAACAGGACAGTGCTGGGTAGGTCAAAAAATGGATGTAGGAAGAAAATCAATGACACTGAAATAATATTCCGTTACTCTATTTGAACCTAAAATCTGAACTATGCTCAGATTTAAAATATAAACAAATCCTTCAAAGAAATTGAATTATAGAATCATGGTCCTACAGTCCCAGAGAGTTTGGGTTGGAAGGGATGTTAAAACCATATCCTTCCCACACCCTGCCATGGGCAGGGACATCTTCCACTGTCCCAGGGTGCTCCGAGCCCTGTCCAACCCGACCTTGGGTTTTTTTCAGGGATTGAGGGACAGCCACAGCTTGGCTGGACACCCTGTGCCAGGACCTCACCACCCTCCTAGGGAACAATTCCTTCCAAATATCCCATCTATCCCTGCCCTCTGGCAGTGGGGAGCCATTCCCTTTGTCCTGGCACTGCATCTCTTTACTGTAAACAGTCTCTCTCCATCTTTCTAGCAGGCTCCCTTAAGGTATGTGATTATTATTTATACCTGAACACTCAAAACAGATGGAAATCTACAGGAAATAGGTGCAAAACTGAATTTTGATTCTCAGACCGACAACAATCTCTTACCTGTAAGTTTGCTCACAAAAATATAAATAAAAAATATTGGTATGTATGTTAAACCCACATCAAAATTATTTCTATCTAAAAAATTAAATACTAAAATAATCCACCTATTATAGGACAGATACTTCATGCAAATAACTGCACAGATTAAATCTTGAATTGAAATCATATTCTGAAGTTAAAAAATGTTAAAAAAGAAGTTACATAGAAATTTTCAATGCAATTCACATATCCTCTCCAAACGCAGGCAGTATCGAAGGCACCGAAAATCATGTAGTTTTAAAATTACCTACTTCTTAAAGATCTTTCTTCTCCAAGTCAAATAATTAGAGGCTGGCTAATCTTCAGAAACAAGAAATACTTCTCATCTTACATTCTACTACTTAGTCTGGGTAAAAACTGATAATGTTATCTATTTCTATTCCTTTAGTTGTTTTTTTCTCAGAAGAAAAGGATTTAATCATTCAATAGGTAGTATCAAAAAGCATATGGGAAGATCTGTAGTACAAGATACACGAGAGGCTGAAGTGGCTGTAAACAAAAAAGGGAGATTCTATCCAGGAAAGTGGCAAAATAGGCAACTTATTGTGGTCATAACTCCTTCTGATGTTAGACTAACTCAGTGTGGGAGTCTACATCTCTATCAGCGTTTTGGAGACACTGTATAGTCAGTGATATAGGTGGTTTGCTTTGTTTTGTTTTAAAAACCAAGCAAAAAACTAAAATGCATATCAGCCTTGTAAGCTGATTCAAACTCGTTTGGGGTTTTTGCATGAATCAACAGGAATTGCAGAACTTGGCAGCATTATCAGTTAAAGTCACTTATGAACTGTACCTTTACATTGTATTAACAGGACAATAGAAAACTCTAGTCTATAGAATGGCAGCCCCTGCACCACTCCACATTCTATGCAAGTCAGAATTTACCCTCAGTCACTGAGTCAAGAGTCTGCATTAAAACAAAATCTTCCAAAAAGGTTGTTCCACAAATTTCCTTCCCTACACTTACTGACTTATCTGCAAGATACAGGCCTTTTAACAACTGTGTGGTCACTTACAGGGTAATTACGAAGTAGCCTAAAAGTGAATCCTTTGAATTTCTTTGCATACAAGACACTTCCCTTTTTGCTCAGCAAAGACTTATGAACTATTGCAAGAAAAGTCATCACTATAGTAATTAGGAATTCTCTATGGATTAAAATCTCTGTAATCCTTTTGTGAGCTAAAAAAGTTTTCATTGTGTTGCATTCGTATTTTGACTCTCAGGCAGGAAAAGAAACCCTTCATCTTCTTGTTCCCCAGGGATCCATCCTTATATCCTGATACTTAGAATGGGCTCAATCTGTCTAAGCATTTTAAAATGTATTAGGGAATAAAGTAATCTGATCCTGAAACCAGACTTCACTGTTATTTGCAGTCAGCACTGGCAGGATAAGTCCACAAACCAAAGAAGGTGCTCTTGCCTGTCCCCAGACACAATTACACTGAGTTAGTTTAGCATTCCTTGGATCACCAGTGATATCCCTCACAACATACATTTCCCATTCTCTGCTGCAACAGTGCAACTCTTCTTCAGGTCAGTTTTCCCACTATATGACATGAGTCAGAGTCTGCTAAGAGAAACTCTGGTGCGTTTCAATAGTTGAATGCATCTTTTGAAATTTATTATATGCCATAGACTCTATGGCAATACTTCACACATAGAGATGTGTGTGGTCACATCACAATCCCCTAGGAAAAAGTGAGAAGGGGAAAGATCAGCCTGGTTGTTCCAACAGACCTTATATTAGACGAAAAATAAAAGTAGAGGAACTTGGACTTCTAGCAGAAAATGTGATTACAGCATCACACCCAATAATCATCCTTGTTATTAGAAAACTCTCAAAAGAAGCAACTTCCCTAGGATTTCTGAGTCATGTCATTTCCCAGTGTCCCTGTGTATGATACTACAGGAATAAAAACATCTTCTGACCATTTCATTTTGTTCCACTCTCTTTTAAGCATTTAGAGAACATACTAACAAAATTACATGTAACTACGTCCTATGAAGGAGACCTTTTTGTTCTCAGCTGCCTAGATGCTAGTACCAGCAAGACTGACCCAGGAAGTCTGTGCAGCACTGGCCTTGTGTCTGTTCAGTGGTACTGTGATGCATCCTGGTTGAACGCTACAAAAAGTGTGTCAATGAAACAGCTTCAAAAGGACCTCTCCTAGGCCCCATTCAGTTTCTGATACACATAGTAGGTTTTTCTGTCTCTCAGCTGAAGCCATACATATATCTCTGAGGCCAGAATTTAAGAACAATAGCAGATTAAAAAAAAACAAGTTTGAGAAGCTTCCCGGGAGGTGATACAAAAGGCAGAGTAAAACAAACCAAACATCATCTGCTGAATACATTTCTTTATGTGGTGAAAATGTAGAGCAATCCCCAAATGGACAGCTACCCATGTGGAGAGGGAGGCTTGAGGACTGCAAAGGAAGATCCTTGAATAATGAGTGCTTAACTGAAATGATAGGAAATGCCAGAGCACATTAAACAATGTTCAGTTATATAAAGGAAAAGAAGAACCTTAATAAAAACAGATTCACATGGATACAAAGCAATTGTACTAGGGAGGGGAATGAATAGAATACTCAATGTCTACAAACAAGCCACGGGCCACAGCAGAAAAGCACTTAACTCCTTGCATTGGAAAGAATCACCCCTACAAACACCGTCAATGAAACACCTGCAACCAAGAGAAAGGACCTAAAACACCTCATCCCCCACCCACCAGAGTTTCTCACACACCCTACACCAGGCTGATTCACCCCAGAAGAACTGTCTCCTTAAAGTGTAATAACAAGCCGTGATCTCTCAGCCTCCTTCTTAGGTTTCCCAGGGACAAACCTCATTTTTTTATGAGTGACATGTAAATGTAGGAAAACGGTTTTATGAAATACAGAAAATGCACCAGAACAAATGACTGAGGTGTCTATTACATAAATTGATAAAGTACTGCTTAATAATTAATTTAATAACGAATAGAAATAGTTAATGATGGCTCAAGTTACATCTATAATTTTTATTCTTATTCCAGTCAGACACTAAGTTTAAATGCACTACACTTAAAAAAATCGTAACAAACATTTACATTTTGTCCTGTCACTAATCAATCCTATTTAACTTAAAAAGGATTTGGAGAATGCTATCATTTGCCTGTGATGAAGTGGTCAGCCATCTGAACAGAATCCATTAACAATTTGATGAAATACAAAAGGCTGCAAGTGTTCTCCAGCCATCACTCTGAACTGTGCAGCAAGATGTAAAAGCAGTAGTAACACACTGGCAGGAACAGGAGCTTAATGAAAATACAGACTCTGCACTAAGTATTACAATGAATAATCCAGAATTACAAAGTATGACAAACACAGAGTGTAAGAAACATATTCAATATCCACTTCAACCCTCTACTTTGGTGATGTGTGACTTTTGGTATTAAGTAGAACTAATAACTAACACAGTAGTCATATCACACCAGGATTCCATTAAAATTTTCATTGTAAATTGAAAGGTCCCCAAAACATAATAACTAAAGAGCAATTAAAGTTACTTGATTAATTTTATTTCCATTTACAGCTGCAATTCATCTCAGAAGCTTAGGGACATAAGACACGTGCTCTTGGAAGTTTTATTCCTGGACAAAGTTGTTAGTTAGGCGGTTGCCTCCCTCTGTGGTTTTAATGGTGAATTTCTCGACAAGAGTTTTCCAGCTCCCTGATAATTGTGCTAAACCCCTTTGCTTGCTTCCTTTCCTTCATCTCTTGCCTCTGCTCCTTGTCTACTGTCTCTTTTCCCTGACACCTCATATTTTATCTCTCAAACAGACTGAGCATCAGGCCAGGACAAAGTAACCACAAGGTTCTAGGATTACAGATAAGGCAGAGGGTACCCAAGTGTCAGTCAGAAAACACCAATTCAGCCCTGGGTCATGGCTAGGAGGGAAGGCCAGGCTGGACCACAGCATCAGCAGAGTAACCAAGAGAAATACAACAGAACTTCGCAGCAGTGAAATGATACACCAGTTTCTGGTTTGTTTAGTGCTTGTATTGGGGTGAAAAAACAGATGCTTCTTACCCTTCTTTACTGTTCAATTTTAATGCTGTCATAGCCACCAGAGTATGAGTACATAGCCATGTGAAAGTTGTGTGCAGTAGAATAGACACATCTCATGTTTCCAAACCAACTGCCAAACGTATTTTCCATGTAAATCTCACGTCTGTCTCCCCGTGTTTCCTCTTTCCGTACAGGAATTTGCATGAGGATGTTGTGCAGCATCTAGAGGTTTTGTACCTGGTTATCACCACTCTTGTGTGCAGCACCAACAAAAAACTTCCCTGAACTTCTGCAAGGGGTTTAACCAGATCTATGGGACATCTTCAGTCAGATTTGATTGGACTCTGCTTCCCTCTTTAAATATACTCTCTGTGCGCCAGAATGGCCAAACACACCTAGAGGCACGTCTTTAAAACTCAGGCTCTTTACACTGGATTCTTTATGATGGTTGAGGGGGGCTCCCTATTCCATTAACCACAAATTCAGAGGGACTACACAGTGGCTGCACCCCAGCTGGATAACTCCATCAACACAAGAACTAGTAGAGCAGTGGACCAGAATGGAACAAGTTAATGTAAGGGTTTCCCAATCTCTTAAAACAAACAGACACATACTGATTTAAAAAACCCAATGCAAGAGTTTGAGCCTTATCCACCTGAAAAGCACAAAATTCTTTTCAGTCATTGTCTTGGTTTGAAAGACAGGTATTTGCTAAAAGAGACAGGGCCTCTTTTTTTTTTTTTTTGAAAAGGAGAGTATAACCCCCCCTCCTTCACTCTACTATGATTTTGAAATTAAAGGGCTTTCAGGCGAACTGATGCATATATACATGTAACAAGAGAAACAAAACACAGCAACAATAACTGCGAGATCAACAACAACAGAGCTCGGTTGTGGACACCTTTCCTCTGCGGTGCAGTTTCCGTTCTGGCGCTGCCTGCCAGCCCCTGGTGAGCAGGGAGGAGATGCGGTGATCCCACGGGTCTGGAAGGACGCTGCGGTGACTGGTGTCTGTGTCCCAGATGGGAAGGGCGGAGGGGAGACGCTGCTCACAGGTCTCACGGCAGTGTCAGTTCGGATGCTCCAAAAGGATGTGCTGGAGTCAGTAGGAGATGTGGGAGAACGTCCAAGCAGGGAGGCTGTGGGATCCCACAGCCAAGGAAGGTAACTCCTGGCGTCAGCGTGGCAGAGAGGAGTTTTTAGCGACCGTCCTCCTCCGAGTCAGACGGCTGAGAGAACCAGAGAGCAGCCCTTACTTCACCTCTCCTTTTCCAGTATTGCCCCCTCTCCTCCCCGCTTCGAGAGAAACTGTTAAGTTAGCTATTTGAGCTTCTGGGTACAGCTCCAAATACTTAGCATAACAATGGGAAAAATTCCACAGAAAGAAAATTCAACTCCCAACAGTCATGTCTTCCAAAATTAACAATATAGCCATTTTATTTTTCACCTTTCCTGAAGAGGTACAATAAATCCACACAAACATGCAGATACAAGTAAAAGAGCTCCTCTTTGCTCACCTCAACATTCAAACTCATAGATCAGAACTTTTCAAATTTTTGGTAAAAACACTGTAAAGTGTTTTCCATGGCCACTTTTCACAAGCCACTCACTATCATCATCAAGTTTTCATGAAAATAACAAGAAATTATTTTCCCCTGAGATGCAGCTTTGAATTGCTTTGTACTGTCTCGATCATGTCCCCTGGGAATAATTGTCTTTAGTGGTTAGAATAATATAGCAGGGGCGTTCAATATGGGTGCCAAAATGTAGGCAATCAAGTAATCAGCCTTATTTTTCAAAAGGCCGTATACCAACAGCTCATTTTCAAGTTGCTTCTGAAAAATGTGGGAATCTCAGGTCATAGCAATGAAAAAAAGTCAGTTTACTCCCATGGAAACAGAATAGGTCTTTATTAAACTACATGCATTTTAACATTGTAACTGAACATTGCCATCTGTGGCTGAACATTGTTATCCCCTGGCAAAAAAAAAGTACTTAAAGCGCTATTAAATTAATTTTCCAGAAGTTTTTCTTTTTAAACAGGCATTTTAAATAGGATGCAGTAATTTTAAAGTGTGTCAACTACGCAAGCAGTAGTACTCAACAGTGGGCTTTTTATTTTTCATTTACTTAAAGGAGCAGTTTAGCTTGGCTTTACAGGTGAAATATATGTCCTTTTCATTTCACTTATACCAAAATTACTTTCCAGCTCCTTCTTGTCTTTACTTCCACAAGTCCTTCTGCACCAGCCTAATATCAAGCAAGGACCACAGCTGCCTCTTAACCATTTAAAAGCCACAGGATTACAGCACTGCATGTAACATGCAGTCACCATGGCTGGCATACAGGATCCCCTCAGCTGCACAGGACCTTGGCAAGAGAACGTGCAGGGAGTATTTGATAAATTGTCTGCACAACCCCACTTCCATTTAATCTCATCTTCTGTTTTTCCAAACAGATTATCAACAATGTGTTACTGTCCAAATCTACAGAGAGGTTTCATTGAAAGAATGAGGGTTGCAGTACAGTCCAAGAATATAAGTAATATTCAATTAACACAAAGTGTCCAGGGCTGAGGATATAAAATATGTATGGCACTTGATTGCCTTTACAGCTTCTCCTACCAGTGCACCAGTCATTCTCTGACACTGCAGGGCTCCAAGATCTTGTGCCTACATATCCTACTCATAAGAAAATATCCACTTGGTCTCAGAAACCTGCCATGACAGATTTTGACACAGAATTTTCTAAAACAGTATAATCTGGCAATAAAATACTACCCATTAACTTCCTTCCAGAGACAAAATTCCATGTAGTAAGGTACAACCAGAGGAATAAATCTTTAGACTTTTTAAGATAAAATAGTTGAAAGTCTTTAGGTATCTCTGCCAAATTCCTCAGTCTCATTAATCCATAGGCAATATAAATTTGAAAATAATTTGAGACAAGTTTTGCAATTGTGTGTGCTGTAGATTATACCAGTCATTCAGAACTTCACAAGCCACAGTGAGAGACAGAGATATAGAGACAGTCCAAAAGCACAACCTCTGCTGGTGGTCCAGGTGACTGCTTCACCTGCCAGCTTTACACCAGACCCAGCAGTGTTTACTCAGCTGGCTCTGATCCTTTAACTGCCCCCTCATCTCAGGGAGATAAGGCTCCCAAAGGCTTTGTATTTTCCTAGATTCTTCCCAAGAACAAAGTGGGGATGGTAGACTGCAGATGCGGGGGGGAGATGGAAACATACATCAAGCTTCAGCTTCTTACCCAGCACAGATCTTTGGTGAGGAAGGAGGACAGGGAGGCCACTGGGAATTCTCTTCCTTCATTAATACCTCCTCTGAAATGTTCTGCCTGAGCTGCTTCTAAAGAATTACTCAGAGGATGAGGGAGAAAAGAAAAAGGCATTGACTGGAAAGGCACTAGTGCAAGATCCCCTGTGTGATTTTAAACTGAGAGCTGGGTTATAGGGAAAATAAGGCTCCCTTAGAGAAACTAGGGCTCTGCCAGAGGAATCCCTAAGACAAGCCTGTCCCAAAGCCTGTTGGGACATGCCATGAAATACTGCCATTCTGAAAATGAGGGAATTCTCAAGGAGCTCAGCAGAAGCAGACTTTCTATGGTGGCTAGCCTGGCTGTTATTCTCTCTAGCAGCAGAACCAACCAAATCAACATTGCAAGCAATGCATTTCTCAGAAGCAGCACTTAGCTCAGAGTATTTTGCTATTTGAAATATATATATGCTTCACTAAATTTTTAATGAACGTATTTGGGCCAACTTGAGAAAAGCTTAATATTTTTGCCAAGCAACTGCAATTAAAATTCAGTCCATATGGTTGATGGACGTGCTATCCATTTCTGCTCCTTGATGACTGACAGAGCTCCTGAAGAACCTATCAGCCAGGCAGACAAAAAGGTTTGGAAAATGGTAGTAGGTTCTTTGGTTCCAGCCCAGGCAGTGATGATCAGAATTTATGGCTTGGAAGTTTTTCTTCAGCTCCAAAGCTGACATAATCCAAGAAGGCATTTGTTGGCTGTTGCCATAGTGACAGCAGGCAGGGAATGTTCCAACAGCTCAGTGCTTGGCACAACCTTGCCTCTTTATCTTGCTAACAAATGTCCTATTAAACATTCATGTTCCCCTAGACATCCAATCCATATGGATGACTGACTCCATAAACACCTGACCCAAATTCTGCTTTGTTACGTGGGTGAGGTAAGAGTGAGATGGTGGGGAAAGGCCCTGTCACAGCACAGCTTTGCTGTGACCAGGCACGGTTCTTATTTGGAAACTAAATGAACAGCAGGCATGGGATCAAGCTCTTCTATCTGCATGTACTACTCAAGAGACACGTGCCTTAGAGTCTTCAGGATATTCACAGCCAGCCACAAAAGGATGATGAAATCACGGTGAATCACAGGGAAAATACATTTTGGGAAGAGTCATAACTTTTTCCTTGACTTTCAATGGAGTCTCTGTCCCTCACTGATTTCCTGCTCCACAAAAGAGATTAAGATCTTTCTCTGCAGGACCTGCCAGAACAGGTGCTGCTTCTCCACTTTGTATAACTCAGATAAAGATGTCCTCCTCCTCTTCTTCCTGTCTACTGTCACACAAATCCTCCCACTGCCCCTCCAAGGATTACAAATCCATCTCCTACTCCATTCCTGTGTACTGCTGCAGCATTCTGTGGGAGAGGGACAAAAGCTTTGGCCAAGGAAGTGGAATGCCAAGTACAAGATGTTGCCCCTCCCTGCCTCCCAGTCTGGAATGAGGATGCCATGCAGGAATTTCGAGGAACACACATTTGTGTGCTGGAAAGTGGGGTTTCAGCTGGGACACAGTGAGAACTCGTGGCACTGTGGGAAAGGATCAGGGGCAGCAGCGCAGAGGGAGAACAAAACACTTTCTGGAGATACTAAAATTGGTGCCTGGTGACTTCAGGGGTTGTTGATGGTGGGTTTTTTGTTCCTGTCTTTTCTTTTCGGATTTCATGTTAGTGATGTTACCCTGTGCTGGGAGGGGCTACACAGGCCTCTGCAGAGACACTCCAAGGGCTGAACTGAAATCTTGATTAAACCATTGAACATGCTCTCCTGGCACGCAAAAAATGTTCTTTGGGCCCTTTCCACAGTAAGAGAAACCATACTTGTTACCACCTTATTTCCTACCCAAGTACAAAATAAGTTTAAACCACACAAAAGAACAGGAGAATTTGTTTATGGAAAATTTATCCTATGTTCATGCACACCACCTTGGAATAACAGACAGAAGCAAAGATCTGTAGGAGATTTCATTTCCTTTTCAACTCGTTTTGCTTTAAAGACCCCTTTTGTCCTTTCTTGCTAGAAGTCATGCTACCAAGCCTTGGCTGTGACGCTGTGATGATATTCAGGGCTGCTAAATCCCAAACCTCTACTCAGCAGCACTCTGGGAGTGTTAGGGTCTGTGTGACAGCAGACTGCCAGAAATCTGCTGATGAATTCCTGTGGATCAGCTGATGGGACTTTCCTGCCTGGTGCTAGGCTCTCACAGCCTCAGCAGCAAGATGACATCTACAAACATGGCTCATGTGAATACTCGTGATAATCATCATCACAAACCCATCACAGCTGGGTTTTTTTGTGGTGTTTCTAAAACCAGCATTTATTGAAGTCAACTTCTGTGATTCTGTCATCTCTCACAGCTCCTGTGAAGTTTTAGGGCAATCTCACTCTCAGTGGGATATAGTTGTCCATTTTGGCTTGGGCTTTGCCAGAGTAGACCCTGCATTCAGGAAAAGAGAGTCATCCCACTGCCTCCAGTCCAAGCACAGCTCCCTGGAATTCATGTGACATAGTCACATAAGCCATAAAATTTTTCACAGCAGCAAAGCATATTGAAAAACTGTGCCTCTGTGGCAGCCCTACACCCAGAGGACTGTAGGGTAGAAGTTTAAGACGTGTTGTTTTTCCATTCAAATGGAATTATTTTTTTCTGGATAGATGTAGGATTTGAAATTTTTAATCATACAAATGTCTGATGTTATCTGTTAAAAGACTAGACTCTCCCCCTTGCCTCCAAACTGTTTTTGTAAATACACAAACAGCAGGGCTTTGTCTCCTTATACGTGGAGCCACATAACTCTGCCACTTCTTCTGGAAGAGGCTGTAATTGAATTAATTTAGTACCAATTTGTTGAAGAACATTGAATACTTTACAATCCCTCATCAAGCAAAGCTTCCATAATTTAAAATAAAAATATGATGCCAAGTCAGTAATGGAGCACCTCAGAGACAAGACTAAAACCATGGTCAAGTTCAGTCACAGAGACTTACACAAGTCAAAGAATTAATACAAACAGCAGCTTTTAGCCATTTGGGGATAGCACAACATGTAGGGATTTTAAAAGCTGGAATTCAGCCACTTCAGTAACTCTAACAGGACACTAAGTCAGATAAAATTCAGCTTACATATCAGTTCTAGACGTATTTTTAAAAGGTCATATTTTTCTGTTATGTGTGTTTCTGTCTCAACATGATTTTAAAGATAGGAAAGCACTGAAAAAAGTGGTTGACTCTAAGCCCTCTCCTTCAATGTATATACATGTCCTGCCCATAATTATCTCTGCCAGTTACATATTCAGTTTTTCCCAAGTGTCCTTTTTGACTGGTTCTTCAGGTTTCCATACCTGTGCTGGCAGGTGACTCTTTCTTCCCTCTTTCTTCCTGAAGGTTAGAGACTCCATTTGAAGAACTTGTAATGAAAAGACATTTGAAGAATCCACATTTCTCAGTGCTCCAACATGCTGTTTTCCAGCCTCTTGCTGACAGCTGGTATTAAAATCCTGAGCTGCCTCTCATGTCAGGCAATTGAGAGGCAAGGCAGGCTCAACAGCTAGAGCAAGGAGACAGAAGCAGTTCTGAAAGCATTAGAAATCCCAGAAAATTCTCAGGAGATTCTGACTATCAATATAAAATAAAAAAAATACAAAAATAAAAATAAAAATGAAAAAAAAGAAAAAAGAAGAAAAGCAAAAAAACCAACCAACCAAAAATAACAAGCCATGAAGTTTTCAGACAGGTCTCAGGCTCACTAACACAAATATCTGAAAAGTGCTAACAATCTGCTACCCCATCATCTATCAGCAAACATGGGGGACAGAGCCAGGGGGGAGAAATTAAGGTGAATTTCGTGAGATATAATAATTTGGCAAGTGAAATATGACTGAAATTCTTATATGCATATGTCTGCTTCTGGCCTCTTCCTTTCCAGTATTTAGTCAACAATCCCAGTGTGAAGGCTTATGCTTGTTTTTCTCCTGAGCAATCCTGAGAACAATCCCAGTAGTAAAATACTTATTCCATTCCTTCTGCTCAAGACCTATAATACCTGGGTTGCTCCCAGAACTAACTGGACATTTCTACCTGGACATATATTAAAACCTCACTTCTTACAAACAAGGTGGGTCTTCTCCAAGGATTAATGTTGATGGAGCATAGAGCAAAACACAAAATAAAGACTCAAGTCAGGCCAGACCAACAAGCATCCAAATTTCCCAAGAACACAGAGGTGACAAATACAACCTCTGAGACATTCTAGCATTTGACAGGCTGGGAGAGCTGGGGGTGCTCAGTCTGAAGAAGTCGCGGTGAGACCTCAGAGCTCCTTCCAGTGCCTAGAAAGATCCAAGAGAGCTTGGAGAGGGACTTGGACCAGGGATGGATTGCCAGGACAAAGTGGAATGGTTTCCCAGTACCAGAGGGCAGGGGTAGTGGGTATATTTGGAAGGAATTGTTCCCTGGGAGGGTGGAGAGGCCCTGGCACAGGGTGCCTAGAGAAACTGTGGCTGTTCCTGGATCTCTGGAAGTGTCCAAGGTCAGGCTGGACAGGCTTGGAGCAACGTGGTGTAGTGGAAAGTGTCCCTGCCCATGGCAGAGAGTGGGACAAGGTGGGCTTTAAGATCTCTTCCCAGCAAAACCATTCCATGACTCTGTGATTTCCTTCCTACAGTGCAGTTACTTGAGAAACTCCACACAGCCCTTCCAGCAGGGCTGCAGTGGAATCATCACAGGCTTCATTCCAGAGAACTGACAGGAATCAAAAACACACTAGGACAGGAACATCACAAGAGCACAATTTAACAGTAAGTTAAAGCAAATATAATGGCCAATGCTGATAAGGAGCGGATGATAAGGGGGTGTTCTCACTACTGCCTCCTTCCCAGCAGCTCCAAACACACCCTCCTGCCAAAGGAGCTGCTCCATTTTTCTAGAGATTGCTTTTGTGAACTAAAACAACAACAAAAAAAGTAACTATACCAAATATTGCCTCAGTCAACTTTCCTAAGTCAGGTAAGTGCCACTGCAAGGAAAAAATTCTGGGAAATCTGTTTAGGCAGAGTTCTGGGCTGCCTGTTCAGTGGCAGCTGCAGTGGTTCTGATGCCTTGAGAGGGTACCCAGAACAGAGGCTAGAAAACATTAAAGGAAAAAAGTAGTAATTTATTAAAAGACCTTCAAAGGCTACACTTTGGGCAGTACAAGAACCCGGCTGTGGCTCCACCCGAGATGGACCCAAGACGGATGGCATGTCACAAGTTTTCACACTTTTATAAGTTACGAAGTGCCATCTCCCAGATTGCTCTCCTCAATTCCCTGTTGTTTACAATTTTTGAGCCTGAAGCTGCAACGGTGTCCTCGGTTCTGAGGCTGGAAAAGGATTGTTTTGTCTAACTAAACTGTGAAGAGAACTTGCTAACACTTGATATGAAGTTCAGAGTTATATACTAATGCAGTACAGAATATGGAAAATATGAAAACTAAAATTTAAGGTATCAGTTCCTGCATCCAAAGGAAGTACTTTTATACTGTGAGATACAGTCTTTCCCAACAGGAGTTATCTTTTCCAGTGCTTTTATCTTCCCTGTTGTTTCACAAGAAACAGGTTATTCCTACCAGTTCAGACCACTTCCAAGAGGAAGACCCCAATCATCCTACATATGACGAGCCACTACATACCATCTTCATACACAGCAAGGAGGAAACAAGTCTGAAACACACAATCTGGTTGCTAGCTTCCACTGGATGTATGGCAGTTCTTTTACGAATTTTTTCAGAAAACATCAGGATCTGCTCCATCTCAAGACTGCAAGAAATGCCATCATGTGAGTTCCTCTTTAGCACACCCCCCTTACAGTAAACAAATACAGTGATATCACTGGGATCTGCAAGGAAAACAAAAACCTCTCAACCTTGGACATACCCCACCTCCATGGTATCACAGACAGCTTTGATGGCAAGTATCTCAGGGGCCACCTACTATGTTCGCTTTCTCTAGATCTCAAAAAAAGATGTAGGTCATCTGATAAACCTCCTTTCACTGGACTGCCAAGCCAGGAAGCAGCTCAAAGGTCTGGTCTCTTCTCACCATATTCTCCCAGATGCTGCAGAAAACCCAGAGGGCCAAATGCCAATTTTTCATTCCTGAACTATTTCACAATTTCTATTTACATATGGAGCAACTCTCTCAGCACAGCTTTTGTGAAGAGTTAACCTGGAGAGATTGAGAACTTCATCAACCAGAGCTTCTGGACAAGAGAAGGACAGATAATTTTAGGAAAAGAATGCAAATAACTTCAGAAACGGGGGTATGTGCACAGGTGTTTCTGTGAGTGTCTGTGTATACATCCTGAGCAAGATCGGGAAAGATGTTAACAGCTTCTCCCAAAGCCACCCAAAACCCTCCTGAGGCTTCTATAGCTCAGAGTTTACTTTTGACATAAAATACAAAATTTCAGGCCTTCCAACCACATGGCTGACACCCTCTGAAATGCTGTAGCTGTTAATTTGGATAAATTTTAAATTTCTATCTCCTCTATCAGACATCATAGGAAGTATTTGTGAATGAATTAAGCAATAGAACAAAAACATATTGGTAACATTTTTCTGTGTTTGCAATGAAGAACAAGTGTTTAAAGTGCCCTCTGAGTCAGTGGGGTTACACAGAGAGATGAGTCTTTCATCACTCCTTTCCCAAACAGGGCACCTCATCATCACAGACTTTCTTCCCACTGTGCACCCTAAACTTAGGCTCCAGCTTTATAGTCTGTGTCTCCTACTCTTTGCCTCCCTAGCCTGGGATCCTGTGCGTGGATCCTCTGAGCTCTTGCTCTCCTGGCTCCCTGCTCCTTCCCCTCCACATCAAGACATGAACAAGAAACTGCTAATACTCACCATGGAAGGCACTGGTTGGCAGCAGGATAGAGACATCACCTTCCCAGAGAGGGGTCTAAAACAGGCACAAAACTGGACATCTGGAAAATCAAGGCTTAGTTATGTTTACTCAGTTAACTGGCACTTAAACCTATGAAAATGTATCATAAGCACTGATACAGCTCAAAGCACAATCCACCTCCACTGCCAAAGAGGACTTTTGGAAACATCTATAATATACCTACCTATATTATCTATCTATGAATTCATAATGAATTTATCTATTAATTCATCATTATTATTACTAATGCATCTAAATTGCCTTTTAGGCTCTCAAAGTAGCTAAGTAAAAATAAATTAAACATTAGCATATTTCTTACAATTAGATTCTCATCACATTGCTAATCATAGTCCTTCCAGTGAAAAGGGTTATTTGAATCATCTTAGTTGCATTTTTGTATTGAAAGAGACAGGACAAAAGAGATTTTCTGTTATAACTGGGGAAGCCATTCAAAATGTATAATTAAGTATTTTGCAACTGCTCAGTATAAAAAAATAAATAAAATTATGTGTTACTGAATGACATAGAAGGAAAGGTATTTGCACTCAGTGACTTTGAAGAACTAAGCAGGAAATGACTCACTTTATGTCTATGTATAGAATTTTAACAGTGACTATGGATTGGACAGTGAGGATATTACCTCCTGACCCCATAGGTCCCATGCACAGTCCCTCAATTCTCTCTTCCTCCAAAGAGGAATGCAAAACATTCATTGTTTACAAGAATGGAGTGTGAGAAACTGCAAGAAATTATCTGTCAACAATCAGAAGGCTGAACACAAGGGCAACAATGATGGGTTCTTCCTTGGAAGTGTTGTCAAAATATGATGGTATTTTAATTAAAGACCAAAATCTATCTGTGTGAAGAGAGAGTTGAAGGAAATGGTGTCATAAGGTATTAGGACTAAAAGAAATAGAAGTAAATATACAAGTTTGCAGTAAATCTTTAACTATAACATTATATAAGGTTTTAAAATAATTCAGCAATCTCATAAATATGCAGCTGCAAGAACTAGTCCAATAATCTCAAGTAACTTTTTCTTCCACAAAGACATTCTGTCTGGTCATTTCATATCACTACAGGAGAAATCCATCTACTGGTTTACAAAAACAAGTTCCTTGGTGTACCTCAGCCTCACTGAGCAGTACACACAGAAACAGTCTGTGCAGAATATGTAATGGACACATCCATCCCTGTGGTTCAGGTACCACACTCAATCCACAGCAGCACTGAGTTTATGCTGTTCAAATAATTCCAGTCTTGAATTCATGCCATCCAATAATTCCAGTGCCTGCGGATGGCTCATTATGATTGACTGGGAAAGAGCAAAATCCAATGGCACAAATAAAACCAGGCAACAAAAAATATTGGAAGCATAACTTACATGTGCATAAATTATTAGTTCAAAGTTTTATGTGGTAGGGGAAAATCCACTGTGTGAATCACTGCAGAATGAAAAATGTTAACAGTGAACTTGGGCTGACTTAAATTAACTAAGTCAGTTTGTAACAGCTTAGCTATTGTCTGATGTATTTTAAAAAGAAATTGTCCCTTCCTACCTGTGTGATTCACCAGAGGCAGCAGCAGATGCCAGAAAAAAGGACTTTAGGTGTGAAGTGCCAGGTCCTGCCATTGGCAAGGCCTGATTGGTATTGGCACAGGGCATTGCTCTGGCAGCAATGCTGCTCACTCAGCTTCTTGAAACTCCATCACTGGTGTAGTTTGTTTTGACCATTTTCACTGCTCTTCAAAATGTCAAATCCCAATAAACAATGAATTTTTGTCCACCTACATGGGCAAAAAGGGGTAAGAAATAGGTAATATCACCAGTCACCAGTCAAGCTGATCATTCGTCCAACTTTATTGAGAGACAAATCATGTTTTCCAACCTTGCACCAAAATTCCCTCTGCTTCCCACGAGGCAGCCTGTTGCAAGACATTCAATGCCACCTAAGCTGCCTTAATAAGGAAAGCCATTTCAAACAGGGCCCTACTTCTGTTCTTTGTTTTGCCAAAGGCTTCAGTATTGAAATATAGAATATATTCCTAAACCTATGGACGGCTCCAAGCTAGGATGGCCTGTGAAAACTCTGGGGTATGAGAACAAAATTCAAAATCACAGATGAGGGAAGCACTCTGAAATCAGAGAAACTAAATTCAACGTGAAACAAAACAAAACCACCAAACCCCCAAATTTCTCATGAAAATATCCCATTTGGGAGATGCCCAAATAAACTAAGGACTAGATGGTGAATCTCAAAACATGATGCAATAATTATACCACAAATATAATGAATGCAACACCATGTTGATAAAGACAATGCTCAGGCTATGATGTACTCACCAAAAAAGCTGGATTCTCTTTCCTTTGCTCTATTATGGCTTCAAAAAGCCATTTTGTGCAATACACTGCCATAGAAATATACACCAACTGGTACAAAGGAACCATCTAGAATAACAAAATTATTAGGAAGCATGATGCATGACCAAAAAAAAGCATAATAAAAGAAAATTTATATGCATGAGGCCCTGGAACAGAGTGCCCAGAGAAGCTGTGGCTGCCCCTGGATCCTTGGAAGTATTTAAGGCCAGGTTAGACAGGGCTTGGAACAACCTAGGATTTCAGAATAAACAGAAAAAATCTAGGACACAGTTTCTTAGCCACCAGTTCACAGGGTCCTGGCATTGACACAAACTTTTAAGGAGTAATCCAGAGAGTTGAGTCTTCCATTGACTACAATGGAGTGCCCTTCTGTAACAAGAAAGTGGCTGGTAGCTGGAAGCAGAAGGATACCTGGAAACCCATGGGGTAGCTCATTTCCTGATGTTGTATTCATTTTATTAACAATAAAAGAGAGCAGATTTAAATTAAGAAGCTCAGAGATTTTTGGACCAGTGAATTCTCCTGATTCTTAAGACACCCAGGAGAATTTTCATTTTTACAGCTATTAAACAACTGTGTATCAGGATTGTGTTAAGCAAGTGGGGACCTTTGTATGGTTTTAACATAAGAGGGAATTAAAGTCTCTGCTTCTGCTCTGAATAACACAAGGCTTAAATATTTAGAACATGTTTTTTTCTCAAGCTATTTCTACTCTCCACTTTTATTCCTCACCTTCGGTATTTTCAGAAAATCTAAGTCTCAGAAAGAGAAACTTTCTTTGCCTTCTGTGCCAGTGTAGATGCAGGAGCTTTAATATCATACTTTCTAGAGGGAAATGGTTGAGAGAGACAGATGGCCCATTCTGCCAGAATTGCAAACAAAAGCTCAACTCTTCTACCTGAGGAATTTTCAGCATCTCAAAGTTAAACCATTTAAGCTACAAGATTTTGAAAAGGTAATGTGAACTAGGAAATATTTACAATATTAAACTTTACTTAAAACGAACACATCATTTATGATCATAGAATCCAAGCATAAGATGGGAGAATGAGGATAAAGCTGAGGAAAAAATCTTAGGTCTGACTCCAAAATGGGCAAACAGATACAGATATATCAAGGGCGTAGGATGACAGCCTGGCGATTGGACCTCTTAGTTCATAATCATAGAATAGCAGATGGGTTTGGGTTGGAAGGGACCTTAAAGCTCATCCAGTCCTACACCCTGTCCTGGGCAGGGACACCTTCCATTGTCCCAGGTTGCTCCAAGCTCCATCCAACCTGGCCTTGGACACTTCCAGGGATCCAGGGGCAGCCACAGCTTCTCTGGGTAACCTGTGCCAGGGCCTGCCCACCCTCACAGGGAAAAATTTTTTCCCTAGTATCTCATCTAACTCTGGCAGTGGGAAGCCAATGCTCCTTGTCCTGCCACTCCAGACCCTTCCAAAAAATCTCTCTCTATCTTTCATGTTGACTCCTTCAGGCACTGGAAGGCCACAATGAAGTCACCCAAAGCTTCTCCTCTCCAGGCTGAACAATCCCAGCTGTCCCAGCCTTTCCTCCCAGCAGAGCTGCTCCATCCCTCTGATCATCCTGGTGCCTCCTCTGGACTCTCTCCAGCAGCTCCAGGTCCCTCCTGTGCTGGGGCCCAGGCAGATCTTCTGGTGACGTCTCACCTGAGCAGGGCAGAATCCTCCCTTCCACTGCTGCCCACACTGGGGGCTCAGCACAATGCAGGGGGATTCTCTACTCTACTCTTTTCAATCTATACCCACAAAATAATTGTTTTCAACTCTTTAACACTCTTTACACAGCAGCATTAGAGCTGAGTTTCTTACCCCACTCTATCTTCTTTGTACTGGATTGGACCTTCTGTCCTCAATGACCAAGCTAAGTGCCAGAATTTCTTGTTTCAAGTGCTTCCTCTAAATCTGCGTGGAGGGATTGTTTTTGGTTTGGTTTTTTTGTTTTTTTTTTCCTCTTTGGAAACCCCAGAGATTCAGAGGGGACAGAATGAGAAAAAGGCCTCAGTTATACTATATAAGCAGGAAATCACCTCCATTCTTATGATATATGGGAGAGGATCAGTCCACACTGTTGGCATCAGACAACACTTAACCAGCCATGTAAAGCTTGCACATCCCTCTGTCTTCACTCCTCACTTCTCAGAGGCATAACTAGCTTTTCTTGCTGCTGGTTGATCTGGTGTCACCAAGGGGTGTTTCCCTGCTGCAAAAGGAGTGTAAACGCAATATGAAATCAGAAGAGTCAATGCTTAACTCAACACATAATTCATGCCAGTGTTAGTGGTCAACTTGACTTGCAATAAAGCAAAGGAACATGCAGTCCTCTTACAGTCTCTCAAGCTCTCTTATTATCCAAAAGGCAAAGAGGGAAATTTAGCAGTGGTTTTACAATGACACAGGGTTTCGCAGCCTGTAATTTGCGGTGACTTCTACCTCTCCCAATAACACAGCCTCTTTTCTGTGAGATGACGCTTCACAATTCACTTTGTTTCCTAGCAGGGAAGGAACATCTGCTTCCCAACATGAGCAGATTCCTTCAGAGAGGAGCGATTCACGTGAGTTTCTGGCCTTGCCTTTGCCACTATTCTCTCTGGAAGGTGATAAATATAAAAGAATTTTCTTCACTGCAATTTAGATCCCTTAACTACCAACGACAAATGTAACAGGGTTTTTTGTTTGGTTTTATCTGTGATACAGCTCCATCTACAGTGAAATGCAGCTGAGACTCAACTAAAAATCACAAAGGAGGATGTTACATCTGAGAAGAAGGCTGCTCTCACAAAAAAGAACATATTTATCAATTGTCACAATACTCTCACATAAAATACCAGTAAGCATCTGGATTCGTTTAACTTTTGACTATTTATTAAATACATTAAAATGCATTAAAGTACAACAGAGAAAAAGCTTCTGTTTTATGAAAGGAATTTGCATTTTGCTAACAAACTTAACTTTTCAGATCTGTAGTGAAACAAAATTGAAAACCAAATCCACAATTCCAGCAACAATATGTAAGTGCTGAAATTTCTTCATCATACCTATCCTGGAAAAAATGTCTTTTGATGATAGCTTAGCAGAGCTAGAACTTTATTTTCAAAACATTAAATCATATAGGTGAGAGACAGGAAAGGAAGGAAAAATATCACAGCAGGAAAATTATAGATTGCTTAATGTAGCAGAATTACAAACAATAGATTTGCTTTCTTCAAAATATTGTAGTTTGCCTTTCCATTTTAATGAGATAATAATAAGTATAGGAAATATGAATTTAGATAAATGGAGAGTAGAGACCAACAGTTACAACAAAATCACAAGTTTGCTAAAATATCCTATTATCTTAATTAACTTTATTTTCAGTTCCTAATTTTGAATAGCTGGAAAATAGTTTTCAACACTGAGTGACTCTATTCTAATAACATACAAAAATAAACTGTAACATGCAATTTGATTCCCTTCTTCCTAAAATTACTAGAAAAGGTTAAATCCAGTAAAAAAATGGTTATATAATAATTGTATAGCAAAATTATCTGTGAAAATAACTGCTGAGCACATACAGCAATAACAGCACAGAACTATAACATAACTCGATACCTTAACAAATCAAACCAAATTAACTAAGAGCACTAAAGCCGAACTGGTTTGTCATTTATGGCTCTGGCATTGAGGGCCAAACTGAAATACAGGAATTTTCCTTCCACTCACATCCACCTTTGTCAAAGGTCTGGAGAATTTGATTACTCCCCAGGAAGGCAGCTTTTGGAGATCAACTGCTGCATGACACAATAACCCTGGTCACGTCTCATGCTGGACAACATTACCCCATAGCCTTTTCCTTTCCCAGTACAGCTCAGCAGTTCTTCCTGTCTTCTCCAGATACATCCACAGCACCTTTGAGGGAGAAAGGAGTATCATTTCCTGGCCTCCCTGCACTCTAATCTCCATCCAAAGGATGTGAGCAAGTATCAGTCTCCACTCTCAACTTGCCTGGCTCATGCCATGCAGATGGAGGAGGTTGGGAGGGACATAAAGAGAGTAAGAGTTTCCAAAATGCTGAAGTTGGAAAACCACAGTCAAAAAAACCCCTTCTTTTGCCCACTTATGATGGCCTCTCAGAGAAGTTCCTGTGCACTTCATATGTGGCTTTACTTTTTAGAACAGGCTTAAAGCCTCTTCATGAAGCAACATAAAATTCCTGCAAATCTCCCTTCAGGTTTTATAATAGTTCTGAAAAATGTAATTTGATATTTGTAATTACACATACCAGATATAGCAAGAATAATGGTAGATCCCCTTGCACGTAAGTTAACAAAGCTGGTGATATAATCATGCCTTTAAGCAAGACTGGCTTCAGCATTACTGTGTTCAGATAGAAAGGGAATACACTGTCTCAAATTCACGACCTGTAAAAATTCTGCATAGCTTGTTTGAAATCTACTGAATGTATTTAACAAATTTACAGTAGGCCTGGATGAGCCCTGGTTATCCTTTGATAAAAAAATACTGAAAAATTAGAGGAAAAATCCTATCTGATTTTTAACACTTCACATTAAACAACAGACAACTCTCTGATTTTTATAATTGCTGGAGAGTTGGAAGATAAAACAATAAGGCAGTGGTAAAGCTCTTTGCCTGGGACTGTGTTAGAGACTGTTCCATCCCACTTCTGTGGATACTGGTATCCCTGTGTCCCTGTTACAACTCTGACATGAAATCAGCTCTCCCTTAGGGGGTATTGCTGAGGGTGAATATCCTGAAGCTTCTAAAATTCACATACATGACGCTAATTAAGATATCTGTCTGCACAAGGTGTGGGTCTGCATGGGCAAGCTGGTTCTGGGTCACAGCACCTTTAAGTTCTAAGCACTCCACTGGGTGCAGGACTACAGCAGCCTGTCCTGGGAGCGTAAATTAGGATGAAGTGGCTTAGGAAAAGAAAAATCAAGCAGCTTCCAGACACCTGCTGACAAAACCCAGGGAATACAGTTTTGTCTCAACGTGCTCAGGAACACAGATAAATTAAAGGCATGCCCTCCAACTGTGTCCCATCACCTACTGCAGATACATCATCTCTCTGAGGAATTGCTGGTGGTTACAGGTAATATTGCTGCATTCTGTTCACTCCCATGCAAACATAGGGGAGCAAAAGAATCTGATGCACTACACATTTGTGACACTCTCTGAGTATAATTTAGCTCTTCTTGGCTCCTGGAACATGCATTTTTATTGAAGAGAAAAACTAAGGAAAAAATACCCAGAGTTTTCTAGACTACAAAGAAAAAAAGAACTGTAGGAAAAGGAACAGGAGGCAAAAAAGGCTTCTGACATTCTTGTAACTTCAGTCTGGGACAGATAACTTCCTCTGAATTCAAAATTCAAATTACTTTGAAAAAGGTTAATTGTGATTCTTTCCCAAACTCTCTGGGGTTTTGCTGTTGACGTCAGCTGCAAGCTCCCAAGTCCTCCTCCACAAGCAATTACAAACTGCAATAATATCTGCTCAGTCTTAGATCAGACAGTATCTGTATTTTCATCTTTTTAATTGTACTTTCCAGTAAGATCAGTTTCATTTCTAGTTTGAATTCTGTATTTCTTAAATCTAGAGTACAACACAGTTTCAGAGCTGCTCCCCAGTCAGCTGAAAATTATTAAAATATGAGAAAAACTAACTCAAGAAAGAAAAATAAACCAACTCCCAATATTTTCATTAAAACTATTACCTTTTATGGCAGAATCAAGTGCTGTTTGCACACTTCTTAATCAGTCTCCCACATTCACAACAGAATTTTCAGAGAATGTTTGTTGCTCCCATACTTTCATTTGGAGATTTCCATACTTTGCTCTGCTCCTAATCCCAGGGGCTGCTGAGGAATTACCTTGAGCCCTGACTCTCTAGACAGCCTAATACAAAAGGGCCATCAATCTAATCTGGTTTAATCCAGTCTCTCCCTTACAGGGCACCCCAGACCCAAAGCTGAAGGTGAAGATCATTAACCTTCCAACAAAAGATACATAACACTTATTAGGAGATTAATTAATGCATTTTTCCTTTGTACTTATTACATGAATTCAAAAATACTTAATACAGAATATACTTTGCAATTAATTTTCTTCTTTCTCTGTGCTTTTTAAAATCCTTTGACTGTACTTATTGAAAACGTCTCTTTGTAAATCACCCCTCTGAGAAATATTCATGCTCCTACGTGTCTTAAACAGGACTTTCATTGACCTTGTCATCTAGAAAATCACTTTCTTTCTGTATCAAAAAAAGTAAATCAGACTTTTAAAAGAAGAAATTATCAAGGTCAGAATATCTTGAATTCCATAAAGAAACTATATAAAAATATATCTTAATAGGAAGCTTGAAAGAGGCTGAAATATTCATTTTTGTATTAAATAGAAAATATAAAACTAGCTATACCCTAAATTAACATCTTGGGAAGAAAATCAGCAGTCTGCCTCTCCACTTCTTTCATTCCCCCATCTGACATTCTGAATTCCTGGCAGATGTCACCTTTATGGAGTCTCTAGCCTTCACACACAGTGAGTCCTGCACTGGCAGCCCTGTGACAAAAATCTTCCCCACGCAGCCACTCTGAGCTCACCTCTAGGTCCACTGGAAGCAATTGGAATAGCTCAAGGGTGAAGCCATACAAATTGGCCCAAGGCAGTTAAATTATCCAGCTTTCTGATGCAGCCTTTCAATCCAGGCTCTATAACACCACGGTGAGGCTTTAGGGCTCCCTGTACCTCATAAGCACTGAAGGAATAAAGTGGAATAAGCTGACCCTTCAAAATGGTTCTTCTTGGCACAAGCACCCAGGATGCACATGGGAATAACCTTAACTCACATGCAGTGCTCTGGCCCCTCGCATCCAAGGGATAAGGATTGTAACAAAAAACTGAAGGAAGACAGATTACGTGGCAGCCTTGAGGCAGGACCATCTGACAGGAACTTCTGACATAATTTCTCCCAAAAAACCACTTCACTTGGGACACAGTGACCTCTTGGAAGAAGGATTTCTGTCATCTCAGCTGCTGCCCACAAAGACTTCCTGCCTCAGGGGGCATCTGGAGGATTCCACTCAGCAGAAGCCAGAGAAAGATTAGGCTCAGCTCACAGGAAATCTCAACAGAGAGAAGTTCACATGATTTGATAAAGTCCTGGCATGCAGTTTTCAGACTCTGTATTTTCTTACACTTCACTGTTTAATTAAATGTACTAGTGATCTTCAAAAAATTTAAAAATACAGCTTCTAGACATACCCTTGGAGTATTTGGAACCCTGCAGTATTTTCTTCCAGTTGTAAATTCTTTGATTCATGGAAATAAAGCAGTAGTTGATGGACCATAAACAGGATTCAGGCAGCAGTCCCATCTCAGAATGAACCAGCCCAGAGTCCGGCTTTCAGAATAAGGAAACATTGAATAAAAGCCCTCAGCCTCTGCACTACCCACAAAGACCAGGTACAGCCATAGCATGCAAGAGTTTTAAGAGATAAGCCACTCATCCTTTATAATCACTATTTTTCTGCCTATTATTTTTACAGTTTCTGTACAATCACATATAAATTGTGAGACTTAGGGACTTTAAGCAAGTTATACTCAGGTAAGCACATGAATTTACATACTTAGTAATGTAGCCCCCACACAATCAGCCATTTAATTTCTATACGTGCCTGAATGACTAAAGAGGAATAAAACAGCATCTATTCACAGCAGGAGCAGGACAGAAAGTATTTTCCCAAATTTCCTCAGCATCCTGTGGCATGCATGGCCATCGTTTTGCACCTGTGGAATGCTATTACAGCTAAAAAATTCGACACATATATAATTGGTATGTATTATTTCATCTATGCTTCATACCACCAAATTGAACAGATACTATCATCTACTCCCATTTAATCTAAAATGAGATTTGTTTTAGTAATTTCCTTATTCTTAAATACCTTCTGAAGTACTACAGGAAAATTTTCCTTTCTAATTTGTTCTGTGGCTCTTAAAATGCAGGACAGTCCTTTTCCCATATTGTCACCTCCTCCGTGCAGAGAATTTCCATTACCACGACTGTATGTGACAAGTATGCTCATGTTGTATACAATTAATTATATTTCTCATATAGAGACACCTAAGAGAAGCATACAGGTAGCAGCAGTGAAGCAGGACTGTGATAAGGCCAGAGACCATGGAACCGTGGTGAGAAGAGAATGGTAGCCAGAGAAATGGCACTGGTTGAGAGGGAAAATGGCAATATTAAGTCTATATTGCATCATGTTCTTCTGTACATAACTAACAGGAATTACTATCTGTATTTCAAGCCTTCTTTAGCAATCAGTAAAGTGTCAATTTTTATTCTCCTCCATACAGACATAAGGAGCCTAAATTTCAGTGAGAGGTAAGCAATAAATAATTTAAAACTTTGTCAAGAATGGATGGGGTTTGACTGCCTGTGTAGTCAGTTTGACAACTTGAGAGGCAGGAACAAAGCACTGGCAAGGGTGAGAAACCCATTGGCTGCTGCAAGGAATCAGAGAACCCAAAAAAGCAGCCTATAATGACCTAGAACCAGAGGTATATGAAACAGCCTCCGGTCAGCTCATCTAATTCGTTTATACTGCATAGAAATCCGAGAGAAGGCTCAGCTTGCCAGGCAGACATTGCAGGACCATGAGGCTCAGAATGCAGCCTGGAATCTTGGGATCAGCCACAAGGGTAACACTCATTGCCAAATGTGCCTTTTGTGATCTTCAGGAAAAAAATAAATGCTTGGTTGAGTACCTGTTCCCCCAGTAATTTTAATACAGATTCTCTCTCAACATCTGACATCAAGCACATCAATCCCTAGCAATCCTGGAACAATTTGTATCTCCTTAGGAAGGTATTTGTTCTGGGCTCAGCAGTAGAACCATCTCAGATATAAATCTCCCCTTAGATCAAATGCTAAACTACAGCCATATGTGATTGAAATGCCAGGGATTTAGTCTCTACTACGTCTCAAGGCTTTTCATGCAGTTGTCTTGAGAGCTGCTTCTTTCTACTAAGTGATTCATGTTTTGTATTGAAACTGATTTAATCCCTTCCTAATAATCTATGGTTTATATACACAAGGCATCCCTGACTGGCATTTCTAAGGTCCCAGGAAGCCTATCTTTAAAGATAAATTCAAATACTCAAAATCAACATCTTACTGGAAAAGTAGAGAAAGACTTACCATGTCATCTACTCCTACATTCTGTTCAATTAAAAAACTTGGGATTTTATTGGAAGGCTTCAGCATCTTCTTTATTAAGAAGGACAGTGAGAAGGGTTGCATTCTTATTTAGGATTAGAAATATCCTGCTAAGATTTTCACATCTCTGCATCCTAAGCTATGCTCCTCTGAGGCAGTATATGTACCAGGATTTCAAGTTATTTTACACACAAACACACCCCCCATATTTTTTCTATTTAAATACCAAATCATTTTCAATTTGATATTTCCTAAAGCAGAAGTTTTCTGTCTTTTCACAGAATCTCTGGGCATTATTTTTCCTCCTCCTCTACCTTTTAATTCTGTTTCAATCAATTTTAAACTCACTTGCAAGATGGTTTTGTGGCTTATAAAATCACATTCACAGAACCTGAATCTTTAGAGGTCTGCAAAATGACAATATTTAAGACAGTAAAACTGGTCACTGCTTAGGAAGTTAAGCACAGGCTTGTTTTCATTACAACCAATCTTAATCATAGGTAATAACTTTCCACTATTAACAGCAAATTAAATATGGGAAATTGACATTTATAAACCACTGCTTATTTTAAAAGTTAATTGAGAATAACTTTATGAGGTAGAAGAGAATTATCTAGTGCTTTCCAAGCCAGTCAGCCTCAAAGCACCAAAATACTGCATTGGTGCTCTTTATTATTAGTTATTATGGCCACAGCAGCTTCCCGTTTTCCCCACTGTTCTGTACAAAATCCCAGTAAGCTGGTAAACCCTGGTAACACAGAAAAGGCCTTTCTGGATAATTCAACAGCTCCTTATTGTTTCTAGTCTAGCACACCTTCAAGATTTTGAAATTGTATTTAGAGGACAACCTCTACAACTTCATCCAAGAGAAGAAATTCTGAGGCAAGCATCTGTGTATCACTGTATATTATTATATTGTGTATTTGCATATTAAATCTAATTCAATGCTGGCAGTGACTCAGCAGACCACTGTTCCTGACATGATTTAAACCATGAATCACTCAAAGATCCTGAAAACCACTCAAGTGAAGATAGGGGAAGAGAACCACTCTTGGGACAGAAACAAGTCAGAATACAAAATACAGGGACAAGAACAACTGAGCAGGCAGCAATTCTTTAGAAGATAATCTAATCCATCATAAACTGAATCTAACTCAGCCTGCTGCAGCACTGGGAGGGTCTGTGTGAGTGACTCACACTATCCCGTCTGATTTTGCAGGACAATGCTCAAATACCATCATGGTGTCTCAGCTGGGAGATGTAATTACCAGCAAAGGGACTGTGCCTTCCCAGACTGCCTTTGGCAGAATACTTCAGACCTGCTGCTCTTTTAGGGTAAAGACAAGGGGGAAAAAAAGAGTAACAATGCCAAGATTACCTATTTGCTATTGGCCCATTTCAGTTCAAGTCATTCACAAGGAGAGAGGTGATCAAGCAATTTCCTAAAAGCTTCTTGATTCCAACTGCTCAGCTATATTTGAAGGCAGCTCCACTGTAGAGTCAAACCTGAAACCTGGGACCAGGATTTGGAATTCACCAGTTTGATTTTACCTTTAAGTGGTGTAATAGTTTTCATACAGGCTAGAACTGCTCAGAAACAGGTTAGAGCATAGTTACCTATGCTTGGGAAGATTTCAAACATGGCCTGTCCCCTTCTCAAACCTGTTTGACATCAGGGATGACAATTCACTGCAATCCAGCTACTGGACCAGCCCACACACACTCAAGTGTCTCTCAGTACAAGATACAATGGGTTTGAAGTTGCATTAATTGTATTTCTAGACTTACTGCCTTTTTAAAAATGTGCTCCTTTTTTTGATACGTTTCTAGGTGCTGGTCCTAAAAATGATAAAAACATAGAAAAAGTACTGTGAGATCTATTGTAAACTTTGGGAGAAGGTTTCTAAACTGAACATTACATTCTTGTCCCTAGAGCAATTTCATCCCAACCAACTATGAAGAAGCAAAAAATTTGTATGATTCCGTGATTTAGGATGAGGGTTCTGTGCATAAGTGATAAAAGATCTCTCTGATAGAGTTTCACCATGAAGATTAGCAGTTCCTAGATGACCATACACAAGGTCCCAGGTACTAAATTATGACATCAGTGCATTTTTACTTAGGATTACAACAGATGCCTTATTCCCATTTTGATTCCCTGTTATGCATATAAAGTCAGTAGTATTCCAGCACCTGCGATCCACACACAACCCACAGTAAACTCTGAAAACCTTGTACTCTGCACAGCTGAACATCCAGGCTTTGGCTCTGCAAATTGCTCAGACTTCAATCTGGGATTGCCAAGAGCCTCAAATGACTCCCTATTTATGTGGGTATGGTTAATTAGCACTAATAACTTCACTGAATCATTAAACAGGGACATTAAAATGAGTATTTACATTTACTGTTAGAATTTCCAGATTTTTTGCTCTTAAAAACTGCATTTACAGTACATAACCTCATTAAACAGAGAGCTGTATATGTCACACTGGGGATGTATCACACCAGCTTTACATATTCTCAGCCATCTTTCTGGGAATTCAGAGTACTCCTCTTTCTGCAGGCATCAGGAGTGAAATAAAACTGCTTGGATGGGTAGAAGACATAAAACAGACATAATAGACAGAAATAAAGCAACATCAAAATAGGTGTGCCAGAACACTTCTGCTTGAACAAAAGGCTTGAACTGACACAAACTGCCCTTTCCAGCACCATGGACTGGACAGGCAGTAAAACCTTCTGAGTGGGACTCAGATTCAAAGGACTCTAAGGCAAAGAGGGGTTGTGGTATGTTGCAATGTCACATCATTTCTGTGATCACAAAATACTTGCTTTGAAGGGTAAGGCAAAAACTTTAACTTGGACCTTGGACTCATAGAAACTCACACTTACAAATCCTGAATTTGCATTTCTTCATAATGTGAATTTTTTTCCTAGCATTTGTATTTTATTGGTTGACTTTAATTAACTTCTTGCTATGCTCATAAACTTGGAAAAGATTTGCTTTAAGCTTTTACATCTCTAGCCTGTATTAAGATATTTTAAGCTTTAAACCTCTAGAACATTTAATGGATTTAAACAATTTAAGAAAGAAGGAAAAGGTTCTGGCAAAATGCACCCAAACTGAACAATTTTGCATGAACTTTCTATTTGGCACAACTTAAAATTTATCTTAATATAGTCTAGAAACATCTGAATGAACCCAATCACAACAGATACGTATTTTATTTCCCACAAAATAAAACATGGCAAGCTGGGAAAGAAAAATATGGGGAGCATGGGGGATGGGAAAGAAAGAAAGAAAGAAAGAAAGAAAGAAAGAAAGAAAGAAAGAAAGAAAGAAAGAAAGAAAGAAAGAAAGAAAGAAAGAAAGAAAGAAAGAAAGAAAGAAAGAAAGAAAGAAAGAAAGAAAGAAAGAAAGAAAGAAAGAAAGAAAGAAAGAAAGAAAGAAAGAAAGAAAGAAAGAAAGAAAGAAAGAAAGAAAGAAAGAAAGAAAGAAAGAAAGAAAGAAAGAAAGAAAGAAAGAAAGAAAGAAAGAAAGAAAGAAAGGAAAGAAAGAAAGAAAGAAAGATAGAAAGAAAGAAAGAAAGAAAGAAAGAAAGAAAGAAAGAAAGAAAGAAAGAAAGAAAGAAAGAAAGAAAGAAAGAAAGAAAGAAAGAAAGAAAGAAAGAAAGAAAGAAAGAAAGAGAAAGAGCTAATATAAACTGAAGCATAAAAAGACTGCAGTAAATAGGAGCTAAAAAGGCTGCTTCAGGGGAGCAGCTTTTTGAGTCCATTAAATTAAGCAGTTGGGCTTTCAAAACATGCCGGGGAAAATGGAGTATTATACAGAAAGCAAATGTAGAAAGAAAAGTGAAAGGTAAGTATTACAAGTGACTGTGAAAAGAAGCACAGTCATATGCAAAAAGAGATGCTTCTTCTGGTACATGGCAGACTTGACTTCAAAAATACCTCTCACTCTCTCTGTATTATTCGTGTTTCCAAATATTTGTTTTATCTATGGTGATAGAGCAGTTCTATTCCATTTGCTGTCTAATGCACAGAGAATTAATAGTGCACACTTAAACACTGCCTCCACTCCATAAAATACCTTTCCTTCTAGAGTGTGACAGGAGAAATTCCTGCAGATAATTTTCCCTTTTAGTCTGACTATTAAGGGGGATGGAAAACATCCCTTTCTTCTCATCTCATTTTTACCCACACGGAGAGCTTCAGGTAGATGGAGAAACCTGGCTGGTATTGGTATCAGAGGAATTGATGGCATGACAGACACAAGTCTTTACTGCCCCACATGGGACTGGAAGAAGACCTGTATTTTGAAAGTCAACTAAATATAGATTTTGGTGTCCCACTCACCTTTCAGTGGTTTAAGCTCTTTCCTTCCTGTGGAAGCACTGGTCTCCCTTGTAAGCACACCAAGGCTTGACTCTCTCCCTTACTTGGATATGAACATAGCTGAAGAAGCACAAACAATGCTGAAAAGAAATGGGATCTTCAGCACTCCTGGTCCCTGAAGTAGCCACAGACACAATTCCTGTTTTTCCATTCACCCACTATTTAGAAAGGCGCTGTCACTAGGCTTATTGCTCAGCCAACTGAAGCATCATGAAAAGCACCATGAACTGGTTGGACTCAATGATCTCAAAGTTCTCTTCAAACCTAAACGATTATAGAAATAAAAACATGCGCAAGACATCCTCCTGACCTTTGTTGTTACTACTTATGAGCCCCAAGATCATTCCAATTAAAAATGCTCAAATGTTATTTATTTTGAAATATTTGAAACATCTGACACTTGCCTACTGTCACAGAGAGGATCCTTAACTACAGCGACTAACGTTAATGACAGTTACTGTGCACATACTTTTATTTTTTTCTATTTTTTGTGAAGTCACAATAGCTGATGCTTTTCTTTCTAGATACAGAGCTGACACGCACTGGGCCAAAGAGCTTAAAATGACGGAGATGTGGGAAAACACAAAAAAATAGAAAGAAATTTTCTGCCCTGAAGAAAGAATAATGAATTATGCAGTGTAGCCCTATCTTGAAACTAATCAAAATCTGTATTTAGAGTAGATTTTCCTTGATACACAAAATAACCCTTTCAATTTTTGTAAACTACGGTCATTAAGTGAACAGATTCAGTGAACAAACATGGAGTAACAGTCCATGTCCAACCAGCCAGGAGCCCCAGTGACAGACACAGCCCCTGAAGTGTGGCTGGACAGAAATATTTGCTTTCCTGTGAAATTCGGACTGCTTTCACCTGTAAGCTTATTTAACCAGTGTGAGGATGCAGTCTATGTTGCAGAAACATCACAAGTACATCTCCCTACAAAAACAGATTACCAGAAGTCACATTCAGAAAGTAGTGAGATTGTTTCTAAAAAAAAAGTGTGCAACATATAAAGGTGAAGTTTTAGTTTTAAACTAAACACAGATTTTAGTTTTGTTTTATCATTCTTTTGGGATGTACAGAGGAAGGTGAAAAATCTCAAGCCCTGCTGCAAATACATCCCCACAGACTTGCAGCACCCACTGGGCTACAAAGTCCCCTCAGGAAAGCTCAGATGAAAATTCTCAGCTGGTCCAAACATGTGCTCCATGCAGGGAGCTTTAAACAAAATTGCAGCTGTCCAGACAATCTTCATTTGTCCATGCTTTTCTCAGAGATCAGATAATCCCAAGATTTTTTTTACTTACAAGAGTAGGCAGCAAATAATTAATGTAGTTACTTACTAAACACTTCAGCTTTATGGACTCCCTCCCCTTATAGAAAGGGAGAACAGCTCCTGCCATATTCCCTGTGCCAGCTGTCAAGTATTAGCTATGGGCTAGCATGGCTTTCAAAACTTTATCATTCAGTGCTGCTTATTAGCCCTAATGGACCTAAGCAATATAAAGTTCTTTGATTGGTTTTCTTTGGACATTATTTCCCTTGAACAGATTTTAAGCCTTGGGCAATGCTGTTCTCTGTGGCTATATCCTTCTGCTGAGCTCCCACTGGTCCGGTTCTGTTGTTAGAAAAGCAAAGCAAATCCGCTAGGGTCACTGGCTGGACCATTTCACAGAGCAAAACACAATCTGCATTTCCTAACAGGAAGAGTATCCAATTACCTCCAGGTTCTCTGTATTGCCGTCTGCAACCAAACAGTTCCAAATTCTGCTCAGCTCGCTTTTCAGAAATAATGGATAGAAAGCTGTTCACTGAGATTTTATTGCCAGATATCAGCATTTGTTTCCTCCAGCATATCCTAATAGTTCATCTGACTGCATCTGGCCTTTGTTTTGTTCTTTTTCTGTTTCTTTCAACACTCTGGCTTTAATAGGATTGCACAGAGTTTCCATTACAAATCTCGGAACAGAGAACAGGATGGCCAGGTTCTCTTCAGGTCGCTGCACACGGAGCAGAAGAGCAGCCCATTGCAACTCTGGGAGAACTCTTTCTCCTGCAGCCAGCACTGCAGAACCTTCCACAGCATCTGAATGTGGCCAGCACAAACATTCCTGGTCTCATTTTTTGCCTGATTCAAGCTCTTCCCTCTCTGTTCCTCCTCTTCTCTCCCCGCACTAGTGCTTCAGATCAGACCTCACCTGCCAGCAATCAACCTACTCTGTGAGTCAACAATGTCAATTACAAAGTCCATGCTTATGTTGAAATGAACAGAAAAATAAAGAATGGACAGAAAAGAAGTATGGACAGAAATGTTCAATGGAATAGTGGAATTTAAGCAGAAAAGCAATCATATTTCTAGCATGACAAAAACATAGGCAGATAGCAATGGAGCTGGAAAATAAACCTGTAGGTGTGGTTGTACTCTTTAGCCAACATCAGTGATTTATTTTAGAATAACAGCACATCAAATTTCACCCATTCCTCTAACAGGCTTCTGTGTCCTTTTTCTCATTTGTGATACATTATTCAAAAGAACAAAAATTCTGATTTGAGAAATTCCTGTAAATGTTCTCTCCTAAGACTGGTTTAAAGATGGCACTGGTAACATCTACCTGCAGGAAATTATGCACTAGCATCCTATTGAACAGGCCAAAAAGTAAAACTTAAAAGCAAACCACTTTTCAAGAAAACTTGTGAATTTATTTTGTGTGATAGGTTGACTTGGGAAGAAGAGACTCAGAGAGAGATTTTCTCTAAGAGAATTTCCTCTGTGGGGGTTGGAATACCTGCAACAGCCAATTAGAGAAAGTTAATTCGCTTTGTGAGCACACATTTTGAAGGAGGTAATCCGGAATGGAGTCTCTTTGTCTTTCCGCAGCTGAGCAGGTAACATCAACCTGAGTTTCCACCCCCCCCCCATGCAGGGGGGAGAGGCTCAGAGGCCGCTTGGGCCCCGTTTGCAAATGAAGGGACCTGATGGCCGGGGTAAGAAAAAGTTGTGTGATAAGACCTTCACGGCTTCCTCCTCCACGGGCCTGCGGCTCTGGCGTTGGGGGGGGGGGGCGGGGGGTGGGGTGGGAGGTCGACTCTTGCTGCTGTCGGCCTGGCCGGGCCTGCCCGGGGGGCCATGAGCAGTGTGGGGCTGCAGCCCAGCCCCAGAAAGGCTGATTAACACTTCAGCTTCCCCCCCCCCAGCACGGCCTGAGCCTGGCCCAACTTTTGTAGTTGTGTTAAACTTTAACTCTTTAGTGCTCAGATAAGATTTGCAAAGCCTCCGGCCTTTCCTTTGAATATGAAAGGAAATAAGATTTCTGAAGTCAGTGACATAAGAACTAAGTTTTTAAGATGGAAGGAGAATGAGAAGATGCTGAAAAGGCCGAAAATCTTTTTGTAAAGCTATAGGGATGAACTGATGTACTGAATATTCCTATAAACCATGGAAAGAGACATGGGGGGATGGAAATGTTCCATTTAATAGATGATTTGACTAAAGAGCACCCGTGTTGAGAATTTCTGCCCTGAAAAAAGAAGGGGACTTCGGTTTTCTGAAGATGAAGCCTGAGCAGAGAGAAAGGAGACAGAGAGGATCTTTGCTGTGAACATTTCATTCTTAAAAGTAATACCTAATGAGACAGACATGGCCCACATCTACAGCTTTGGGATGGCTGTAGAGTTGGGGGGAGCATGACGGTTGCAGGTTCCCAGGCGGATGCAAATCGTGAAAGATAAAAGCAAAAGAGAACTGTCTTTTTCCTTCTTGTGGGAAATATCCCTACAACTTCAACAAGAAGAGGCTTCTTTCTCCAGAAGTGAACTGAGAAAGACTAAATTTGGGGACTGACCGAAGTATTTGTTATATGTTTGTTTTGTTGTTATGAAGATTGGGAGAGGGAGGGAAGGAGTGATCTGAAAATCTTATTCTGAATTTTTTCTTTTCCTTTCTCTTTGTTTGTGTAGTTAATAAATTTTCTTTTATACTCGCTCAAGTTTAGGCCTGCCTTGCTCTTTTGCTCCTGGTTCTGTCTCACAACAGGAAAATAAGTTTATTTAAATTGGCAACTCAAACGAAGACATTTTGAAAATGTGTTTTTTAAAACAAAGACAATGGGATCATAAGATTATAACAGATGTGTTGGAAACTGCCTGTTCAATATGAGTCAAACCTGAAGAGTCAAAAATGCAAAATTAATAAATGTTTTAAAACTTAGAAAAGGAAGGATTTCCCATCAGTCAGTACTTATAGTTCTGACCCTCTAACCTTGAGGAAGTATAGCAGACTTGGAAAAGAATGGAAAGGGTGACTAGAATGATCAGAGATAAGAAAGTGTTTCAGATCATGGGATGACTAGATTAGCATCTTTCTACCACGAAACAGAAACCAAAGTGGGAGAGGTTAGAGGCCTCTAAAATCTTTTTGGGCAGAGCAAATAATGCTCACTGCTCTCTGTCTCTCCTTTCTTGTGATTCAGAAGTTTTTGAAGGAAAAGGGTAGCTGTCATTCCTTACTAGGTTGTGTGAAAAACTCCAGCAGGATGAGTTAGTAAATGGCAGGTCTCCATTTTATCTCCAATTTTAAATCAATGGGATCTACAGCATTAACTCCCTGAATACTGCAATGCAATTTGCCCCACAGAGCTCAGCAATACTTAAGAACAGCCATTCCTTACCTCTGATGTTGTCTGTCAAAAACCAGGCAATGGCACCTGCTTCTAGCAGGCATTTAACCTAAGGAGAAAGAAAGCAAGCAGAATATGCAAATAAACTAAATTCCTGGGAATTTACCTTTATTTTTCAGACTGCAACGTAAAAATTCTTAAATCTGAACAGTTTAGTGGTAGATTACATACCTCCAGCCTGGTAATCAAAATTGTGCCAAAGCTCAGCTCTCAAACAATTTTCAGATCTAAGCACCCAAAGTCATGTCAGTTGCAGAAGGAGTGGAAAGGTGGCAGCTCCAGCAATACTGGAGGCTCAGGGATTACCTTTACCCACCTGGTACAGCCAGCATTTGGCATCAGATTTTCTCACAGAAGTCAGGGTATTCCCAGCAACTTAGCCTCCAATGGACTTTCTCAATTTTTATATTCATCTCATCCACCAAGATGTAGCTACACTGAAGGGAAAAAATCAGTTAAATATTTTTTCATCAAAGTACTAAATCTGCTGAAACTAAAGCTTCCAGCGGGATTTGGGATATATAGCTTGCTCCAAAAGAGAGAAAGGTACAGGAAATTTCTGAAAATTCTGTGATAGCTGCACAGAAGTGCCCTCATTCCCAAACTTCTTCAGGAATGGTTCTTTTCCCCTGAACACAGTGAGGAAAGAGAACTGCAAAACACAACAGGTTATGACCTATGACCATGGAAAGAATCCTCTACGGGCCAGAAGGAAAATTAATGCTCTTAATGGGAGGTCTCTGGTCTCCTCCCATCTACTTTAAGATCCGCTTAGAAACAGAGTTTCGCGGCAGCCTAAGCTTAAAGGTCAGCTTTTCACAGCACCTCATCTCAAGGCTTGGACTCTTTTAGCTTGGCTTTGAGCTGGGTGAAGGAACATAATTTCAATTTCTTAACACCTGAAGTTCTTTATTATCAGATTAAATGCACAATATCAACAGCATCACTGTTACAAGCTGACTTGATTTACGCTTTGAGAAAATTTAGAAGGGCAGAAATCAAATGAATATGCAGGGACACATTAGGAAAGAAAGAATAGGTGATTTGTGATCCCCATTTTCTGTACTTAGCATCTTACAACAGGAACTGGACTTTTAGCCTCCAAATCACGATGTGAGGAAGGGTAACTACTATTTGAAGGGACTGCTTCCAAAGATATAAAGGTTATAATTAAGGTGGAGACAAATGGAAACTTTTAAGAGAGTAAAGCAAGTAATGGAGAACAATTTCATGCAGCTGGACAACTTATTCCATTACAACAGCAGTCTACTGCTAATGAGCAGCTTTACATTTACAATTAAATCTTACTTAACTGAAAACACTAATACACTGTTGGGAAGAAAAAGCTCCCCATAAATCCAACATGTTATTTCTTACATGACAAAGGTTTCTAGGATTAAACAGCAGCTAAATTCTAAAACACCAATTTCCCAAATTGAACAGTATAGACTAGACTAGACTATTGAACAATATTGAACAATAGACTAGACAAAGTTAATGGCCCAAACCTTTCAAGAGAAGCATGCAGCAAAGTTTATAAATAATATTTGGTATCCAAGACAGGAACCCCACCTTTGAGGGTTCTGGCCACTGAGCTTCCAGGCAAGGTGAAAAAAATCTTCAAGCCCACTCCCTGAAATGTCTTGAAACAACTGTGCAGTGGGCAGGTAACTATGGGACTGTGTTTTAGTATAGCTCCCAAAATCCTTTATACCACAAGCAATTTTGGTTTATCTTCTATTGGCACAGAAACAAACAAATAGTGAGTGCTGATGTTCACCAGGAATTCTGGGAAGGTGTCAGTGACCAGGGAAAGAAAGGTAGGAAGGATGTAACACCAGGGCCTAAGGACTCACAGCTCTTTCCCTCTCTCCCTTCATTAACCCCTCCTCACCAGCCAATCCTCCATCCCTAGCAAGGTGTGCTCCAGCTCCCTGGGGAATCAAGGAGTCAGCCACTGCTCACTCAGAGAGCTGAGCACAGAGTCAGCTTTGCCTGATCTCCTCCAGCCTCCCTGCTCCTGTCATCAGGACTCTCTACAATCTTCTTAAGATGTACTCAGGCTCTTACGCTGGGGGGAGAGACCTTAGATCTTCAGGAAAAACTATTTTTAATTCCCTACCATGCCTCAAAGCATGGTTCAGAGCAAGTCCTGTTGCTTTCCTTAGTTTTCTGAGCCTCCTGCCTTTGCTGATATATATGCAAACACACGTACTGGTGGATAAACAGCTCCACATTTCCTCCTTGCTTTGCATACCAAGTAATTCCAGACTTTGTGGGGCACCAGGCAGGTGCACTAAGCACAGGAATGAAAAAGCTGCAGTGGGATTCTTCAGAAAATGAACAAGGATGAACTTTCCATGAATAAGAAAGATATGTAAGACTCTTTTGTGGAAAATTATCTATGTAAATATCCATCTGCTTATATCCTTGGTAGCAAAATTTATGTTTGATAATGTGTAGACTGGTTCCAAAATAGTCTTTATTTACAACTATAAGACTCCTGAAATTCGTAAAGAGTGAGTGAATAAAAAGAAAGATGTTTGTTCTAGAAAGGTATTACCACAGCTGCAGTTCAACTATCTTAGCTGGATGGAAACTTCCATGGTAATTCCTATTTTAAGGTATTAACATGGATGAAGGAAAGAGTGAGAGTAACAATATTAGTTCTCTACTAAGTGTGATTCTAGAAAGGATTACCATGAAGAGTTAAATATTATTTCTTAGTTCTAAACCTCATATATAAATTCCTGTCACAGCAAAGCACACAAGCTGGGAGGACATGAAATGATAAACAGAGTGCCCATCAAATATTGTACTTATTTCTTGTATAATTCAGATTAAGATAACTACTGCTGTAGCACTACTGGATTGTTTTCTGCTTCTGGCATGCAATGGGCATAAACCTGAGTGCTGACTTCTAACAACAGGCTATTAAATAACCACAGGAGTGAAACAAAAGAAATTCTTATCTAAAGCTGGCATGAAATTAAACCACTCAGCATAAAGCTATGACATTAGAATTTGTGTTGTAGAGATGTGTTCACCACAAATTTAAGCTGCAATGAACAAGACCCTCTAGGCTTCTGCATACAAAGCAGTCCTCATGTCCCCTGTTCAGCTTGTTGTACAAAGCTTGTGAGGAACGGCTTAAACTCAATTTTTCCAGCTTTAAACTGGAAGCCAAGGACACTCTTCTTTTTCCCTGCCTACAGCTAAGAGCACATTGAGAACAAGTTCATCAACAACCTGGTAAAGGGAGAGGTGTTCCTATGCCAGCCTGCTGTGCAGTGGGGCAGTAAAGAAGACAGCAGGCAGGATGTACCAAAGGACAGCAGACACTGACGCCTTGGGCTGTGGTTGAGCAATTGACCCCAACATATAGATGAACTAAAACTTATAAAAGTGTAAAAACTTGTGACCGGGATCCATCTTGGATTCGACGTGGGTGTAGCCCCGGCCATGCTCTTGCACTGCCCAAAGTGTATCCTTACAAAAAATACCTATTTTATTCCTTTTGCTCTGTTTAGTCTCTGTTCCGTCAGCCTTTCCAGGCGTCAGTTCAATGCCTCCACAAAAATATATAGGAAGTTCAAAGTTACTGTTGTAATATTTTGGTGGTTGGTTCAAGCAAGTAGATTGAGTTAAAGACAAGACACTGGGAGCCTGGGGAAACAGACCTTTGCTTCCAGAAAATAGCAACAATTGAAGAAATCAAATCATTGCAGGGTTATTTTTGCTGTACTGGCCACCTCACTGCAAAATACTCAGAACAATAGAAGCAGGGGCCTGCAGTGTACAGCTGTTCTTTTTCCTAACAAGGCAGGGCTGACGTGGAAGAAACAGCCAGTATTATTGCACAGTTCCTCTCTTCTAGAGCTTTTTACCTGCTTGCTTCTCTTAAATGGGAAGAGCCAAGATGCTCTGTACTGACTTTCATATTAAAATCCTGGGACACAGAACACCCCAGAGCATCCTGGAGAAGGCTCTGCTATCTGTTTCTGAAATCTGTTACTGGAAAAACCTTTGTGTGAAAAGATTTGTGTGAGCTTCCTCTAAAGGAAAAGGCAAGACAAGTCCTGGCTGAAGTACACGACATTTATGGGACTGAAGGAGGCAGGTGAGAATGGCTGCACTTAAAAGAGCAAGATGAAAAATGAGAAATGTGAGGACTACCATCAAATTGAATCTGTCCTAATATGAAGAAGAAGAGCAAAAAACTTCAGATAACCTGGCACAATTGCACATACACAAGCCCAGGTTTTTTTAAGTTCTGGAGTTTCCAGACATATTAACTATAAACATTTACCAGAGCAGATACAACACAGAAATATACAATTGATCTGGAAATTAAAGCAAAATATCCTATTTCTTTCAAGTATAGAGGCACCAAATCCAATCTTTTGGTTTCTGATGTCTTCTGAAAGCTAAAATCGTCAAAATCACATAACAGATGCTTCACTGACAACATGAAAAATGCATTGAACCACATTCCAAAATAAGTACTCCCTTTATATGAGAGATAATTCTTGAGAATTTGTTCTTCTACAAAGAACCTTCTAAGTTCAAGTCCTTCTGCTTCAAACAGAACTCTGATCAATAAAAAATCTCACACTGTGGTGGTTGTCTCATTGTGAGTTTTCAACAGCCATAAGGCAATTATTTAAACTACACTTAGGATTATCTATTAAATAACTGAGGATGATAAACCATTTGGAGAGGGAAGAATCAACAACAGAATGAAAACATGCATCAAGACCTGCAGTGTCTCCCACACAGGATTTCCCAACTGGCCAAATGTACTTTACAGCATTATGAGGACTGTGCAAACTCATCAGTGGTTTTATGTGAGCGAACTTGCTCTTTATTGAGAATTCCTTTAAGGAAACTCTGGCATGCCTGGCACAAAATGAGCCCAAATCCATATTTTTAAAACCTGCCTTGCTGGTCCTTCAGAGCAGTGTGTGGTGATCTTGCTACAGAGGAGAGATAAAGTAATTATTTGTCTTTAGCACTGTATAACAAAAGGCCAGATCCACACTGATAAAACAAGTGGCTGAAATTCCATATGCACATACACACACACACATACACACACCTCCCTTATGAAAGCTGAATTGGTAAACAGACATTCCTGCTTTTAAAGAGACAAAACAATGCAAAAGCCTAATGTGCAAAACTGCCATTTCATGCCAACCTATGACATCGAAGACGCAGTATGGAGTTTTAACATGCACTTCTCTTCAGCACGTTTGAGATTTCAAACCTGCCTACCCTTAAGCACCAAGGAAAAAAGTTACTGAAAACAAGAGTATGTTAAGTACCCTCCCTATACTAGAGATGTGAAAGTGGGCCTGAACAGTAATAATTTCCATTTCCTAAGAAAAAGGAAAAAAATTAATCTATTCTATCTCTAGAGTTAGCTGAAAAGAGAAAATCATGTCACCAATACAAACAGTTCCACAGAACTTTAGTTAAAAAATTAAAAGCACCTTCATTCAACCAACAACAGTGAAATATTCTCAATTCTGACTAAAAATTAATTGTTATGGACTATTTAGTTTTATTTACAGTATTTATATCTTTAATATAAATCCTCTCCATGCTGTATGAGAAGCTGGAGGATTTCACATTTTTCTTTTTTCCTTTGATTTGAACAAAAAGGCAATTCAAATAGAAATATTTATAATTCTTTATATATGTCCTGGGGTACAATGCAAAAATGTGTATTCTATCACCATCTGTTCAAATGTAGGAGGGGTGGTGATCCTTATCTCTGTGGGAGATATCCTCTGCTGATGTGCCATCTGATAAGATCAGGGGGAGATGATCATCGTTATCTATTCACAACCCATCCTTCCTCCAGAAGATATATTCCGTTAATGGGCCATTAAGTCCTATTGTATGACTGATAAGATTACATCATCCCATTGGGAGATACCCCAGCCAGGGGCAGGAGCCAAGCCTTTCCTACCTAGATAAAAAACTGGGGTTTGGGACGCGAAGGCAGACCTTTCCACTGGATCCCAGAGGAAAGTCGGATCATTTCCACATCATCGCTGGATCTTCGGAGGAAAACTGCACCTTCTACAGGAGCACTGCTTCAACGGAATCACATCCGTCATCCAGGAGGACTGCAGCCACCATTTATATGGACTGCTACCAACACCCTGACTGACAGGGTGTCAGGCTGTATTTCTGACTTTGTCGGTGGTTGTTTCTTTTATATTATTGCATGTATTTTATTTTTTTCTCTGTTCTCCTATTAAATTGTATTACTGACTTCGAGTCTCTCACTGGTTTTACTTTCAAACCAACACAATACAAAATAAAAATATAAAATGAAAAATTTGAAATGCTCTCACACAAAGCCTCCCCTCACCAAACTGATTTGGCAATATTTTAGGAGGAGAGAGAGGAGAACTTTAGAGGAGAACTAATACTGAATAGTTAATTTCAAATATTTGCAACAGAAGAGATCGTGATTCCTGCCTTCTCCAAAAGGACAGAAAAAATAATATACAATGTGCTTTCTCCTGGAAATGTGCAGGGCAGGACAACAAGCAAAGAAAACCAGACACAAAATCAAGGAACTTGTCATTAAGCCATTTCCATTATATTAGCACTCGTTTTTAGATCTAAAATTAGATTTTATTCTGAGAAATTTTATCTGGCATGCATAGTCTTGAAAATTTTAGGGGGCAACACAATTAACAAATAGCCAATAGCTTGTACAACAGAACATTATTTTATTCTTTACATGATCCAGTACTTGCTTATATCATAAGATTACTGGGAATTTACTGGAAGAGAGTTTGCCATATAAAAACATCTAATCTCATGCAGACCTTCTTACAGCAAGCTCATACATACAATATATGTCCAGCTTTATACTTGAGGACATTCATTCACTGGCCAGAGTAGCTCAGTTATTTTCTGGTTTGGTGATACCTGAGGAATAATCCACTAGCTTTGTTAGGCAGAAAACTGTAGCAGAAGTGTTATGAATAATCCTACTGACTCATAATGATGTCTTACTGTCATTGTCTTTACAATTTTTCATGCAAAAGTTTAAGAAGTAATCACATTGAGGAAAAACTGCATCAGAATGAGAGGTATCTGCAGCGCTCCCCATGATCATGTTTCTATCATCTCTGTAATGACAATTCATCACCAGCTGTTGGCAACTCACTTTCTCAATTCATTGAAATCAAGACTTTTCTCCTTTTAGAAAGAAAGGGTTCTTTTAATGCATTTAATTTAAATCAAACAGCACAGCAGAGCTCTCAAGACCCCCTCTCAAAATTACTGTGATCTGGTGGCCTAAGGCCAGAGAGGTGCATAACATTAAAACTAACCCACTCAAAAGGGACATATCCTAAAGCTGAGCAGAATAATTAGCCTGAGAAGTGGGACTAGATTTTATTAAAGAGCATCAGTTGTAATTTCAAAATTACTCTTTGGACACATCTAAACTGAAAACTCATCACTGAAAGGAAAAGTGGCTTTATCAAGTCATTTCTCACAAGAAAAACTCTCAAAATTATTCTCATTTCATCTGCAGAGATAAACCCCCATGGGTTTGTAAGATATTCCTGCTTTCTGTTAGACCAGATTCCTGTGCCCAAATTCAAAACCAATCTCACAGACCCACAGACATTTCTCCAGACATGGAGCTTGTTTCTTGTACAGCCATTACACAGCACTTTCCCTCTACATTCCCTCACCTTGGGGTTAGTCTGTTTAGGTGGGAAGATCCTAAAGCAGCAGTGCATTTCCACATGGGTCTGGTGAGACCTGTCACACTGAATAAAGCCATGCTGCCAACTGTGCACCGGCCAGCAGTGACCACCCAGGGAAAACAAAGACAAGTACACGGACAGAATTACTGTTCCCTGCAATCTGTAGACTGAGGGTTTCTGAAGCTGAAGACCTAGGAATATTCAACTTATTCAATATGCTTAATATTCAACTGCACAGGCTCTCTACAAACATCTCTCACCTGCACCTCATGAGCATGTTTGGTCTCCTTTTATGTTTATATTTAGGCCTCAAAATATCCCATGGACATTAATTACGTGATGTAACTACAACATGCCAAAATAAGATTGGATTTCATTTGCTTTAAACCGCATGCTTGATAATTTTACCAGGTTGCCCGCATGTATTAGCTCCAAGCAAGAGTGAGAAACCATCTTCAAATAAACCATCTCTTCCTTTTCCTCTCATAATAACTTTCTAGACCATTTTCATCTCTCCAGGGTGACAATCCAGATTAGCTTTTCCCCTGTGTAGAAGCTGTTACATTTTTCTTAGTATTTGCTGCATTTTTTTCCTATTTCTGCCCTGTGACCCAAGTGACCAGAACACTGCAAGTAGCCCATGTAAATGTAGACTGACACTTGCCTAACATTGATTCCTTCTACCAAACTGCCACAGGTAAAACACCAGCTCCAATCATTGATATACACACAGAATCAGCAGCTATTCAGTAAAGCTGTGACACGAGAGATGTGGGAACACCCACATCTTTTCAAAGTTTTCAACTTTTGATATAGAGTTTTCGTTTTAAGGAACCCATGGAACACAGTACAGAGGAGGCACAAGTCCCCCCTATATTCTGTCCCCAAAGGCTCCCTGCAACACAGAAACCTACCTATGTTCCTACCCATGATCCCAGTTAAAAGCAACATACTTAAACCTCAGCTATTCCTGCTAATATAATGCAGTACAACAGTAGCAGTTTTCTATGTCTCAAAGCCCAGGAAGTCAGAGTCACTGTACCCCAAGACTTTTCTCCTTTGGAAGGCATAGAGAAGCTTTACAAAAAGGGCTCAATATTTCCAGCATTCAAGAAGTGGGATGAAAACCAGAATGTCTCATCTATCAGGCTCTGAACTTGAGCGTCAGTCCACAGAAAGTATTTCATGGACAATGTTCTTTAACCATGTGTTTTTCTGCTCTAAAAATGTCAACTACAATTAGGGGATTAGGTACTTTTGGTTCTTGCTGAACTATTTCGTCACTTACCTTTAGTCAAATAAAGTTCCAGTGCTCAGTCTATCTCACACCAAAAGAAAACCAGGTGATGTTTGACTTGTGGTCCCATCATGGAGCCCGAGTAGAGAACAGACATATTTCACATTTCTGGCAAGAGCTCACCAGTGTTCATCTGTTTTGGAACTTCACTTGAGCATTTGCAAATCAGCCATACAAGCGCTGTGGCTGAAAAGCAGATGATGGATTCCTCATTGCATGTTGTAGCTGGCAGCAAGAAAATGAATGGTATGATTTAATGAGGTTGAAGTTTCATTCTAAACAAGTACAGCTGACTCTGCCTAGCATCTGCTTAGCAGAAAACTTCCTCCTTATTTTATAACATGGGCGCAAGTTTAATGAAATTGAACCCAAAATGGTGGCTTGCACATTAGTGAAACTGAATGATTAAGGTAAGCTGTAAGTGAAAGAAAACATGAAGCCACAGAACAGAACAGAACAGCCATTATATATCTCCCCGTAGCAATATAACTCAGACACGATTTTAAAACAGACAGAAACTCTTGAGGCAGCAGCAAATAAATCAGAGAGACCACCAGTTCAAAATCTAACTGTGGTATATGATTCAAAGCCTGCCTGATGTCAGATATTGGCAGGACACAGTATTTCTGCACTCATCTGCCCAAATGATTAACAGGATAAACAGTGACAAGCTCACACAGACACCACAAGGAGAAATATTGATTCAACTCTGGCCTCAGATGCCTGCCTGCAGCTCTCCTTAGCATCAGAAGTGACTCCATGCACGTGTCTGCTGTCAGCATTTCACTCACAGACATTCCCTGTCAGGAAGAATTTCAAATCCATTTCCTTCATTACTATTCAGCCTTCCTTCTCAACAGGCATTGCCAGATGTGGCAACTTCCTCAAGCACTCCAGAAAGCTGCTGTCTTCACTTATTAATGCAATTATATTTGGCTGCTTTCTTCAGTATGCAAAGGAGATTGGTACCCAGAAACACAACGCAAATGTTTGCATGTACTCAGCTGACCTCTGAAGGGTCCTCCAGAGCCACCCATCCACACCCAGTGCACATTTGGACATGAATACCTCACATGATCATATCCAGAGCCTGTGACAAGAGACCAATTAACAGGTATGTGTCACATCGACAGGTGGGAAACTGCCACCTGCTCACAAAGGCCCTGTGCAGCATCCCCAGCAGCCTCCATGAGGTGAGAATCCAGAAATAAGGAATCCCAGTCTCTGGGGATGCTTTCCTGAGCCAGGAAACAACTTTGCTTTTAACACTGGATATGGGCAATGACTTCTCTCTATCACTTGTTAATGCTGATGCAGAAATACAGCCGTTGAGAGATTTTATCTGCTCCATAGTTTTCCCAGAGATACTTGAGGAGTTTCCATAACTAAATACAGAGAATATCTTTTCAGCAGGACTGCAGCAGGGTGTTAGAAGGGAAATGATCGTCTCACCTTCTGAGAAGAAGTACTCTTCACTTACAGGGCAGCACACGATCATGTTATGGTAGCAAGTGCTACTACCCTGTTAGAACAAGTTTCTGAAGCTGCAGATGCTGACACAGAATTCCGGAAACAATAATATCCAACACAGTGGTTCCTCTGCTGAAGTGCAAGTCAGCAAGGCATAATGCTGCTAAACGAAGCAAAAACAACAGGGGGATTGCTAGTAAGGGAAAACAAAATAAAAAAAGATACATTTGACAATGAGTGTGCATGAGAGTAAAGTATTGCCTTGCAGTTGCAAGTATTTAAGAATATAATGGGCTTAGATATTGCACCAGCCTAAGTATAGAAGTGGCATGCAGCTCACTTAAAACTAAAAAAAGAGACAACCGACAAGGAAAAAAAATGCTAAAAATACAAATCTTTCCTCCAAATACATATATAACATTTATTTTACTTTTAATTCAGTTGCTCTGTTTTCTCTAGTGATGTAGTGATTGTTAGTAGTTTATTGTATCCTAAAGCCCCCATGGCTGCTTGTTGGGGGTTGGTTTTTTCCTCTCTTCTCCGTCCGTGGAATTTTTTCCCATTGACATGCTAAGAAGCCCTGATGGCTAGTGACAGAGGGGGAGGCTCTCTTTCTTTTTCGGAGTTTCTCTGGCAGGGCGGGGGGGATCACCGCGAGATCAGTGGCAGGTAAAGGAGTGGGGGCGGGGGGCAGTTGCTCGCTCTCGCTCGTTGCTGGCTCTGGGAGGAGGACGGCGGCTGGGAAACCTCACCCCGCCGTCCCAACGTGGGGGCTGCCTCTTCTGGTGTTGGACCCCGCATCCCTGCTAGGATGCTCTCCTGCTTCAGCCTGCTATTTCCAAGCATCCTGATGGAGCACCGGACCGACATTACCTCCAAGGATCCGTGAGCAGAGCCTCTCCTCCACCCTTCCCATCCAGGACACAGCTGCCATCACCCCCAGCACTGCTGCAGCCACGTGGGATCGCCGCATCTGCCCCTGCCCACCGGGAGCCGGCTGGCACTGACTGCCAGCTGTGATGGTAACTGCACCTCAGGGGAAAGTGTCCACAACCAAAAAACTGCTACTGGGTTCCTGTCCTGTTTGTTGTTAATTTCATAGTTGTTGTTTGGTTTGCCTTGTTTTATATATATAGACATACTAGTAAAGAGCTGCTATTCCTATCCCCATATTTTTGCCTGAGAGCCCCTTAATTCCAAAATTATACTAATTCAGAGGGAGGCATTTATTGGATCCATTTCGAGAGAAGGCCCTGCTCTTCCCTAGCACACACCTGTCTTTTCAAACCAAGACACTGCTCAACCAAATGCAGTGTAAAGCACCATTGTGAGGAGGGATACTTCATGATTTCAGCGTACTCCTTCCTACTATTAAATGGCTTCTAGTCACCCAGAGGCTGACATAAGAAAAATTATACTCTGATCCTCAGAAAGGCATCCAAGCTTTTGAATAGGTCTCAATACACAGAGAGGGAAGAGAACAATTCATAATAAAATCAACTTTCCAAGAACTGCTAAGAGAAAGACCTGTGGCAGGAAATTCTATGATGAAGCTAAACAATAAATGTAAAACAAGATTGAAGTTAGACCTGTAGAAGCGAAAGCACCTTCAAATAGGAATCCTATGCCTAAAGAAATGAACATTTATTATAGATTCTTGAAGATTTTCTTCTTTCTGCAAAACAACACTGCAAAAGGTCATACAAGCCAAGAAGCATTCTCATTGTAGAAACAAGTTTGAATTTTAATAAATCAAACTTTTATCTTGTTTCCAAAGGAGGCAATTGTAATAATTTAGTGTCAAGTCCAGTTTAAAATAAGCAAATTTTGCCGCTCATTTGTGTATCAAAACTACAACTTGCTGTTGAACACCGGCTCTTCCTAGAGAGAAACCCACGTTTGACTGAAAGAATCCACGTGATGGAGAGACAACCTAATTTCTCAGGTAAGCTGCAAATACTGATTCAGCAAGGCAAATCACCGGGTCCTGCCCTGGGGTCACCCTAAGCCCTGCAGCTCCAGGCTGGGACAGAGGGGCTGGAAACGGCAGGAAAGGCCCTGGGGGTGCTGTGCCAGTGGCTGGACAGGAGCCCAGGGGGCACAGGGGGGCACAAGGCCAATGGCCCCTGGGCTGTGCCAGCCGTGGGGTGGCCACAGACCCAGGGCAGGGCCCGTCCCTTGGGCTGGCCCTGCTGAGGGACCTCGAGGGCTGTGTCCAGATCTGGGCCCTCCTGGCCAGAGAGCCCTGGAGGGGCTGGAGCGTGTCCAGGGAAGGGAACAGAGCTGGGGAAGGGGCTGGAGCCCCAGGAGAGGCTGAGGGAGCTGGGAAAGGGGCTCAGCCTGGAGAAAAGGAGGCTCAGGGGGAACCTTATGGCTCTGCACAACTCCCTGACAGGAGGGGACAGCCAGGGGGGGTCGGGCTCTGCTGCCAGGGAACAGGGACAGGACAAGGGGAAACGGCCTCAAGCTGTGCCAGGGGAGGCTCAGGTTGGAGAGCAGGAGGAATTTCTCCATGGAAAGGGTGCTCAGGCCTTGGCAGGGGCTGCCCAGGGAGGTTTGGAGTGCCCATCCCTGGAGGTGTCCAAGGAAGGGCTGGACATGGCACTCAGTACTCTGGGAGAGCATGATGGTGCTCATGGTGGGGATCAGGCACAGCTTGGACTCCATGGTCTGGGAGGGCTTTCTCGGCCTCAGTGATTCTGTGATTCTCTTATTATTCTCATTGATAAAAAGTTGTGCCAGTCCAGTTGTCTGGATTTCACTCCCAATCACCTTCCACCATTATCTAACAAGCCTCCATTATCAGAAGTCTTACCCATGTACAGGGATATGAGACCGTGATTGCATTGTCTTGGGTTACAATGTAAGGTGCAACCAAAAGTATGTATTCTACTACCACCTACGTGAGCTGTTAAAATGGGTGGAGCAGTGTACTTTATCTTCTCCATGACTCAACCATGACAACTTCCTCTGAGGAAGCAGCAGCCACCCTGGAGGGCCACCTTCACTCCCTTGATGGGAGGCCATCAAGGACTCCCCAGCATGACTCACAGAATTGCATTATCCTAGTGTGAAATGCCCTGCCCTGAGGGAGGAACTTGAGACACCAGGACACCACCACTGAATTCTCAGAAGACAAGAGCGCTCAGTAATGACCACTGTACCTCCAGAGAAGGACCAGACCTTTCTACAGGATCACTGCTTCAACAAGACCACATCCATCACTCCAATCAGACTGCTGCCACCACCGTAATCAATAAGGAAGGTGTCAGCTCATATTCTGACTTTCTCAGTTTAAGACAGTGTTTCTCTTTATTTTAAGTTTTCCAATTAAACTGTGGTTCTGACTTGGAATCTCTTGCAAGATATTTGTATGGAGTTGATTCCTCCCACTGGTTTTCTTTCAAACTAGCACACATTATTTCAATTTTCACTTTGGGTGAATTTCATAGCTAGAGTATCTCAAGCGTTTACGCATTCTGGTAGGTCTTTTCAAAGTATGTATTTTAAAATAAAACAACGTACTTCAGCAACAACATTACAAACACTTGCTCAAAAACCATACCCCCTTGCTCTTTCTGCAGGCTATTTCCAATGTTCAAGGATCTCATGTTGTCAGTCAGGTATTGCAATTGAATGCTGATGTTTAACTAAAACTAATTTCCAAACAATCTTCCATTTTGAAATAAAATCCCACACTTTTTTACTTTAGCTATATGGCCAAGAAATCACTTTAGCTTTTGAACAACTTGCAAAAGAGTTCAGTGATTTAACATATAGAGTATCAAATGAGTGAAACCCAAAGAAAATGAGGCGCCCCATTTTTAGAACAGACTCTAAGAGCCAGACTGCAATATTTTGTCACAAGGAGGATCCAAAACCCCTAAGCACTAGATGGAAGCCACCTACACCATGTCAGGCACTGCCCCAGTACAACACACCTCCATGTGTTCTGATCCAGAGCCCAGAAGTCTGTCTGAAAAACTTCTGTTCCAAAATACTCTGCTGTAATCTGGGTTCTCACCTGGAGAAGTCTACAGAAAAGTACTAGGACAGAGCATTGGATTCCAGCAACTATTTCCAGGTTGACTACTGAGTTTTCCAGGTAGATGTACCAGGAGTGCTATGTGGAAGACAAGACTGCTTCTCCTGCTCTCTCATCCTTGTTTTGCAGGTAGAAGCCCCACCCAGCATCTCCTCATGGTCTCCGGGACACGACTTCAACTTTGGAAGTCCATGTTGAGTTCCTTGCCATACAGGAAGCCCTTACTACCTGTAACTTCCAAGCAAACGGGACATATGGCTTCCAATTCCCTTAGACTGAATAAGGGAAGATTAAATGTATGTTTTTAAGAAAGTATTTATGTCAGAAAAACATATGTAAAATTACTCTAGGTAACATTTACTCAGTTGCATGTCACTAAAAAGCACAGATTTGCTTACCCAGAGCCTTGCAGGATTTTTGTTATAACTAAAAAGATCAAATGTAACACAAAAACATAAAAACACAGTAAAATGATAGAGAAAGAATTCTCCTTAATTAGGAACTGTCATGTACATAGAAACTGAACAGAGGCTGAATTGAGTCCTCAAATTTCTCCTATAATTACTTTCATTAATTATCATGGCCTAAGAGGAGAGCTACTTAAATCTAGTGTGACACAAACTCAGAGGTCATCCTTAGAAAATATTCTAAGGAATATTTTGGAGGTACCGGAAATCTTTGCTGTTACTAGGAAACAGGATGAAATCTAGTAGGAAAAAATCAGCTCCTTAGGACTATAGAATTTCATAGAAAAGTAAATTATTTTGAAAAAATGAGACTTCATCAATTGCAAGCACTGAAATGGAATGAGGTTTTATTTTAAATTATGATAAATATTTCTTTATTTCCGTCTGTCTCCAGGTAATGAAAATTCACTGTTAAATATTCTCACAGATGTACACCAAAAAAAAGTAAATACTGAAATGGGGAACTGTGGAATTCTCTACTGAAAGGAAACTGGGAATTCTCAGAGCTCAGCATAACACCCAGTTTAAGTATAATGCATATTTTAAAAAGTAACAAAATTGCAAAGGGCATATACTTTCAGAAATATAATATTATATCTTAGCCACTGTTCATCCAGCCTTTGAATCATTTAATTTCCTCCCAAAGATAATAGTTATTTTGTTCTGTTTTACAGCACTATCTATGGACAAAGAGCACATCCTGTTGAACCCAATCTCACCACTGCTTTCCTGCCTTCCTAATAATCTACTTTTCGATGTTCTTTTGTTTTTAACTCTCTGGTCACACAGGCACTGCAATATTCTTCTTGCAGAAAATAAAATTGCTCAGATATACTTGGCAAATAATACAAACCTTTATAAGTAAGCTAAATGCTCAACAGGGCTTTTATATTTTAATAAACTGTGAGGAATGATCTCTTGCAGTGTTCTTGATACTTTAATCATATTTAAAGCAAAAGACTTGGGTGATCAAAAAACTATTATGTTATTTTGTGACCAATCCAACGTAACTGCAAATACACCTAGCTGATGAACAATACTCTGTACTTCTGAAGTACTTATTTCTTTTCTGTATTGTTCAATACAGCTTTTATCACAGAAATATCAGAAGTACTGTTGCTCTCTTAATGCGCTATGGATGTGAACAAATTTTGGGTTATGAGGAAAAAACACACTTTTTTTTTTCTCTAATCTGTTATAAGTAATTTGAAGGTATTTTTTCCTTGTTAAAAATGGCAACAGTAAACTGAAATTATGCAAAAATTCAATATAATTTAAAAGTAAGAGGACAGTAGATTTAACCCAATTCAGCAGCTGTTCTTTACATCCTCAGTTTCTTCTGTTTTCTAAAATAATTATAATAATTGGCCTTTTAAACCATATTTCCTATGGATCATATCCTGGCTTATGAATGCAAGTTTTAAAGAGTTTTTGTTTTAAATAATAATATCTATTTTTTTTTCTTTTTCCACTTAGACAGGAAAAACTTCAAAATCCCCAGATTTTGAGAAATTAATTCATTCTAGGAACAGTAAGGCTCCTTCCTCCAGTCTTGCTGCAGACTGTAACATCACAAAACAATTTGCACTCTGCTAACTTTAGCTGAAGCAGAGGATGAGCACCCCCAACCCTCTGGCATGCTGGCACAGTCTGGCAGCACATGGAAAACATGTTATTGAAATCATTCAGCTGCGTATGAAATAATTACAAGCTAAATATTGTTTGCAGAAATCACTGGGGAAATACTTTATGTAATGGATAAAGTAAATAAAATGGAACTGTTCATAGAAAATTTCTGACCAGAAAAGAAAAATACACAGGTCAAAGACATTACTAGCAAAGAACTCTTTATTGGTTGGGCTCATCACAAAAGGTAAAGAACAGCAATTACATCATTTGCTGCTCCAGGAGATGAAGTACGCATGTGACCTGGAATGGTTTTGTTAATAGATTACCCCTATTACAATGTATTAGAATTTAAAAAAAGGTAATTGTTAATCCCATTTCTTCAAGTACTTAAATGTTCAACCCTAATAAAAGGACTTAATTAGATTAAACTGATAAATGCAAATCTCTTCAAAATAGCTGCAAGGAAACACATGTGCCTGGATGGTTTACAATGAGAATTGACAAGAGGAAAGCAGATGGCAACGTGAAAGACTTCAGTTCTCCTAGAGCCATGAAAGCTCTCAGAAGTCCGTGTTTCAGTTTTGGCAAGCTCAGAAAGTATCTTTATTTTGCAATCACCTGAGAAAGGATGACCACAAGGGTGAGTGAGGACAGACAAAATCACTTGCTAAACTATCAATAGGAATTTTTCATGTAGACCTAACCACATAAAATGTGGAGGAAAAGGAAAACAAAGCTAAAAAAATTGATAATTGTTATGAATGATGTTCTATTTTTCCAATTTATCAAGCAACAAGATTAAATTTAATAGTATATTTTTAATAGTAACAAAATTAATACCATCAAAGTATTGGAGATTACAATTAAAGTATTGGAGATGAATACAATCAAAGTGCATATATTTAAGAATATACAAAATTTTGGCAGTAAGTAATTTAGTATAATTAAGGTTCGTATACAGCATAAGCAAAACCGACCAGGGATATGGGGAGTGGCTCCCATCACTCACGTACCAAAGCATCCAGGCTAACAATCCCATTTATATACTGTAGGCTACAGAAGTTTCTAGAAAACTCCTCCTAGTTTCTATTCCTAAAATCTACGTCACTGTGTGTATGGCACATGCTCTACTAATGGGTTAGGGGGTGTCTCATCCTTCTGAGGGTCTTATTTCCGATGAAGTCTCATTGTGTTCCTCAATGACCGAGGTGTGACCTGCAGGTAATGCAGGCGCACTATGTGACTGAGCAGGTGTTTTCCATAAGGAGATTTTAACTGAGTCCCATGCTTGGAATCATTCCATTTTGGCCCATTTCAAGGTCAAAACTTTCTAGATGCTGCTTGTCAGACCTACGTCCTTCTACTATTCTTGTTTGACTTTCTTCCAACCCCCTTCTTCGACTCCCAACATCTGGAAAATGACCTTTGCCCTGTCTCACCCATCTCCCCCCTCACTCTGTAACAATTGTCTTCTATTGATCCAAATACAATTTTGTTAATATAGTTACAATTTAATTAGCACGAATCACATTTGTCACAATTATGAATAATATCCAAAAAGACAGGGTAATATGAGGCAATGAATGTTAAGATAACTCAGGCTTGAACGAGCATTTCTTTCCTGTAAATTTAGCTACCAGACCATGTAGCCTTGTACTTTATCAAAATAACAAAGTCAGAAAAGAATGATGTGGGTCAAACATTGTGGGTCATGAGAGGGGCCTCTGGAAACCCTTTAGTAACCTAGGGAACTGCAGGAGGGCTTCAGCCATTCTCACCAAGGATTCAGGATGTTTAACCAGTTCCAGTTATGTAACTTTCAACCTATTCTAGAACCAAGCATCTCCTGCTTGATCCTTTCACATCTCTCAGGTTTTTCTGCTCACATTTTGCCTTTCTAAATACCTCTCAAGGCCTCAGCCCCAGGGACCTGCAGATACTAATTAGAAAGGAAGGGTGAGTGTTGTCAACCCTGCCACAAGCTGACTTCAGCTATCCTGTATCTACTTTTTCTCTTCTCCTCTTATGTTAAAAAGCAGTACAGCTGTTCAAATTTTGATCCATTAGTTGGAAAATTAGGCAATTAATGCAGACAACATCTGTGGACAATGATTTATCAAACACTGTCATGGAAACCAAAGTATAAATTGAAGTCAACTTCAAGAGCTGGAGGCTTAATATATCTTCAGGGAAAAAAAAGAAGAAAATAAAAAGTGAGAGCGAATGACTCTTCACAGAACCTAAACCTCCTGGCAATTAGAAATAGGAAGATATTTATGGGTGTGATGAAGAACAAAGAAGAAACCATTGCAGCAGCCCACAAAGCTCTGTAATGCTTTACATTTAATCTCTGCAGAATGACGTACTCATATAAATAATACAGAGTCAGTGCTCCGACTTTGTACATGCCACAGAACTTAAGCTATATGATACAAATCCTGTAGGTACTCAGTATTTAAAAGTGGTTTTGAGGAAACAATAAATTACTGGAGAACAATGATAGCTCTTCTAATCAAGGTAATTGAATATGATATTGTGTCATCTTGATTAAATAACTATTTTGCAGACTGTTGACAAGTTTCATTAAGAGCAAATTATATTTTCTCCCATGCAAAATATTGCAGATCTTTTACACTGATTGGCTTTCAAGAAGCAACGAAAGCAGCTAAAAATGCCAACAGTATATATTTAAGGCACTACATAATCTATAGTTTTGATGGTAAATATAAAAAGGTTTATCACGTAACAGCTGAAAGATGCCTTCCTCTGCATTGCCCCATTTCCAGGTTCCTGTGATATTCCTTGCCACAGAAAACTGGGAATTATACACTCTGGTCCAAAAACCATGTTACAATGGGGGATGCTATCAACAGGAAAATAACAAGAGAATGACAAATTTGTCTCCACTAAAAGAAAAAAAAAGTAGTGAATAATTTGTCTTTTTAATTAATCTACAGAAGTTTCTGGCTTTTTGAGGGTTGAAGATTTTAATTATAACTCCCAGAGTTCTGTGTGGTAGTCATATAATTTTTACAATATTTTTGTGACATTGCTTATGATTTTGAGAGCTTCAAACCAACCAATTTGGACTAAAATTCCTACATATTCCTATTTAACCAAAATGTCTTTCTTTCCCTCATTTCAATCAAGTACTTGATTCAAATCCATTTTTGTAACTCCTTAGTTTGGACTCAGAGAGCAATTAGAGGCACTGCAAATACAAGCCAGAAGTATCCCCATCACCTTCCTGCACCTTACAGACACATAAATTAACCCTTCTCCACATAAAGTTCATACATTGCACATTCTGTCCCAATGTTTCCGTCTAAATTAAGACTAAACTGGATAGCTCATCACAAGCCCTTCATTTTTTTGCCACCATCATAAAGACTTTAATATCTTTACACATTTGCATGGGGGGAGCTCTAAGTGCAGTATTTATCAGACAAGAACAAAAGTAGAAAAAAAGTAGAATTCTGCCTTGAGACCCAAACCTTTCTTATCCATTTGAATAGACCAGAAAGGCTCCTACTCCCCAGCAGACATATCAGGTACAATATTATGGGGAAATTTAAGGAGTAGATGTTTTTGTGAAGTGTTCAGCAAAATAAACATTCGGACATACTCAAACTGAGCTCACACGCAGTGAATTTTAGGTGACAAAAACCAAATAGTCAGTGTTAGGTTCAAAAATCAGCAGTGTAACATCAGGTGTTCCTTTTATCCATTGCATTGGGGTTGATCTCTTCTGTCTCAGGTGAAAGAACTAGAGGAAATGGCCTTAATTTGCATCAGGAAAAGTTCTGAGTAGATATCAGAGACAATTTTCCCCTGAAAGAATAGTCAGGGATTGGAATAAGTTGCCAGGGAGATGGTGTAGTCACCCTCTCCGGAAGTGTTCAAGAGGCATCTAGACGTGGATTTTGGGACTTGGTTTAGGGGTGATGATGGCAGTGCTGGGGGAATGATTGACTGGATCATCTTGAAGATCTCCTCTCACCATGATGACCCTAATTCCGTGTGACACAGGTTCCAGGATGAGCTCTAGACTAGGTTGTGAAGCTGTGAGAGACCAGAAATGCTGACATCTTGAGACATCATTGAGGCGAAAGTGTGTGTGGGAAGGAGAAGGCCAGGCCATGTCCTGGCAAAGCAGCACCCTGCCTTGTAACCCTCAGCCCCCTAGAGCCTGTATCCCAGCCTGGAAGAGTTGCCAGCCCCTGGCACACTGGAGGTAATGTCACACACTTCACCTCTGGAACCCCTAAGCCAGCTCCTGAGAGGCCAGATGACTGGAAGTCACATGTGGGGGAAGGGCCCAGCAAAGGAGTGAGAATTTAGGGCCAAACACGAGACAATCAGATGTCTGATTCCTGTCTCCTCTTGGAATTTCTGTTAGCTGAACACTGCTGGAAACCAAGAGATGGTAGCTATATGTGTCCTTTGCTTTATCTTTTCTGTCTTTTTCTCTTTCTTCCAACTCCGCCTTCTAGGAATATTTTTAGTAACTTAAAATTAAGTGGGCTTAGAGTTTGCTAAGTTGGATGGGGTAAGTTAATGCTTTGAGAAGTGTTTGATGTTGATTAAATATTGCACTAAACCTTTTGCAAACGTTCTCTGTTTTTTTTTTTTAAGTTGCCAGTAAAGTTCTTTCTATTGTTTTGACCTCTTGAGCATATCTCGTGGGTATTTCTCCTGTGTGTCTAGCCCAGGGTGTATGAACAACCATAAGTCCATTCAAAAACCCTTTTGAGTGAGTTGTTTGAAGCCTTTCAGAGGTGTACACAGTGGAGCAGGTGCAGGCCACTGTGAAGCTAGTGCAGGGCTGCATGGGAGCCCCGCAGAAGGGAGCCCTGGGCTTCAAACCAACACCACATATAACTGGTAACACCAGTTACCTCATCTTTCTGAAGGGCAGCAGCTTCCAGCTTCCACCAGCACACTTCACCTCTTACTTAGGTTTAATTAATATCCAGCCCTTGTCTCTGCAAACCTGCCAGGCTGAGCACAGAGCAGTTCACTTCCCAGGCTTCTCTCTGTAGCAGGTGAGCTGCTAAGGCAGGTGTTTCTAGAGCTTCAGAGTGCGCTGCATGTAAATCCCTCAGCTGCAGGAAAACCATACAGTGTTTGACTTGACCTTTATACCCAAGACACAAGAATAACAGAGGCTGCAGTAACTTCTGGGATGTAAATTGAAAGTGATGCAACTGAAAAATAGAATCCAGACAAAAATATACTGTTCAACAAGACACATAATCTTTGTAACAGGGGGAAGCCTGGACAGTGTCTGCTGGCAAAGAAATGAGAATTTTTACTATATAAAGGGATTTTTAAATGAATTTATACAGAGAAATGATAATACATGATGAAAACCCTCTCCTTCGGGAAGAGTCTTAAGTCTTTTATCCTATTTTGTATATCTCTACAAATTCACAGAATCATGGAATAGTTTGGGTTGGAAGGGACCTTAAAGCTCACCTTGTTCCACCCCTTGCCATGGGCAGGGAAACCTTCCACTATCCCAGGGAGCTGCAAGCCCTGTCCAGTCTGGCCTTGGACACTTCCAGGGATCCAGGGGCAACCATAGCTTCTCTGGGCACCCTGTGCCAGGGCCTGCCTACCCTCACAGGGAATAATTCCTTCTCATTATCCCATCTAACCCTGCCCTCTGGCAGTGGGAAGCCATTCCCCCTTGTCCTGGCACAATAGACCATTCAAAAACATCTTTCTCCACGTCCTGGCTTAAAGGACAGGTGTCTGCCAAGGAAGGCTGGAACCTCCCTTGGAATGGAGAATATGACCCCCCCTTCCCTCCAAATTATTATAACTTTTTAAATTAAGGGGCTTTCAGGTGCTGGTAGCTCCTGGCCGGGCAGGGCAGGTGCCATGACTCCTCCGCCGCTGCAGGGGGCGCTGTGGAGCGAGCTCAGCAGTGTCTCTGCGGGTGGACCGGTGGAAGGACTTGAGGAGGGGCTTCCTTTACAAACTCGTGGGGCAGCCGATCCCAGTGCCCCTCCGGACAGTGAGGGAAATGAGCTGTAGCAGGGATCTCGGAGCAGCAGCTGGAATGGCAGAAGGGAGCAGACCCTTGGGAGCGGCCAATCTAAGTGTAGCACTAAGCCCAAGCAGTGGCAGAGGCAGAAGCAGTGGGGGGTGCCGGCGGACGGAACATGTCGGGCAAAAGTGTAGCAAAAAACACAAAGCAGAGGCAAAAAACAGCGGGGCTGGGCAGCAGCGGCAAGACTCCCAAAACCAGCTGGGAGAGCTCTGTCGGAGGGGGTAGGGGAGAAAGGTCTCTGGTTTTCCTCTGAAGCACCTGAATAGATGGTGAGGGTTCTTTTCAGTAAGATTGGGAGTTGAAAAGGTCCAACATCCACTCTTACCCACAGTAGGAGAAGCAGTAAAAGACAGAACTCCACGGTGGCAGTAAATTTGTCACACAACAACCACAGCCTGGACATCTCCCCTCCAATCTGAGAGCAAGAGAGGAGCTGAACCCAGTCATTCATCCCCAGCCAAAATGTTGCGGTATCTCTGCACTTCCCGAGAGAAGGCCCCCGAGCGAGGAGATTACAGACAGCTGCACCCTTCCCCCTCCTCCTCCTCTCAGCCACATCTTTTCTCGCAACAAATGGGAGAAAATTCCCTGAAAGACAAAAAAAAAAAAAAAAAAAAAGATTAAAAAAACCCAAACAAACAAACCCCAAACAAACAAACAAACCCCTAAACTCCAATGCTCCATCTTTCCTGTTGGCTACTTCAGGCAGAGCAACTCCAGAATTTCTGCAGAAGCAATCCCTGAAGCAAACCACCAACCTCTATCAACTAGTGACTCACAAGAAGCATAAAACACCATTTTTCCCAGTCTAGAAGAACCCCAGAGACACAAAAAAGAGCTGCTCCAGCATCCCTTCCTCTCTATGTCACAAAAAGTCCCAGGCAGACTTTTTCTGGGGGACACATGTTCAAGTGTTCATGAGTTAGGGAATTACACTGATGTAAGAATGAATGGCAACAAAGGGAATAAATCTGCTTTGAAATTCTGTAAAATAAAATTACTTTCCCTTTAGTTCACACATTTAGTTTAGTCATTAAAACTTTTTAAAAGAATCGCTAGGTTTCATTTTTAGATATCAAAGAGCAAGCAACTAAAATTTTTTATTACCTTTGAGACTTGCAACTGATAAACGTTTACTGTGAAAAAATGTTTCTGAGTCAACAATGTATAGTATATTTTTCTTAATTGGGCTGATTTTAGCCTCCTTAAATTCTGCCTAATTTTTTAACTTGGACTTTTATTTGTTGCAGAGTTTCTCATAAAAATCTGCAAACAAATTACAAACTGTGGTTAATGAGCTATGCATAAACCTTCTCTTTTTCTTTATCATTCGTACCATCTGCTTTGGCTGTTTTATTATCAGCCTGTAAGCCAGTAATCTATCTACTTTATTTCCTATCTTGCTCAGGAAAATAAAATGAAGAAATCCACTAAAGTTTTCAAACTCCCTATCTTCTCAGAGTTTTCTTAGAGTGATACCTTATCGTTCAATCTGCCTCATGCTCTCATTTTCTCCACTGCAAAACTGTGACTTCCATTTAAAAAGCCCTTTGGATTTCCAACACACTCCAGACAGGACAGCAATTCCAAGATCAAATCAATCTTACCCTTTAACCCTTGTTCCCCATTCCTAATAAGCAAAAATGGTTCTTTCCCTCCCCACCATTTCTGTTGTAATCTTTACTGACTATAGGTTTGATGTAAAATACAACTATGGATTTGCAGGAAAAAAAAAATAAAATTGGAGTATTTATGTCTTATCTACCCGTGTAGATGTATTTCAGCACACCTTTTTCTCTGTGCACTACAGTTTAGTATGTGCTTTGATGGAGATGTTCTTTCTCTTCCAGGTAGGGCCAGCAAATTTCTGCATGTCTGTATTTTGACATGTTCCATCACAGAAGTATCATTGGGATGTTAATCTAATTAAATTCCCTCATTTTGTCTAAAAATATCATTAAAAACTTGAATTATTTTCTTCTGAGCTAGGCCAGTACTACTTATGAATAGGACAAGAATAAGAAACAGGATGAAGTTCTTTAAAAATCAGTTAAAAACCCCTTCAACTTAGTGCTCTGTGGAATACAACCATCACTAAGCAGGTTAAGGAAAAGTTTCATCATGGTTTGTTTCTCCTTTCAAATTTAACCATTATTTTCAGAACTGACAGAATGGTAGCATTTGTTCTTTATAATGGAATGACTTGAGGAAAAGTTAAAAAAGCCAGCAACAAGAGGAAGGCTTTTTAAAATGAGGGTGAGTTTGTGAGAAATGATCCCAAAATGAGTAACCATTAACCAGTAAACTGAAAAACAGCTTTTGAATCCTCTGCAGATTTACTAGCAGAGCTGCTGTTCTAGTGCTAAGCTCTACAGAGATTTTAATCCATTTTGCACTTGAAAAGGGGCATGGGAGTGAAATTATTGCAGTTTCAAATGCAAGCTCATGGGAACTTAGCCTGGTGCTGAAAACTGATAATGAACTGAGCAAAAAAAAAAAAAAACAAACCAAACTTGGATAGATATTCTGAGGTGTCATGACTGTCTTGGGCATGCTGTGTACAAAAGGAACCTGCTAGGGTCTGCTATGAGTTCATGTATTCCTTAGCCTTCACCAGCTGTATTTTCTCACTACTTTGTGCTCTCACATACATTATAGCACTTCAGCAATAACCAGGATACCAGTAAAGCTGTCTGTTTCCCATGTTTTCTGATTTATTTATTTGTTTTATAAACGAAAAGAAGCCTAACTGAACAATTTGTAATTTTTTAGTTTATTCTCAGTAAATTTCTGTGATAAGAACCTCATCTTCCCAGATATAGAAACATGCCAAAACAGAGAAAAGAATCCAGGTACCTGCTCTAAACTGCTTTGCAGTCCACAGAAAGACCATGGGAAACATCTCTCCTAACTGCAATGATTTAAAACTTGTCTGCTCTAAGTTGGTGGCAGGGACCTCCACAATCCAAAACAATTGTCTTCAAGTACAATTCATCACTCTGTGTATGCACCAATCTCTCTCGGTGGACTATAAAGAGGACCCAGATAGGCAGTTTAGGTCAGGGAGCCAACTTTTAACACTGCTGCGGTTAAGTGAGATCCCTTACTATTGACTGGGATGGAATGAATTCCAACAGAAAGCAAAGCCAGGCAGGAGTCTGTGGCCAAGAAGAGCTATCATTCCTACATCTCCAGTCCCACCCATCAGTCACTAAAGACTGTCACTCTTTGTCACAGACAAGCTTTCACTTTATGGAGTCCTAAAGCAGCATGCCAATCCAGGGAAGAGCAAACACCAAGCATATAAATTAATTTTTAGGAAGGCAAATTAATACACAGGTTTACTTTTCTTCTTCTAGAGCCATTGACATCTCCTACATTTCTCTTCTAATTAATCTCCATTTGAACCATGTGGAATGAAACACAGTTTACAAACAAGGCACCAGAGCACCAGGCAGGTGTTGTGACACCTGGGTAGGTCACACACCCAAACTCACACAGCAAAGGCTCTTACTGCAACTGCTTTGTTGCTTAGTGCAACAATACCTAAGTATTCTTCTCATGCTAAGGAAGTTGTAATTTAGTAGTAAGAGTACCATGCTTTGGGCTAATTAGCTCTGAGCAGTCTCAGTAATTAGCTGTGGGTCAGAAGACAATAGGGCCCTTTTCCAGTCTTTTCCAGAAGAATGCAGGTTGTTGTAAATCCTATGTTACAGTACTTGGGTTCACAGGAAGGCAGGAAACTTGGAAGCAGTGCTGCTTTTCATTTTCCACACTCCATGTCCACAAAAGCACTTAAAGGATAACAGCAAAGGGCAACTCTTAAGAAATCAGCAGTCATTAGACATCACCCATGTCTTTGCCAGGCTTTGGTTCAAGGGAGAGTTTAAGCTCTGATTAAGCATAGAGCACATCCTTGAAGCTATTTTCAGAATCTACAATTGATACACTTGTCTGTCCTTATCTCTCTTTTGTCCAGTTTCTGAAGTCTGTTGTACAGTAAACCCAGCCAGGAATAAAGCTGTCACTCCTGTGATCTCACTTGACACAGGTTTTCCTTTACTTGCTGTTCCAGGCTGCAGTTCTGCACTGCTTTTCCCGCTAGGCCACTTAACTTGCTTCCATCCAGCTCAGCTGAAAGCACAACTGCTTAAATGCAGAAAACTTTAAAAGAAGAATTGGAAGCAGTTCAGAAGCAATCTCTCTGCAATAAAATTTCTGCTAGCAACTAAGAGTTTAAAAATTCTCCCTTATCTGGAGATAAATATATATATACACAGACACATATATATATGTACACATATACACCTATATACATATTCATAAACATACATATATGTATCTATCTATATATATGTATAAATACAGTGCATCAAGATTACCATTTCGGAGGGGGAAGGACTATGGGAAGAACAAAGGCTATCTAAACAACAAACTACAACGATATAGCTATACATCAGCTTCTCTGAACATACACGCAATATTCATCCCAATGATTCTATTACTCATCTATAACAAGTTCAAGAGCTCAGAGCAGTGGTAGACCGAAATAACCTCCCTGAAACAGATCTAATCCTGTGGCACCCTCCCACATGCCAGGATGGACAGAGTCAGTCCTATCTTTGTTCCTGGCCTGTAAGTCCTTCTCCTCCCAAGACCTTGCCACCTTTAAAAGGAAGGAGGCCATTCAAATGCCATCTTTTTTCCCCTGGAGGAAGGTGATACATCATCTACTCCCCTGTATTACATTACAGGCTATGAAATATTAGCCTTTATTATTTTTCCTCACCAGGAACACATTTCTGCAGGGCTTTTGGGCAAGAAATGAGGCTGTCTTCCCTTGACTAAAATAATTAATAGCAGTGGACCTCTACTACTGTCAGTCAGCCCAGCTGCAACCAGGAAAAACCAAGGACCAAGACTCCAATTTCATAGTATCAGCTGTGGGATATTGGTGTCCACTTGTCCAAAGGAGTGACTGATTCTCAAAAATTATTTCTCCAAGCTGAATAAGAATTTGGCTAGGTCTAAAATGACAGAACTAAGAAAATTCGTAATGTTAAATATCCTGCTTTTAATATTTAGCCCCTTAACATAAAAAAGAATTCCCAAACCAACAGAAATTTTAATGCATTAGAAGCCTTAGCAATCATGTGAAGCTAATCTTTAACCTCTCTGGTCTTGATTCACACAGTCATAATTGTGTTAAATGAAATGCCCTTTGATTCAATTACTGTACAATCCATTACTGTAATGGAAAAAGTAATTAGTATTTTTAATTAATGAGAGACCTGAAAATGCAAAAAAAAGAAGCATGAACTTCTGTTTTACTTGAGATATTAAAACAATTGTATAAAAATATCTCATCAAATTATAGATCTAGTCCTCATGGCTCTGCTAAAAATTATGCTTTAAGGTACCAAACAGAAATATCTGCTTATTAACAAAGAATTAATCATCCAATTGGACAAACTAAAGGCCTATCACCTACTCACTAAGGATAAACAAAAACTGTGGCATACAATAAAAGAGGTCAGCACAGCTAATGAGAAGAACAGCATTTTGTGGCACTGTTGCTGCAGCCTGTGCCTGGCAGCAGAGCATGGCTGGCGCATCAGGTCCCTGAAGGAGCTCCTTCTGATCACCAGCTACAAGGGAACAGCAGATTACCAGTTCATGCATAAATATTTAGACATAGAGAAGAACAACTTATAAAATGGTTCATTAGACTGACTCAGCTTTTTTTCAATTTAACTGAATTGTGAACATGTGCGCCCCTGCTCCAATGATATTTCAATCTGATTCTACTGTAAGATTTTGTAAAATTTATTTCTTGCAAGGAGATGAGTACCACTGTCGTGTTGCTGGCCCATCCCCGCAGGGACAGGCAACAATTGCGACAGGTCGGTGTGGAAGAAAAGAGCAGGTTCCGGGTCTTGGGTGGAAAATCCAAGGGTCCTTTATTCTTCTTCTGTGTAAAACAGGAACGCTCTCGAAAGCAGCCAAAGACCAAGACCCCAGTCAAGGGGTCAACTCTCGGATGGAACATTCTAGAAACATTGTAACCAATCATAAGTGGAAACATAACTCTTATTTACATAGTAGCTCCCATGACCCTGCGCTAACAAACTTTAACTATCCCTAACTTGAAGTAATGTCCCCGAACTTCAGGTGCTGCCTTCCACGGCTTCTGGTTGATCCTGGCTATGGCTGGCTTATTGGCCAGGCCAGGACACTGGGCTTCCACATACCAGACCAATTTACTGCATGTTCTGCTTCTCCACAACCCAAAGGAAGATTTTTTTCTCAAACTGAGATTATCTTTGGGCTAAAATGCCCCTTCTGAATGAAGGCTTTTTTTGTCGCAGAAGCTCAATACAACATATATTCTTGAAAACCATCTCTTCTGATACAGATTCTGAAAGTACTCTGGGGAATTACTAAATCAAAGTAGCTTCAAACCACCTAGAAGGCTTTATAATGTTTGCAGGAAGTATTTATGATTAAACCAAAGATTTTAAAATGCAAATTCTTGAGGAAAATAATTCTGTGCAGTATGCAAGTTTGAAAATAATTTTGTGAAGAATGGCAGCTTAGTTTTACAGATTCTCCCACGTGGGACCAAGTACTCCCCAGTGTAAGTCACTAAGTTCCGTGCTATGATTTTACTTTAAAATGTACCATTTATCTGTTAAAAATGAGTTGAGCAGTTCAACTGGAAAACATGGTAGTAAAAAAGCTAATACAGACATTCACTGAGCCAAGTTAAGGCAAGCACTGCTGCTTTCACAGTGACCTATCCCTCTAAAAACCATCAGGTATTTAAAACAAGAAACACTTCTACTTGCATTCTCTACATACTTTTATATATTATAAATATATGGTGTATCACAGCTCTGGGTCTCCAATGCTAACGTTAGTGCTATGACTTAACACTTTAAAATTGATTCTGGCAAGTCTGCCAACAAGGAAAAAGAACCCAATACATTGAATGTCACTGATTAAATTTGATTACAAAAGGGTTTGGGTTCCTTCAACACAACACTGGAACGCAGCTGCCACAGCAAAAAGAAGTAAGACTTGAAAATAATGTTTTGCTTCAGTAAGTTTATGAGTCAGGCCTACTAAGCAACTGCAACAAAAGTCTTAGACTTTATGCCTTTGCATCAATGACAGCAATTGTGTGCAGTCTTCTGTTTCAAACAGAGCCAGTCTGTCCTTAATCTCCAGTTATACTGCTGGCCTCTCCCTCACCCTACAAAGAAGAAAAAAAAAAGTGAAAAATTAGACAAGATAATTAAAGATTCCAAGAACTTTTTCAATTAATCTTGAAAGTTAAAACTTTGAAAAGAGGACATCTCTTTGAAAAGAGGACAGTGCTCCAGATGACATAAACAGCCCTCCTACACTCAGTAACATAACAAGGAATAGCAACTTAATCCACAAAAACTGGACTCAAATGCCCTTATATCCTAAAGTGATCCTTGCTCAAGGTAATGTCCCTCTTACTAAAGGCAGTCATGATTTCAGGGCTGGAAAATCCATCTCAAACCAAACTGTAGCTGCACCACCTACTCTGTCTAAACACTGGTCTAGTCACAAAACAAGACAAATATAATAACCTGCAATAAGTTCTGCAATTAATCTGCTGCCTGTAATGATTGTTCTGAGTTTTGTCTATGAGAGACCAAGTGACCACTGAGAAAGAATTCCTAATTTAGTCTTTTGTAATGACTCAGTCTCTAGTATCATAGATATTATTGGATGGATGGATGGATGGATGGATGGATGGATGGATGGATGGATGTGTCCCACACACAGGGCTGCCTCACCTGGACATCTTGTTGCAGTTTCCCAACTGGAGCTGTGTGCTTTTCAAAAAGAAATACCTGAAGAAGCATCTGAGAGCAGCATTTTTTCAGCCTATATGAGGAGCACCGGAACATTTATTTGGAATATACGCAGCCCACAACCCTCAAGATCTTATCAAAAAAAGAACAAAGCAACAAAGAAAGCCTTCAGCAACCTCACATCATCTATGTGAAACTGGAGAGGAGCTCTGGAGGGGACAGACAAAGGAGGTCACTCCTGCATTACTCAATCCCTAGATCAACTGCATGAGAACCAATGGTTCCAAGCTCAGATTTCTGGTATTGCTTCAAGAGAATCCAACTGTAGCAATATGGACAACTCGGAGCATACTCTGACAGCAACAGTCAAACCTCCCTCTGTCCTGAGGACATCCCATAACATATTCCATTGTATACTTCACATCATTCCCATGACTCCATAAATAATGGACTAAATGCAGAATACACTTGACAAAGATTTTATTTTGCATTCAAGCAGTTCTAGTTCAGTGGAACATTTATTTTGTTTATCTGTCTGTAATACTGAAAATGGACTGTGTATTTCAACTTAATTGCAGCTGCAGTCATCAGGAGGCTTTCTTATATACCTGAAGTAGATGCTCCCACATTGCATTTTCATAAAATATTGAAATGTGTGAAGAACTGAACTTGTGCTTTCACTTGCTTTTTTTGAGTTGACTTAGACATTACCTTAGAGAGTGTCTCAGACCCTGAGCCACCTCCCCACTGCTCTATTTAATGAAAATACTTAGTTTCAATATTACTTTACAGCATGTTCAATCTGAAATGTCTCCAATTTGCTAACTAAAAAATATGATTATTCCATAAAATTACATTGCCTATTAAAAAGGAAACAGATACAATTTAATTTGAATTGTATTACTAATTTACATCTACATATAGTTTATTAACTGCTGATGGCCTCTCAGTTGGGTAGGCAAGATAGGAAATGTTTCAATTTCTGTGATAATTAGAGTAAGACCAGTGCTTCTTTCCGTATTTAAAGTGCATTTCTTCTCTAAAGAGTGACTTTCGAGACATTAATCTGGTAGATTCCATATTTCTCTCTTAAACATTGAGAAATTGTTTGGGTTACAAATGAAAGTGCTTTTTCTAATTTTAAATCCTGTAACGTCCATCAAAATCCAGCTGGGTTTGTTACTTACCATATTACTAAAACTCCAATGCAGACCAGTATTACATTATTTTGAGGGGGAAAAAACTATATCTCTGGTTACAGATATTTGGGTAGTTTTAAGCCTGGTTTCCCCAGTGACTTAAAAAGGAATTATCACACTCAGTCAGGAAAATAGAGTGTGTCCTTCACCAAAATACAAGTTTTTCTTGGTTGGATTAGATTTGTTTGCTCCATCCTGAAGGAAGTTTTGGCTTTGTAATTAAGATTTTTACTCAGGTTTTCCATGAGAAATAATTTACAATGAGATTCAAAAATTCATGGTATTGAGACAGCTAATTTGAGAAAGTGTGAAGATAATAATAAAATAAAGGTTACTTTTGCTGGATCAGTAGAGATTTATTCCATATCTGACTTTTCATCTTTGTATTTATGAATGTAAAAAATCTGCCCTCATTACTAAAATAGAGCTCCTGTTTAGGCTTTTAGTGACACAGGGCAAAATGCAGCATAAGGCAGCCCTTCTCCTCCTCGTCCTCACCAACATCCCACAGCAGGACACAGGGGACTCACAGAGCTTATGCAGCTGGACCCCTCACACTACTCTGGAAGCAAATGTTCAGTGTTCTGGAGGACAACTACAACACAAGGGAGAGTTTCTAATGGAGAAGCAGTTTTCATTACTTCAGGAAGTTCCTAACATGCTAATGAATAGGGAAGTTCCTTGTCCATTTTGTCACGATGCTACTAGATACTTACTTACTAGAAACTTACTGGTTCATGCCAAAATTATGTTCTTAGAGATGGAATTTAGATCTTCTTACACTTTGCTGATGCTTATTCCAGTTTATTGGATCATTAACATCATATGAACCCTAGATACTCTCAGGCAGCAAGGGCAAGTGCTCCAAGCAGGCCGTGGTCACATTTTGTGCCCACCAGTCCTCTTCTCTGATGCTGCACAACCCTCTGGCTCCTACACAGCTCTGACACAGAATCTGTCTTTTGCAATTTGTGTGACAATTCCAAGGTATTTTCTGCTTCCTCTAGTGTAATGTTCCTCACCACAAACATTGTCAAAAGAATATGACAAAACTTTGTGACAGAAATTTTAACTCCTGACTTTGGTCATTTCTACAGACACTGCAAATACTGTGATAACTTTGTCAGGTCTTCTGTTGATGTGGGTTTTGTGGAAGAAATCTGGATTTGATTGACTTTAGCAAGATGATTATCCAGTCAGAAACTCTTGTACAGAAACCACATTACAGTTGCTGTGCAATCAAACAGTGTAAAACAGAAGCATGGATCTGACCTGTTTGTTTGTTGAAGAATCTTTTTGACAATTAACTCTCCAGAGCCCGAAAGATTGAAATCTTTCTAAAACATGTTTAAAAATTATAACGCTACACCATCTGCAGTCACACCTGCTAATGCACAGAGGTATGGATCCCAGTTATAAGTCACTTCTGGCAGCCACATTTTCTGCACTCTTACAGAATTCTAGAATGGTTTGGGTTGGAAGTACCTTAAAGCCCATCAGCACCACCCCCCTGCCATAGACAGGGACACCTTCCACTATCTGAAGGTGCTCCAAGCCCAGTTCAACCTTGGCCTTGGACACTTCCAGGGATCCAGAGGCAGCCACAGCTTCTCTGAGCACCCTGTGCCAGGGTCTCCCCACTCTCACAGGGAACAATTTCTTCTGTATATCTAATTTAAACCTGCCCTCCATCTTAGGACCATCCCCCCTTGGAAATACCTCCCCCTTGGAAATATCCACCCCTACAAACCTGTGATATGTAATCTCTGCATCTAGGCAGAAAAAGTTATCCATGCCACTTTTGGAGGATGCGTCTAAAACCTTATACAAGAAAACTATGAAAATAATACCACAGTCCAGTTTTTGTCCCTCCTTCTGTTTACAACATTGTCTTGAATAGGAATATTTCTTTAATCTTAAAAATATTTGTCGTATTTGAATATGGTGGACATTTTACTTTCCTTTGTTATGCCTATGCTTCAATTTATTTCTATTTTCTTTTATTTCTTTTAACATCTTTTTCCTGTAGCTTCTTGTCTATAATGATCATTTCCTTCAAAAGGGGATGATGCCCAACATATCCTTTTCGTGTAAAGACAGAGGAACTCTATTCCCTGAAAATTTCAGCCTTAGTTTTCCATGAAGTAATTTCCTTTTGCATCTAGCTCACATATAAAGCCAATGTTAATAATTTCCTCAGGAGACAACCTAAGCTGACAGTAAATATGTTCATCTCAATATAGTTTCTGATCCATGAGGAGTGTAACAGAGCCTTGGCAACTACTGCTACCTCCATATGCAAGGTTTAGAAGACACTCTCTTTACAGTGGACTTACATAGCATTAGCCTGAAGTCCTGAAGTAGTTAGCAGCATACAAGATCAATAAAATAAAATAAAATAAATCAATAAAATAACCTGTCATGTCTGCTCAAACAACAAAAAAACCATCACCATCATTGTGTGTATCTTTTAAACATTTATTCCATCATAGCTCAGGGCAGTTTACATAGCACAACCTCAGCAACATGTCAAGAAACATTCTTAAAGGCCCAACACTGAGATCTGTCAGGGTTTTAAGCACTCTAAGAAAGAGAAAGGCCATTTCACAGTGTTTGGTTGGACAACAGCAGAAAACAAAACCAAAACCAAAAACAAACCCCCAAAACAACTAACAAAAACAAACAAACAAACAAAACCCCCCCAAACCACTACCTGCAGGAACTGTTACAGTAAAGGAGTTGCAAAGCTGAATCATTGCAGGAAGTCCAAAAAACATCCCTGAAAAAGAGACCAGTAACCCAGTGTCTGATCATAATAGACAGAGGATTTGCAATTCTGTGTTTGGAAGATGTCAGGAACTGCAGAAGAAACACAGCAACACTAAACCAAGGTTAGCTAAACTGGCATTCAAACAAAACACCTGGGACTTGGCCATGTGCAGAACACAAACCATGCATGAGTATATAATAATACATCACCAGAGGCTGAAGCTGATGTTATGAATCCCAACTGCCCTTGAAGTCACCCTTTAATCCTGCTGTCTTATCACTTCTCATCTTGCATCGATGTACTTTCAGTCCTGGGATCACAGTTTAATAGCGGATAAAGGCCTCATCTTTCCACCACTGACATATCAGAATAGACTATTAAACAGCAGCTGTCTCTAACAGAGCATTCCCAAAGAAATCACACCATGTTCTCACAGGGGTTACATTTCTTACCTCAGTTTGGATTTCAAGCAATCAAAAAAAAAAACCAAAAAACCAACCAAACAAAAAAAACCCAACAACAACAAAAAAACTCAATTAAAATACTTTCGAGAATTTCTGATTAATTTGCTATGACAATCATTTGCATATACCAGAGTTCCCTTTTTTTTTGTTTTACTTAGCAGTAACTACTAAACCAGAGACATCTTTGGAGAAAAATAATGTGACTTTGAAGATGAAGATCCCCAGCCAAACAGGTCTTGTTCCAGTCCGAGTTACAGTTGGAAATGCCATGGTTTAACATGTCAGGAATGTTGTGTACACACTCCTCTCCTTCAGTACAGGACTGTTAGACCTCTCACCAGGGAATCCACTTTGCCCAAGAACCTTTCAAGGATGTCTGTCATTATTAGAACAGATAGGACCAGTAACTCTGGGCTTGATTTTGTTGAAGCTGTATTATTATTTCGGAACATGGCACTCAGAAAAAATGTTTCTCAATGTAAATTATAAAAACAATGAGCATTCTATAGAAAGATTTTTTTTTTCCCTTACATGTTTTTACATCTTCTAGCAGAATTTGGTCCCCATGCTGACCTGATTTTGCAAACACTGGTACCATGTGAATATTCTTAAAAAAAAAAATCAAACAAGGAAGCAAGAGAAATGTGAATGTATCAAGAAAAAAATAAACGGTCCCTTTTTACAAGCTTATTCAGAGGCTGTAACATTCTGCTTAATCTAACCCCAAAGCCTCCTGACAGCTGTTTCCTTGAGTGGTTCTGTGAGTGTTTTCCCAGTGCTGAAGTCAGATTTTCAAATACTGTGGCTTAACAATCACCACCACAAAAGGAGGAGCTTGCAAGGATGTGGAGAAGCCAAAATTTGGTAATAAAGCCTTTTCTTAGGATAATCTAGGGACTTAAATGTAGGCTTAAAATTGGAAAGGTATTCCTGTAAATGAAATTTTTAGCTTTGGGAATGTTTTTATTTTCTCAATATTGCTTTCTTTTTCTATTACAGCTACTTAATTCTCTTTCTCATACAGAAAAATGCAGTTTGTTTTATTGCTGAATAACAGCTGTTTTCAGCATGGAACTTTAGCAGCAAATTCTAAAGTATATTTATTCCAATTGCTACCCCTTTACAGTACATGCATCACCTATACAGAGATTCTATAATAAGAAAAATATGTATTGATTTTCAGTTGAATGGGCTTCCTTGCTTGCTTTAAAGAAACACCAGTGCTTTTCCCTCCCACTGCCTACCTTCTAAAGTTGATGCTTTTCAAACTACGTATGGTCCAAGCAAAATCAAGAGATATTAATTAAATACAAGTCAGAGATTTAAAAGTAAATCTGAAAATTACTGTCCTGGTTTAGGGCAAATTTGGGAGGAAACCTCTGAATGAGGTCCCTCTGGAAAAAGGGAAAAAAATTGTAGAGAAGTGGAAAAAAAGAAAACTGTTTATTCAACAGGCAACACACCTCCCAGCCCAACAATGAACAATATTAAACAGCAAAACCTCTCGCTGTTCCAAGGAGATGGCAGATTTAGAAGATTTCTTTCCGTGGGCTGCCCGGCTCACTCAGTCTGCTTTCAGTCCTTCTGGTGCTGGGGAATGCTGCGGCCCAGGCCTGGTGGGCCACAGGTGTGAGCTCCTGGTGCTTTTCTGGGTTTTCAGTCCAAAGCAGGTTCAAACAGTTCCAGGAAAACAGAAAAAAAAAGGGGGGGGAAAAACAATCCAGGGGCTTCTCTACCTCAGCTAGCCAAAAAACTAACCAAGAGCAAAGGAGAGCTCTTTCTCGCTGTCCACCGCAGACAACACAGTCCGAGAGCAGGAATGCGGGGGAGCCCGTGCAGTCTCTGATAACAAACTCTCCACTTCTTCTTCCCCCCCCGCCCTTTCACTCCTGCAACCAGTCTTAAAGTTGCAGAATTTAATATTCAACACCAACAGAACAGACGATTTGGGGATATAGGCATCATACAGTCACCCCAAGACAATTACTAAAACTCCCAATTTACAGCAAAACTCCTAATACGTTTCTATGCCTATAATTTTCTGTAACTGCACTAAAAACATCCTGAAGTGAAGGCCAGAGCACCTCAGTTACAGAAAACACCACTTTCGAAAGAACAGGAAATAGGCTAGTTTCATAATGAAGCATATATTTTAATTTAATTACCTCAACTTCTGACCTTATTTCAGGATCTGAAGTTACTAAATTTCATTGTGAGAAATAGCTCATGGCAAAGGATAATACTCAAATATTATATTTTAGCTATTTTATTGGACATTCAGCTGTCCTGAGCAAATGGAGAGCACAGATGCTCAGTGAAAAATGTTACCTTGGCAATGCTGCTTTTTCTTTTAGATTAAAAACTTTTTTTTTTAGAAATATTAACAGAGAGAAATCTGTTCCCAGTAGTTTTTCAGCCAAGTAGACTATCTTATCATCAGGTTTTTGTAAAAAATTGGCCTAAAAAAATTAGACAGTACACATGTAAATTATTGCAGAATCAGGGCTTAAGTCAATTTACAAATCTCGTATCTTGTTTACTCTCCATATTGTATTTGCTGACTTTGTTATTCAATGCTTCTTTTTAGCAAGTAGGAATAATTTCCAAAATAAGAAATTTTCACTAAAGGTCTCAAGATTCTGGAAGAGGTAATTTGAGTATCAGAGGAATGAGGGAAGTCTGGAGCTTTTCTAAAGGAGAAATGGTCATATTAAGGAAGAAAGTGGTATAAAGCTAGAGAGAATAAGAGCTGAAGGCAATTCAACTGATCTTACTTCATCATTTATTACAAAAATAGTTGGTGGAACAACCAAAGCAGATGTAATAGGCGTCAAGATGCTGTGCACTGGTTAGACATTTTATGCCAGTTTGGTCTGATTTTAATGTGGATTAAATGTGAGCAAAAGAGATGTCACAAGGGAGAGGTCTCACCATGGAATCTCACCAGTTCCAATGTTAATTGGGTTTTATTTATGAATCTCCAGTAAGACTTTAGAACAAATACCCAGCAGAACAGTGCTGCTGCAAACTAAGCTGGCTCTTAGCAAAGAAAAATGGAAAATATGGATATCTTTCTCAACATGCATAAGGACTGACACCCAGGGCCATCCCCAGTGCACAGAGCTCTTCCCAAAATCCAGCCAGAGGCCCCCACTGAGGAATGGGAAGCACTTAACACCAGCACAGCTCATTGTTCACCTCTGTGCATACACAGGTGGCCAAACCAACCTGGTCCCTGAGCAGAGAAGGCAGAACAGCACAACACCAACAGATCTTGCTCCCATCGGCAAGAGCAGGACTCAGGGCTGGCCTTGCCCACCAGGTCTGTGTTGAGGACACTCAGTATGACAGCACTGACAGCTCTTCTCAGGCTCACATTAAGTTAGTCTGAAGCTGGTCTCCCAGCCTCAACCAGCCTAGAAGTAAACAAATCCCTGGGTGAGCAATGATAGGGGGGATTCGAACACATACAAAGAATGCCAGTCAATTCATTGAACCCTACATGCAGATGTATCATTGGCCAGGGAAAGGGGTGTGTTAAGACCCCAGCCAATCACATGTGTATATCTGGGAGATTCAAACCCTCTATATAAGAAAGGTTCGGCAATAATAAAGGAGCTTTTGTCATATGGATCTCTGAGAGTACTGTTGTCTCTGTCTCCAACCACAGCCTACTAAGGTAATACCCAGCACCTCTCCAGTGCCAAGTGCCACCCACCCTGGTTATCCGCTCTCTGCCAGGAGTAATTTTCATTCTTATCCCAGTTCTCTTCACTGCTCTCAGTCTCTGCGATTTTCTAATCATTATTGCAACTGACATTTTTTTAAATCCCACAATTTAAAGCCATTTTTTTACACAATAATCATAACTCTCTTTTATGCCATCATTTTTCCATTGGTTGAGCAGTTGAAGGGAAAAATTATCTAAAATGAATTACTAAAGATCATTCCACACTAAGCTTTATTGGTTTAGTACTGGAATGGAATTTTTTGCAGCTTCTGAATTATATGCAGCAAACTATTTAATAAAAAAAAAATATAATCCCTTATAATTGGTATAATGTACTCTATAAATTGTGCTATCAATTTCAAGATGCTGCAGAAACACCATGACCAGTTAACAACTCATAGAAAAAGTGCCAAAACCAGTATTAACCCACCTTAGTAAACACATACTTGTTTATTCCAAGGAGCACAGGCTCAGCACTGTGTTGAGAACAGGTCTCTAAAAAATTATCTTCTGGAAATTAGGTAAATCCAACAATATTCAAACTAAAGAATCCAATTCTACAGTTATCTCTAATTACATTTGAGAAACTATAATTACTCTGGAGAATTACTGATCACAGCCTCTTCCAATGCAAGAAGGAAGACGGAGGTATCCAATTAAGCTACAGTTCAGGAGAAACAAAAGGAAATATGTGCCCATGTCATACCAGGTGACTAGGTCCTTCCTTACCTCGGGACCATGAACCTTTTACAAAAACCACTGTTATAGTCATGCAATAAAAACCCATCCAAGGATTCACAGGTATCAAACTGTTGCCTCTGGCCCAGAAAGTAACTGGGCCACAAATAGAGGCTGGGACTTATGAAAATACAAATTTTTAGAATGTTCCTATGAAGTCTCCCCTGTCAGGATGCAAGCTGAGATATGGTCAGCATCTTTACTAAATACCCACAGGAATTATTTTGAGAATCACAACAGAGTGGAGAAAGAGGAAGGGAAAAATGGTCATTTATTGGAAAGTATGAAAAGTTCAGCAACTGAATGCCCATCAGACTTTAATTAAATGTTATTAGGATATATCACAGACACAACTAAGTTCAGAGGAAGATTACAGGGTGTGTTGGTTTGAAAGCAAAACCAGTGAGAGACTCCAAGTCAGTAATACAATTTAATAGGAAAAAAGAGAAAAAATAAAATACATGCAATAATACAAAAGAAAAACTACCAACAGAGTCAGAATACAACCTGACACCCTGTCAGTCAGGGTGTTGGTAGCAGTCCGTATAAATGGTGGCTGCAGTCCTCCTGGATGACAGATGTGGTTCCGTTGAAGCAGTGCTCCTGTAGAAGGTGCAGTTTTCCTCCGAAGATCCAGTGATGATGTGGAAAAGGTCCGACTTTCCTCTGGGATCCAGTGGAAAAGGGCTGCTTTTTGTGTCCCAAACCCGTTTTTTATCTAGGTAGGAAAGGCTTGGCTCCTGCCCCTGGCTGGAGCATCTCCCAATGGGATGATGTAATCTTATCAGTCACACAATAGGACTTAATGGCCCATTAACAGAATATATCTTCTGGAGGAAGGATGGGTTGTGAAAAGATAACGATGATCATCCCCCTGATTTTATCAGATGGCACATCAGCAGAGGATATCTCCCACAGAGATAAGGATCACCACCCCTCCTACATTTCAACAGATGGTGATAGAACACACATTTTTGCATTGTACCCCAGGACACAGGGGACAAATGTCCATCAGGACAGAAATGCTGGCTGAGACCACATAAGTTTAGAAATCACTAAAGAAACAGGATACGGCTCCTGATTCTTTCCTCTTTCCCAAGTCACTAGCCAGGAGAGACTAGGATAAGGGATCAGCAGTAGGTAAGGTGAAAAAGTATATTAAATAAGCGAGAGAACATGTTTCTGATGCACTGAGTTGTTTATAAATAACGAGCATTTACACCTCAGTAATTCTCTTCTGCATTAGAGAGAAAATTGATTATGTGTCATTAAAATGAGATATTACAACAGCTGTTGGCAAATTTACAACAATATCAGATTACTGAAATCTCAAAATATTTTTCATCTAAATAAGGAGACTTTAAAAAGTCTCATCGAGTACACACTGGGGCTTAGGAGTCTTTTCTATCTCACTGCATGCTCAGTGCAGCATGTAAGGCTCAATGGTTTAACACAAAAAAGTTTCTATATTAACTGAGACCTCAAAATTTTGACCCACACACTTGCAGGTCCCAAGGAATTTCTTCAACCCTTTGCATGGCCACACACCTGCCCATGAATGACACAACTGCCCTGCACTGCTGCTGGGACACAACACAGCATCAAGCCAGCCCTCCAGATTAATTTTTTAATTAAAAAAATATGCTATTTACATCACTTGTTTCTTAGGTAGCATATGAAATGAGTAAAACACCTATTTTTAAAATTAAATTATTTTATAGAGTTTAGAGGAAGATCAATAGACCTTGGAGTTGGGATAAAAGGAGAAAATTTCTTGCCTTGTTTTGTGCTCCAGCTCCACTAAAGACTGTGATGTTACCTCTTTCCATACAGATAATGCTGTCTGGAAATTATGGAAATTGAGCCTATGGTCCCTGTCTCACATGTATTGCTGCTAATTATGTTCTTTCTGTCTTATCATTTGACTTAAAATGCAGAAGGGGGAGAAATTACCTTTTTCACTCCCTTTCTGAGGGGACAGTGATATTGAAAAAAGCTTTTATACGGTTATTTTCCAGAAAATCTAATTTCAGATCTGTAAACTGTTCTTACAAGGGCTGTTCAACTTTAAAGGCTTTTAAAGCCTGTACTCTAGGAGTATATTGCACATAATCCCAGAGAGTAAATATAGTTGTTCCATGCCACTTTCCTACAAGCCTTTACTGCACTGTGTTCCTCAATATGGGATTATCAGAAGTCAAATAGGATTACCTCCTGAAAATTTTGATCCTTGAATTGGTAAGGTTAGTATAGGGATTGGGTTTTAAAAAGTTGGACAAGAATGGAATGAAACCTTAATGGACTAGATCAACCTCAATAAACTGTCCTAGGAAAAAGTTATATCAAATATCACTGAGACTCGGGAGCAAGCTCCCTCTGCTTTCTGCTCCCAAGGATCTGAGAAGACATGCTACTGGTTCAGACACTTTCCTCAAAGCAGAAAATTTGGCCCCACTTGTAGTTAATGAACAGATTTTCAATTCTGGCCCTCAGCATTAGCAAGTGAGAGGCCTTCCCTCAAAATAATTCACATAAACATTTTTCCTCAACATTAGGAATCTCTCTCTGAGTCTTGTGGTCCCTCCTCTTCATCCATTTGGCTCACAAAAGAAAAAATCCCTTACAACTGGATACTTCAGTCCAGGAAAAAGTATTTTCTGCCAGTTTGAGCCACTTGGTAACACTGGTCCAAATCCACAAGTTGTTTGGTAAATTGGAAATTCTTTAGCAGCAAACTTGTCATTTGTCTGAGTAAAACTGACCCCATTCCAGTGAGACGACCAAAAACCTTTTTTGCACTGCAGAGAAAGGTATGAGGTTGGCATTGCTGTCGTGTTCAGAACAGACTGAGGAAGGGTGAAATAAGATAGAGACGGCCCACATGGATAGCAATGGGACAACTACAGGTCTAGGAGCAACTACATAAATTTTGACCCTGTAGCATGAAGGAAGGCAATACTATAAAGGCCAATAAAATTATGGTAGTGGACAAAAGGGAAACAGGAGATCATTATTTCCTATTTTTCAAGATAAAAGAGCTATAAGACACCCACTGTAACCACCAGGAGCAAAAGTAAAATTAACTAATTTTTCATACCACACAATTAAAATCATAAAATCTTTGTCACAGCATGGTGGGGGGAAGGCAGAAATACAACTGGGTTCACAAAGAATTGGGCACTGGAGAGATCCACCCACAGTTCTAAATCATGACAGTGACAGTACTGGGCCTATTCCCAAGCAGCACCTGAGCACAGCCTCTCATGTGTACCACTGGAACCTTATCTCCATCTGATATTCCCAAGGGCTCAGACAGGGCAGGGCCTGCTCGGTTAGTGGAACCTCAAGTGTTCACTAACCAGGTGGCCTTTGGTAAATTAATTTCTCAGCTCTTGAAAGTCCCCCCACCCAGTGCCTTCAAGGTGGTTTTAAGCAGGCCATTGCAACGTTCAGCTTTCTCAGCTGCTGGTGCATGGTAGGGGATATGGTACACCCACTCAATGCCGTGTTCTCTACCCAGGTGTTTATAAGGTTATAATGCCCACCAGGGGTTTTACACACAGAAGCACAAACAGGAAGGGACTGCTGTGGAACGCATCTCAAGCTGATTTATTATTATTTTTATCTCCCAAGCATCAGTCTCATTACAAGGTTGAGACAGCAGGAAGATGCCAGCAGCTCATGTCCTCAGCAACAGCCAGAGAACGTGATATTACAACGCATTTTGAAAGCTTTTTGACAATCACAAAAGCAAAAACATATTGACAGTAGTTCTATCTAACCACTATAAGTACACATACCTTTGGTTAAAACAATGCTTGCTTATTTCAAATACAATACCTACTTGTAAGCCTTAGAATACAATGCACAGGTCTCCAATATTAAACTTAAACCTTCCTAATATCTTGCTAGATATACTTTTCTGCAGCTTAGGGAGTTATTCTAGCCAAGCATTAATACACATTGTTCTACTTGTCCTCACTTTCTACATTTCATATAACTTTCCTGCTTTATGCTTTCCGCTTAGCTCCAATTGCAGTTTGCTGTCTCTGAGGCCTGCTTTTTTGCAGCTTTCCCAAAACCCTCTGATTTTAAGGATTCCCACAAGGTTATTCTTGAAATGAGTCCCGTTGTCTGACTCAATTTTCTCAGGAGTACCATGCTTTCAAAGGCCCAGGATGGTGTTCCGAGCAGTGGCATGAGGCACAGGGTAGGTCTCCAGCCATCCTGTGGTGGCTTCCACCATGGTCAGCATGTAGTGCTTACCTTGGCAGGTTTGAGGCAGTGTGATGTAATCAATCTGCCAGGCCTCGCCATATTTATATTTGGACCACTCCCCTCATACCAGCGGGAAGCGGGACTTCACCCGCTTGGCCTGCTTGATGGCAGCGCACGTCTCACAGTCATGGATAAGTTGAGAAATACTGTCCATGGTCAAATCCACCCCTTGGTCTCATGCCCACTTATATGTGGCATCTCTGCCCTGATGACCAGAGGCATCATGGGGCCAGCAAGCTAGGAACAACACTCCCTTGTGTTACCAATCGAAGTCTGTTTGTGACATTTCTATCTTTGCAGCCTGATCTCTTGCTTGTTGTGTCAGTGTTCCTCATTAGCCCGACTCTTGGGGACATGGGCATCTACATGACAGACTTTCACAGGCAGCTTCTCTACTCGAGCGGCAATGTCTTTCCACTCATCAGCAGCCCAGATTGGTTTTTCCCTACATTGCCAGTTAGCATTTTTCACCTTTCCAGCCAACCCACAGCGCATTGGCTACCATCCATGAATCAGTGTAAAGGCAGAGCTTTGGCCACTTCTTTCTCTCAGCAATGTCCAGGGCCAGCTGAACAGCTTTGAGTTCAGCAAGTTGACTCGATCCACCTTCTCCTTCGGTAGCTTGTGCAACCTGTCATGTGCGGCTTTATATGGCTGCTTTCCATTTCCAGTTCATCCCCAGGATGCGAGAGGAACCATCGGTGAAAAGACCGTAGCTTGTTTCGTCAGATGGCAGTTGGTTGTATGGTGGGGTTTCTTCAGCCCAGGTCACTTGTTCCTGTTCTTTGTCAGTGAGACTAAAATTTTCACCTTCTGGCCAGTTTCTAATTATTTCCAAAACCCCAGGGTGATTCGGGTTTTCAATATGGGCGCACTGTGTGATGAGAGCAATCCATTTGCTCCATGTGGCATTGGTGGCATGGTGGGTAGAGGGAAGCTTTCCTTTAAACCTCTACCCTAGCACTGGTAGTCAGGGTGCCAAGAAGAGCTGTGCTTCTGTGCCAGTCACCTCTGAGGCAGCTTGAACTCCTTCATAGGCAGGCAAGACCTCCTTCTCTGTTGGAGTATAGCTGGCCTCAGACCCTCTGTAGCTTCAGCTCCAGAATCCCCGTGGTCGGCCTCGAGTCTCACCAGACACCTTCTGCCAAAGGCTTCAGGACAAACCCTTGTTTCCAGCTGCAGAGTAAAGCACATTCCTTACGTCTGGTCCCATCCTTACTGGGCCAAGGACATGAATGGTCTCCTGCTTGCTCTGAATGAAGGCTTGCTGCTGTTCAGAGCCCCAGTGGAAATTGTTCTTCTTGCAGGTGACCAGGTAAAGAGGGCTCACAATCTGGCTGTACTCAGGAACGTACATCCTCCAAAAGCATATGGCACCTAGGAAAGCTTGTGTTTCTTGCTGGTCAGTGGAGACATTGCAGTAATCTTATTGATGACCTCAGTAGGAATCAGACACCTTCCGTCTTGCTACTTTACTCCCAGGAACTGGATTTCTCAGGGAGGTCCTTTGACTTTGCTTTTCTTGATGGCAAAGCTGGCTCCCAGCAGAATTTGGATGATCTTCTCTCCTTTCTCAAATACTTCCATTGCCCTATCCCCCCACACAATGATGTCGTCAATGTACTGCAGATGTTCTGGAGCTTCACTCTTTTCTAGTGCAGCCTGGATCAGTTCATGGCAGATGGTGGGGCTGTGTTTCCACCCCTGGGGCAGGCAGTTCCAGGTGTACTGCACGCCCCTCCATGTGAAAGCAAACTGAGGCCTGCACTCTGCTGCCAGAGGAATGGAGAAAAATGCATTGGCAACATCAGTGGTGGCATACCACTTTGCTGCTTCGGACTCCAGTTCATAGTGGAGTTCCAGCATGTCCGGCACAGCAGCGCTCAGTGGTGCAGTCGCTTTACTTAATGCATGATAGTCCACAGTCAATGTCCATTCTCCATCAGATTTACACACAGGCCAAATGGGGCTGTTGAAGGGTGAGTGGGTTTTGCTGACCACCCCTTGGCTCTCCAGCTCACAGATCATCTTGTGGATGGGGATCACGGCACCTTGATTCATCCTGTACTTCTGGCAATGCACCGTCAAGGTGGCAACTGGCACTTATTGCTCTTTCACCTTCAGGAGTTCCACTGCAGATGAGTTTTCTGATAGTCCAGGAAAGGTGTTCAATTGCTTAATGCCCTCTGCTGCTACAGCAGCTGTTCCAAAAGCCCATCTGAGTCCCTTTGGGTCTTTGTAATAGCCGTTCCTGAGGAAGTCTATGCCTAGAATACATGGTGCCTCTGGCCCAGTCACAATTGGGTGTTTGTGCCACTCATTCCCATGTCCGGCTCACCTGAGCCTCCAGCAGAGTCAATTCCTACGATCTACCCGTCACTCCAGCAATGGAAATGGGTTCTTCCCCCACATGTACTGATGGTATTAGGGTACACTGTGAACCAGTATCAACTAATGTTTCATATTTCTGTGGCTCTGTGTCGCTGTTTGGTATCAGATTACCTGTTGGAATGGTGAAAGGAGACACAGCAACACATCTCTTCTCCGGATAGAGGAAAAGGACAGTTTATTGTAACACTACCTTCCTTATGTACACTAGACCACTAACCCAAGAACAGAACACAATTCATTGGCCAGGGCGAGCAACACCTCTTGCAGGATGTTCTTACTGTAAACAATACAGTTTCTCATGGTACACATTCTGTAAATAATAGGAGGTGTATCTTTGTTTAAGATTCTTTCCTTTCTGTTTTTCTCCAAACTTGTGAGAAAGCTTTTGCTTCTCAGGCAGTCCATGGGAAAGCTTTCCTGTTTTCACACAACTTTCCCAGGCCTGTGGATCCACAGCTCTGATGTGCCAGGCCATCAGATTCACACTGTCCAAAAGACCCATTTTTCCCATGCCTGTCCCTGGCTAGAGGCAGGGCCCCTCTAGCCCTGGTTATTATTTGTTTCCTGGGCATACATAGTAGAGGTTCCTTTAAGGGGATCTGACAGATCATCTTCCCTTCTGTAATACCCTGCTCCTTGGTCATGGGAGGTTGAGGCTACCTTCAGTTTAGTGGAGCTCTCTTTGTTAGTGTTTCCCTCCCTGAGTTGATGTACCTGTGCTGCCAGGACAGAAGTGGGTTTCCCATTCTACCTTCTCATGTCTTCCCCATGTTTATGCAGAAAGAACCACAGGGCAGCTCGTGGGGTGTACCCTCTTTCCCCAGCTGGGGGACACTGGGCTCTGACTTTGGGGTCTGTGACTTGCACAGGTGCCATATGGGAACTTGTTCCTCCTCACCTCCTCCCTCATCTCCCTCATCTCCCTCATCTCCTCTTGGAGGTGCTTAATTAGAGCAGAGACATGGGCCTGCATCGGGCCATTTGTTGGGGGTTGGATGGTTCCCTTTCTGTGGAATTTCTCCCATTGTTATGCTAAGTAGTTGTGGCTACACCTTCAAACGATAATGTTCTCTCGTAGGGGGGTGAGTGGAGGGGGGTGGGGGGGGTGGGGGGAGGAGACTGGGAAAGGAAAGGTGGGAGAGGGGTCTGGAGTGAGCTGGGACTCTCTTGTTTGGCTCGTGGAGTGAGAGGACAGTCCGGGCTCCGATCTGGCATCTCCCCTGCAATCCCAGCGTCGAGATCCACGCTCCCTGCCGTTGGACATCGCTCTGCTGCTCTCCCACTTCATCCTACTACCTCCAGACACTCTGCCGAGCACCACGACGGACACCGTGAGGGGGGAGTCGCTCCCCCATCCCCTCTCACCCCTGGGCCACTGCTGCCATCACTCCAGCCCTCTTCAACTGCGCGGGACCTGCCCTGCTCCCAGCACCGGTAACTGAGCACAGGGAGACGGCCTGTGACCAAAAGGGACTGGAACTGAGTTATACTGTTCTATTGTCAATTTTTATAGCTGTTGTTGTTTTCTGTCTTGTTAGATATCAGTAAAGAACTGTTATTCCTATCCCCATATCTCCTGCCTGAAGGCCTCTGATTTGAAACTAAGATAATTTAAAGGGAGGGGATTGCACTCTGCATCTCAGGAAAGGGGTTCTCGCCTTTCCTTAGAACATACCTGTCTTCCAAACCCAGACACCGTTGATCATATTCTCAAAATTTCTAAGCTTGTTAGCAACAGAACTGTTGGGAACGACGGGAGACAAGCACATCTGATGATGATCAGCAAGACTCAATTTATTGATCAGAAGGCTGCAGTTATATAGACACAATAATAAGGCTCATACATATTGCAAAAGCTAAGCTCATCATGGGTTCTGTGCTCTAACCTTGTTAAACGTCATCCCTGCACATATTGCTACATACTCCGGATGGCTGTGGTGGCTCCACAGCAACAGCTAGTTCTTGTTTTGACAAAAGCTAATTCTTATTTTGACATCCCGTGATTTCCTTGCTCCTTGCTCAAAGGCACAATGTTCTTGCCCAAGGCCTTATTTCCTGACTAGTGAAATCTCATCATGTCCTTTTTCACCTAGCCAATCCTCCACAAAACTCTCCATACTTCCCCTGTTTTCTTTTTGGGCAGGAAGGTTTGTCTGCCATAACTTTTGTGTCGGAAGTGCGATCATATTCTGAATGCATCCAAGCACACAAGGCAAAGCAAGCAGTAGCAATAATAGCACACCAAAAATACCTATTGCATACATTATAATGCTTCTTAGCCATGGTCCTATTCCCAGGCTTTTGAGCCATTCATCTATACCCAGGCCATCTTCCTCCTTTAACTTATGCAACCCTTGTTGTAGTTCCCTGATTTTTGCATGTATGGAGGTGGAGTGATCTGACAGATTCATGCAACACATACCTTCGAATTCCTCACATCCGTGTCCCTGAGCTAACAGCAAAAAGTCAATAGCAGCTCTGTTCTGGAGCACGGCATGATTGACACTTTGTACATCTGTGGTTAGCACTTCTAAAATTGCCGAGGTTTTGTTAATCTCATCTCTGGCCCAACATCCCATCTGTTTTGATAGTTTTAAAGCCTTATTGGCTGCTCCCCTGGGCAGTATGGTGGAGATCATGACCGATTTAAGTTCACTCCAAAAGGTAGGGTCCCCTATGTCTTTGCAGTCTAGTTCGTGAAGACTGCGTTTGGACCTAGTTGCACTGTGGTTACTCCATTTCATTAGTAATGACATGTTAGGGTGAAACAATGAAAGCTTTCGCAGGTAACATGGTCCTCCCTGTGGAAAGGCAGGAATCCCATTCCAAGCCCTATCCCCACAAATCAGAAATATTCCCTGAGGTAGCCTTCTGGGGGTGATAATGTTACTGCCGTTACAATCTAAGTACAATTGATTAAACACAGTGCCTGAGTCTAAACTGGAGTTCAGGGTGGCCCATCCCTGCCGATTTCTGTTGAGTTCCTTTGAGTCCCTGGGAAGAAAACTCACCCAACATCCTTTTGACGTTTTTGTCAGACTGGCATTAGCACTTCCAAACAGATCTAACTCTTCGGGCGGTAACAACAACGTGGTGTTAAGGGATTGGATTAGCTGGCATTGTCGCCCACCATCCCCTGCAGAGCTATGGCATTTCTCAGTCTCAGAGGACCATTGGCATAGGGATGCGTTATTTACCAGGCCGCAACATTCTTGGGGTTCCCATATTGGTAGGCCAACTAAGCATGCAAGGAAAGGATTAGTGACACCTCCCAAGCTAAGGCAAAGCAATTGTTGGTTAGTTTGATTAGCCAGTGTTATCTATATGTTGTCTCTTGGCGTGTTAAAGTGTGTTAAGTCAGCCGCAATACCTACAGCAGTGCTAATAAGTAGAACAAAAAATTCTTTCATTTCTTTGACTTGCCTTTCTTGTTCCTTTCTCGCTTCAGACTTACTGTCCCTCTCCTTCCCACTCCTAAGTCCCTTAGTTGATTTATGCACTGGTCTAATTCTTCCTCAGGATCTCCACAAACTGGTCCTACAACTGAGCACTGTGTTAAGGGTACTTCTTTCCTGCACCTGGTTGCTAGTATTCTAGAGAGACTCTGAGACTTTACACGTCTAACAATCTGCTCCAATTCCCAACGATGGAAAGCAAGGATTTTCTGTTCTGGGGACTCAAACAGCCTTGGGGCTTGCCACGTCCCCAGTCCTGTTACCACCTGTAATTCCCTCTGCCAGCTGTTAAAATGGTGCTGTCCAGCACAACGGTTACACCACAAAGCACCTAACAATGACTGTTCTAGCCAATAGGTTTTGCCACACCCCCCACAAAACAGTGCAACCTAGGCGACACAGCCTGGTTTGTGACAAGCTAAGCAATTTTCCCTTGAAGGTCCACAGAGATTAAAGCTCCACAGCTCTTCAACTGCCCTAGACAACTCTAAAAGTTCTGCAACGTTTAGTCTTATCAACAGTCTTTGAATATCCCTGTAGCTGTTGCAGCAGAGGACGAAACGTGAGGAGGGTTTTCTGCTCGATTCTCTGTCGGTCTTCCTCCATCAGGTCCTGAGTTGTCCGCAACATTGAGAACTGGTTTAGTCCATTTTGCTGGCACCCAAAGAGTTCCTGTGGGGGTAGAAACACAGAGATATCCCCGCCCCCAATACACAACTTTAGCAGGTTCCTGCCATTGACCTGTCTTGGGGTCCTGATATCTCACCCATACTTCTTCTCCCTTTTCCCAGGGTTCACCAGGGTTATAATGTACTACTGCTGGAGGCCGATCTGCCTCTCCAAATACACACAAATAGTTCATTACAAACAAAGCTTTTAGCAATCTAGAGTGCAGGTCTCTAATATTCTCATGTTTGGCAAGGTATCTTTTGAGTATCCCATTAGCTCTTTCGATTATGGCCTGCCCCATAGGAGAGTGTGCAATTCCTGTAACATGTTCTCTTAAAAACCGCTCGACCCTTCCACTAATATAGGCCGGCCCATTATCTGTTTTTATCTTTCTTGGCGTACCCATTACTGCAAAGCAAGTGCAAAGGTGTCTTTCCACATAAATGGCCTTTTCACCTGTCGGTGCTGTTGCCCAAATATATTTACTATAGGTGTCGATAGTCACATGGACATATTTCAAACGCCTAAAATTTGCTACATGTGTAACATCCATTTGCCAAAGCTCGTTAGATAGTAATCTTCGTGGATTAATCCCTAGTCCCAGTCCACAACCACTATTGTGGTAACTGCAGATAGGGCAAGCCCTAATTATTGCCTTGGCTTCGGCCAAAGGTATTCCGAACTCCCGTTGTAGGCCCCTTGCATTCTGGTGAAACATTGAATGAGCCTCCCTAGCTAATTGTTGCCTTGACAGTGGTGTTCCTTGTGCTATAGTTACCAATTTATCCACTTTATTGTTGCCCTCTCCTAAACCAATATCCCACTTATGACTTCTAATATGAGTAACAGCATAAGCATGTTCCCTAAGTTTTGTTGCCTTCTGCAGCTGTACAAGTAGCTCAAAAAGTCTCTGATTCTGTACTTCCTTAATTGAGGCTTCTTCAATCCTTTCCACTACCCCTGTCACATATAATGAATCTGTGACAATGTTCAATGGTCCTTTAAGGTTTAATATCGCCCATACAACTGCAAGAAGTTCCATAGTCTGTAAAGTGTCCCTTCCCTCTGCAGGAAGGATCTTGTGTTTCCAACTGTCCTTTTCCTGCCAAGTGATAGCGGCAGTTCTTGACTTCTTCCCTGCATCAGTATATGCTGTCAGGGCACCTGTTATGGGGGTAGTCTCTCGTTTAGGTTGTGTGACCCATTCCCATTTTCCTATCCACTGCAGCGGTGCCTGTACTATTTTTCCTGTTTCTAGTGTACAACTTGCTCCTAATAGCACCTCTTGCAACTCTTCACTGTTGTTCAGGTACCATTGTAGAGAGTCCTTTTTCATGGGCATTCTTATTGTCTTGGGTTCTGTGCCAGTAACTTGCAAAGTCCGCTCGCGACCCTTCTTGATTAGTTCTGCTAGCATTTCAATTTTTTGAAAAAGAGTTTTGGTTTGTTGTAACGCAGGAGAAATCCATTCCAATACCCATAGCTCCCCCATTTTTTCTTTGGATTGAGTTAGAGAGCCCAGCAGGAATTTGGGGCCACGCCACATTGTGAGGTAGATCGGTGTGTTTGGGTCACGTCGGCAGATCTGGCCTTGTGTAACACAGTCCATAATTTCTTGAATAACTTTTTGTTGGTCAGATGTGACTTGTACTGGGCGTGTGGGGTCTGTTCCTTTTAGAAGTGGTCGCAGTTCATCTAAGAGTTCATTTGGTATTCCTACCACAGGCTTTAACCATTGCAGATCACCAAGCAATTTTTGAGCATCATTTAAGGTTTTGAGTTGTGTTTGAAATTGTAGCTTTTGTGGAGTGACTAACTGTTCAGATAAAGTCCATCCTAAGTATTTCCATGGTGCAGTCCGCTGCACCTTTTCAGGGGCTATGACAAGCTGCCAGTTCTTCTTGTATGTCCTTGATCTGTTGGTCTGAGAATGGAGTAGGTTGGGCAAACAAAATATCATCTATGTAATGATACATAACTGTCCTTGGCCATTTTTGACGAAGAGGCTGTAAAGCAGAAGCCACATAAAGTTGGAACAGGGTTGGGCTATTTCGCATGCCCTGTGGTAATACTGTCCATTCAAAATGTTGATCAGGGCCCTCTCTGTTTAATGCAGGTAGGGTAAATGCAGATCGCTTTGTATCCTCTGGGTGCAACGGAATTGTGAAAAAACAGTCTTTCAGGTCAATAATTAACAATGGCCATCCCTCAGGTATCATTGCAGGATTGGGCAGTCCAGGCTGCAAAGCACCCATCGGCTCCATTTGATCATTAACTGAGCGTAGGTTATGGAGCAGACAGTACTTTCCTGATTTATTTTTTATAACGAACATGGGAGTATTCCATGGGCTCGTGGTCAGTTGTAAATGTCCCTGATTAAACTGTTCTTTAACAAGGTCGTGGGCATGGTGAAGACTTTCCCTTTTTAGAGGCCATTGCTTAACCCACACTGGCGTATTAGTTTTCCATGTGATGGGGATTGGGAAAGTCCATGCAATGGCCATTAGCCTAAAGGGTGTTCATTGGTCAAGACCACTCCCAGCTGTGCTAATATGTCCCTTCCAATAAGACACAGCACTGTTGGTGGTAATTGAACTATAGAGAATCTGGCGGTGACTTGTTTGCCATCCACTCTAACCTTTAGGGGAGGAGAGGGACTGGTGAGGGTGAATCCCTTGACCCCCGTTACTGTTGTCACTGCTGGCTGCAAGGGCCAATGCTGAGGCCAGCATTCTGGGCAAATAATGCTGGAATCTGCTCCTGTATCTAACAGTCCAATAAATGATCGCTTTTGTCCCTGATATTCCACTTCTATTTTGCGTTTAGGCCTCTCACTTAGGTTCAAGTTGAGGAGGGTGAGGCCCCCAGTCAACCCAAAGCCATCGCCCCCCCCATCTTTATTTTGTATTGGATTTAAGTCTTTAGTTGTTTGTTCCAGGGGTATTAATTGTGCAATCCTTTGGCCCTTATTAACTTGAATTGGTGGGAAAAGAGTGTAGGCCATAATCATAATTTCTCCTGTATAGTCCGCATCAATTACACCAGGCAACACAAAAAGTCCAAGCATAGATGCCGATGATCTTCCCAGTAGCAAGGCGCCCATAGTCCGACCTCCTACCACAATCGGCCCCTTTGTGCCAGCTGGAATCTTTTGTGGTTGGGAGGTCATAAATGTTATGTCTACTGCGGCTGCCAGGTCCAGGCCGAGGCTTCCGCCGGTGGCGGGTTGGAAGCCAGTGAGGTTGGTTGTACTGCAGCGGTGACTTGTGTCTGAGCGCAGCCACTGCAGTTTGTCACGCTCCCATTGTAGTTTCCTGATCGTCTGCAGCATGCATTAGTGTTGTGCGTATCCACCCGGCATTTTTGGCACCAAACTCCAGTTGCAGTGCACTCCCGACGGAGGTGTCCCATGCTGCCGCATCGGAAGCATTTAAGGTGACTTCTTGATGTGGTCTTCTGGCTGACCTTAGCAGACGCTTGAAGGGGCCCAAGGGCGGCTAACACTTGGCTTTGAGAAGCTTTAGCCTGTTCTTGTAGCCCTAAACCCAGTGCCTTGATAGCATCTACTAAGAATGCCTGCATCCCTGTTGGTATTTGGGACATTTTTGCTAACACTTCTTCAATAGTCCAATTTGTTCCCAAGGAGTTTAATACACTTCTAGTGGCCTGATTGCAATTTTGAAGGGCACATTGCTTTAATAGCATCCCTTTCATAAAATCTGGCACCCCTGCTCTTTCTATTGCTGCTGCTGCTTTATCTATAAATGCACCAAATGTTTCATCCCTGCTTAATTCCCATATATACAGGTAACCCACCAGGGTCTTTAATTCTGTCAATGGCCATTCTTACTAGTCGCATTGCTTCCCTACACTTATCAGGACCGAGCAACGCCTGAGCTTCAGTACGAAGAAATGCTCCTAACCCCATCAGCTCCTCTGTGGTTACCCCATACAACGGGTACCCCTGTTGCCTTTGTATGGCAACACACTCATTTACTAATGCCTGCCAGTGTGCATTAAACAGTAGCTGCTGATGCTGTGTGAATATTAACTTTGCTATTCCCCTGCAATCTGACGGCAACAGTATCTGTGTTCCCCACATGTAATCCAATATTTGTTTGACTGGTTCGCTTGTCACCCCAGACTGACTAACAGTTGAGCGCAACTGTGACAGTAATTTCCAATCGAGAGCCGATACTTCTGCCACTAAACCTCCCTCTGCCATCGGCTGATAAATTACTGGGCACGCCAATTGTTTCGTTGCCTCTATTGCACTGTCATCCCCTTTTTCCAGACAGTCTTTTGCCAGTGCTGCCCACGCCTCTCTCCTCCCCCTTGCAATAGCCGCCGCTAGGTCGGATTCCTCCCCAGGAATCAGCTCATTGCGTGGGGGTGGTGGTGGTGGTGCTTGTGGCCATGAATCCTGCCCTTCTGGGGGTGCTGATGGTGCACACGAGCTTCCCAGCCCAGCGGTTGCCGGTGAGGGAGGCAAATAAAGCTTAGAGACTGCTGGGGGCAGCGGGGTGGATGAGAATCAGTCACTATTATATTCTTTATTTTTGCCTTGGGTAGCGGATGCCTGCTCTGCAGCCTTTTTCTCGGCTTGGCACTGCAAAAGTTAATTGTGTACTACTTTCCAGATTTTTCCTAACTTTTTTTGCAGTTTTATCATCCTCTAATGTAGCTTCCCACAATATATCTCCAAATTTACGCCATTCTGACAACTCATGGACAGTGTGAGGATTTACAAACACTCCCTTTGTGTACCCATACTCTAACAACCCGGGCAACTCCTTCTGTAAGTCTATACCCTTAACCTGTCTTTTCTGCAAAAATGCAGTAAATAAATCATATGCTGCTTGCCTTTCCATACCTAATTCGTCAGCTCTGTGGCAGCCCCTCAAGGTCTCGGCAGCACGTATTGGCCAGGCTCGCCTGTGCAGTCACCCAGGGCATGGAGCACTCCATGGAGCACTCTTTTCTGCTCTTTTTGCTGTCCTTGCTTATTAGGACCCAACCCGATCATCATTCCGTCGTGGCACCAAGTCAGGATCACGTCGAGGTCACCATTTGTTGGGAATGACGGGAGACAAGCACATCTGATGATGATCAGCAAGCCTCAGTTTATTGATCAGAAGGCTACAGTTATATAGACATGATAATAAGGCTCATACATATTGCAAAAGCTAAGCTCATCATTGGTTCTGTGCTCTGGCCTTGCTAAACGTCATTTCTGCACATATTGCTACATACTCCGGATGGCTGTGATCGCTCCATCGCAACAGCTAGTTCTTGTTTTGACAAAAGCTAATTCTTATTTTGACATCCCGTGATTGCCTTGCTCCTTGCTCAAAGGCACAATGTTCTTGCCCAAGGCCTTATTTCCTGACTAGTGAAATCTCATCATGTCCTTTCTCACCTAGCCAGTCCTCCACAAAACTCTCCACACAGAACCCACTGTCTCTGGGTTGTTATCAGCACTAATTGTCACAAGGAAGGTGATGTATTGAGATGGTCCTAGGTTTGCCAAATTCCATAACATCTGCCCTGTGCACCTGACCTGGTCAGAGTCATTGTCATGCTGTCCATCCCTCCCAAAGAGTACCTCCAGTATGGCCACTTCTCTCAGCTGTTGGAGCCCTTCTTCAAGGGTCTTCCAATGCATTTTATGATGGTGCTCCTGCATTCTCTCTGTGTGGACAAACCTCTCTCTCACACCCATTAAAAGTTGCTCCCAGAGAGAAAGGGGCCCTGGCTCCCTTACGAATACCCACTCCACACCTGAGTCCTGGGTAAAGGATCCCAAATTCCTTTCCTCAGTAGCATCCAGATGCACAGCTGTACCCATAAGGTCCCAGACCTGCAGTAACCAGGTTGTAAAAGCCTCATGGCCCCATTGCACAATGTCTTTTCACAGATTACGGAGACTTTCATACAACAGGGACTCAGTGATTATTTCAACCTCTGGCTCCCCTGCTGGTTGTGAAGGCCTTCCTTTCTTATCCTTATTAACCAGGTGCTTTGTTTTCACCTTAAATTTCTTAGTTTCCACAGGGGTGACTGCTGCTGGCTGTCACTGGCCTTGCGGTTCAGCTGGAACCTGGATGGTTGTAACATCTGTGGTTTCTGCTGCAGAACCATTAGACTTTCTCTCTTTAAGGTGGGGGAGGGTTTCTCAAGAGCCGGGGAGATGCATTCCTTCAGCATCTGGCCCATCTCATGTAGCTCCTTCGCTATAACCCCCACCCACTCGGGGTGGTTTATTCTTGAGGTGGGCTGTGAGGCAGGGTCAGGCTCTGGGGCAGCATCTCTATTTCCTGGGGGTAGGTATCAGGGTTGTTATCCAAGTCAATCTTCCCTTATCTCTGAATGTTAAATAGAACAGGTTTAACAGGCATACCAGGCACTGTATGATGTAATTAGCATTTAGAGAGGATTTGAACCATTCAAAAACTGGTGGGGTGGACTTAAAAAACTGGGTGAAGGTTTGGGAGAAAATTTCCCCTGCTGTTACTTCCTCACAGTATCATTATTGGAGTAACCCTAAAAACGCACAGTTTGAGTGCAATAGCTCTGGATCCATGTGGTCGCCTTCCAGAGGATGTTAAAAATCCATGAATTCCTCACCTTATCAATCCACAAAATGAATTGGATAACAGCCACAGTCGCCTTAGTGATAGAACTCATGTTCAAATAAGGGCTAGCAAATGGGAGAGATGTAGTTGTGACCACAGGGAGCCTGAACCAGGGTAAGCTGGACAACATGATGCCACCTAACACAAAAACTTAGGTAACTCGAGAACTGTTATTTCTTTTTCACCCTTTCCTCTCAATGCCCTCAGGCCCCATGTTGGGCACCAAAATATGTCCTGGTTTGAAAAGACAGGTGTGCTAGAGAAGAGCAGGGCCTTCCCTCAAAATGGAGCTAATAAACCTCTCCCTCTGAATAAGTATAATTTTGAAATTAAGGGGTTTTAAGGCAAAGATATGGGGATAGGAATAATAGTTCTTTACTAGTATAGCTAACCACACAAACGAAACAACAACTATGAAATTAACACCAAAGAGAACAGTAACCCAGTTCAAGTCCTTTTTGGCCTCAGGCACCCTTTCCTGTGCTGCAGTTACCAGTGGTGGGCAGGGGTAGATCCTGCACAGCTGCAAGGGTGCTGGGGGTGATGGCGGCAGTGTTCCAGATGGGAAAGTGTGATGGGTTGACTTGGGAAGAAGAAACTCTGAGAGAAGTTCTCTCTAAGAGAACTTCCTCTGTAGGGGCTGGGACACCTTCAACAGCCAATTGAAGAAAGTTAGTTCGCTCGGTGAGCACACATTTTGAAAGAGGTAATCCGGAACTGAGTCTCTTGGTCTTTCCAGCGGCTGAGCAGGTAACATCAACCAGAGTTTCCCCCCCGACCATGCGGGGGGGAGGCTCAGGAGGCTGCTTGGGCCCTGTTTGCAAATGAGAGGACCCGATGGCCGGGAGGAGAAAAGGCTCCTTGATAAGACCTTCACGGCTTCTTCCTCCATGGGCCTGCGGCTCTGGGGTGGGGGGCCCGGTTCCCACTGCTGTTGGAAGGGCCGGGCCTGCCCAGCCCCCTGCGGTCTGGGGGAGGCAGGAGGGCCCTGTTTGGGAAGCAGGGGTGACCATGAGCAGTGTGGGGCTGCAGCCCAGCCCCAGAAAGGCTGATTGACACCTCAGCCACCCCCCCAGCACGGCCTGAGCCTGGCCCAACTTTAGTTGTGTTTAACTTTAACTCTTTAGTGCTCAGATAAGATTTGCAAAACCTACGGCCTTTTCCTTGAATATGAAATGGAATAAGAAGATTTCTGAAGTCAGTGATGTAAGAGCTAAGTTTTTTTAGATGGAAGGACAATGAGGAGATGCTATAAATGGCTGAAAGTCCTTTTGTAAGACTGTAGGGATGAACTGATGTACTGAATATTCCTATAAACCATGGAAAAAGACATAGGGGGGATGGAGATGTTCCATTTGATAGATGATTTGACCAAAGAGCACCTGTATTGAGAATCTTTGCCCTGAGGAAAGAAGGGGATCTCAGTTTTCTGAGGATGAAGCCTGAACAGAGAGAAAAGAGATGAAGAGAACCTTTGCTGTAGAACATTTCATTCTTAAAAGTAATACCCCATGAGACAGACATGGCCCACATCTACAGCTTTGGGAAGGCTGTGGAGTTGGGAGGAGTGTCACGGTTGCAGGTTCCTGGGTGGATGCAAATCGTGAAAAATGAGACCACGAGAGGACTGTTTTCTTCCTTCTTGTAGAAAAATCCCTACAGCTTTCAACAAGAGGAGGCTTCTCTCTCCAGAAGTGAACTGAAAAAGACTAATTAGGAACTGACTAAAGTATTTGTTGCATGTTTGTTTTGTTGTTATGAAGGTTGGGAGAGGGAAAGAAGGAGTGGTTTGAAAAAAATCTTATTCTGAATTTGGTTTTTTTCCCTTCTCTTTGTTTGTGTAGTAAATAAATTCCTTTTTTATACTCTCTTAAATTTTAGGCCTGCCTTGCTTTTTGCTCCTGGTTCCATCTCACAACAGAAAAATGAGTTTATTTAAATTGACAAATCAAACAAAGACATAATTTGGTGCATTAGCCAGAAAACAAAATTAATCCAAGACAGAAAGGGATGGAGAGAGACTTTTGCTCACAGTGTGGGTCCCGGTGCCCAGCAGGGTACTTGGAGATAGCAGGCTGAAGCAAGAAGACAACGGTGTGGGGTCTGACAGCAGAAAAGGTGCCTCCCAGCATTGGGATGACAGGGATAGGGGATAGCAGCAGCGGCCATCCTCCTCTGACTCCACGAGCTAATAGGGGGAAGCAAATGCCTCTTCCTCCCTTTACTTGCTTCTGATCTTGTGGTTTTTTCTCCTCCCTTCCCCACCTTTTGCCCCCCTTCCTCCCCATCACTAGTCATCAGTGCTAGGGCCTAGCCATCAGGCCTCTTAGCATGTCAATGGGAAAAAAATTCCATAGAGAGGAAAGAGGAAAAAAACAACCCCCAACAGGCTGTATTTCTCCTTTCCTGAAATGTGTGCAGATATTCCCAATTATGATGTTACTCATGCTATTTTTATCATGTATTTTCTTAATAAAGGACTTAGTTAAGAGATTTAGTCAAGCTAATGTGTTATTTCCACATCGAGTTGAACTTAATAGATACCAAAATCCTGACAGTATTAATGTAGGAAAATTACTTCCCTTTACCAGATTTCTTGGTAGCGTACATCCTGCTAGAATTTGTGAATTAACCTAACAGCTGCCACCTCCTGTTAGATACAACATTCAGAATGGACCAGAATCCAGGGATGGAGAAATGCAGTGTCTGAAACCAGGGCAAATAATGCACAATGCACCAAACAAATACTCAGGTATTCTGTAACAGAGAAATGGGAATAAATGGCAATGTTTCAATTCTTCCAGAAACTATGTGCTTGGTTTTTTAATTGTTTTAGAATGCAGTCTATTAAAAATACATTAAGTAATCAAAAATACATAGAGTTTAAAAGGAATACTTCAGTACAGATCATTATTTCAATTTCAGAAAAATTCATTTGAGAAATTTTTCTAATTAATGTAGCATTCATTCTTAATTGTTAAAAGATCTGATGGACTCATCTCTCTTTTGCTGGTAAGTTTAAATGAACAGCCTTAAGTGTCCTTTCTATTTATGGAAAGCTATTTTGTCAGTTAATTTTAGAAGAAAAACATGTTTTTTTTCTTTTTCCCGTTTTTGCAGGAAAAAGAATAAATGTGTGGTGAAGATACCAACAAAACGAGGCAATGAATCTGGTTTTTATTAACGGCAAATCTTATTCCCTTGCACCATGACTAACAGGAAAATATCTCAGGAAACAAACTGGGAGGAGGGGTGAAGAGAATCCCTTACTACATTTTTGCCAAATACTACTTAATTCCATTCTCAGAAAAGTTGTTACTGTTAAAACAGAGGCAAAAGAATTTAAAACCAGCATGTGGGAGCACTGGAATATGCAGCATGTTACTCTGCTTAAAATTGTTTACAAAATTGATGCATAAACCTTGATCCCACAGCAGTCCCTCCAACCTTTCCAATTTCACAAGTAACTGTTAAAAAACTGAGGAGGAAACAGAATTGGTGATCAGCTCACAAAGTTTAAAAAAGAGAATTACCTTTGTCTATATCTCCCCTTCTCTCCTGTGACAATGCTCAAAGTTGCACTGTGGTATCTCTTGTACAGTGCTCTGAAAAACATGTATTCCTGAATGGAATGAGACATTCCTTGGCATTTGATTTGTTTCTACAAGCAACCATGTGTGTGCAAGCCAGTCTGGCTATGGAGCCACCACTCACTTGGTTCTTCGGCATAATGCTCAGGGCACTCCTGGGGACAAGGCCTTACCCTGGTAGTGCTTGTGTTTGGAATTCAATCCCTGGGAGCATGGCAGAGGTTTGACCAGAGATATCTGCCAGCCATGACAGTGGCAAGTCCTGGGCCAGCTTTGTCCCTGCTGAGCCCCAAGGATCCTCAGTCCCTGTGAATTCAACAGAACCCAGGCTGCATAAGACAGCCGGGGTCACAAGGTCTGTTTGACAGTGCTCCCAAGCACCTAGTCCCATGTTCCCAAACATCAGCCTTCAGCAAATCACAGTCACTTGTTTTACTAATTTAATTGAAAGATAGCTGACTCAGGGGATTGTTTAGAAAATGAACAAATAAACTGGGTTTTTAAAGCATTTTAAAATTATAGAAAATCTCATCTACTTCCAGGGATCCATTTCCAGGCTTGCTTCAGCTCAGTGAGCAAACATAGGGCCTAAGTCATAAATTGCTATTTGTAAAAATTAAGAAAATATATAATTTTATTAGGCATTACATTAACTACATAGAAAGAATGAGAAAACATTAGGTTGTCTCTGATTTTTCCCCTAATAGAAAAGCCATGAACACTATAATTCTTAGACTTTAACACAAACTTAATTGTGCATGGATGACTTTGAATATGATAAAATGTAAAGCATACATCAATGAATTTAATATTTACTGCATTACTTAATTGCACTTTAAACTAAAGCAAAAAAATATTATTTGATGGGTTGCTTTGCTTTATAAAGAATTATATTCTATTTGAAGCTCATGGGAGACTTTGCTAACAGTAAGCTTTACTGGTTTATGTATTTTTTTAAGATTATTTTAGTTCCTTGTTAATAAAAGGAACAATGTGGCTACAGACAGTTTAAATTTGTCCATGGCAGAACAATGTCAGTTCTATATGTATCTGCAGTTAGACTGAATGTTAATGACCTACAGGAAAACAACACAGAATTTGTCCACTACTATATAAAGCATCAGCATGAAAAACTAGTATACCAAAATGGAATAATTAAATACATTTGAAAGGAAGCAAGCTAACAAGTTGCTAATTCCATCATTTGCATGGTGTTGTGAAAAGCAAAGAATGGAGAGGGCCGCCGTAGTTTACAGTATTTCAGCAAGGTCCAACACAAAAAGTTAGATGATATTTATATCCACCTAAGATTTCATAATATTTTTAATATCAAACTGGAAATATCCAGATATTGTGCTAGCTCCACTTGATTAAAGTGTGAAATTTGCACTGTTCTATGACAGTGTATTTTAATCTTCCTTTATTTTCTGTCTTTTGAGTCTGATTAAAGTGTACCTCCAAACAAGCAATTGAGGGGAGAATGTCACAGTCCTTACGTGATGTTTTTTTCTTTTTTTGATGTTTTCTTTAACAAAAGATCATGCCTATAACTGCCTGAAATAACCAAATGAAAATTGCTCTAATTTTGTTTTCCAAGACAGAAAAGGACTAATAATTACAGTTCCATTTTTTTTAGGGCACAGCTTTATTTGGTTAAACTGCCTTGTACAGGTTTTCAGCCCCTATATTTCATAATCTAGTAGAAAGTTCAGAACCCTTTTCACTGAAATTAATTATCAGCACCACCTCGTCTCTCCAGCCCAAGCACTGGGCAGAGCAGAGCAGCCCTCAGCTCCCACACCACAGACCTGGCACTGACAATCTAAAATACTCATGGCAAGGTGTCAACATTTGCACAATTAGAATGAGACATCATTCTGGTACCATTCCAAAGGAGATGGATTTCCAGGTACTATTCCTCTCAGCTTCTTTGGAATGAGCCACACCATCACTTGTGACTTGTGACACAGGATAGAAACCACATGGGACCCACACATCAGCTGAACCAGCTGGCAAAGCTGGATTAAACCTCTGCCCCTCTGGAACATTCTGCACCAAGACACAACGGTTAGTGATAATTACATCATTCCAGGCTATTCTGATATTCTTCTGGGGTGAATGAAGAGCCAGGTTAGAACAAAGGTTCCTGCTAAGCCTACTGCTGGCAGGGGCAGATACTGGATACTCTGTGATATAGGAAACGTAGGTAACACTTTGCCTGGATCTATCCCAGCATATCTGTAGCAAAGGGGAACAAAGCAACACAGACACCCTTATGCATCCGAAGGAGATCGCTTTATTGTAGAAATCACCCCCCTTTTTTACCTCTAATCTCCACCTGACATAACGAAACCAAACCAAAGCCTAACAGAACTTAACAGAAAGAGGGCACCCATTGGCTGGCTCAGCTGCAGTGCTGCTGTCCACACATCTTTCCACCCAATCAGCTTCCTGCTCATACGCTCTCCACACATTCCTCCAGCCAATCACAATCTCACTTCCAGTTGTCACTAACTGACTCTCTCCTCACTCATAACTGCCTCTCACCCCTTAACTGACTTTCAACAGTCCAGCCTGCAGATGTGCCTTTCCCATAAGGCCTTCTGGTGAGCATAAACCTTAACCACTTTAACAATTATAACCCCATATGCTACATCTCCCCTCCTCTTTTTTATTTTTAATTTTTTTTTAATTAAGCAATGAAAACCTACAAGGAAAAACCTAAACAATTCCTAAGACCTTAATTACAGTGACTACAATAATAACTATAACAACTTCCCAAAAACTGTAACATATGCTTATATATACACATAGAATCAGGATGGTGCAATGACAAAAGGGCTCACACACCGTGATGGAATCCATTCCACATTCCATGCCTGTGGTGATGCAGACATAACTTCTTCCCCATGTTAGTAAGTCCAGGAGTCTTTTCCATTGTCCAGTCAGTAAGTTCTTTACCATTATGGGATGTTTCAGATGAGCCTTTTTGTCCAAGGAATACTGCCTGTCACATGCAGTTTGTCCCATCTCATCACTATTTAGAAAACTGAGGACATATAAGGCTTTAGCTAGTCTATCATGAGGGCACCCCGACTCCCCCCCTTTTTGGTTTTCACAAATGGTTTTTAGGGTTCTATGGGCAGGCTCAACAATAGCTTGTCCTGTGGGATAGTGGGGAATGCCCGTATGGTGAGACATACCCCATTGTTACAAGGAGTTATGAACTTGCTCTGAGGTGTAAGCAGGTCTATTGTCTCTTTTGATGGTATGTGGAAGGCCTAGAGTGGCAAAACAGGTGAGCCAGTGGTGGATAGCATCACAGACCTTCTCTCCACTGTGAGCAGTTGCCATTAGGAAATGGGAATAGGTGTCAATAGAAACATGAATATATTTTAAGTGACCAAACTCTGGGATATGGGTAACATCAGTTTGCCAAATTGAGTTAGCTGTTAAACCTCGGGGGTTAGTGCCTTCTGCTAAAGGAGCAGTAGCAACTGCACGACAGGGAGGGACAAGACAGCAGGATATCACGAACCTGTGAGGAGGTCAGTTGAAATTGCTTATGAAGAGAACAAGCATTCTGGTGGAAAAAATTGTGAGATAATTTGGCCTGTGCTAAAGTACTTGGTACCACACCTGTCACCTCAGTGACATCTGCATAGTTGTTGCGTTCTGTAATAGGCCCAGGTAAACCTGTGTGGGAGCGAACAACACCCTAGACAAAGTACTCACCTTTGGCTTGTCCTTGGCCCTGATGGGCAAACTGCCCAGATTGCCCCATTCATTGCCTCTATACCATGCATAATATGGGGAAGAGATGTTCTGGGACAATTTGGAATAACCATACAAATAAACTCAACCTCACTGGAAAACCTTTTTATAGGGGCCATTGATCAGCTGTACCAAAATCAAATACTGGATATATGTAAACTGACATGACAGACTGAATACTCAGTGTAGGTTGACCAACAGCCATTACAAGAGGAACAGATACTAAATTTAAAACAGCTTGTGGAAGAACAATTGTCCTTAGGCCATATCTGTCCATCTTCTAGCCCCTGGAACACCCCTATATTCTGTATACCTAAGCAAAATGGCAAGTGGGGATTATCACAGGATCTACAGGCAATAAATGCAATTAGTGAACTTATGAGGGTTCTGCAGCCTGGGCTTCCATCAGTTCCATCACCCTCAATTTGCCCTTAGTAACTTTAGACCTAAAAGACTGTTTTTTCACTGTCCCTCAACATCCTGGTGATGCATGTCAGTTTGCCTTTTCTGTGCCTACCCTGAATCATGCAAAAACAATGAAGAGATTTCATTGGACTGTGTTGCCACAAGGCACATGTAACAGCCCAACTATATGTCAAAAGGGTAGTCAATCTTGCCCTGCAGTCTTCATGGTAAATTTCCTGCTGCAACCATATATCATTATATGGATGACATTTTACTCACAATCCACTATCAATCCATCTTATGTTCTATTCAGGTAGCTGTCATGCAGGCAATTCAAAATGCAGGACTCATTGTCGCACCTGAAAATGTGCAACATGAGTCCCTGTAGTGTTATCTGGGATGGAGAATTACTCAGCAGATCACCAGCCCTCAGCCTTTAAAGCTTTGTGTTAAAGACACCCTAACTTTAAATTAATTACAGAAACTGCTAGGTTCCTTGAATTCGTTGCGTCCTGTTTTGGGTCTATCTATAGAAGTTTAATATCCTTTATTTGACTTACTCAGAGGAAATCCCCACCTGCATTCGCTTTGACAGCTGACCCCAGAAGCTAAAACTGCCCTTGAACACTGCTCAAGCACTAGAAAACTGACAAAATTGAAGGTGGGATCCTGACAAATCTGTGTACCTTGCCATAATTGCTAGCAAATGTCAACCTTTTGCTGTTCTGTCAATGGTTTGTTAGTGATAAAGACCCTTTGCATATGTTAGAACTGTTATTCTTACCTCACACAGCAATAAGACTGTGTGGACTCTTAAACATATGTTCTTGTGTTTGGTTAAGAAAAGCAGAGAGTGACTAACTCTCAATGGCCAAGACCCACATAGCATTTACATAGCTGCAAGTAAACACAATTTGGCATGGTTACTATCAGAAGACATTAACTTTCAAATTGCACTTGCAGATTTTTCTGGACAATTATCTATCCATTATCCCTCACATCATTCATGGACAGAGATGGGTAAACTCCCCCTGTATGTAAAGCATCACTGCAGCATGACCCCTGTCAACAGACCAACTGTTTTCACAGACACATCCAGCAAAACCAACAAAGCTGCAGTGATTTGGTGTGGGAGGTGCCTGTCTAGTGGCATAAAAGGGTATTCATGCTAAAGGATGCCTCCATGCAAATTTTAGAATTGGCTGCTATCCAATATGCCTTTCCGTTATTTTCAAGGAACCACTTAACACCATAACTGACTCCTCATATGCTGCCAATGTTGTATTCCATTTAGAATCTTCCTATTTAAAGCATGTTACTAACCATCTTTTGTTTACAGTCAAGAACTTTGTGGACTTAGATTAACAGCAAGCAGCATTTTTATGCGTTGTATTCCTCCCACCCCAATTAAGGTCAATGCGGGGCTGATTGTGGGCCAATTACTAGGCCACTCATTGCTTTTAATAATAGAGACATCAGCCCTGGTATCACAAGCCCTTTAAATTTTTTGCCATTTATACTGCAAATACTGTCAAAACTGGCTGAGCTGTTGAATAGAGCTTGTCCAGAAAACCTGTGACTGACCTGTGCTACTAAGTTATTTGTGCCACATTAACCCTTGCCACTAAGGGTTTTGTTGGCAAAGGGAATAAGTTGTGCAATACATTGACTTGCACGTATAAAGCAGGGTGGCACAAGAGCCCATAGCATAACTTGTATCTCACCTTCATAATCTGAATCAAAAACTCCACGTAGTACAAAAAGTCCCAATTTAGCGGCAGAGGAATGCCCTATTAGAAAAGTATGGATATTATTACCAAAGGGTTCCCATACTCAAGTAGGAACTAAATGTACTGAAGATGTCATTAGAGTGATTAATTCCCTGGAGGCAAGGTCCAGCACCCTGTACAGGCAGGTCACAGCCCTGTGGTTGCAGGCAGGAACTCGCTCGCCAAATGTTTTGCCTCACATTTTTTTCATTCTCTAGGGCACATGGACCCATTCCCCACTGGACATTTCCTGGCTGCGTAGCCTTCCCTTTTACAGGATACCAGATGTGGCAGTCAGCAGCCCAATGCTTTCCTCTTCCACATTGGGAACAATCTCTAGGTGGTATTTTTATGCTGTCCCTCTGTTGAGGGCAATCCTTTTTAAAATGGCCCATTGAACCACATTTAAAACAACCCCCCACCTGATGCAATGGCCAGAGCTTCACTACTTTGCCACTACGGTCCTGTGCCTAGAGTGAGTTACGCTCCAGGAACAGGAGGTCTCAGATATGGCTAGAGTTATTGCTCCATGGCCTTTTCGGCTGTCAGATTGCATTCAAAGGAGGCAAGGAGGAGGGGGAGGTCTTTTGCATAGGATAAAAAGAATTTATTACTCTGGGGAATTCAGGGGCAAAAGACAAAAGAGTGAAGGTGCAACAACTTAAATATGGGAGACGTTCAAGGGGCAGGTACAAATTCTTAGCAAATTGGAGAAATTCTGGGTAGGGGTAAAGGGTAGGGTTCACAAAGGCATTGTCCAGTGATGGAGGTAGGGGGGAAGCTGGGTCACATGGACTAATGAGATGTCAAGTTTTAGGGGATTCCCAAAGGGGAATTCCAAGCAGGGGGCTGGCACGAAACAGGATTGACAGGTAATTCAGGATAGATTGACAAGTGTGTGGGAGGGAATAATTTTGGACTAGACCATTAACTTGGGCAATAACAGAACATACCATTAACAAGAAACACACTGCAACACTCGCACATGTGTCCAAAACCCGTAAGCGTGTGGCTAAAGCCACTGCCAGAGAGTTAGTATTATAAGTGGCAGTTCCCACATTTTGGCATGCTCTAATGTCTTGGTTTGAAAAGACAGGTATGGTTTAATTTTGACTTTCCCGGCCAATGCACCAAATTAATGTCTTAGGTTTGAGTTGCCAATTTAAATAAACTTATTTCTTTCTGTTGTGAGACAGAACCAGGAGCCAAAGAGCAAGGCAGGCTTAAAACTTTGAAAGGGTATAGAAGAAAATTTATTAACTACACAAACAAAAAAGGGGGGAAAAAAAGGGAGAAAAAAAAAATTTCAGAATAAGATTTTTCACATCACTCTGTCCCTCCCTCTCCCAATCTTCATAACAACAAAACAAACATATAACAAATACTTCAGTCAGTGCCCAATTTAGTCTTTTTCTGTTCACTTTTTGGAGAGAGGAGCTTCTTCTTGTTGAAATTGTAGGGATGTGTTCCACAAGAAGGAAAAAAAAGTCCTCTTGTAGTTTTATCTCTCACGATTTGCATCCGCCCGGGAAATCTGCAACCGTGACCTTCCTCCCAATTCTACAGCCGTCCCAAAGTTGTAGATGTGGGTCATGTCTATTCCATGGGGTATTACTTTTAAGAATTGAAATGTTCAACAGCAACGATTTTTATTTGTCTCCTTTCTCTCTGCTCAGGCTTCATCTTCAGAAAAACTGCAATCCCCTTCTTTTCGCAGGGCAGAAATTCAAATTCCCAACACAGGTGTTCTTTAGTCAAATTATCTCCTAAAAAGAAACATTTCCATCCCCCCATGTCTCTTTCCATGGTTTAAAGGAATATTCAGTACATCAGTTCATTCCTACAATTTCCCAAAAAAGATTTTCAGCCATTTCAGCATCTTCTCATTCTCCTTCCATCTTAAAATACTTAGCTCTTGCATCACTGACTTCAGAAATCTTCTTATTCCCTTTCATATTCAAAGGAAAAACTGGAGGCTTTGCAAATCTTATCTGAACATTAAAGAGTTAAAGTTTAACACAACTACAAAAGTTGGGCCAGGCTCAGCCGTGCTGGGGCGGGGGGCGGTGGTGTTAATCAGCCGTTGCAGCCCCGCATAGCTCATGGCCACCCGGGCAGGCCCGGCCCGGCCGGCAGCATAAAGAGTCAGCATCCCCCACGCCAGAACAGCGGCCGGTGGAGGAAGAATCCGTGAAGGTTTTATCACACAACTTTTCCTCCCCCCGGCCATCGGGTCCCCCTCGTTGGCAAACAGGGCCCAAGCGGCCTCCGAGCCTCCCCTCCCCCCCGCATGGGGGGGGGGGGGGGTGGGGAGGGAGACTCGGGTTGGTGTTACCTGCTCAGCCGCCGGAAAGACAGAGACCCAGTTCCGGATTACCTTCTTTAAAATGTGTGTGCACGGAGCGAACTGACTTTCTCCGATTGGCTGTTACAGGTATCCCAAAAACCCCCACAAAGGAAACTCCCCCAGGAAGAACTTCTGAGTTTCTTCCTCCCAAGTCAACCTATCACATCTAACCATATCTGCTATGTCACAAGTATGCAGGTTACAAATAGGGAGCAATGCTTCTCTACAGTCTTCATTTGTGTTTGTGAAAGCAAGCTGCCACAACAGAATAGCTCTGGCTTCATCATTATTAACTTGCTGGGAGAGCTCATCTTGCAGTCTGTCCAGGAGCTTCACAAAAGATTCTGCTGGACTCTGTCAAATCTTAGTGAAAAAAATGTTAGAATCAATACCCGTCCCCAGGAGTCATCACAGGGCCTGCAGAGCTAGGTGAGAGATAATATCATACGTATCACACGGGTCGCCTGCCTGCGCTGTAGGGATGGCTGTGAAAGCACCCTCTCCAGTCAGCTGCACAATGATGATTGATGGATTTCTGTCCTGCAGTGCTTCTGCCTGGGTTGTACACAGTTCTTGGTAATCAGTTAGTCAGATTGCAAACGGCATCGCTGTTAGAATAATTTTCATTATGCTTTTCCAGTTATGAGGTATGAGGACATACACAGTACTGATAGACTCTAAGTAGCTTAGGGCATGATGGGAGGATATGCTGTTTTCTTTTACTACCATCATAATTTTTAAAATTACTTTATAGTCTAATTCTCTGTACACTGGCCATTGGTTCAGCACATCTATTACTGGGCAGGCTGTAATGACCGCCAAGTCACCCTCCTTCATGGTGGCTTCCCTGCATTTCTGCCAATGCTGGACTACTGCATCACCATTTTGGACAGGGAGGAAGCCCGCCGCCCTCTCACAGTACGTGAACTCTGCACTGAGGGCATCAACTATGCAGGGATTTCCATCAGGATAAGACAACTTTGCAGGGCTTGGGTTAATTCAGGGTAAGGCAATTCCATGGTGTATGGGTTAATCTGAGGGTCGTATACAGGTTCTGGTGGTGCTGATGGTTCAGGGGAATCAGCTTCTGAAGCCATGGAATGGTTGATATTGGCACGATTTCTTTAATGGCCACCACGATTGTCCCCCATGTAGCAAGGTGCCCGCAAGCTTTGGCATCATTCTGGCGATATCAAAAAGTCTCTTCCCTACCACTTGCCAAGCTTCTGATTGAAGGGGCCCACTACAGGGAAAATCTTTGATGTGATTAGACATCCAGTCCAGCAGGGTGCTTAATTTCACATCAGCAATACTAGTAGTTTGCTTATGTAGGAGCCACTATATCTGGTCCAAGGTCCTGCTTTGCTCAAGGGGTATTCCACCTCCTATATTTGCCCCCACTGGTCTACTCACCCTCTAGGTGAGGTGCATGCACTTTTGGATTCGTAAGTTCCTTCTGGAAGTCTTCCTAGATCCTTCCCCAGCTCCTTTTCCCAGACTCTTCCTGGCCAGTTCCTTGACCAGAGAGTGGTCTGCATACCCTGCACCACCTTCTAGGTCCCAATTCAGGCCAGCCATTTGTAGCAATGGGGAACAAAGCAACACGGACACCCTTATGCATCCGAAGGAGATCGCTTTATTGTAGAAATCACCCCCCTTTTTTACCTCTAATCTCCACCTGACATAACGAAACCAAACCAAAGCCTAACAGAACTTAACAGAAAGAGGGCACCCATTGGCTGGCTCAGCTGCAGTGCTGCTGTCCACACATCTTTCCACCCAATCAGCTTCCTGCTCATACGCTCTCCACACATTCCTCCAGCCAATCACAATCTCACTTCCAGCTGTCACTAACTGACTCTCTCCTCACTCATAACTGCCTCTCACCCCTTAACTGACTTTCAACAGTCCAGTCTGCAGATGTGCCTTTCCCATAGGGCCTTCTGGTGAGCGCAAACCTTAACCACTTTAACAATTATAACCCCATATCTTACACCTGTCAAGCTGTGCTTTGGGAAGGTTTTCATTCTTTTGCCTTCAGGACTGATGTTTCTTGAATGAAGATTCCTGGTTTCTTAGAAAACTCTGTCACAGTATTTCATATTTCCAGATATGTTCACAGACCAGGACTCAAACCTGCACTAGATAAATGTTAGTCCATTTACCATGTGAATAACTCTTGATCACCTTCTTGACTACTGAATAACACTATTAACCTGAAACCATCTGCAATATCTTATATCACAGTAAACTCTCTTGTTAGTTCTCCAGCTTTTGTTTCACTCACTCTCTTGCTCTGTAACAGTAATTCTTCCCCAGACAAACTGGAGTCATTCATCAATTTCTTTGTTCCTGCTCTTGTCCCTAACTCTATGTTCAGCCTCCTCAGATACTAGCATTGCTAGATTTCCATTGTAAGATGTGATTTGGTGTGATTTGGAGACACACACAAGTGCTGGACAAAGCCTAGCAGACACTGCTAACATTCCAACTTGGCTATCAGAGACAAGATGTTGGCCAGATACTGAACACAAACAAAGGCTTGTTTCACTTTTCTAAGAGTATTTGTCAGATATCTTGATCCAAAAAATATTGTCCTTCTAAATTTCTTCTGTCCTTCAATGTTCTTCTAGATTTCTTCCCTGGTAGGCAGGAAGAAGTGTTGTTTTTTCTATTTTTTTTTTCCCTCTCTATATGAAAGCAAAACACTCCTTTCTTTTCCATCCCACTAATATAAGGAAATAAATCCTTTTGGCTGGATTGAATCCTACTTAGTTCATGAATCCTACTTAGTTCATTAAATAGTCAAATTTAGCACATCCAACTGCTAGTCTTAATATCTTAGTCTTAATGTCTTAGTCTTCAGTTAAAAAGCCTCTCTCAAGGAACTCAGATTTTCAGCCATTGCCTTCTGTTCTGCTGGAAGGTTCCTTCCTACCCCAAAGCTGAGCTCACCAGCTGCAGGCTCCATGAATTTCTCTTCTAACCACACTCTTTTCCTCCTGTGCATATACTACCAGTGCTGCAGAAGCCTTATGAATAGCAGCAGTGGCCTAGATAAATAATATATAGCAACAAAAAATACCCCAAAACATCCAGCTGATAGCCAGTTCCTGATGTTAGCATAACTCTCTTTGCCTGTACTTTTTGCAAGTTCTTATATCAAGCTGTGTCAGGCATTTTGCCTACCCTCTTCACTCAGCACAACTCTGTCAAGATGCTGGGATATATATATTCCATGTTCGCTGAAGAGCTTTGGGTGTCATCTTTGCACTCCTACTTCACTTACACCAACAAGTCTGAGAAAGACTGACATTGTCCTGGACTCCTTGTAAAAAGGAGAAAATCTGGATTCCTTGTAAAAATCTACCTTTCTTTAGTTTCTTTCTAACTGGTTATTTTATTGTGTGACAAATTCTAACTACTTTGGTAAGATGTAACTATTTTTTTCCAATAATTCCAAATTATTGTTGCAGATCTCAGTCCTGTAATAGGCTCTTTCCCAGCCTTTAGTTGGCTCGCTCAGGTTAATATCTGTAGCAAGCCTTACTCTGACATACAAACCCCCTGATTTTGAATTTGAAAACTGTTACAGATGGGTAATGTGATAGTTGGCTCTCACAATTAAGGGATTAATATTATGTGTATGTTAAGGGAAGTTTTATTTATATGTTGCTATGTTATTATGATTTGTTGTTTAGATGTCCTCTGTTCTCCCCATAATCCCCTTTCCCCCCCCCCGTATGGTTGCCAAGGAACAGCCTTGGTAGTCGAGACAGGTGGAGGGAGGGCATACATGTGCCCCATGCATGGGGCATTTGAGAGGAGGGAAGGCTTGTTACTAGGAGGCGCAGCATGACAACAACTGACCTCCAATCAAGTTGAAAGAAAGTAGCCTCCACCAATAAATGGCAAAGAGTTGACTGACAGACTTTGGGAAGGGCCAGGATTGCCTGATAAACCCCCCCCCAGGAGTATAAAAGGCAGAGCAACCATTTTATAGATGAGCTTGTGGCTGCTCATCCTTTTTCCTTATTCAGTCCTTTGTTGTATTTTGTTAAGTTTGTTAATAAACCTTTGAAATTTTTGAAAGTGAACGTCGTTTCTCACAAATGGAGGCTTGTTCTGAGAGATAAAAAACCTCGTTTCTGTGGCCCTCCGGGATTTCGGATGAGAGGTGCACCCCCGCCCCGTTTGGCGCTCGAACAACTTCTGCGACCATCGGTCATTTGCAGGTCAACACCCCGAAGACAACAGAAGACTGAATAATTAAAAAGAAGGAGACGAAGGGAAAAGGCCCCCTGACAAAAGTGCAGGCGATCTAGAGGATTGTGAGTACTTGCATGTGTGAGACAGAATCCAGGAAGGTGCCTGAAGTGTGCATGAGACTTGGAGAAAAAAGGCATGATCTTTATAATTGAGTTGACCAGATTGATCGCCTATAATCCGAGTGTACTAACCCAGCTTCAGGGGAAACGCATGGGATCCATAGCGGGAGTCTATTGGAGCTTAAGGACAAATAGGATTGTCAGGCAGGACTCGCTAGCGGAGAAGACTGCAAATGGGGGACAGAACTCAATAATACCTGGGAACATCAGGTTGAGAGTTACCGGATTTAGGGGTATTAGATCAGCAGAACCGCTGATCAGTGAGAGCCGCACGCGTACCAGAAGGTTCCAGGCTCATGGGGCCACTGGCAGCAGGGGCTGCTGGCGGCAAGAACAGCCGAGCAGTGCGGACCATGCTTTGCTGGGGCACCGAACCGTGCCAGCTTCCCTGCAGTATCCCCTGGCACAAGGGAGGCGGGGGATTGTGAGAGTTCATGTGGAGCAGCAGCGGACAGTGGCGCTTGGCACGGTGTACTTGCGGTGCGCTCTCGGCGCAATGGGCTTCTGGTTTTCACTGGGCGTGGTGGGCTGCCAACCCATCGAGAAGGGGAGGCGGCGGTGGCTTGATGCACCGAGCGTGATTGTGCACGGTGCTGCCGGCAGTTAGGGACCGGCTTCATGGTGCGGGTGTTGCCAGGCCGCAGGCGGGAGCGAGTCCACATGGAGTGGCGGCCCGCAGTGGCGCTTAGCACGATACGCTTCCGGTGCGCCCTCAGAGCAATAAGGTTCGAGTACTGCCAACACAGTTGAGGGTGGGGGACAGCGGCAGCTTGGGGAGTGCTGGGCATGGTTGCGCGAGGTGTTGCCAAACTTCCAGCTCTGCCAACCCTGTGCTGGGCTGCCAGTGGCGGCTGGCAAGCGCTGAGGGCGGAAGTGCCCAGTTGGGAGAGGTTTCCAAACCAAGAACTGCCAATCAGCGGGGGCCGTGCTAATGGACGCGGGGGTTCCAAGCGTGCAGAGCCGCTAGACGCGGGATTGGCGGGGTCCACAGAGGCGCGACATGGGCGGCGGTGACCAGAAACGCTGGGCGCTGTAAAGACTGGCGCTGCCAGCGGTCAGGGACCAGCCCAGTTGTGCAGGGGTTTCCCAGACCACAAGTCCGGCAGCTCCCAGTGGCAGCTCCCAGCCTGGTAAAGTCCTGAGTCCAAGGGAGGCTCCTGGCCTGCCGTGGTCCCCAGTGCAGGGCAGTGTGCAGGGGCGGCTTCCAGCCTGCCGAAGTCCCGAGTCCAGGGACGGCTTCCGGTCTGCCGCGATCCCGAGTGTGGGGTGGCAGCACGCCACTCTCGTGTGTGCGGGTGCGGGGCAGCGGGGGGAGGCTCCCAGTCCGGCACAGTCTCGAGTGTAGGGCAGCATGCAGGGGCAGCCCCCAGTCCGGCGCAGTCCCGAGTGTAGGGCAGCAGCCGCGACCCCAGCAGGTGGGTCGAGACGGAGAGAGAGGGCGGGAGGGAGGCGAGGCACAGGCCTGTCTGCAAGCCCCTCTGCTCCCAGAACCAGCCGCTAGGGCGGAGCTTGCCCTTGCCGGGGCCGCCGCGCTGCAATAGCGGCAGCGGTGGGGGGCAGTGAGGGACAGTATCGAAGGCATCGCTGTGAGTAAAAAGAGAGAGGCGGGGGGCAGGACAGGTGCAAGCAGTACATGATAAGACCAAGGCAGAGATAGCCTTAATATCTCATTAGTTCTCCAAACCTCGTTATTTGGTTTTGCTCTCTTAGAGGAAAGCAAAATTCCTTATTTTCTTTTTCTTTCTTCTCACTGTTAGGAGGGGGGCTTTTGTTAACTCTGTTTCAAAGTCACTGTCATCCCTTCAGAAAAGCGTAGAGCTTTCCTTACCATGTGTGCCTGATCCCCAAGAGACTGTGAACTGCCCTCCACAAAAATAGAGACAATAGGTACTCCTCACCTCAGTTAAGAGCTAAGAGGTGCCCCTTGACAAAACACAACAGTTTTGTGCCCTCCTGCCCTTCTTGAGCAAGAGGCAGGATGCAAGAATCCAGCATGGTCTCTCTTTGACCTTTCTTTTAAGACAGCACTGTCTTTTCCCACCCCAAAAGCACACAGGGTGCTACTATTCTTTTTCCAGGACTCCGCAAGGAGTGCTGGAGCATAGGTCTGTGAGGCTAAACAGTTAAATATTGCCCAGAGGGTAAAAGACAGTAGATATGATTGATCTCATGTCAAGACTGGCCTGGCCTTTCTGTTTGTACTTATAGTAGCATGTTTTAACTAATTGCTGGCATAATTAACTGATTAAATAGTATGAGGAAAGACAAAAAAGTGAAGAAGACTGTGCTATAATGTCCCATCCATAGTCCCTTCTCCTGTCTTCATCCCCACCTGTGTTGCAATCCCATAGGGAGAGACCCGTGAAGAAACTGGGGCCAGGAGAGCTCTAGGGGAGTGCTGTGCACATTTGTGCCAATGTGCATGGTTCTGTGTGCACATATAGGTGCTGAGGTGCACACGTGTCAGTATACAAAACTGTGTGCACATGTGTTGAATTGCATGCTCTCAAGTGCAAGTGGGTTTGTGCACAGCTCAGTGCTTATGAGTGTGCCCGGGCTCTGCAGATGTGAGCATGATCCTGTGTGTGTATGTCTGTGTGTCTGTGCTACTAGCCAGTACCAGGGCTCTCTGCAGGTGAGCAGGTACCTGTGTGTGTGCACTAGCTCTGCACATGTCCCTGAGTGCACATGCAAATTAGGCATGCCCAGAGACATGACTCCAGAAACATGGCGCTAGATACATAGGTCTGTGCATCCGGTTGCTGTCCCACTTGGGAAAAACAGACCTGTGTGTGTCTGTGTATTTGTGTGTGTGTGTGTCACTAATGAGACATTCTGTTCCGTAGAGAGAAGAATGTGCCTCTGTTGTTTCCCTTTTATAACTGCTAAAGCAAAGAAAGGCTGCCTGCCCTAGAATGAAGGGGAGGCATCCTAGGCACTGGCATCCCTTTGTCCCTTTTCTCTAGGAGAACTGTCCTTTCCATGATACAAGAAGAACAAGCAGCTGTGGCCAAAAAGCTTTTGCTAGAGCCAGAAAGTTTTGGGAGATGCTGATGGCAAATCCTGATATGGTGTTGCCTTCCTCTAGTCACTGCCCCTGTGCTATTGAGAGGGTAACTGCTGAAGATATTCACTTTACATTGACCAAAAAGGAGACCCCTTTTGCCTTTTTCAGTAGCTGCCAGTCCTGTTTATCACCTTTCTCACAAAATCACCCTCTTCCACCCTATGTGTAGCCCACAGGCTACACATAATGTAAATGTAATGTAATGTAAATGTGGCAGTGTCCCACATCAGTGACGACTGCTGCTTGTACCTTTCACTTGTCAGCATAAAACTACAGAATTTTCTCCTGTGTTGGGAGAAGCACACGTCACTGGCACAGTGACCCCCACAATGTAGAGTGGTGGACATCCAAGTCTTGCAAGTGCAGACAAGCCTAGAACATACTAGAGATCCTGAGAATCAAAGATTGAGGGGGTGTGTATAAGCTAGTGAGCTTTGCTGCTAAAAGAAATCAGTCTAGATAAATCTACCTGCTTATTAGAGAAAAACTACTTGCACTTTTGGTTTTTTATGCTATTAGTTTTCTTTTCCATGTAAGCTCAACTAGGATAACTGCAGTGTCTCTGCCAGATGTAATAGCCAGGGGACACCTACCTGCAATACTTCATAAACCAGCATTACAGTTCTGACCAGGCTGATAAGAAGATTGCCTGACGTCTGCTGCTTCTCCTCTTCAGAGTAAGAAATCCAGTGAAAGAACAAAGAATAGACCATAACATTCCTACCAGGTGAGACAAGATTGACTTTTAAACAAAGACCAAAAAGTAACCAGAGAAGTCCCCAAAGCATCCAAAAAGTAGAGTCAAGCTTCCACCAGCCAGCTCGAGAACTGCTTAAGTAACACTTTGAGTGAAGAATTTGAATTATATTAGTCATTCACGTAATTGTCTGTGGAGGCCTGTCAGCCTGCTAGGGGACTTCCTGGGGCTATGCCCTGGAAGAATGTCCCCTAGACTTTAACCTCTCCCATGGGCTCCTGTAACATGCTGTCAATCAACCCCAGTGCCACTCCCCCTGTTGGCTGTTCAACCCCCTGTTAAGCATATATGATCAAGGGTCTACCAGTTTCTTTGTTCTTTGTACCCTCATTGGTCTGCACTGCTGTCTGTTTACCCTTGTGTTTCCCTACTGGTCACTGTAATTCTTTTTCTGTCCACACCTCCAGGTGATTGGTTGTTGCTCTTGGCTCCGCCCCCTTGTACTAGTATATAATCCTGCACTCTCTACCTCTCCCTGTCTTTTGTCCCTGAACTCTTTCAGTGTGTAGGTGAAATAAACTGCTACTAGCAACCTATATAAAGACCCTTCCTACCTCCACCATTTTAGGTAACCAGATGTTGTGTGTGAGTGCTTGGTGGAGCGCTCTCCTTGTGGGGACAATTCAGGAAGGTTGCAGCAACCTACCATCTGCTCATGCTGCAACAATCGTCTTAGTGTAAATGGATGAGAATTATGAGTGTCTATTGAGGGGAGGAACAGTGAGAAGTGTTAAGGTGATGTCTTGGTTTGAAAGATGAGTGTCTGCTAAGCAAGGCAAGAGTCTCTCTTGAAACGGAAAATGTAACCCCCCTCCCTCAAAATTATTATAATTTTGAAATTAAGGAGCTCTCAGGCAAAGATATGGGAATAGGCATAACAGTTCTTTACTAGAAAAATTAAAATAAAAATACAGTAATACAAAAAAAACAAAACACTGACAGAGTTAGAATACAACCTGACACCTTGTCAGTCAGAGTGTTGGTAGCAGTCTGATTACGTGGTGGCTGCAATCCTCCTGGAGTGACAGATATGGTTCAGTTGAAGCAGTGGTCTTGTAGAAAGATGCAGTTTTCCTCTGAAGATTTAGTGATGATGTAGAGAGGTCTGGTTTTCCTCTGGGAATCCAGTGGAAAAAGGCTGCTCTGATGTTCCAAATCTCAGATTTTATCTAGGTAGGTGCTTGGCTCTTCCCCCTGGTTGGAGCATCTCACAGTGGGATGATGTAATTTGATCAGTCATGCAGTGGGACTCAATGGCCCATTAAGAGAAAATACCTCCCTGGAGAAAGGATGGATCCTGGAAAAGATAAAGATCACTGCCCCACCTGGCTTCAACAGATGGTGATAGAATACATGCTTTTGGATACATCCTGCATTGCAACCCAAGACAGGTGATTAACTTAAAAACTGACAAGTGAAGCACGATGGGAACCAGAGGGCAAGACCAGGGTAGCCCCTGTGCTCACCACCGTGAAGATTATAACCCTGCTGCAGGCAGCAACCCCATAGAGTCATTCCATCCCCATACTGACTGGAGCAGGTATTGACAGGAGCAACAACTATGGCAATGGAACCCCCAGAACACTGCTCCAACAGTCACCTTGGTGACAGAACCTCCCTGAGTGGTGTTTGTCCCAAGCAACCCCCACACTCCCCAAGCACCATGGCAGGTACAGCAGCATGGTCCTGCTTCTCCTGGGGCTCCTGCCCTCCAGGTATCCCCAGCTTGCTCTGCCTGCCAATATCTCACCGCATCACCCCTCTGCTTCCCCCAACAGAGAAGTTCCCTCTCCAGGTGGCAGTGGTGAAGGTGCCTGGCGTGAGCTTCCCTGCCCTTGGAGCTGCCTGGGAGCTGCCTTCTGTCCCCAGGCTGCCACTGTCCTCGGGGTCTGTCCAGCTCCACACTGGCTCCCACCAGCTGGTCCCAGTCACCACCAGGCAGGGGGTCCCAGGGACCCTGGGGCAGGTGGTGCATCTTCCCCAGCTGGTGCAGATGCCCCTTGGGGCTGCTCTCTGTCCCCCTGCCTATGGTTGGGTACAGCAGGTGGTGATGGGGACACTGCTGCCTCACCAGCCAAGAGCTGTGGTCCAGGAAGAGGCCCTTTACCCCATAGCCTCTAGTGTGTTCCACATCCATCATCAACCTACCCTGGCTCTACTAGCTGACACAACTACAATGGAACCCGAAGGTAAATACTGGGGGGTGGCAAAGCCCACACACCAGTAGACAAGCTGAGGAAAACTTCAATCTCTCGGGGTTCCATTTTCAGAAGTGGTGACCACGGATCTGCCTGGGGAGGGAGCAACTGCCACCACAGAGGGCATCCCTGAGCAGACAGGGGACAGCACCAACACCCATCTGTTTGCCTGGCCTGATGCCACAGTGAGTGAGGACGCCACCCTTGACAGCCCCAACAGCTCCACCTTGGATGCTCTACTGGAAGAACTGGCTGAGTACCTGGAGGATAGTGGCTGCCTTGACAAGCAAGTGGAGTTGTCACAGCAAGGGGACAATGAGGACACCATCTTGGCCGCTAACGTCCCCAGCTTGATGGCTGAGGACCTTGATGAGTTCCTTGAATTCTGTGAATGCCTGCTGGAAGATGACCATCCCAAGAAGCCGATGGTGGAGGCACAGCAAAAGAATAGCCAGGATGCCATCCCCAACCTGACTTCCTCTACCAACTCACCCGCTGCCTCCCAGCCTCAGTCACCCTGCATGGCCAAGACGGAGGAGGAGGCACTGCAGAGGCAGCCATCAGGCATCCTCACTATCCGTGTGCACCCCAAAACAAGACAGCTCGAAGCAGACAGGCCAAAAACTCTGTGCCAGCCAGCACCTCCACGAGCTAAGAGACCTGCCCGCAGGACTGTGGCCCAGCCATCAAGAAAAAGACGACAGCGGTGATGCAGCACCCAGGCCAGAAGACCCCCTGAGTGAGTGACCTACATCCAGACCCTCAGCTGCAGCTCTCTCCTACATTCCTCATTTCCATTTAGTCATTAAAGACTTGTTTTGCAGCTCCTTTGTCTTTTGGGGGTCATATTCACAGTGGGAAGGGGGTGATGCCTAAGGGCAGCCCTCTGCACAGCTCGTATGGGGCCAGGCTGGGCTGAGGATGGTGACCAAGAGGATGGCTATGGGAACATTGCTCCAGGCACTGGGCACCTGTGGGGGAAGCCATATTGGTCAGAGTCCTCAGAGCACCAAGTAGAAGGACAGGCACTGCAGAGTCACCAGGAGCAGGAATTGTGGTGCTGGGCACATGCTGAGCTTCCCACTTGGTTTGGCTGCCAGAGGGCAGGGAAAGAGGGACCTGCCCCAAGCAGGGAAACCTTTCCTTGTCAGGGAGTGGATGAGACGGAACACTGTGGGATGGTTCTGTTGGGGATGTTGAAATAACCCAAGTGCTGCCATAGGGATTTTTCATTTGCCACAGGGCAATTTTTCATCTCTAAAGGGATCAACCCTCTTTGCAGGACATCGTGGCTGGCTCTGTCACCCTGTCACTGGCCCCTCTCAGCCAGCTCCCTACTTTTTCCATATTGGGCAGGATTTTCTGTGGTACAGAGTATCCTCCAGGCAGTTCAGGACAGCTGTCCCAGCCATGTTTCCTCTCCCAGCCTCTTCAGGACATATCTCCCTTTGAAGGGTGTAGCAATGGGGAACAAAGAAACGCAGACTGCCTTATGTATCCAAAGGAAATAACTTTATTGTAGAAGTCACCCCCTTTTTATACTTTTCACTTCCACCGGACATAACCAAAACTTAACAGAAGAAGGCTGGCTCAGCTGCAGTCTGCTGTCCACATATCATCACCCAACCAGCTTCCCTTTCATATGCTGTCCAGCCATTCCTCCTCATAACTGCTTCTCACCCCAACCAACTTCCAACCGTCCAGCCTGTAGCTGTACCTTCCTACAAGGCTTTTTGGTAAACATAAGCCTTAACAATAATAACAAATATAGCCCTGTATCCCACAGACAGGGTCTCTGTAAGGGGTATTCAAGGCCAAGTTGGATGGGGCTTGGAGCAGCCTGGTCTGGTTGAAGGTGTCCATGCCACGGAAGAGAGGTTGGAATGAAATGATCTTTAAGGCCCCTTCCATCCCAAACCATTCTGGGTTCTTTGGTAGGCAGGGTGAGAGAAGGAACAGACTGAGACAGTTTCAGAAACTAAATCTTCCACTGGCCTGTATTCTGTCACTCCATTTTGCAAAAATCAAGAAATCTAAATTAAAAGGAGATACCAAGCAGGCAAGAATCATTTGCTTAGCCAAAGGAAACTAAATCAAACAACCCATCTGGCTGTGATGGGTTGACTTGGGAAGAAGAAACTCTGAGAGAAGTTCTCTCTAAGGGAACTTCCTCTGTGGGGGCTGGGACACCTTCAACAGCCAATTGAAGAAAGTTAGTTCGCTCGGTGAGCACACATTTTGAAAGAGGTAATCCGGAACTGAGTCTCTTGGTCTTTCCAGCGGCTGAGCAGGTAACATCAACCAGAGTTTCCCCCCTGCCACGCGGGGGGAAGGCTCACGGGGCCACTTGGGCCCTGTTTGCAAACGAGGGGACCCGATGGCCGGGAGGAGAAAAGGCTCCTTGATAAGACCTTCACGGCTTCCTCATCCACGGGCCTGCGGCTCTGGGGTGGGGGGCCCGGTTCCCACTGCTGTTGGAAGGGCCGGGCCTGCCCAGCCCCCTGCGGTCTGGGGGAGGCAGGGGGGCCCTGTTTGGGAAGCAGGGGTGACCATGAGCAGTGTGGGGCTGCAGCCCAGCCCCAGAAAGGCTGATTGACACCTCAGCTGCCCCCCCCAGCACGGCCTGAGCCTGGCCCAACTTTTGTAGTTGTGTTTAACTCTTTAGTGCTCAGATAAGATTTGCAAAACCTACGGCCTTTTCCTTGAATATGAAATGGAATAAGATGATTTCTGAAGTCAGTGACGTAAGAGCTAAGTTTTTTTAGATGGAAGGACAATGAGGAGATGCTATAAATGGCTGAAAGTCCTTTTGTAAGACTGTAGGGATGAACTGATGTACTGAATATTCCTATAAACCATGGAAAAAGACATGGGGGGATGGAGATGTTCCATTTGATAGATGATTTGACCAAAGAGCACCTGTATTGAGAATCTTTGCCCTGAGGAAAGAAGGGGATCTCAGTTTTCTGAGGATGAAGCCTGAACAGAGAGAAAAGAGATGAAGAGAACCTTTGCTGTAGAACATTCTTAAAAGTAATACCCCATGAGACAGACATGGCCCACATCTACAGCTTTGGGAAGGCTGTGGAGTTGGAAGGAGTGTCACGGTTGCAGGTTCCTGGGTGGATGCAAATCGTGAAAAATGAGACCACGAGAGGACTGTTTTCTTCCTTCTTGTAGAAAAATCCCTACAGCTTTCAACAAGAGGAGGCTTCTTTCTCCAGAAGTGAACTTAAAACTACTAAATTAGGAACTGACCGAAGTATTTGTTGCATGTTTGTTTTGTTGTTATGAAGGTTGGGAGGGGGAAGGAAGGAGGGGTTTGAAAAAATTTTATTCTGAATTTGTTTTTTTCCTTCTCTTTGTTTGTGTAGTTAATAAATTTCTTTTTTTATACTCTCTTAAATTTTAGGCCTGCCTTGCTTTTTGCTCCTGGTTCTATCTCACAACAGAAAAATGAGTTTATTTAAATTGACAAATCAAAACGTAGATATAATTTGGTGCGTTGGCCGGGAAACAAAATTAAACCAACACACTGGCTTAAAAGAAGTTTCAAAAAGTTGACTATCTGCTATACCTTAGAGGCAGGTAGAAGGAGTATAGACAAGAGCAAACCATATTCCTACCACTGGATAAATCCAGATTTTGTTTAGAGTTGTTACTGAGATGTATGTTGATTCATTAAATAAATAAATAACATTTTTTCCAATAGGAACACAAAATAAATATATTACTACTGAGAAGAAAGAAAAGCTACTGCTATTTTAGGTGGAAGGGACCTACAAGTAATCATTTAGTCCAGTTGACCTGGTCTGGCCAATTCAAGTTAAAGTATGCTCTTAAGCTGTCATCCAAATGACTCATGCATGCTGATAGAAAATAAGCTTCTTTTTTTTTCAAGGAGGGGCAAAATGATCTTCTTGCATTGACCATTCCCCTCTTCCTCAGTTCCTTCTATTAAGACATTCTGAAACACAAGGAAAAGGATTCTGAGTCCCTCTCCCAAAGATGACATTTGTGCTTGCATTGATAGGGAGGGAACACATGTTAGAGTAAGGGAAAATAAGGTAGCAAGCTGTATAAACTAAATGCTATAATAATCACTCTTCTCCCCGAAGGTGAGGACAACTACAAGCTCATACCAGACAACTAATTATCTTTTTAAGTCATCACATTTATAACAGAAATCAACTGTCCACAAAGACTACACAGTCTTTAAAAAGCAGCACACTGCTGAAAAAGGCCATGAGCCTCAGGTATCACCTCTGCTCTCCAGCTGGACATTCTGCTTTCTTCTAATTTACCTGATGCACTGCAGGCAAGTTCCTGAGGCAACCACAGTCACTGCTCTGAAACACCTGGAGCATCTCCAACCCAGAAGGCCTATATTCCAAGAGGCTTACAGGCCACTGGATTTACAGACTGCTATTAAAGAACAGCAGTCCAACATCACAGCAAACTAGTTCTGATGTATAGTTTTCAAAAAAATTGCTGGAAATTTGTCTTGTAATGCAATATAGAGAAATGTGCATCTACGATTGGATAGCATATCCCGGAAAAGCACCCATATTTACTTAGAAATAATATTAGCCCTAAATTTTCAAGCTGTATGGTCCAAAATTCACAACCACTACATGAAATTAAGATGTGGCACACCTTTTTATCACACTACTCTCTAGAGCCCCCATGTAAATTCTTTGTTGTTAAAATTGATCTTTTTTATTTTTCTTTTTTGAGTCAACAGACTGAAATAAATCCCGTGCCTGTGCACCTGACTCTCTCAGGAACTGTCCCTGGCCTTTGCAGGATCTCACCTGAAGCGAGTCCAGAGGCAACGTGCAGCTGCCCACTAAGCACAGTGCAGCTAGAATGCCATTTCACATGCCAGGTCTGAGGCTGATGACATACTTTATTCTGAGTTTTAATCAATGTGTTAAGGTATGATGTACAATTAATTAAAAACACAAACACAGGCCCCAAGAAAGCAGCTTAGACCTGAAATGAATTTGTGACCAACATAACAGTCTCAAATCTAAAACAGTCCTTCAGAAATGAGACACTGTAAAGGGTTTTAAAAACATTTTAGACACAAAAGCAGGGGTCTAAATTTTTCCTATTATAATAGCATTAAAAGACCTAGAGTGAATTTACATGCTATAGGAACACTATTCCTCCTCTCAGGAATTACACACACGGCATCTTTTTCAACCTGCTTTGTCTCTTCCTTTCTCCCAAAACCATAAATCACTTATCAAAACCCAGCTATGTCCTCAAAGTACACATACCAAACACACTATGACATCTATTTCACTACTCTGTTGCTTTCTACATAGGAAGCATCTAGATATTTTTAAAGATTTATATGGCCTCTAAGGAGAAGTTCATTCCTTATGTTTCATAGTCTTTCCTAATGAGAAGGGGAAAAAAGACCCCAAAAAAATGTATATTAGAGAAATTTTGGGTGTGCAAATGCCAGCTGACTGTGATGAATGTCAGCCCCTACAGTGCTTACAAGACCAGAGAAGATCCAGTGGAGCTCAAAGAATCCAAAGTTTCCCTAAGAAACAAAACAGGAGTAACAATAACTGCAATAAAACAGTGAATGAAAACACTTTCTGAAAGCTGTGCCCATTCTATATACTTTTATTAAATATATGTCTGAATTACCTCAGTGGACCGTATGTGCTGCACTGAGCATCAGGACCCTGAGAAAACACCATCCCTTCTAATATTATTTGTCATTGCAGCTCTCCTTCCTCTTCCCCAACAGCACAGAAACTAATGCTATCTATCAGGCATAAAAGAAAATTTGATATGTGATAAAATATCACATAGTGCCAATGCCTCCAAAGGCTTCTATTTCTATTAACATCTGATTGCTCACTCTTACATAAAATCTTACAATAATGAAAATATTCATTTTCCATTGTTTTTGTCTAGTTTCATAACCATCATTCTTACTGCCATTTTTGGGTAGGAAAGACAGATTCTGTTTCCGAGTGCATTCATCTCATCCCTAATAAAATTAAATCCTGTCTTCATTAAAATTACGTAGGTGTATAGGAGGTCAAGACATGGTGAGCTCCAATTGTTTCCTGAATGAAAACTAATTTTCCAGTTATTGTTCAAAATAAATTATACAGAAATATAATCAAAATTAATTGAAGAACACTGCATGGTTTGAGCTCATTAAAATCCCCACAAATTCTAACAGGAAACATACTGTTTGGTACTTTCAGGAAAGCAGTGACTTCTTTTACCTTGCAAAGGGCTATTAATCCATGTGAAAATTCCTCAAAGTTAGATTAATAATACTCACACCAGCTTCTCTGGTCCATGGAGATACAACGTGAATTAATCCCCCTCCTTAGAACACATGTTGGCATAATCAATTCTGCATTTCACACGGAACCTTGGTCACAGCCAGGTCACCAGAAGCTGCAGCATTCAGAGCTGTGAGACATCACATGTGGGTCACACTAACACAGGAATCCCCTCACCGCTGACAACACTCCCCCATGAACACCCTGCAAAGCAAGAACTTCTAGTTCCATCAAGGTAGCTCATTGGCAAGGCAAGCAAAATATTAAAGTGGAACTTTTCAACTGCAAACCTACCTAAATCCTCAGAAATTTTTTCCTTTGTTACCTTCTCTTCAAATACTCTGTATCATAGCAATGAATTACATTTGGCCTGAATTTGTAGCAGTTTAATCTCCTGTCATGTTGTCTGTGTGACAAAACACATCTCTCTTCTCCGACACCACTTACCTTCCTGTTATGTAAAGGTTGTGAACTCAGGGACAACAAAGAAGTGCTTCAAAATCGGATTCCAGGAAATGGAATGCGGGTTTGGCATTCCATGTATTTCACCATTGACTTCCTCACCATTTATAGGATGATCCTAGTACTACCAAAAAGAGCACAGAGAACACAGTCACAGAGTGTCAACAGTAAGCACAGCATACCACCACAAACTGTTCAGACTTCCATTCATAATGCAGATATGAACCAGTGAGCCATGATCTGACCACCACGTATTGTTTAAATGTTATTGCACCTCCTTAGATCTGGGCTTTTAGAGATGTTTCTAAAGAGCTTTAACTGTCTGCACTCATTTCCAGCAGGCCCACACGGCTCTGGAGAGTTACACGCCACGCAGAATGATCCCAGTCAAAAGCTCAGGAGCAGTCACAACCAAAGAAAAGTTCAGGATGCACTACAGCCTGCCCAACTTTGCCCAAGTTCCTACAGCTTTACCAGATCTCAGCATGTTGCAGGTGTTCCCACTCAGTGACTATTCAAAATAAAAGGAGCTTTCACAATACAGTGACCAGAGCTCACCAATGGTGACATGTCACAACTGAAGATTGATTCAACCTGATTTCTGAATCCTAAGACTACCACTTTCTAAAACAGCATACCAGAATATAAAAGGAAAACTAAAAGTATAAATAGAAAAATGTGGTTTTCTTTGCAAATACCAAAGTAAAGAAACCTTGTCTTGGAGCAGTCTCTCTCTGAAAGGCTTGTTCTAGAAGAATTCCTTCTCATAATAAACCTGTCATATATAAAACATTGTTTTTGCTGAAAAGCCAATACTTCAATACCTGCAGTTAACTCCAGCAGTATAATTAATACTTAATCATGGCTGTGGTATTCACAGGTGATGATGCCTAGTGTGTTTTTGCTGAGATAAAAATAAATTATTTATTCTCTCTTTTTTTTATGAAGATCTGCTCTTCCAAATTATTAGGTATTTGAGTAACTACACTGAACCCAAATACAGATATTTGCAAAACTGCGCCTTCATTTGTATTGATTTTTCTTCATCTACAGGGAATTAAGCCAAGGAAGCAAACCTGTAAAGTCTGCTTTATGGAACACAGGAAATAAATATGTAATTAAAATAAAATCATGTATTCCATATAGCACCAGTTGTCTCTGTCAGTTATGTTACTCAGTACAACCCATATCGATTAACTGCCTTTTACAAACATCTCCAAATTAATATCAGAATTACCTCATGGCACTAACTTGGAGGAAAATGTGCTCTTTGCTTATCCCGCAGTTTAAGAACTACCATAGAACACCCAAATATGGAAGGTCCTTGGAAGCGAAGTGCTTCCTGAACCAAATGACTGCAGTGACACAGGACGCAACATGGGGTCAGTGCAAACCCAAAACTGCCTGGCAAGGAAAAGCTGTAGTCTGGTGCAGGATTTCACTTCCTCTGCAGCCTCACTCACAAGTCTCTTGAGAGGGTATTCCACCTGTCCCAGCACCGAAGGAAGACTTCCTTTTTGGAGAACACCAGTGTTATTCCACTGGCCACACCTATCTGGAGAAATAACTCTCCTCACCAGGATAAACAGGGAGATCTGTCCATCAGCCATGGCTTGAGGGCTTCTGTTTGTTGGTGCTGAAACAGCACACCAGATTTCTTTATGAGAGAGAATAGATGACACAATTTCCAACTGATGAAGGGCAAGGGATACCAAGAAAAAATCCTACCACCACAGTGAAGAAAACTGGTGCTCACTTAATGACTGATTTCAGTTTGCAGCAGGCAGTGGGTAGGAAAAAGAAGTAAGAGAAATGCGATCTTTAATAGTTCACTGAGAGCTCACCAAGGAGGGATTAACATACTACTGAAATATAAGTAGTCAGAAGAAAATACGTGGTAAAAACCCTCTTAGAAATGCTTTGCAGTGTAATTTGGTCTCACAGCAGTGAATTGAAAAGTGAGTTTTTGTTATATATAAGTGCATGATTTCTGAATTCAAGTAGAAGCCTTTTCTCTACAGTACCTCTTCAATCCTTTTCGGTTTCCATAATTCTCTGCCATACCAAGCAGTATTTCTCTCAAATCCTGATGAAACTCAGATAATGCTCTAATGTCTTATCACAGAACCCACTGCATAAGGCCATACAGAATATTCTGCATTTCAGGAGTATTTTGACAGCAGACCAAAGTACTTTTCTAAGGCCATTTAAATTTAAATTACCATGGCTAGTAATTCTGGGGCTGAAATAGTACAGGGATACATGACTAAAATCTTCAGTTCCATGGCAATGAACTGTATACTGCATTAAAGCCTACAAACCAACTCATGATTACTTCTCACAGGAAAATAATGCCAGCCAAGAGCAAAAACAGTGAATTTAAGGAGACGTTTTTGTGATACTTAGGGCTCTTGTTCTTGAAAAAAGTAGGTTTGGAGTTTTTTTTTTCAAAATAATTCTCCTACATTATGAAATCAGAATATTTTATTAATAGCAGAAGAAAACAGACAAGTTAGCCTAATCACAAAAGGACTTGTAGAATTCTATTATTCAACAAGTGCCCAGACACACCTGGGCCTTTTTTAACGCCTTTCCCCCTTTATCCAAAATACAGAAAAATCAAATGAATGAACAACAGCTTCACACCTGTCATTGCATTTAACTGCATCTAAGTGTCATGTAGTAGTTCAAATATTTTAGAATTTTTTAAAATTCAGCAAGCTCATGTCCTTGTAGCAAGCTTTAATACTAGAGGTGTATAGTTGTTTAAATTTTTAAAAGTAGGATTTCTTCTACAGCTAATAAATCAGTTTTGATTCAGCACAAAACAAGTTCATACGCTCATTCTTCAAAAGCAATGTGGCAACTCTGTTAATAAGAACATGTGTGTTAATTCCAGTACGTATTCTTCATAAATAATGCTCTAATTTATGCTGGGTTTGCCTTTGAAATATTCATGACATTGTTCTTGTACCATAAAATCATTTTTAATTAGTAAGAGAGTAACTATCAGGCCTAATTTTCTTCTTGTATTTGTTGTTTGTTTTGCTTTGGGTTTCATTTTTTGCCTTGGTTTTGTTTCTTTAATTGCTGTTGAAAATTAACATAGTACGTGTCTTTCATCAGTCTGTCATGTCTTTGAGTTTTATAGTATTTTTTTTCAGCAGTACAAAAGCTAACCTATTTTCCTGATTAGTTTTCATAGATTCGTGTTTCTAGTCTCATCAATGAATGTTTTGAAGGGCTTCAAGTATTTACACATTTTATTTCCCCTAGTACTTTAAAGACCCCTTTGTTATGTCAAATGTCTTTATTTTCTTGTAAACAGATGTGTTTAGAAGATCGGTATCTTAAATTACTACGTAGCATCTCAAATATTATGCAAGAATATTAATTGTATCTCTCCTGAGCTCTTACATTAACATCCTGTTCCCCTGAGCAGTATGATAGTATGAAATGACAGGATAAAGACCTTATCCTCTGTCAAGTTTCTGACTAGCATTAAGCATAGAAAAGTTGATGTGGGATTTAAGATATATAGCATTATTCCTAAAAAATCCCATTGAAATACAAAAAAGTTTATATTTTGTTGTAGAGAGATACTGTTAATAAAAAGCAGGAAAAATGTTTGCAGTTGGTAGCAAAGATATTCCTTTCTCTTTTCCGCTGCCTTCCATTTTCTCATTGATCAGAGACACTGTGCCAGCAAAGACAAAGAAAAATGTCATATTTAACACCAAAATATCATTCTGCCATTAAAGTTTAGGCAATACATTGACTATAAAATCCTGTGAGTGTTTGCTTCAAGGATGCTGTTTGCTCAGTAGGGGATTAATTTTCATGGGAATGCCTTTACTTCCTTCCACATTTGCAGCACAGTGTGAAAACAGCCCCTTCTGTTGCAGGCAGCCTTCATCAGTTCTTGTCCCGCAGTAGCCTTTGCATATCTGCTGCCCGAGCAGCACACACCAGTTCAGAATCCCCTGCTTTTTCCAGTGCAAGCTCACTTCCCACTTTTTCCTGGCTGCTGCCTCCCAGCAGCCCCAACTGGAAGCAAAAGCACTGGACACTGTCTGTTCAGAGCTGTTTGCCACCATCCATTCAGGCCAACCTGCACAAGGCGGTGGCTGTGCTCTGAGAACAGACAGCCTTTTCCATTGCAATGGTGATAAACAAAACCATAACACGATTCTCCCCTCAGCTCCTTCTCACTCTCACCAAGGTATCTCCAGCCCCACCTCCAGTTACAGCAGCCAGATGTCTTCCCAGCCCTCAAAGGCACATACAGAGAACATGTCTGTGTTCCTCCTGCTGCCTTTTCCAGCCTCTGCTCCTGCTCCTTTTTATTCCATATCTCCTCAGAAGTGCAATCAAGCAGACGTTTTCACTTGAAAATCCCTCGACTCTTCCACAGAGACCTCCCTTCTGAATTTCAGCGTGATCCTTCCTGTCCTGCATAATCCCTTGCTTCCACAGGCACTGACTCCCATATCAGCTTGTTGTAGCCCCTAGACTGACCCCAACAAGGTAAGTAAATAACAGAGAGGCTTATTCTGCAAATGCTTTCATCCTTCCTCTGACCTATGACCCAGGGCACCGCTGCAAGCTTTACAGAAACCCAGGAAGAAACAGGCATGCACTTGAATCATTAAGTAAAACAACTCATCTGCTGTAATTAAAACCACCAAGATCAACACATTCCCTCAACATACTGAAGCAACCTGGATGAGGTTCCTTTTAGCACTGTGCATATAAAAGCTCTAAAGAAATAGGATGCTTTTTGTCAAGTTAACTGTAAAAATAAATTGATTCAGGTGAAAAATAGTATTGCTGAAGGACACTTTCCCCATGCATTCTCCCTGCTATGCACAGGCCTGTATTCCACTCAAGGAGACCTTAGTATACTACAGATCAGTCATTAATTTCTAAAGAATTATACAGAAGCATTCTGAACTGGTGGAAATTTTGGGGGGTTAAGCAAGTATAGATTCGTAGAGTTAACTTGTGACCCCATTCATGTCAAAGAAAATTTCCCACTGCATAAAATGAGACACTGGTTCATGCATAGGATCTGTGACTTTGTGTCTTTCTGTCTGCAGCATATCTTGCTATTTACTACTCTGTTATTTTGTCTGTGCTGTAGTGAGAATTAATGCAGTTGGCATATTGGGAAGCAACAGCACGGGAAGAAGAGTTCACAGGATAATAAACCCATTCATTCCAACTCCTCAGAAGTATGAGAAAACTGCTGAATAAAGAAATAGATTTGCCCAAGGTGGCTTTTCTTTCCTCCCTAGTATTTGAATTGTAGTCACTTATTCTCACACAGGATGTATCTGTATATACAGGACCTGCTGTAATGTGTTTATATTTCAAGCTGGGAGTCAAATATTCTACCTCCATATGTGTCATCCACATGACATGCTGATTTTCTGAATCACAGATTAACTGTGACAGAGAACTGGGGAGTCAGAAACTCTCAGATGCTTCCCTTGGACTCTCCCTGACCTTCTCAGCATGCTTCTTCTTATGACTGAGAGAAAATAAGGTTCACATATCCTTGTAAATTCCACTAAAAATTAGTAGGTAACTGTGTAAAAAGAAAGCACAAGAATGACTGATTGAACCCTGATGACCAAATTAAGACTTGAACTAAATCCACAGCCAACTAATGAATTAACTATAACATGGATTGGAGTTTGCAATTGATCAAATCAACAGGCAGTGAATAAAATGGAAATTGTAAGGCCCCTGGCATTTGAAAACACCTGCTGCAGAAAACAATGGAGCTCCTTCCTCTGAGACAAAGGCCAGCTCCTTCAGGATGTGACAGCTTTGAGGTCACTGCTCCTTTCTGCTGTTTGGAACTAGCAGGGCTTCAGGCTCCTCTGATGCAGACACAGTTGGCCAATGTAGGGTGACACAGAATGATTTACAACAAAATATTTTCTGCCAATCTACGCAGGTACCTTCCCTTCAGCTTCAGAAAAGTCTTCAGATTAACAGAAAGAATGATTGTAGAATCCCGGAATGGTTTAGGTTGGAAAGGACCTTAAAGCCCATCCAGTCCCACCCCCTGCCATGAGCAGAAACACCTTCTTCTAGACCAGGTTGCTCCAAGCCCAGTCCAATCTGGCCTTGGACACTTACAGGGATGGAGCAGCCACAATTTCTCTGGGCAACCTGTGCCAGGGCCCCACTGTCCTCCCTGAGGAGCCTCTGAAAGGACAACAGAAGGTAATTTGGAAAGAAAGATGAGCTGTTAGTCTTGCACCATTATTAGAGTGCCAAAGGCAGAAGCCCAGCTCAGGTAAGCAGGCGATATCACTGTAAATAAGCACCTTTATTCTCATGAACCTCTTCAGCCCTCAGATAATCAGGTCTGTGTGATAAAGTGTGCTTTCTACAAGGGGAAGCTACTGTCCCTCTTGACGTGAGAAAGGGAGCTTTGCTTTCCCTAGGGAACAATTAATTTTGTTCCTTCTTCAAACTGTCCTCTCTTCATATGAAATAGAAAGTGTTTATGAAGACCTGTTTCCCTAGGTTAAAAGCAGGCATAGCTTCCAAGCCCGGAAAAGCATGAAAGAGAACTTCAAAGAACTTCAAAGACAGAGTATCAATATCCTTGCTCTGAAAAGCCAACACAGTGCTGATAACTAAGCTCTTCGTGTCCTGTCACTGGGCTTTGGACTTACTCACTAATCTTAAGCATCCTTCTTACTTGCTGATGCTTTCACCTGCCAACATTCATAGAATATTGTCAGAATGTTCTTGTATTAATTTTACTGGCAGAAATTTCTCTAGCTCAATGAAAGAATCTAAACTCTTGGGTATTCAGGTATTTATAGTTCTGTTAATGTAAAACTTCAAGAAAGTTAAAACATTAAAGAAAACATTAACAGTTTCTCCAAGAAAACTGTATGTTTTAGCAAAAACTACCAGTCAAAACCAGTCTGAAATATATTTAAAAGTAAGCATTGACATCTTTCAAGTCATATTTTGCAAAGCAATACATTATTTGCCTTCTAGCACCTCCATTTTAGCAGGTGTGCTATTGAAATATCTTTTCCTGTGATTTCATTTTTTCAGTCAGTGAGGTCCTGAAGTACTTTTAATTAAGATCTGCTTTTCTGCCAATCACAAGACTCCACAGGAATCACAGGATACCAGGAAGTGGAGCATTAGAAGACAGCTCCAAATAGTCTAAGACCTGTACTAAAATAACAAAAGTGAACAATAATGAAACTTCCAGTTTATTTGGCTGCCTTTCATCTTCCTCGCTTCTCCAGCAATGATTTCTCCAAATTTTCAGTTCTGGTTTTATTGGAATCCTTTTGATACCTTGATTTCTTATATTTTCAAGGAATTCTATCTAATATTGGTACAATTATTCAAATAAACAACTTCTGCCAGCAAGTATCCAGAATTTCAAAGTTAATTCTAATTACAAATCATAAAGTCTTTAAATAATAAAATTAAAAGTTAAGCACAGGACAGGGTTCTTGCTTACATAATTTTACTATGAGGGATTCAGAGCAAAGAAATCAAAGTACAGGTTAACTACTTAATATGTAGTAAGCATCATGTTTAGGCAAGCAAACTTACAGAGTTCCAACTGTCAATGACCATAAAAACTGTTACATAACTGTTTTATAATGGTAGTGTGGAAATTCTTTCTGGCAAATTCTTAGCATGGCAGATGCCTGCTTGGATTAAATATTCATTGTAAAGGGATACATTTTCTCTGACAATTTCCTTTCTCCCTTGAACGTAACACAGGGAAAGAAGTCTTTACTAAAAACTAACCTCTACAAGACACCTTTCCAGCTATTCTATACCACCTGATGTATACCTAAAATAAACTTCCAGTGTCAGCTCCCTGCTCAGATAACCTTGTCTTTGCAGAAGGCCTGTTTCCACTCCCCAGCTCTTGGATTTGCTGTGAAACATCATATGCTCAACTGATATGATTTCTATAAGTGTTTCCATGTCACATCTCTGTCTCTGCTATGTCCCCACACTCTGTTGAAATCACCCATTTGTGCCAGGGCAGCCTCACAGTTCCTGTGATAAACTGCAGTGTGACTTTTCCATCACTACCTTCATTTCATCTACAGTGAACAATAACTTCAACGTTCCAGTGAGCTGTAAACTCTGTAGTTTGAAAGTACCTGCTAAGTCCTCCACCACAGATCAGAAGAATATGGTGTCACCCTTCAGAATGCCTGCTGCAAAGAGAGCCCTGATCATCAGTTCCCTTCTCCATTTCCTTGTTAAATACAGATGGGCACACTGTTGTAAATCACTAGATGTACTGAAAATGGTAGATTCCTGACCCCTGTGATGTCCTGTCGGATCCCTCTCCCCTCTGGCCATGCTTAGTCGGCTGAGAACCAATTTCTTCCCGCCCCTTACAGACCCTAGAAAAGACCTATGTCCCCTGACCTCATCCTCTTTTGCTCCTGAAAGCCCACAAGAAATAAACCTCAGATTCTCCCCAGGAGGGAAAGAGCCTCTTTTGTTATCTTTTACTCATGTCCATGTAGGGGATCCCAGAGGCTTCTTCCTAACATCTGAGCAAGTCAGGAACTAGGGGGAAGTCTCAGGGACTGCTACAGTTCGTGCTCAACGTCTCTACAGATATTAGAGAACCCCACGACCAGCTGTGACTCCCATTTTCGGGATTCAATAAGCCTTTGAGCTGTTCAACTACCTAAAATTTCTTTGAGCTGTGTTTTGTGAAGTTCTGACACTTTAAGGACGAATTGGGAGCCTGTCATTAGCCAAGGTGGGTCAGTTCTGGACAGAGACCCACTACAGTTACACAGAAGCCTATGCCTACAAGATAAAGGGTAAGCCCTCAGTAGCAGCGGGGTGGGTTCCCCGGATCTCCGCAGGGGGTCTCACCGGCGGCATTTGGCCAGCTCAGTGCCGCTCACGAAAAGCAGCGGTGTGCGTGGGGCAGCATGGGCGGCCTGGTAGCTCTGCGCGGCAGTGCGAGGGCACAGTGGTGTGCAGGCACGGGCAGGCGAGTGCGGCACTGCGGGCAGCAGCTTTGATTGGCTTCAAAGCGGCAGCGGGCGATTTTCTGCGGTTTTTTGTGGCTTTTTGTGGTTGTTTGCAGCTTCACTCAGTGGGATCTATCCCAAGAGCAGCTCTGGCAGCACGTGGGCTTTGCTGACAAGAGCGGCAGAATTAACATCGGAACCATGGCGGGCACAGCGGGAGAGCCCAGAAACCGTGCTATACGCAGTAGATTTTTAACAACTGACATGTTTTTCTGTGTTTTTAACTGTGGTTGGGGTAGATATAGTGGCAGATTGTTACTAAACATCATGGGCTCACAACAATCTGTCCTACAAAAGAGTTTATGTTCCCAGCTCAGTGAAATATTAAGTTCCGGAGAGGTTTTAATCTCTAAGAAAAAATTAGCACATTTTACAAGCTGGCTGTCTGTTTAAAAATTGGACCTTGAATTGAAAGATATAAATTTGCTTTCATTTTGGGACTGAGAGGAATGTTGAGTTTGTCTTTACAAATGAGTTGTGGATCAGCCTGTAGATAAGGCTAGCACCGAGAGATAAAAGAAACAATGGGGTGGATTCCACTGATTGATGAATGGAAAGAGATATTTGCCTTTACAAACAAACTGTAGGGCTGCTGATAAATGAAATTAGATATCGAAAGATGAAAGAAGCAACGGGGGGGAAACTATGAATTCTGTAAGAATTAAAAATTAAAAGGAAGGGTTATACATTAGAGGGGAATTTCAGGTATCAGGTGTTCCGGGAAGTCTGTGCCTCTCAAGTACCTCAGCCAATGGGGAAAGAGAGAGGGAAATGCGGCCGGGAAAATAGGATAAAAAGGAGGCTGCGTCCTCCAAAAATTTGAGAGATCCCAGGGGAATGTCCCATGGCCTCTCCCTTTATTCGAATAAAGCAAAAAGGACTCCTCTGTCTCCTTTTTGGACATAAACCTCTGGTGTTTGTGGATTAATTTTCCTGACAATTTTGGGGGCTCGTCCGGGATCTTTCCACCGTCCGGGGCGGCGGGCGGCGAGTGGAGCTGAAGGCGCGCCTCACCCAGTTTGGGTGATCAGCTCCCCTTGGTGCCGGCCGGTACCGGGCGATCGATTGGGTTCCCGAGACTGTCCAGGAGACAGACGAGTGGCGGACCAGGGGGGTCCGTGAAGAGTCCGCAGGGAAGGACCATTGAAAATCTCACCGGTGAGTAAAATGGGATCTTCGGGGAGCAAACCTGGGAGGGCACCCATGGAGGGTAGCACAGGTACACCTGGGAGGGCACCCATGGAGGGTAGCACAGGTAAAACGGGGCACCCAGAGAGGGTTGGAAAGGTGAAGCCGCGAAGGAGCCCTGGAAAATGGGATGACGATCCCATAATACCCCCAGAGAGTCCCTTGGGGTGAATGCTGAGGTCTTGGGACAGATTGTATATTCACCCAGAAGTAACTATGGAAATGATGGTAAAAAAAATTGTTATTTTGTGTGGCCAGAGTATAAGTTGGCAAGGGGACTTATATGGCTACTTATGGAACAAATCAAATTCATTTGTGTCGAATTTTGTGGCGGTATTTAGAGAAAAATTGGAAAGGATGGATTAAAAGGTAATGTGGATTAATATGGGTCAGACAAGAAGCAAGAGAAATTTATGTGTTAAGAAAAAAAAAAAAAAGGAGAAGTGTTGCCAGCTGACCCAGGGCCAGCTGTAGGTCGTCTGTATCATCAACTTTCAAAGCAAGGAGATCAGAAAATGTTATTCCTACAGCCCCACCTGAGAAGGATAATGGTGTAAGGGGGAGAGGAGAAGCATGTTGTATCACCCCCCAGAACTAGAAGAGGAACTCAGTTTAAGGCATCAGAAGCCCCCCAAGAGCCAGGGGTACATCAGATGCCACTCTGTCAAGTTCCTTTGGGGAGTCAAGGGGGAGGATTTGGGTTTGCAATTGTATATAAGAGGGTTGCAAAAAGAATTACCCCCATATTTGGATGATCCCATAGGGGTGGGGGGAAAGATAGAGGAATATTTGGGAAATGCGGGTTATACATGGAAGGATTGGGATTTTCTTTTGGGAATTTTGTTTAGGAAAAGATCCAGTGTGCTGTCTGCAGGGCAGAAGGGCATTGGAAAAACGAGTGTCCGCAGAAACAACTGGACCCTCAGGAGGAGGAAGTCCAGAGAATAATGGAAATTGATTGTTAGGGGTGTCAGGGGCTCCTATTACATCAAGGACCCACCACTCAGGAGCCCTTGATAACTTTTAAAGTGGGTCCGGATCGAGAGGAGGTGTGTTTTTTGGTAGACACGGGGGCCTCTCGGTCCACCTTAAATTTTATACCTAAGGGGGGGAAATTGTCAAAAAGATCCTTGGTTATTCAAGGAGTAAGCGGGAAGGATGAGCGAGTGCATTTTATTCAACCGCTGTTAATAGATGTGGGGGACAGATTTGAACTGCATGAATTCTTGTTTGTTCCTAATTGTGATTGTAATTTACTGGGAAGAGATTTGATGGCTAGAATTGGAATGCAAATTAGCATTGTAAGAAGTGACACGGAGTCCGAAACTGTGATATCTTTGTGTAAAATGTCTGAGAAGGCTTATGCTGAAATAAATCCGGAAGTATGGGCAGTTCCAGGGAAATATGGGAAACTGGACATAGAGCCTCTCCAAATTACTTTGAAGCAACCAGGACAAGTGGTGTCTAAAAAGCAATACCCTCTTTCAAGGGAGGGAAAGAAGGGGTTACAGCCTGTTATTGAGTCCCTGCTAAAAGCAGGTCTTTTAGAGCCGTGTATGTCTCCCTATAACACTCCTATCCTGCCAGTTAAGAAACCAGATGGAACCTACAGAATGGTGCAGGATTTAAGAATAATAAATGATATTGTCAAACCAAGGCATCCCACAGTTCCAGATCCATACACAATCCTGAATCAAATCCCTTCTTCACATCAGTATTATTCTGTACTGGATTTGAAGGATGCTTTCTAGGGGTGTCCAATCACAGAAAATAGTAAACAGTATTTTGCTTTTGAGTGGGAACAGGAAGAAGGAGGGAAAATGATAAAACAACAATTGACATGGACAGTACTCCCTCAAGGATATACAGTCACCAGTTCTGTTTGGGCAAGCTTTGCAGAAAATATTAAGAGAGTTTACTCCACCCTCAGGAGTCAAGTTGTTGCAGTATGTAGATGATTTTCTCTTATCAGGGGAACAGGAAAAGGTGGTTGAAGAGGCTACTGTAAAGCTGCTTAATTTTCTTGCAAAAAAGGGACTTAGAGTATCCAAAAAGAAAGCACAGTTAGTAGAAAAGAAGGTCAAATATTTGGGACACATTCTGTCTGAAGGGCTACGGTGTATTGATCCAGAAAGGATACAAGGGATTTTACAGGTACCATTACCCCAGACTAAAAAGGAGTTACGGCAGTTTTTAGGGTTGGTGGGGTACTGCAGAGCATGGATCGAGAATTTTTCTGTGGTGGCCAGACCTTTATATAACTTTTTAACTCAAAACAGTCCTAATGTGGTGGTATGGACACCAGAAGGAGAGAAAAGCTTTAAGAAATTAAAAGACAAATTGGTTAAGGCCCCAGTCTTGGCTCTTCCAGATGCAGAAAAAGAATTTCAGCTATATGTGGATGTCAAACAGGGTCATGCTAAAGGAATTTTGGTGCAAGAGCATGGGGGAACACGGAGGCCTGTTGCCTATTTTTCGAAGTTGTTAGAGCCGGTGGCCAGAGGCTGGCCCCATTGTCTGCAGAACTGTGCAGCCACAGCTCTGATGGGGGCTGAGGCCCGAAAGCTGACAAGGGGAGGGTATCTCATTGTTAAAGTCCCACATCAGATTAAAGCTTTGTTAACTAAGAGAGCCTCTAAGTGGATGACGAGTGCTCGATTATTACAGTATGAATCTTGTTTAATGGAACAGGAGAATTTAAAATTTAAAGGTGGGGAAATTTTTAATCCAGCCTCTTATTTAAATGGCCCTGGAGAAAAGGGGGGGCCAGGAAGAAATCCATGATTGTATCCAGGTTATAGACCTCCAAACACGGGCTAGGGAAGATCTACGGGATATTCCCTGGCCTGAGGGAGAGAATGTGTTCATTGATGGGTCCTCAAAGGTGGTAGAAGGGAAACGATTTACAGGATACTCTGTCGTGAATAGGAAGCAATTAAAGGAAGGGGGGAGGTTACCAGCCACCTGGTCAGCTCAGACAGCAGAGCTGTATGCGCTTGTCAGAGCCTGTGAATTATACCAGGACAAGACAGTAAATATCTTTACTGATTCTAAATATGCATATGGGGTAATACATGCATTTGGAAAACTATGGGAAGAAAGAGGTTTATTAAGCTGCAGAGGAAAGACATTAGCTCACGAGAACTTAATCTCTCGCCTATTGGAGGCAGTGAATTTACCAAAAAAGGTGGCGATAATCCACATTAAGGGGCATCAGGCAAGATGGTCGGAAGAGGCAATAGGAAACCGACTGGCTGATAAAGAAGCTCGGAAAGCTGCATTGTTGCCAGAAGTGTCTAAGATCCTACCTTTGCTCCCAGTAACTGCACCGCTGCCAGAAAAACTCTCTTTTCCACCAGAGGAACTTGAAATAATTAAAAAGAGTGGGGCAGAAGAAAAAGAAAATAATTGGTTTACAAGGGATGGTAAACAGTGGATACCAAAAGCTCTAGCCCTACAATTGTTAAAACAACTTCATGAAAGGAGTCACTGGGGCTCCCGAGGACTGGCAGAAGCCTTCCTCAAAATGTACGCTGCTGTTGGTCTCTTTAGCCTGGCAAAGCGAGCCGCTGAAGGCTGTTTAACTTGTGCTAAAACCAACAACAAAGTTACAAAGAAACTAGCCAGGGGAGGGAGGCGTTGGGCAGTACGTCCCTTCCAGAGATGCCTGGTGGATTTTACTGAAATGCCTCGAGTGGCAAGATTTAAGTATCTTCTGGTAATAGTATGTCAATTAACCGGGTGGCCAGAAGCATTTCCAACTGTGTCAGCAACTACAGGATCAGTTGTTAAAATATTTTTGGAACAAATAATTCCAAGATATGGGATAGTGGAAGCAATAGATTCAGATAGGGGAACTCATTTTACAGGAAAAATTCTTCAAGGAGTTATGACTGCTTTAGGGATACAGTGGAACCTCCATACCCTCTGGCACCCACAGAGTTCGGGTCAGGTTGAGAGAATGAATGGAGAAATAAAGAAACATCTCCTGAAGCTGGTGATAGAAACTAAAATGCCGTGGGTACGGCTTCTGCCCCTGGCTTTAGCAAGGATAAGAGCCAGACCCAGGGGAGGTATTCAGTTATCTCCCTTTGAATTGATGTTTGGAATTCCTTACCCTTGTAATTCTCAGCCTAGTGGGGGGATAGAGATAAGTGATGTGTATTTAAAACAATATGTGGCTCGGATACTGTCTCTTGTGAAATCTCTTCGACAGGAAGCTCAGCTGGCACAGAGCCTGCCTTTGGACTTTGCTGTTCACAACATCCAACCGGGACACTGGGTCCTAGTTAAGGAGTGGAAAGAAACACCACTGGTGGCGAAGTGGCGTGGACCTTTCCAGGTGTTGCTGACCACAGACACAGCCGTCAAGACAGCTGAACACGGGTGGACCCATCACACTCGGGTCAAGGTCTCTGCGGCCCCAGAGATTTGGACATCTCAGCTGGAGGAGAAGGACGGGAAGCTGCGACTGACACTCCGCAGGAGTGGACTGGAGCAGTAGCCAGTGCGTCGACATCGGGGGAAGCCTCGTGTGCCCACCCACAGACTGCCTGCTGAAATAGTTTGTGTGGGCATCCCTCCTCTCAGATCTCCAGTCACTGGGGGCCAACCCTTGCTGTCACTGTTCTTTATGTTAAGCTGTTTCTGTGCCTTCACTCGCCACAGGTGGTGTGAAAGACAACGTGAAATTAAAAATTAAGTTAGGAAATTAGATTACACAATCAGAATGTTTCTCTTAATAATGTTACCTTTATATTATCAGTTAGGTTGGGGCCAAGAATGGGAAAATAATTTTTTGACCTTAGGAGAAGAAGTAGCAAAAACCTTTAACCTTAGCAATTGTTGGGTCTGTGGAGGGCCAGGGGGATCTGAAAACTGGCCATGGGTAGCCAGCCCAGTTGAACCTAAATGGTGGATTAGCACCCTGAGTGAGGTCCGTAATGGAACAGGATTTTGGGATGAAGAAGGAAGTCCATGGCGGCTTCATTCTTCTGAAAGAGGCACTTACTGTCTAAATAGGACAGGAAACATATACATGGGAAAAAGCGTTTGTGACTGGACTTTATCTTTGGGCTTAGATTGTTGGACCCCCAACTGCCTTCCTTAAAAGTGGTGAAGCAAATAGCAAAAGAAATAAGAAAATTAGCTCATGTGCCAGTCCAAACATGGAAAGGATGGGAATAGGACATGTTTTCTTGGCTACCTGGTGGACTATGGGTTAAACAACTACTTTTTTTTCCTCTTATGTGCTGTAGCAACTCTAATATTTTTACCATGCATGATCCCTTGCTTAGTACAACTTATTCAACATGTGATCAAAGGGATGCAGGTAATAGCCACGCCTACTGATCCAGAAATGGTTACAAAAGGACAGAAATTGATGTCACTCCAAATAATTACAAAACTAAAAAGAACTCAGGAACAAGAAATTAAGTCAATGATAGCTAAAGTTTGTAAAGACAATTATTAAATAAAAGAGGAGGGATTGAGAGGAATGTTGAGTTTGTCTTTACAAATGAGTTGTGGATCAGCCTGTAGATAAGGCTAGCACCGAGAGATAAAAGAAACAATGGGGTGGATTCCACTGATTGATGAATGGAAAGAGATATTTGCCTTTACAAACAAACTGTAGGGCTGCTGATAAATGAAATTAGATATCGAAAGATGAAAGAAGCAACGGGGGGGGGAAACTATGAATTCTGTAAGAATTAAAAATTAAAAGGAAGGGTTATACATTAGAGGGGAATTTCAGGTATCAGGTGTTCCGGGAAGTCTGTGCCTCTCAAGTACCTCAGCCAATGGGGAAAGAGAGAGGGAAATGCGGCCGGGAAAATAGGATAAAAAGGAGGCTGCGTCCTCCAAAAATTTGAGAGATCCCAGGGGAATGTCCCATGGCCTCTCCCTTTATTCGAATAAAGCAAAAAGGACTCCTCTGTCTCCTTTTTGGACATAAACCTCTGGTGTTTGTGGATTAATTTTCCTGACAGGACGAAATAGGGGATTTATTAACTTTAAAAGTGGAAAATGCAGATGAAACAGCCTCTCTATTCCTCCCGATATTCTTACAAATTCGAAAACTTTTACTTCAGACAGAAAACAGCAACAGCAAAACAGCTCGGATTCACCTTCCCTTTCTCCAAAACCCTATAACCTAGAACTGGAGGGGACCCACGGGTCACCCCGGGAACCGCGGGGCACCCGGCATAGCCATAGCTCCTCTGGGCCCCTGAGTCCTCCCCAGTATCCTGGTTCTGACGATTTTTTGAAAATTGTCAGCCATTCTTCCTTGTACCCTTCCCTCCCAAATGTTTTCCCTTCGGAGAAGTGTTCAGAAAGTTATAGAGGTGACATCCCTTCCCTTCAGGGCAACGGCCACATGGATAAGCCTGAAGGGGCTGGGGGCAAAATCCAAAATGGCACTGGCCATGTGGCTTGTCCCCAGGGCACTGTAGAGCAAGTGGTGGGGATCCCATATGGTGGCAGCCACGTGTTTCCTCTGTCATCCCACAATCCCTTTTACCCTCTGGTCCCTGCCCCTAACCCTTTCCCCTCCTATAACCCATCCCTGCCCTCGGCTGCTTTGCCCCCTCCCTCCTCCAAGACCCTGCCCTGCATGACATCACCCTGCAACCCCGCCCACACGTGTTGTAACCCTGGTTCCCACAGCTACCCCTCCCCTTCCGGTTCCACATGCCTGCCCTCCAAGCTACTGTGGGAGTGGGGAGGGGGTGGAGCCCCTGCAGGGTTCAGTGCCAGTGGTGATGGGGGTGGGGAGGGCTCAGCTCACAGCCCCTGCAGGACAGATGGTGTCCCCGTGGTGGGGGAGAGTGGACAGCCTCCCTGGCCCGGTGGGGAGGGGGTGCCCAGCCCTGGAAGTCGAAACCTGGGAGAAGAATATATACCATCAGCTGCTCCTGTGGTTTATCTCAGTAGGAGAAATGGCAAGAGAAGTTATCAGCCTTTGTCTTATCAAGATAAAAAGGAAATTTGTAAAGCACAGAGAGAATTTGGCAGAGATAGTGAAATTTTTAAAGGCATGATGAGAGCCACCTTTAGCTCAAACGAACTAGTTCAAAATGATATCAAGGATCTTTTCCAATGTCTGTTAACTCCCTCAGAATATGATCTGTGGGAAAGCCTGTGTAAAAGATCTTTGAAAGTGCTTTTACAAGAGCTTTTACAAAGCTCTGATGATGCGAAAGATGCTGATGATAATGACATTACATATGAACACCTATGTGGGGAAGGAGATTGGCATTGCATTGAAACAAGCCAGAGTACTATCCAAGTCTGTCCTGGATAAAATATGCAATGTTGCAGAAAAGGCTTTTAACCAATTACCAACAGTAGAAGCCAAGGGTAGTTATATTAACATTAAACAGCTTGCTTCTGAGAATTTCTTACAGTTTGTAGATCATCTTCATGTGCAAATGGAAAGGCAGGTGTGTGATCTGGTGGTACAAGCCGAATTGATTAAGGAGATGGCTCAGAGGAATGAAACCTGCCACAGGGTTATCCTTAGCCTTCCCCTTGAACCAGTGCCTAGCTTAGCACAGATGATAGAAGCCTGTGCCAGGAAAGCAGAACTGCTCAGTTGACACAAGAGAAATTCTGGACTGGCACACCCAAAGACCACAGCAGCTGTAACACCAGGAGCAAAGAAGCAACCAATGTCACCAGAGCAGCTGCAGCAGATCATCTGCTTCCAATGCAAGACACCAGGACATTTTGCCAGAGACTGTCCATACAACCAGAAACAGAAGACCAACAAACAAAAAAACTAGGCCTACAGCACGTACTCGCCATTAAAACAATCACACGCAAAGATATAAATACTGTGGGCTTCACACTGGCAAAAGTCTCTCTCTTAAAAAGAAAGGGGGAGGATGGAATACAGGGTGTGGGGATGCAGGACAAGAAAAATGTCAAATGTTTAATTAACAAGGTTTGGCAGCCATGAGGTCATTTTAGGCTCGTGACTACCTAAGGTTTTCATTTCAGGTCAGCTGATTGGACAGTCATTACAGTGGACCTGCCAAACAGCACACAGGATGTGATGTTAAACCACATGAAACTGGACAGTGAGTATTTTATTACTGGGGACACAGCACACACACTCCTGGAGACTGAGGTGGCTCCCATGACCATCAAGGGAAGCATAACCTGCCTCATTCTCCTGGCACTCTGCCCTCTACCGCCATATTACCTGGTTGAGGGGCAAATCCTTGCCCAGGCCATTCCCATTCCAGCAGAGGTTGCAGTAGATGGAAAATCACCTGAAGTCTACTGGGCAGAAGTGATGGGTGAGGAAAAGGCTTCTTTGGCATGCAACCTAACCCGGGGATCAGACCACCTCCATGTGGAAGGGGTACTGGACACAGGGGCCGATGTAACTATCATACCCAAGAGGATGTGGCTGTCACATTGGGAATTACAACCTGTGGCTGGCAAAATCCAAGGTGTAGGAGGGGTAAAATTGGCAAAAATATCAAAAGACATCGTGCAAATTGAAGGGCCAGATGGAAAATTGGCTAGCATTTGTTACAGACTATAAATGGCTTCTATGGGGGAGAGGTACTATGTCCCAGTGGGGCGTGAAATTGATTGTTTCTAAGACTCCCTGGGATTTTTAGAGGCGGCCACTGTAGAGCGCCCTACCCATAAATTAACATGGCTAGATGACACCCCAAAGTGGGTAACACAGTAGTCGATGAATAAGGAGAAGCTCAAGGTTCTTGAAGAGTTCGTGGAGGAGCAATTGGCCAAAGGCCACATAGACGAGACAACCAGCCCTTGGAATTTCCCAGTCTTTGTAATAAAGAAGCTGGGGAAGGACAAGTGGCGGCTGCTTCACAACCTCGGGGAAATAAAGTAATTGAGGACATGGGGTCCCTCCAACCTGGGATGCCTTCCCCAGCAATGCTTCCCCGAGATTGGCAATTGGCTGTTCTAGACATCAAGGACTTTTTCTTCCACATTCCCCTACACCCAGAAGATGCCCCAGGGTTTGCCTTCTCGGTTCCTACCATCAATCGAGAAGCCCCAGTGAAGCGCTACCACTGGAAAGTTTTGCCACAGGGAATGAAGTGTAGTCCCTCCATCTGCCAGTGGCATGTGGCCTCATTGCTGTCCCCAGTGTGCGTGCTCAGAGAAGGGAAGCCATCATCTTACACTACATGGATGATGTGCTTGTGTGTGCCCCCGATGACTCTATACTCCAATACACACTTGACCTAGCGGTTAAGGTTTTAACCTCTGCTGGATTTCAATTGCAGGAGGACAAAGTCTGAAGGATGCCACCTTGGAAGTACTTGGGCTTGGAAATCACTGCATGGGCCATTTTTCTGCAGAAATTGGAAATTTATTGTAATCCAAAAACCTTGGCAGATCTCCATTCCTTGTGTGGGTCTTTGAATTCAGTTAGGCCCTGGCTAGGCCTCACTAATGAGGACCTAGAACCTCTCTTCAATTTATTGAAGGGGGAGAGAGAGCTGCTTTATCCCAGGGAACTGACCCCAGAGGCAAAGACTGCAATCAAAAAGGTACAGAAGGCTTTAGGAGAGAGGCAAGCTCATCATTACCAGCCCGAGCTGCCTTTCAAATTCATTATCCTAGGAAAACTACCACATTTACACGGGTTGATATTCCAATGGATCAAGGGGCAGAGAGATTCACTCTTAATCATAGACTGAGTCTTCCTCTCCCACCAAAGATCCAAAACCATCACTAAACCACAAGAGCTGATAGTTCAGCTGATTCGGAAAGCAAGGATGAGACTGTATGAACTGGCTGGTTGTGACTTCACATGTATTCACCTCCCAGTTAAACTGTCTGAGGAGGGGAGGAACTCTCCTGAGAGATTGACTAAAAAGATGTTTGAACATTTGCTCCAAAGCAATGCCAGTCTCCAATTATCTCTGGACAGCTATAGTGGAAAAATATCAGTCCATGCCCTGTCTCACAAGCTGTTTAATGAGGAATTCCACCTCATTCCTCATGAGAAGAGGAGTCGGAGACCACTCAAACTCTCACAGTGTTCACAGATGCATCCAGGACTTCCCACAAGTCAGTGATGACTTGGAGAAATCTCCAGACTCAGCATAGGGAAGCTGACGTTGAGTTTGTGGAGGGATCACCCCAGGTAGCTGAACTGGCAGCAGTCGTGAGAGCCTTTGAGAAGTTCTCAGAGCCAATCAACTTGGTAATGGACTCAGCCTATGTAGCGGGGGTAGTGTCCAGGGTGGAGCAGGCAGTGCTTAGAGACTTCGAGAATGAGCAGCTTTTCAGGTTGCTTTCAAAACTAATTTACTTGATTTCCCATAGAGAACATCCATTCTATGTGATGCATGTGAGGTCACACACCGATTTGCCAGGCGAAATCGCAGAAGGGAATCGACAGGCAGACTCCCTTGCAACCCCAGCTGAACAAGCAACTCCAGCTGAACAAGCATGCCTCCCAGACATCTTCCAACAGGCAAAGCTAAGCCACCAACAATATCATCAGAATGTACCAGGTCTGATCCGTCAGTTCCAGTTAACATGGAGTCAGGCTCGAGCCATTGTGGACACCTGTCCCAGCTGTCAGCTCCAGACCATGCCATCAATGGGCATGGGGGTTAACCCCCGAGGTCTTGGTAGCTGTGAAGTGTGGCAGACAGACGTAACACACATTCCCAGTTTTGGTCACCTCAAATATGTTCATGTAAGCATTGACACATATTCAGGAGCAGTCTATACCTCTGCCCGTGCAGGAGAAAGGGTTGTGCACGCCAAACAACACCTAGTGCAAGCCTTTTCAGTGTTGGGGATCCCTAGGGAAATCAAAACTGATAAGGGTCCAGCGTATAAGTCCAAGGAGTTCCTGGAATTTATCCAGCAGTGGAGAGTGGAACATAAAACTGGCACCTCCCACTCCCCCACAGGCCAATGTGTGGTTGAGCTTGCCAATCAGATGCTCAAGCAGGTCCTGGCTAAACAGAACAGTTAACTGCGTGGATGTCTCCACAGTAGAAGCTCTGCAAAGCCATGTTTACTATCAATTTTCTGAATTGTTAATTTGAAAACATGAGTCCACTTGTGGTGCATCACTTTAACAGTGGGAAACAGTTCAAGTTATCCCAGCATCCTCCAGACTTGATTTGGGACCCAGAAACCTGGGAAACCAAAGGAGCCTATGAGCTCGTTACCTGGGGACGTGGCTCTGTGTGCATATCCACTCCCTCAAGCCCTCGATGGATTCCCCAAAAGTGGATGAAACCATATGTCCCCTAACATCCAGCTCCAACTGAAGGGGACGAGAAGCAAATGGCTGTGGCTTCAAAAAGAAGATGCCACTGAAAAAAAGGAAAGGAAATCTTCATTGAGGATGACGTTCTGGAAGACAGGGACCTTTAACATGTTTTATAACGTTTGTATTTCCTTTTAGAGAAAACCTTCCCTCTACTCAACCCCGTGATGAACCCCATCCAAGTTGTCTTCTTGTTAACACTGAACAGTCTGGCAGCTGCATGGATTGTCCCTCAGCTACGTCAAAACAGCTGGGTGACCCTGACACAGACGCTCCAACAGGAAAACATATGTCTGTCCACTGCAGCAACAAAAGACCCTATGTCCGCTTGTCTGGTAGGAATCCCATTGAAGACTGGAGAATATTCAGCCAGCTTTGAAACACAGATGCCCAGTGAACTTCCCTAGTCACACACCATTTCATTATACAAAAATTATAGGCAGCAAGCTGTAATGAGTAAGAACCCCATAGAGGAGTTGCTGCCAAGTTTGCCCAAAGCAGCCCAGGAATCCCAAGAACTAGAGTTATTGGGTTCTTACCCAGCACAATATTGCATTCATTTTATGATTCTCCCAAACCTTCTAGCTTAAAAGAGTTCCACAACATAATGCAATATCGTGAGGAATTCACTGCAAAAATGTGGTGCAATATTCTAAACCATATTGCAGCTGACACCCCAACTCATTCAAGCCCCAAAAGCCTCCCTAGGGGATTGTTCTTGATTTGTGGAGATTGGGCATGGGCAGGGATCCCTTCTCGGCTCTTAGGAAGGCCATGCACCTTTGGGCGGTTGTCCCTGTTGGCATCCCATGAAACCTTAATTAATGATTGGACTCACAAAAACAAATCAGGCAATAAAATCCAAAAGAGAAGTGCTGACAGTTTGGACCCAATCTGTGATTCTGAAATTTTCCATTGGGCCAAGTCAAAAATGAATTGCTGTGTCCCTGTTTCTTCTGTGGGTTGCAGCAGCCAAAGCTCTAGGTGAATTGGGCCACCTAGAGTGTTGGGTAGTCAAACAGGCAAACTTAACATCCACTGCCATCAGCTCCCTCCTGGAAGACGAGGAAATTACCAGGCAGGCCACACTCCAAAATCGTGCTGCTATAGATTTTCTGCTGCTGCTGCAGGGACATGAGTGCCAGAAATTTGAAGGACTTTGCTGCATGAACCTGACCTCGAGAGCTCCTAACATCCAGGCGACCCTCCGAAGCATGAACAGCTTGATCGGACAAGTGAAGCAAGAATCTGAAGATTGGTTCAGTGAACTGTTCAAAGGCTGGGGACTCACTGGGTGGTGGACTTCTATCGTTAAAACAATTTTGTTAATTTTTATTATTCTTTTCCTTGTAATAATGGCGTTCGGGATCCTACGTCACTTGGTTTTCAAGGCTATTAATGGTCTCATTCCTTCTACCTCAGTAGTCAATCACCTAGAGATGAAAAACCTAAAACAATCTGACTCTCCCATTAACTGCAAGTGATGGGCAAGATCATAATTTGAACCAAGATGAACCTAATATCCTTCCTTCAACTTTGTTAAACAAAAAATGGGGAGATGTGGTAATTCACTAGATGTATTGAAAATGGTAGATTCTGTACCCCTGTAATGTCCTGTGGTCGGGTCCCTCTCCCCTCTGGCTGTGCCTAGCTGGCCGAGATCCAATTTCTTCCCACCCCTTACAGACCCTAGAAAAGACCTATGCCCCCTGACCTCGCCCTCTTTCGCTCCTGGAGGACCACGAGAAATAAACCTCAGATTCTCCCCAGGGGGGAAAAAGCCTCTTTTGTTATCTTTTACTCACATCCATGTAGGGGATCCCAGAGGCTTCTTCCTAACATCTGAGCAAGTCATGAACAAGGGAGAAGTCTCAGGGACTGCTACAGCACACAGAGTATGAATTCTAGCCTAGTTCATAGTTGCCACTAGAGGTGGGAGAAGATGCTGTTTATTGCATGGGTTGAAGTTTTGTATGGAGTCCTCACCCAGTGATCTGCAGGCACCATTCCAGAGATGAGCATTTCAATATAATTCCCAGAGTGGAATTGACCTTTGGTGCATACTAAATACAAACACACAGAACTGTTACCACAACATGTTCACTGCTGCCCAGTTTTTCAGTATGCAGTCCACTTTGGTGGTGCCAGTGGTTTGACAGCTTGTGTCCTATTCATCTTAATTTTCTAATTTTGCAATCTAACGACTGTTGTCAAGAGGACAAGTACTTTCTGATGTAATGGCAAGACAGACACTGGGAAACCAGACCAGGATTGTGAACAACTATTGGAAAATGCCTGTGCAAGGCGGGCCCCTCCCATGCTGCCAGGCCACACATTGTGCCTGCACACTTCTGGTTTATCCACAGACTACAAGTGGCAATAAATTACAGGGTGCTGACTTCTTCCTAGGAGGCAAAATCACTGCCTGGAAGCAGGGAAAGGGAGAGGAATGATTAAGGTGCCTTTAATATAATGCTTAAATGTACTGTGGTAAGCAATGAAACTAAAAGACTTTCCCTTAACAAAAAATAATCACAACTCCTATGTTTTATCCTAGAGCCCACAGAGTAAGAGCTGTGTGGGACTGAAGGTTTTCCCCTAGCTAAGGAGCTGTCAGGAAGGTGAGCACTAGGAAGTACAGGGTGGTAGGTCACCACACACTGTGCCACATAGGGTGAATAGCACAGGGAGTGACACAGCCTGCTGAGAACACTGGAATGTCAGCAATGGGATATGTCTGGGAACATCAGCACCACAATTCTCCGACACTGAGTGTGGGAAGAAGGAGCAGAAGAAATTCCTCGTGGAGAAATGTTATATCGTGTATAAGTGCAATCGTAAATCAATGTACGCAATGGCAGGTTCTGAGCCAACTGGGATTACAATATGCCATACATGCTGCTCCATGAGAACTTTAGCATGGTGCTCTGTAAAGGTCAGAAAAGGGAATTGAATGCTCCAAGTTATTAGGAAAGGGACAGAACAGAGCAGGGAAAACATGACAATTCCTCATATCAACTGGCAGTGTACCTGCACCTTGAGTGCTGTTAGCATTTCCAAAGCATCTATCTGCAAAAACATACCATGGATTTGGAAAGAGCAAGGGGCAAACAAGAAGTCTGATCAAAGGCATGGAATGGATTTTGTGTGAAGGATAACTGAACAGGCCAACTTTTCCATCTGGGGAAAAAGCTGACCAACAATTTTAATATAACCAAAATAAGTGTTCACTCTCTTTTCAAAGAGTGAGACATTATATAATAGAAATACATTTTTAAATCATAGGATTAAAACATGAGGAAAATTTCTCTATATTGTGCACAGTGAAGCTGCAAAACTCTTCACCACAGGATGTTGTGGCTGTCAAAAACTGACAGGGTTCAAAATATATCTTGCAAAGTAAAGGAAGGAAAAGTCCTTGAGGTCCATTGAGTAAAGAGACACAATATTTGACTCAGAAGTGCCTGAAGCACACATTTTCAGGTGATAATCCAGGATCTTAAGGAATCATCACTGCATGACTTCCCTATTCTTCCACTCTGCTTTGCCTGCATTGAAAAGAGTGGAACAGGCTACAGACTTTTGGCTTAAGCCAGCAGAAAGATGTGAACATTCTAGTAGTGATTTAAACATCTTTCAAAAGAAAGTAAAATCCCATGCATGTCTAGTAGGTTTGGCTTTCTACATCAATCTTTTCTTATTCTCTACATATAGAGCTAAACCTTTGCTTCTGATCTCAGGGCTTGGCCCCTGGCAGCACATAGAAGAACCAAATCATGTTGTGGGTCATCTTCGGAACCTAATAAACCAAATTATTTTTAACTTTGTTTTCACTTGTTCTCCATCTCTTTTCACACCTTTTAAAAGAGGTCTCAATATTGCAGGTAAGAGATGACTTGAAAGGAAGGGAGAACTCCAGTCTGTAAGTCAGACAATCCCCTTCCCTTTCAAGTATCATATACATTTTATCTTTTTGTTAAAGGTTCCAAAAGACTCCAAACTGCTGCTGCATTGCCAGGTAGGATGACAGCATAACCCCCTTTTTGTTCACAGCAAAGCAATGTATCACACAGCACTTGGATATCAGGGTACAGCACTCTCTCTCCACTGTTTTGTCTTCCCCCAGTAACTTGTGTGGGCTTTCACTGCAGCTTCAGAGTTTGAGACACAAATGTTGTGCCTTTCAGTGTCATCAGCAGTGACCTTCCACGCAATAAATACAAGGAAAAAGAACCTATAGGCCTCTCTATGCTCCTGAGGACCATCAGTACTGGAGGTACCTTGAACAGACAAATACCTCACTTTGAAGTAGGAACATGCTGAAATGTTGATTAACTGAACCGGAGATGAGAACATGAAACCTGCAACCACAGCTACACCCTGAGGGGGCTTCACATCCTTTACTTGATGCTTTATGCTGTAGGTTTGCAAGTAATTAAAGAGCTGGTTCAACACAGAAAGGAAGGAATGGGAGAAGATGCACTAAAAATTATGTTCCTTGGGGTGATAAAATTTCCTCTCAATCTGCTTAACAGCTCTATTTCTTACTACAAAACATGATGCAATAAATCTGTTTAATTTTTTAATCTTTTTAGTTGAAAACTAAAAGTGAAAACTTTCTGAAACATACACTCACCACCCTGGTAATACAAGAACGGTGCCACCTTACTTTTACATCATAAGACGAGAGAAGAAAGATCAGGATAATTTCTCCCATGGAGTCCAACTTTTGAAGCCATCAAATGTGGAGAAAGCAGGAAGATAATTAAGACCTCTCCCAGCCAGTGTGAGATCTTGGGGTAGAACTCAGGCTTTCCCATGCTGAGACTGCAATATCTGTAATTTTTTTTCCACAGAAGAATGAATTTGAATAGCCTCTTTTTTAACTGAAAAGGAAGTCTTCATTAAAGGAAAAGAGTCTCTTGTGCATTCAGGGTACTAGGTCAGCCAGAAAGAGGCAAGCTAGAGAGAAGTAATGTGAATAAGTTAAATAAGCATGGCAGTGCAGATGTGAGTGCCCAGACCAACAACTCCATTAGAGGTACTGCATCCTGCTCAGGAGGAGATGACTCTGGAGGAAAAGCAGTGCCCAAAGACTACAGAACATGCAGTTTGTCATCAGCCCTTCTCTTTGAATAAGAAGGTTATTCTTTACAACAGCTAGAATTTTATGACATGCAAGTTGTGTATCAAGCTATACATGTCAGGTTTATGGGATACCTTGACACCTGCACAGAGGTAAAATGCCTTCCTGACATCAGGATATTCTTTATCCACATGGTAACAGCAACCAAGAACTAAATTCTTGGACACAGGATAAATGTTTTAAATCAGCTATTCTGCATAGATGGAATAGAAACCATGGCACTGGGGTGGTATTAGCTGTAGGGATCCCCAGGTGGGAGTGGGATCACAGAACTCTCTACAGTTTGTGACAAACCCTACAGTGCCTGGGGATATTTCCTGCAGTGCTGAAGCCCCTCCTTGACCCGTATCACGTTAAACAAACACTGCAACAACCAAAGGATTGCCCAGGAGAAGGCCAGAGGAGGCTGATTTTGACTTTGGTCTCTTTTGCACCTTAATTTGGGCAGAGGTATCTCTAGAAATTTGTATAACTGAATCATGACAGATACTTGAAAAATCTTTTTCAAAGCATGAGATTTCAATACTTTGACCGTTTCTCCAAGTCACTGCAATGAAAAAATACCTCATACAATAGTTTTGGGATATTTTTTAATCTGAAAATCTAAAAGCAAAACCAAAATTAGACCATATTTAATGGAATTAATATTCAGGTCTCTCCCTACACTCTATTATGCTCTCTGGGAATACTCCAGCTTTTCTCATACACCAGCTATAAAAGACCTGAAAAAAACTGCCACCAAGGGTTAACTTCATAGCAAGCTTGATGTTTCCAGTGCTGTGATAGCTTCTGCCTTGGGATTCCTGTGATAACTGTCATTACTCCAGTCAGCCCTTCTCCCAGCATTGTAAGAGATGAGGGCTTGCACAGGCTTGCTTCTAACCTATTTTTATCCAAAACCATGGCTTTGACAAGCATAACACAATAGAGCTTTAGTGAAATACAGCCACAAATCTAAATCTATAGAAGACATAAGGTGTGTCAAGGAAAGAGGGGATGAAATGTGTGTATGTATCTATAACTATAGGTCTCTTCATTTTTCTTTAGGTGAACTACTGCTTGGAGAAATTCTGAAATGTAATTGCTTACAACATGGAGAATAAAACTCTACATCTTGGTCCTTGATATAAAATAAGTGAACACACAGAAAGCTAACTAAATGCAAGCTGGTTTAATACAGGATTACATTCCTGGTTGTCAGTGCACAAAACCCAAGGAAAGATGGCTGGAACTGCCATAGCTGAGACACTGGGATATTCGCAATGGCATAGAAAATTTCGATATCACATATGTATTTTATGTGACTCAGTTTTTCTTCTTTCATAGACACTAAGGAGAAAGAAAGTATCTTCCAAGATGTTATTCCCTGGTAATTGACTGACATTTCCTTTAAGGAAATTTTGGAATTTATCTGGTATCTATGATGGGGTCACTGAGTCAAGGAGAAATTTGGTTTCCCATCACAAGAGTTCTCACGTGAAAAACCTGGCTCTCGGGGCCACCAGAGGAAGTTGGGTATAGGTAAATTGAAAATGTCCCTGCTCATTGCAGGATGGGGGTGGACTAGATGACCTTTAAAGGTCCCTCAAAACTCAAACCATTCTATAATTCTAAATATTTTCAGCCTTTGGTAACGTCAAAAAACACTTCAGGAATAAAATCCAATTATCTTCTATTAGAGATTAAACACCGGTTCTACTTGCAATCTCATTCTCAAATTAGAAGTGTAATAATCTCTGCATCCAAACAGATCTTTCCAGGAATTTTAAAACATCATCTAATGGGTAGGTTATGGCATCTTCACTTCTGTCCTGTGGGGTCCTCCAAGAGGACAACTCACCTGCCAGTGGCTATGATCTGCTGCCAGTAGGAAAAGCCTTGGAGCTGATAGAAGAGCAGGAACACCTGTCCTGACCTCAGATTCCCTTATGAAGGGAGATGTTGCCATTTGAATTAACTTTTCTTTTAAACTTTAAGTGAGCTGATGAAAAGAAGCCACAGAAGAGATAAAAACGAAATTACTGAGGGTTAGAACTTACATCCTCTCTGGGCTTTTCCTCACAGCTCAGCTGAACTGCAGTGTTTGTGAATTTCATCAACAACCAGGTTGTAAACATATCATCTGCGGATGTATATCTATGCAGCTCCAGGGACTGTTATTTGCACCAGAAGGAGGCTATCATGTTTGCTCAGCCAGGCTAAGGCCTCCTAAAAGGTCATTTGATGAAGAGCTTCCCAAAGTCTTCCAGCAAAAGGAGTGAAATCAAGACTACCAGTGTCTCTAAATGTTAGTTACACAACATACTCCGAAAAAGCATGAACTTTTCTCACTGCCATTCGATTAAGCATGAACTGTATAATACTGTTTCAACTTCAGCAAACTGAATCACCTTAGAAAGAATTGTGCTGCAGTCAGCAGCATCTGTAGTTTGGATATATTTATCTATGAACCATAAACTACCGGTGTGCCCAAAGAAAAAAAACATTGTACAAAAATGAGGTTATCCTACATCCACATTATTTGTCCCTTGATTCTTGATCAGAGGTACTCACCTGTGAACTCCAGACATTCCGATCCTTCTTTTCCATGCATTGTCACCTCTCCACCTCTCCTGCCCTGTCTCTCCCTCCTGAAGACCCTGTAACCATCCAAAAGGGCACTCCAGTCACAGGATGCATCCCACCAAGTTTCACTTATGCCAAGGGGACTGGGCCAAAGCCTCGAGCTCAGTACCACCCTAATTACAGCAGAGCAGTTACTTCTCCCATTCAGTGGTGGGTATTCCAATGATTAAAAATGTGTAAGCCACAATCTCCTCTGGTGTTTCAAAGTTACATTTCCAGGGCATTACTCTCCAAGAACAAAAACTGCAGTAGTTTATCTGAAGGGACCAAGAAGAGAGGAATACACTCAGAAAAGTGAAACACAGCTTGGAACCTGTCAAGGTTCCACAACATCAGAGTTCGTGTGTAAGAGCAATGCCTCCCCCAGTGCATGGTTCTCTGCCACGTGCAGCAACCACACACAAACATACCCTTCAGGCCAAGGCTTTTGACAGCTTTTGCCTTTACTACATGTTCTTCTTGTAAAAACAGTTTTGCCATCTCCATTTTTTCTGCACACTCGTGGAAATCAGGAATAGAAACCTTCTTGTGAGGCAACCTTACTAATCATCCTTGCCTTCAGGAGAGTTTACTTGGTACTTGGCCAATTGCAGCAGCCACAGCACATGTGGGATGTGGCTTATTGGCTTGAATCCAGGGCATCTCGTCCTGTCTTTTGAGACACATGGATTTCAACTTATTAATATAGTTCAAGCCAGATATATATATTAATATATATATATGGTCACATGCACTTCCATAATATGGCAAAACACTGCTTAATAAACACAACCCTCAAAGCACACATCATTAAATACAGGAGGGCAAAAAGTTGACTCTGGCACAAAATAGCAGAAGGAAGAACAAGGTCTATCCAGCCCAACAGCCTGTCACTGCAATGTCCAAGAGCAACTGCCTAGGGAAGCATGGGAAAACAGGGTAATCCCAGGATAATCAACTAGCCCTTCCCTGAAGCACTTTTCCAGCCTCCAGCAGGACTAGAGGAATTGGTAGGATGTACTGAACCACACAGTCTATTTCTAATTAATATGTGAACTATTTTTTTCCATAAATATAACCAGCTAGTTTGTTGGGGTTTTTTACAGTTGGAAACTTCTACAACATCTTGTGGTATTCCAGAGTTTTACCACCAATTTTAGTGAAGAACAACCTTTCTGCTTTGACCCAGAGCCCTTGAGTTTCATTTGGTTCCTGCTGGATGCTGACCAGGAAGATACTTTCACCTCTGAGTTTCCTAGACCCCTTCAGGCATTTGTTCAGGAGACAGAGTCCCATTTGTTTCCTTTATGGAGCCTGTTCAGTACATTTGATCATTGAGGCTGCACTTTTATGAGCCTTTTCCAATTCTGTTGTAGCTTTATGAAGATGGGGCCAGAGCTACATGCAATATTCAAGATGCAGAAGCGCCATCATGCAATGCCATAATGATGTTTTCTAGTTTATTTTCATTCCTGTTTCTAAACCCAAGCAGAGACAGTTTTTCCTGAAGCCTATGCAGAATTCAGCTAATCTTTCTTATCCCAAATCATGCTCCTAAGTTATTATGCTCAGCTGAAAGAGGAGCTCAGGACTACTCCTCCTCCCCCTACCCCCATGTACCTCACATTGCATTTTTTTGCATTTCACCTGTTACTTTTATTACTCACGTGATCAGCACTGGATTTTTTTATGTAGCCCTTCAGTCAGCCCTTACTTTCCCTGTGCCAAAAATGAAGTATCTCCAGTGACACCTGCCACCTCCCTGCTCCTTTTTGGTCACCTGGAACACATTGAACAATACACATCCCACCACAGGCCACTCTTCCTACTCTTCTTACTCTTCTTGCTGGTGGGCTGTCTGTGGGAAGAACTACCATTTATTTCTACACTCATTTCCATGAGGAATCCTCATCCTAAAGAAAAGTTCTGGAACAGAAACTGTCCTCAAACTCCTCCACAGTGAATGAAAGAGCAGAAGTCACTGACGGTGGTTTGACTTTTATTAGCTTGGTTTGGTTTTGTACCACAATCATCTACTTAGTCCCTGGTTTTCCTGGCAGATTTCCTCTTCCCTTGTATTTCAGGAAAGTGAGATGTTTGTTTTGTGCTCCCTTACAGGTTTTTCACTGTCTGCCTTGTTTTTATGCCTTTATGGCTTATATATCTATGGTGTACTCTTAAGTACAACCTGCATTTAGGCCCATATGAAAAAAACCCACATTTTAGCAGTACAAATGCTGAAGGGTCAGGGCTTACACCATCATAATAGTCCGAGGAAAAATATGTGAAAGCATCACTAGGAGCAGAACTAGACCTTTACTATTAGAAGCTTTTAAAAACAAAGCCAAAACAAACCAACAGAAAACCAACAGAAACAACTGAGAGGCTACCTCAAAGTGATTAACAAAATATCAAGGGATAAGAGACTTATTTATGAGAAAACATAATATTTGACATCAGAGAAAGAACAAAAAGGAATCAGCCAGCTGAGAAAATTATCTACACAGTATATTAACAGAGACTATTGTGACTCAAAATTGAAAGAATCAGGGAAAAAATGACAAAAGAAATTAACAAAGCTTTGCTATTCAGTCTCTAAAAGCAGAGACAGGATCTTGAGAGGAAACATAAATCATGCAGAAGTAGTATTTATCAGGTCAGAAGGAATCTTTACTGTCTAAAACGACTATGTAAGAACAGATAAGCACTGCCGTACTACATTAAATGTACTGTAGCATATAGCAACCTTCAATATGACAAGCCACAGTCAACAAGCAGCAGCATCTTTGTTTTCACTTGGGAATCGAGCAGCCAGTGCAATAAAGTCTGTACTTAAAACTGAGCACAAAAAAAAAAGTCATACTGGCAAACTATCCTGGTTATCTTGGAAAGAAATGAAATTGTCAACATCTCAGAAAAATTAAACTATGGATTTATGGATTTATGGATAGAAGTGACCTGTTTTGACACCTGCAAGTGACCACAGAAAGGAGAAATCTGAGAGGAAAAGTAACTCTTCCTACTGCTGGATCTTCTTTGGAGCACTGTGTACTTGGCACAATTAGTATTTCTGGAGTTTTGCTTTCATTTTCTAGGAAACTGTTTTAAGAAAGATAACCACATTCTTAAAACTTGTATTTATCATGGTTAAACAGTAACTTACTTTTTGTTTTCCTTCCTAATATAACTCTCCTGAAGATGCACATCAGGTGACAACACAGAGCATTCTTAAATGCTGCTCAGCAATTACAACAGCAAAGTGGCTGATTTACAGCTATTAAGAAAGCAGGAGCACATTTAATTACAGAGATAGTTATCTTGGATTTCCCTGTAAAAAAGGCAATTCTGACCAGAGTGCTCTAGTGGAATGACACATTCATTCTGCTTTACCACCTCATTTAGAGCGCAGGACTCAGTAAATCCAAAAATTGATTGTGTTGGAACCTGATGCTGTATGAGGTGATAGTTGATTACATTTGAGTGCACACCACTATAAGACACCCAAAACATACCTCCAAACCCTTGCCTGCAGAGGCGATGTGCTAGTTTCACTTGAGGAAAGACAGACTCAGGTTTTTCTCTATGAGAAAAGCCTCCTCTGAGTCTGATGGAACCAACTGAAGGCTGGCCTAGTTGTTGACAGCTTGAAAATTCAGTTAGAGAAGTTAGTTCGCTCTGTGAACATATTTTGAAGGAGGTAACCCGGGAAAAAGCTCTCTTTTATTTCCGGTGGCTGAGCAGGTAACACCGGCCCAAGCTCCCTCCCATGTGGAGGAGGCTCGGGAGGCCGCTTGGGCCTCATTTGCAAACCAAGGGACCTGATGGCGGGGAGGAAGAAAGGCTCATTGGTAAGACCTTTGCCCTGCTTCCTCCCCCACGGGCCCACGGCTCTGGGGGGCTGCCCGGCTCCTGCTGCTGGCTCGGAGCAGTTTTGGAAGGGCTGGGGCTGCCCAGCCCCCGCATGGCCTGGGGGGAGGCAGCCGGGTCCTGTCTGGGAAGCAGGGTGGCCATGGGCAGTGTGGGGCTGCATCAAGCCAAAAAGCTAATTAACACCCCAGCCTGGCCCAGTTCTTGCACCTGTGTGAAACTTTAACTCTTTGTGTTCAGATAAGATTTGCAAAACCTCCAGCCTTCCTTTGAATATGAGATGGAAAAAAAGAAATTCTCCAAAGTCAGTGAAGCAAAAGCTAAGCTTTTGAAATGGAAGGAGAATGAGAAGATGCTGTGAAATTTGGCTGAAAAATCCTTTTGCGAAGTTGTAAGGATAGACTGATATCACACTAAAAATTCCTATAAACCGTGGAGAAAAAAAGATGTGGGGGGTTGGAGATGTTCCATTTGATAAATCATTTGACCAAAAAGCACCTGTGTTGAGAATTTTTTTGCCCCAAAGAAAGAAGGGGATCTCGGTTTTCTGAGGATGAAGCATGAACACAGAGAAAAGAGATGAAGAGAATTTTGCTTTGGAACAGCTCAGTCTTAAAAGTATTACCCCATGAGTTTAACATGGCCCATAGGTGCAGATTTGGGAAAGCTGTGAAGATGGGAGGAGCTTCATGACTGTCCTGGTTTAGGGCAAATTTGGGGAAAAAACCTCCTGAAGGAGCCCCCAGAAAGCAAACCCCCTCGACTCCTCCCCCCACCACCAGGTTCAGGAAGAATTTCCTCAGAGAGGAGTGGAAAAAACCCTATTTATTTGACAAGCAAAACACTCCCCAGCACACAAAAAAAATGAACAACACCAGATGACAAAAACTCTTTCACCGCTCTGAAAGGATGACAAGCTCAGAAAGTCTCTCCTGGGAGCGGTCACCCAGTTATCGGTCGCTGGCGCTGGGGAATGACTGCTGCAGGTCACAAAATGCAGACTCCCGGTGTTTCTTGGTTTCTTGGTGTTTCCCAGGTCCCCATCCGGAACAGGTTCTGATGGTATTCAGGAAAGGCAGAGAGGAAAAAAAAAACAGTCCAAGGAAAAAATTATTGGACTGCCTAGCTAAACTAACTAATAAGCAAAAGCAAGGGCAAAAGCAAAAAAGTAGGAGAGAAAGCAAGCAAGCAAGTAAGCAAGTGAGCAAGTAAGCAAGCGAGCAAGCTAGCCTCTCCTAAACACAGACCATGGGGGAGGTGAGCCGGCTGATCACAAGACAAAACAAACCTTCAATTTCAGAGTCCGTCCTGAAAGCACAGAAAATAATACCAAGCACAAACAGAACACACGAGTGGGAATACAAGCACCATAACGTCATCCTAGGACAACGACTTTGCAAGTTTTTCCTGGGCAGATGCAAATTGTGAAAATGAAACCACAAGAAAACTGTTTTCTTCCTCATTGTGGAAAAATCCCTATAGACTAACAAGAGGAAACTTTTCTCTCCGAAGCAACCTGAAAAAAAGAACTATTTAAGTTGGGAACTGACTGAAGTAGTTTTTTGTATGTTTGTGTTGTTGTTATGAAGGTTTGGAGAAAAAAGGAAGAAGTGGTCTGAAAAAATCTTACTCTGAATTTGGTTTTTTTCCTTCTTTGTGTAGTTAATAAATTTCTTTTTATACCCTTTTAAGTTTTAGACCTGCCTTGCTTCTACTCCTGGTTCTGTCTCACAACAGAAAATGAGTATATTTAAATTGGCAAATCAAAACCATGACATTATTTGGTGCATTGGCTGGAAAAACAAAATTAAACCAAGGTATTTTTTTGGGAAATTAAATTAAACCAAGACAGGGGGATATAAAAGGTCTGCACCCAAAGTACAGGAACAAAGAGGAGGAGCCCATGCCTGGGTCACCAAGGAGTGTGACCCCAATAACATCAGAGATCTTGTGTCTATCACCAACCCCATGACATGCTGCAAAGATTTCATTCCTCAAACTGAAGCAAACAATAGCTGAATGTATATATTTAGATTTTTAGTCCAATCATTACTACTGCGCTTTTCTGAATATTCCTGGTTTCACTAGTAAGTGAACATCACGCCATGGAGGATGGTAGCTACTGTCATTGTTTAAAAATAACAGAATTAATACTCCTTATAAATAGAAAACTGAGTTTTAACCCCTGATAATACACTTCCAACTTGTGATTTATCTTATATTTTTTGAAATCATATGGGAAAACCTAATGTTGCGCAAGATCAACAACAGCATATTTGAACAACCAAATGTGACATCTCTGAGGATTTAGGAATTCCAGACAGAAATTTAAGAATTCTAGGTGCTACTATATCGTTGATTTTCAAATATAGCAATCAGTCAAGATTCTGTAGTCTTTTAATTAAGAAAAGTATAAAAGCAATAGCATAATAAAGAAAGCCTAACAAGTAACTGGGGTGAATCCTAAAACAATTCTTGCTGTAATTTTTTATCCATAGAGAAATACAGGAATTAAATTTAATTGAAAAAAACCCCACAAATAAAAAAAATCTGCAGCTGAAACATTAAGGCTAAATCCTTCTAAGGTTACAGGTATCCATTACAGTCCTTGCTTACATTTAAAGGATGGAACTTTGCCATGAAGCTGGTATTTAGGCTGCCAGTGGAAAGATGAGTTTCATCAGCAAAGTTAATTACATCTTCTTTTAAATATAACTCTTGAAGGCTCTTGCACTGTTGCCCACCTGTAACTTTATCAACTTCTATCAAAGTTTATCATCCCAGTAAGAGGATGCTGCAGGGACAGGTTCCCTACTTGAGGGAGCCCTGAGCACAGCAATAAACCAGCCTTGAAACAGACAAATGAACTAGAGAACTTGAACTAGAGAAGTGCCAGACCACCCCCGGAATACTGCAGTCTGCACTGCACAAAAATACACCAAATTGAAAGTTAAAAGGTCTAGTAAGTGGAATTTATGGCTTGCACAGAGGCAGCAGACCCTGCGCCAAGAAACTGGGCTAAAATATAACAGCCAGTGAGCTGGTGGGGCTCCACACACACCAAGTCAGCACAGAAGGGAATCAGAGGCTTGGGAACAGATGGAAGATGCCTGGAAAATGGATGGATTACAGCCACAGAAGTTTTTAATAATCTGGACAGGATTAGACAAAGTACAGGGAACAACATGCATGTGGCAGCACTGTGTAGGAAATACAGTTTCTACTCATCCAGGCAGTTCTCAAGCTGTCCTCACTGCTGGGTTCCAAAAAACAAGGGGAGATCCTCAGTGAAAAGGGAGGTGGGATCCATGGCAGAGCAGTGTAACAAAACCCAGGGAGCAGCTCCCCCCCTCACCCTGTCCTGGGATGTAAAGGCACTGTGTCCATCCAGGACCAATCCATGGGAGACACTGCACAGCCCCAAGATTCCTCCCTGAATTTAATATAAACAAACCTCTGTTTGATACTCTCTAAGAGAAGCAATTCAAAAACAGCAGGCGAAATGATCAGGAGAAAATGATCATAAACCAAACCCCTGTTCAGAGCTGTATTTTCCAGAGAACAGCTGAAAAAGAAAGTGGGAAGTTATGCATGTTTGTGAGGCGATGAGATACATCTGATACATATGCGTATATCACCGTCTCCTTGATACAAGCCAGTATCAATTTAAGATGGCAATTACATTCTAATTTTCAGCAGGACTCTAAGATGTGCCACGCTCTCTATCAGGTTTGGAGAGATGGATACAAATAATGCATGGTGTATGTCCTGAAATGTAACTTTTCACTTAGAGTTCTGCGGAGCACAATTATTCTGCCCTACAACTCAGCCTGGCTCAGTGCTGCTGCATATGCTGAGCATTCCAGCAGAAGCTGCCCATCCAATGCTCTCCTTGCCAACAAAAATTAAAAACAAGGAGGCAAAAGAGAGTGAAAGCCCATTTCTTAATCTTCTGGTACTGAATGATGTAATAACTCTTTCAAGGTCAAAGACTCTATTGGTGGAGTCAGCTGGAGCTTGTGACATACAGCAAATTCCATTTCACTGGGCCATATTGCACCTTGTGTAACTCAATCTAAGATTCCCTGTGACATTATTTCTTAGGTAATTCTTCATTTATTTTAAGCATTATAGTATTGCACATTTTCAATCACTTAAAGACCATCAGAACATCATGGCTAGACATGACAGGCAGTGAGTTGCCCAACACAAGCCTTCTGGGCTTTGCCAGGTCCTCTGCAGAATTTTGAACACTTTACTACACAGTTTCTTATTCAGTTGATTTTTGCATGTCCTGTAAAATTTAGGAACGCTGCAGAGCACTGAGTGGCCCAATTTGTTTTGCTATTGTTGTTGTGATCTGATAGAATTCTGACTTCCATGCTGGTGAGGATTTTCAAAGTCAGAATAATTTTTTTTTTTTTCAGATCACAAGAGAATTTGGGTTGGAAGGGACATCCAGAAGTCTAGTTACTCTCATTGCGACAGTGATTTGACTGAAGTCATTCCCACCAGTAAATATCTCACAATAGGCAGAAAATTGTCTTTCGTGAAATTTCTGAGTTGACAGTTTCAAGTCTCAACAGTTCTGCAAATGTCACCCAGTCACAGAAAATGAGCAATAGTATAAATAACCCACTCCAAACCCACTGTTATTTTCATATACCACACAGAAAGTTATGGGCCTTGCTTATTACACAAGGTAATGAATAATGGGATATATATCTTCCAGAGGCAAGATTTTGCACAAATGATTGCTGGTATGTATTTTACACAACTATTGTATGGTAATACTCCTGTCCTAGTACTGAACCGTTTAATCACAGGCCAGAAAAGGATATCCAAGCACAAAAGCAGGTACATACTTTTAATTATTAGAAACATGATTGCATTCTTGTGGTTGAATTATTTCTATGTGTGGTGCAAGGCAATCATCCTCCAGTGCACACTTTAGATCACTGAAGACACTTCTCTGAAGAAAAGTTTGAATTATGTAAAATCTTTCTATTGATATGTCCTGGGGTACAATGCAAAAATGTGTATTCTATCACCATCTGTTGAAATGTAGGAGGGGTGGTGATCCTTATCTCTGTGGGAGATATCCTCTGCTGATGTGCTATCTGATAAGATCGGGGGTGATCATCGTTATCTTTTCACAACCCATCCTTCCTCCAGAAGATATATTCCGTTAATGGGCCATTAAGTCCTATTGTATGACTGATAAAATTACATCATCCCATTGGGAGATGCCCCAGACAGGGGCAGGAGACAAGCCTTTCCTACCTAGATAAAAAACTGGGGTTTGGGACACGAAGACAGACCTTTCCACTGGATCCCAGAGGGAAGTTGGACCATTTCCACATCATCGCTGGATCTTCGGAGGAAAACTGCACCTTCTAAAGGAGCACTGCTTCAAGGGAACCACATCCGTCATCCAGGAGGACTGCAGCCACCATTTATACGGACTGCTACCAACACCCTGACTGACAGGGTGTCAGGTTGTATTTCTGACTGTGTCGCTGGTTGTTTCTTTTATATTATTGCATGTATTTTATTTTTTCTCTTTTCTCCTATTAAATTGTATTACTGACTTGGAGTCTCGCACTGGTTTTACTTTCAAACCAACACATGATACAAGACAGAATGTTCTTCTTGAGTATTAACCCCAGAAGTTTATCCTTGATTCTGCTTTCAAACTGAGCATTACAGCAGTAGCTCTCAAAGATCTGCCTATCTGCAGACACTGTTTTGGTCTTTCTGGCAGACTGAGATTCTCCAGGATCTCCAAACAAGTTTTGGCAGCTTGAATTACAACTCAAATGATCAACCAAGTAACAGATCCTAGCAAACATCCTAGCAAACAGGGGCTTCTTTGAGCCATGTCCCATGACTCAGAGCTCTGCACAGCAAAATGGCCAATATGTCAATGAACCTTCTATTTCCATCACACCAGAACTCCTAACACCAAGCCTGCAGCATTCCACTTTCTGCTACTCTGACTCATCCTCACCTCTTTTCATAACCCCACAAGACCCTTCAGAGCTCTCTCCTTCCTCAGTCCTGCAGCTGAGGGCCTGGCCACATGCATCCCTTTACCTGCTGGCTCAGCTCCTTGTCTTGTCTGCTGCATCTTGCTCCCTTAGACTGGAAACTTTCATAGGCAGTGACAGTCTTGGCACACTTAAATAGATCCTTGTGAGAGTTTCATGCCTAAAAATAATATCTACTTAATAGATTAACCCAGTGATATTATTAACAATTCAACTACAATTATTCTTACAGTGTTAACCATATAATAATAACAATATACAATGATAATGATGGTAATAATAATAGCAGTAGTAGTAGTTCTTGATATTACCCATTGCCACATGCTTATCAGCGATTGAGAGACAGGGACATTCTGAGTTGTGATCAGAAGCTAGTTTTATTGAGTATACAGGAGTTTTTATAGTGTTTTACTTGTATGGTACTTAAATTGGATTCTGATTTTGATAACAATTTCCCATTGGTTACATATTACTCATGACATCACATTACCTTGTAATATCCTATCACAAAATCTCATAACATGTTTCTTGGTCACTTCTTGCCCAGGGCACACTTATCTTGTGTCTGTCTTTCCCATAGTTACAGCTCGATCAGGCCTAAGATATCAGGCCCCTTTTTTCAGTTCCATTGTACTCTCTGTTTTATTCACCATACATGCAGATGTCTGAACAAAATCTCTTCCTGGTAGAAACTCTGCTCTATGGCATGCCAACATCACCTTCAGCAGGCACACTTGATCTCCCATGCCCATATTTTAATGCGGCCAGAAACTACTGATATGGGAAACATATATATATATATGATAATTCAGAATTTTAAAAGCATATGTTCTCAAGAAAGTGGAGGGGAAAGCAGAAATATGTAGCTTATTTGGCAGTTTTGTAAAAGTAGAGAAACAACTTGTAATAGAACATATAGGAATTCAACTTATTAGGTAGAAACAATTTGTAACAGAACACATTGGAATTTAGTTGCTAGGTAAAAGCCATTAAGATGTATTTTGTGAAAACTCAATAAAGCAAGACTTGGGCATTGTGAAAACCCGATAAAGTAGAACCTGTTGTTTTAAAAACCAGCAAGAACCAGGACAAGCTGACCTAGGAGCTAACCATACCTCCACTGCACCTGCCCAGAGACAGAGGTTAAACAGGAAACATCTTAGGAAGACCTCTTTACTTCATCAAGACGCCTGCCTGCGACCTCCAGGAGGAGTGGCACCACAGAAGACTAATTATAATATGAAGCACAAGGAGGCAGAGAGTGGGCGGGGAATGGGCAAGAAGGGAGGTGTAGGTTTGTGGGATCTATGTGTATTTAAACTTGTATCCTGTTCGGACCAGGTACACATGTAAGGTGTCCCAGTTGGAAATAAAACATACCACTTTACAATTTTAAAGTCTTTCTACAACATACTACATTGCATTACTATAGCCTCAAACTAACATACTGTCTGTCAGACAGAGGCAAAAGCATATCAGAAAATAGTAACTTATATGACTGCTGCTAAAAGTTCCAATACATTAAAGGCAAAAAAAAAAAAAAAAGGCAAAAAGAAGAAAAGGGAGTTTTGAATTTCTGGAATTTCTGTTTCATTGGGATTCCCATCTCCCTGGAGGGCAGGATTTCTGTATTTCTGTCACCAGTACCTGCCTCTAAAATGGCATCAGAGTATCCTGTTTGCTGATGCTCTGATCTCGTAGCAGCTCCTCTAATCAGCCAGAAGAGGCTGACTTGCAGCTGCTATTGCTGACAGTTCAAGCTGAGAGCTGGAGACACAAACAACTAAATTTCTGACAATAGCAGGTAGGCAGGGCATTGATTTTGCTCCTGACAAATACTGTAACAAAGATCACAGCCAAGAGCCAACCAGCTGATGATGTGATACCTATTAAAAGGAAAAATTCTCTCAAAGGAGAGCACTCCTTCCCAGCAGGAGCTTTGAAAGATGAAAGGAGTACGAGTGGAGAAAGGTACCTCTTGGAGCCACGGGAGGTGCTCTCCTTCTCGCACTATTGTTTCTCTAGTGCCAGGAAACCCAGCTCCAAAAGGGATATCTGTCACCCTGCCAGCAGTGCCTCTCCTCATGGCCCGGAGAGAATTTAACAGGCAGTCCCAGGGAGAATTTAACAGGCAGTCCCAGGGCTGGCGCTGCAGAACAGAGACACTGCTTACATGCCCTGGTAGGAAGGAGAAAAGTGGCAAGAATACCCTCAGGCATGGGTATACCCCAGGACAGACCACGTTGCTCCAGCTGAAGAAGTGCTGAGCCATCAACGCCTGAGTCAGGCACCAAACCTGTCCAGTTGGGCTGAACTGTTCCTGCAGCCAGTGCTGGCAGCCCAGGACAGCTGATAGCAGGGAGATCAGAGACATCACAGTTCAGTTCTCAGCTAACAAGTAGTGTGCTGCAATAATAACCTGAAAAATGTATTTTTATTTGTAGTCTTAACAAAGCTGCTACAAATATCCCTGAGCAAAACACAAAGCAAGTCCCTGAACCACTGCCATGCCAACCTGGCTTCCAGCAAAATGTAAAATGCTCTAAGGCATTGTCTCGGTTTGAAAAACAGGTATTTTGCTAAGGAAAGGTGAGAACCCCTTTCCTGAGATGCAGAGTGCAACCACCTCCCTTTTAATTATTTTAGTTTCAAATCAGAGGCTTTCAGGCAGGAGATATGGGGATAGGAATAACAGTTCTTTACTGATATCTAGCAAGGCAAAATAGCAGAAAACAACAACAGCTATAAAAATTGACAACAAAACAGAACAGTACAGCTCAGTTCCAGTCTCTTTTAGCCAAGGCCCTCTTTCCCTTTGCTCAGTTACCGGTGCTGGGGGCAGGGCAGGTCCCGCGCAGTCGAAGAGGGCTGAGTGATGGCAGCAGCAGCCCAGGGGTGAGAGGGATGGGGGAACGACTCCCCCCTCACGGTGTCGGTCGTGGTGCTCGGCAGAGTGCCTGGAGGTAGTAGGGTGAAGTGGGAGAGCAGCAGAGTGATGTCCAATGGCAGGGAGCGTGGATCTCGGCGCTGGGATGATGGGGAAGATGCTAGATCGGAGCACGGGCCATCCTCCTTTCACTCCACGAGCGAAGCAAGAGCAAGAGAGCCCGCTCCAGACCCCTCTCCCCCCTTTCCTTTTCCGGTGTCCCCCCATCCACCCACCCCCCTGAGAGAGAACATTATAGTTACTAAGGTGGGGCCACAAACACTTAGCATAAAAACAGGAGAAATTCCACAGAAAGAAAAGGGAACAATCCAACCCCCAACAGGCATTCATTACCTTACTAAGGGAAGAGAGAAAAGGCATTTTATAGACAGCTACTGTGTGTCTAAAAATACCTGCATATTTCAGTTATAATTTTCAATGTTGGTTTTGTTGTCAGAATTATTCATAAAATGAAAATCTGACACTATCAGCATATGTGAGCTCTCGATTCTGGACATTTTACCAGTCGTTGTCAAGTCTTTTATCTCAAAAACTACATGCAAGATATTTCAAATTGAGTGGGAAGATGTGTGCTGACGTCTTTACAAACAATTTAATGGGTGTTAACCTCTTTGACACGAGTCTTAATGTCTCTACTGACTTTGGGCAGCATGTTGGTTATCAGGCCCAGAAAGTTTGGCTCCTGAAATAGACAAATGGTCAGCATAAGCCTGATCTTCTGAACTTTGGGGGGAAAATTACGTATTCAAGGGGGAATATGTGGTAGGCAGTTTGGGAAGGCTGCACCTTCCTAGTACCTCAGTTCATGGGGAAAGGAAGAGGGTAACATGCAGCCAGGAGTTTGTGCTGAGCCACTTAGATGTTCATGAATCTATGAGACCAGATAGGATCCACCCTAGGGTTATGAGGGAGCGGGCAGATGAACTTCCAAAGCCACTCTCCATCATTTACCAACAGTCCTGCCTCACTGGTGAGGTTCCAGATGACTGGAAGCTGGCCAGTGTGACACCCATTCCAAGAAAGGCCGGAAGGAGGATCTGGGAAACTACAGGCCAGTCAGCCTGACCTCAGTATCTGGCAAGGTTATGGAGCAGATCATCTTGAGTGCCACCACATGACACCTACAGGATGGCCAGGGTATCAGACCCAGCCAGCATGGGTTTAGGAAGGGCCAGTCATGCTTGGCCGACCTGATCTCCTTTCATGACCAGGTCACCTGCCTGGTGGATGCAGGAAATGCTGTGGATGTTATCTATCTGGACTTCAGCAAGGCCTTTGCCATTGTCTCCCACAGCATACTCCTGGAAAAACTGGCAGCTCATGGCTTGGACAGGAGCACTTTTCACTGGGTTAAGCACTGGCTGGATGGCCAGGAAGTGGTGGTGAACAGTGCTGCATCCAGCTGGCAGCCAGTCACTAGTGGTGTCCCCCAGGGATCAGTGCTGGGGCCAGTCCTCTTTAATATCTCCATTGAAGATCTGGATGAGGGGACTGTGGGACACATATTGGGAAAGTAAGAAAATTACAGCCTGAAAAATATTCCAGGCGGGAGCTTTTCAGCTCTGTTCCCAGCCGATAAGCTGGTCCAGCTCAAGGCTAGGGAGAATTTCTCTCAGGGTGATAATTTGGTCAAAATAAAAAGGAATTCATAACAAAGATAGAACACCTGTTGTGGTACGTGACCAGGCCCTGGGAATGGGGCCTTTTCTCTGAACCAATCACCTTTCCTCTACTCTTGGAGTTGCGAGTCATGCTATAAAACCAAGTGTGTTTCTGAATAAACTTTTCTCTTTCTTCCTGTCATGAAAGATGACCATGTAACTGTGCATCTTATTTCCGCAGCACTTAGAGGGTTAAAACCCCTTTCCACAGCTACAGGGGATTGAGTCTTTCATCAGTAAATTTGCAGATGACACGAAGCTGGGAGCACGTGTTGATCTGTTGGAAGGTAGGAGGGCTCTGCAAAGTGACCTGGACAGGCTGGATAGATGGGATGAGTCCAACAACATGAAGTTTAACAAGTCCAAGTGCTGAGTCTTGCACTTTGGCCACAACAACTTCCTGCAATGCTATAGGCTGGGGACAGAGTGGCTGGACTGCAGCCAGGCAGAAGGGGACCTGGAGGTCAACAGCTGACTGAACATGAGCCAGCAGTGTGCTCAGGTGACCAAAAAGGCCAGTGGCACTTGGCCTGCATCAGGAATAGAGTGGCAGCAGGACCAGGGAGGTCATTCTTCCCTTGCACTCAGCACTGGTGAGGCCGCACCTTGAGTACTGTGTCCAGTTCTAGGACCCTCAGTTTAGGAAGGACATTGAGACATTTGAACGCATCCAGAGGAGGGCAACAAGGCTGGTGAGGGGCTTGGAACACAAACCCTGTGAGGAACGACTGAGGGAGCACGGGTTTTTTAGCCTGGAGAAAAGGAGACTCAGGGGTGACCTTATCACTCTCTACAACCTCCTGAAAGGAGATTGTTGCCAGGTGGGGGTTGATTTCTTCTCCGATGCAACCACTGACAGAACAAGAGGACACAGTCTTAAGCTGCACAGGGGAAGTTTAGGCTAGATATAAGAAAGAAATTCTTCACTGAAGAAGTGACTGGGCACTGGAATCATCTGCCCAGGGAGGTGGTGGAGTCACCATCCTTGGACATGTTTAAAAAAAGACTGGATGTGGCACTCAGTGCTATGGTTTAGTTGATGAGGAGGTGTTAGGTCATAGGTTGGACTAGATGATCTTAAGGGTCTTTTGCAACCTAGTCTATTCTGTGATTCTGTGATAAAAGGAGGCTGTGTCCCTCAAAACCTTGAGAGAGAAAATTCCATGAGTATGTGCCCCAGTGGACTCTCTCCCTTTATTATGAAAAAGTTGAAGGACTCCTCTGTCTCCTTTTTGGATATAAATCTCTGGCATTTGTGGATTTTTCTGACAGAATATAACTTGTCAACAGCCTAATAATACTGTTTTACATTTCTATAACCTATGAAGGTCCCCAAATTCTTTCAGGTTTTGATGTTGACGGCAGTACCGCAGCTGAGACCAGCACATGGACACAGTTACACATGATGAACCACTGAAAAAGCGACTTCTCTCTAAAGATCCCAAAAGGAGAATGGAAACTATATTTTTCTTCTCAGTTTTCATTTCTTAGTAATTCCTCATCTTGTTTTTCTCTGCAGAAGCATCTGAGTACTACTAAGAAAACCACACAATATAAGGTTTTGTGGTGCATTAAGTCCCAAGCTGCAGATGAGAAACTATAAACATTGTTTAGAAAACTTTTTCCTTACTTTATTTCAGCTTGGTTTTGCAAAACCAATGAGTACTGAATCTGACTTCACACAAGTATGTCACCAGAAAACCCAGAGAAATTAAAGTAGAATTGTGTGAAACTCGTATATTAATTAAGAGGAAAACCCTCCCATTGAGCATGGAGGGCTTGGAGGGAAGACCCAACTCACAGCTTGCTTACCTGCAGCATGCACAAATCTTTCCATGGCATCTCAGCACAACACCTGGCAGGTAGCCAGGATCCCTTCTACTACAGATTTGTGATGGCAATCACAAAATTTCAAAATATTTAATAGAGGAATGAACTGCTTCTCGCTCCTGTTGTGGGTTGACACTAGCTGGATACCAGGCACCCACCAAAGCCCCCCTCTCACTCTCCTGCACAGCTGAACAGAGAATAGAATATTTCATGAAGAGTTCATGGGTTACAATAAGGACTGGGAGAGCTCACTCAGCAAATACCACCATGGACAAAACAGTTCCTAGAGATAGGAAGTGAACTTATTACTAACAAAATCAGAGCAGGATGATGAGAAGTAAAATAAACTCTTAAAAACACAACCCCCCCTCCTTCCCAGCTCTACCCCTTCCCACACTGGTGCAGGGAGATGGGAATGGGAGTTCTATGAGTTCATCCACCTTGGCTTCTCCTGCTGTTCAGGGACAGGAGTCATTCCTCTTCTGCACCCTGGGGTCCCTCCCACAGGAGAGTTCTCCAGGAACTTCTCCAACATCAGTCCATGCCATGGGCAGCAGCCCTCCTCCAACTGCTGCAGCATGGGTCACTGCCATGAGATCAGTCCTTTTAGGACAGGCTGCTCCTGCAGGGACCCCTCTGTCCATGATCTTCCATGGGGTCACAGCCCCTCCTCAGACATCCCCCTGCTCCAGCAGGGGCTGCTCCAAGGGTTATGGGGGGATTTCTGCATCCTCGTGGATCTCCAGGGGCTGTGGGGGGATCTCTGCATCCTCGTGGATCTCCAGGGGCTGTGGAGTGATCTCTGCATCCTCATGGATCTCCAGGGGCTGCAGGGACACAGCTGCCTCACCATGGTCTCACCAACAGGCTGCAGAGGAATGTTGGCTCTGGTGCCTGGAGCACCTCCTGCTCCTCTTCCTGCACTGCCCTTGGTGTCTGCAGAGCTATTCCTCTCACATGTTCTTACCCCACTCTTCTCTGGCTGCAATTACATCTGTTCAACAAATTTTTTTCCTTTTTTCTTAAATCTGTTATCCCAGAGGCACTTCCACCATTTCTAACTGGCCCAGCCTTGGCCATGGACACATCCACCTTTGGAGCTCCAGGGATTGGCTCTGACAGATATGGTGGAACCTTCTGGCAGCTTCTCACAGAAGCCACCCCTGTGAACACCCTGGTAACAAACCAGGCCATGCAAACCCAATACAACCCTTAAAACCTTTCTTCTCAGTCTCAAGCCCATTCCCTCTGGCTGAAGCAGGAAGAGCAGGCATTAGAGACCAGGTAGCATCTGAGCAGTGCAGGTGAAAACCCTTCACCAAGGGAGCCTGCCTGTTTGTCACAGGAAGTTGAGCCTCCTGGGCCACCTTCTCCCTGAGCCTGCAAAAAACGTACCAGAAATAAAAACACCTCATCAACCTGCACTGGCAAGAAAAAGCAAACTCTCTTCCCCCAGTTTAGTATCTGTTGTACCTTTGCTACCTGCTCATGGTGGGTCCCTCTCCATTCCCATGTCTGGTTTAGAGAAGAGACTGACAGTGCCTAACTCCCAATTCAGGTATGTCTCCAGACCAGCAAGGCTCTCCCTGCCTTCATTTAAAGGTCTGGCCACCCATCCCAGTTCAGTTTCAGCTCCAGTTAGAAAATCAATTGGCAGGACTACACTATTGACATTTCCCTCTCTCTCATCTGTCACTGGAAATGAAGCAAACGAGGAGTTTTGATTCCAGGATAGCTGAAACTGCTGAAAAGCACAGGTGGACAAGTTCACAACAAATAAATCCAGCTATTGTTATTAAACTAAATATCTCCATCTCAGCAAGTGTCCTGGGTTATAATGCAAAAATGTGTGTTCTATCACCATCCGTTGAAATGTGGGAGGGGTGGTGATCCTTATCTCTGTGCAGATATCCTCTGCTGATGTGCTATCTGATAAAATCAGGGGGATGATCATCATTATCTTTTCACAACCCATCCTTCCTCCAGAAGATATATTCCGTTAATGGGCCATTAAGTCCTATTGTGTGACTGATAAGATTACATCATCTCACTGGGAGATGCCCCAGCCAGGGGCAGGAGCCAAGCCTTTCCTACCTAGATAAAAACAGATTTAGAAGACCAAGGCAGCCCTTTCCACTGGATCCCAGAGGAAAGTCGGACCTTTTCCACATCATCGCTGGACCTTCGAAGGAAAACTGCACCTTCTACAGGAGCACTGCTTCAACGGAACCACATCTGTCATCCAGGAGGACTGCAGCCACCATTTATACGGACTGCTACCAACACCCTGACTGACAGGGTGTCAGGTTGTACTTCTGACTCTGTCGGTGGTTTTTCTTTTGTATTATTGCATGTATTTTATTTTTTCTTTTTTTCCTATTAAATTGTATTACTTACTTGGAATCTCTCACTGGTTTTGCTTTCAAACCAGTACAGCAAGTTTAAGGGACACCTGTTGCTGGCAGATAAAACCGCATTTTTGACTGCTGGGCTTACAATAATCTGACATGCTTCACTAAGGACCAAAGCTGGTGCTTTCCATATCATGTGTGTACCTGAAACCACTACAAACCATCCTGAAACAGCTTGGAACCAAGACCAGGACGGAGAAAAGTAACTATGAAGGAAAAAAATTGAACAGAGTCAAAGAATAAAAAATAAAGAGAGGGAAGGGTAGTATTTCTCTGGCATGATTTTAACACTCAATGAATAGCAGTAGCAGTACTTGAGGAAAAATAAAGGCTTAGTCTGAGGTTTCTTTTTGGATGTGAAATATCCTATTATATTATGTATCCAGAGCCCTAGCCGTGAGGTTTATTCAAAGACCTAAAATGCACCCAATTCTAAGTTGGAACAAGGCTTCTAACGACAATGTTAAGAAAATTTCTAAATACAGGAGCCATGTATTATTTTCAGAATACTCATTCAGAAAAACGATTTGATTTAGTGGGATTCTCATTTCATGCTTTACTATTTTCTTTCTTAAACACTGCTTTGTATTCCCATGTTTCAACATTTCAAGCTTCCCTGTTTCCCATCATTTCTGTTGATGGTGGGTACAGAGCCTGATGACAACTATACTATTCACAGCAAAATGGTACTTACTTACTGAGAATCATGTCTGGGCTTCTGTTCTATCTTCCTATTAATTAAAAAGCAAAAACTTAAAAAAAAACCCACTGAAAATGGGATGTACCCTATTATTTTTCCTTTCATTCCTATTTTAAAAGAAAAAAAAAAAGTAAATCCTCTATTATTTACTTTAAGTATTACACAGATTGACAGGCAGGGAAACGAAGCTGAAAATCAGGGGGCTATAAAAATTTCCCCAAAACCCCAGTGTACTGTTTATGCATAAGCCTTGCCAGCAGACTCTCTCATGCTGGCTTGCACTGACTGTCCCTGCTATTTCCAGACATTAAAGAGATCTCAATTAGCATTTGGGAGCAGGGTCAGACACACTGTGAAGGCTATGGAAAAAGGGACCACAAGTGTCTGCCTCCTTTTTTAGCATCATGTCCTATAAAATTGGCTGAAATTAGGTAGTCTATAGGGATCTGGAGTAGCAGCACTCCTATGTTCCCTGATGCACAGCAGTGCTGCCCTCTAGAGCCTTTCCATCGCAGCTGTACAAAACAGACAGTCACCAAGCCAGCTCAGCTCCCCCTCCTTTCCAAATGGAAAATAGCGAATTCACTTAATTCTACCATACAGCTTTATAGCCCAAATAAACTGAGTGGAGCCCAGACAAGCCCATCTTTCCTCACTGCTTCTTGGGGCTCGTTCCAGCAGGGTTTTGGAGGCAAAGGGGAACCAATCTGAGCTGGGTGAAGAGAGGCGGTGAGGACATGTTCCAACATCTCAATCTCATACTCTGCATCCTAATCACTCAAGAAAAAGAAGGTTTAAAAAAAGATGTTTCCTGCAGACTAGATTAAAATAGTGCAGTGTCTCATCTGCACTCCACCATGTTTTTTTTCTTAATAAAACATCCCTCCTAACTGTAAGGTTGGTGGAAGAAAGAGGTGTACACAGCCTATTGTGTCCTGGGGATATAGTTTCCTAAATTGCTGCTATGGAGCTCTCAGGTGTCAGGGAAGAAAGGTAAGAAAATCGTCATCCAAATATATTTGAAATTCCATTTTTCAAAATTGGTTTCTTTACTCAGTTGGTTGCTTCCTCCTTCCTATGTGAATGTCAGTGCACATCACTGAGGGCTCCTGGTAACCTTGGCAACCACCACAACACCACTGGCACCCAAGTCCAAAATAAGTTCCTTTAAAGCCAAGTATAGTCTCTGCCAAGACATTTCCAGTGCTGACATATTTAAGGCCACACTGCTAAAGGAACAGGACTTCTCTCCAGCTGGAGACAGTCAGGTATTCCTGATCTGCCCAAGCCTGAAAAGGCTCATTTCCTATTTCCTCTTTCCTCAGTACTGCCAATAACTCAGTTTCTGAGCCTACGCAGGCCTTGCATGTGTTCGTGGGGCAATAAGCCATGCACTAAACCCACAGCTGACACTAATTTGAGCAATAGGGCTCTTGATGATATTTCCTTCTTTTGTCTAGTTAATTAACAGAAGTGACAAACCAATTCAGTTGCAGGAAATAATGGACAAAAAAATCTCAGATAATTAACCATTAACCCAATGGAAAACATTATTCCTTCCACAATGTAAATTGGTTTATAAATTCAGTGCCCAACAGTACTGCTTTTCATCAGTTCTTGAGAGCAACAACTTGCAGGGCAAACCCATTAGATGATACATCAAGGCAAAAAAAGTCTCACATGATCAATTCATTACCCACATTGTTCCCACAGAGGCATAATTATACTAGAGCCCTGTGACTAATTAGTAAGTGAATTCTGCCTTGAGAGAGGTTTTTTTGTGAACAAATTGTTTGTTAGGTGACTGTGAAGTTCTCCAATCCCAGAATACTTTAAATTATTTTTATCTTCAGCCTGAGTCTGCCACAGATACTTTGCAAACACCTGGTTTCAGTTACATAAATTCATATTATATGGGTTAGAAACTGAAGTGAAATATTTCTCTCTTTGAATGAAATGACTGATCCCACCTGTGTGGCACAACCAAAAGGCACAACTTTATTTAGGACTTTGAAAATCTATCTGGCAAGATGCCAGCAAGCTGTGGCAGATGCTGTTACCAGAACATATTTCTGCTGCATCACTGTATTGCTTGTGGTGATCCACACATTTGTTTCCACTGAAAGGAGAAAATAAAAACAAACAATTTGACATAGAATGATTAGTGCTTAAAAAGGCCCAGTTGTTGGGGGTTGAATTGTTCTCTTTTATTTCTGTGGAATTTCTCCCATTGTTATGCTAAGTATTTGTGGCTACACCTTAGTAGCAATAGTTTCCTCTCGCAGGGGGGTGGGGTATAGGGGGACACCGGAAAAGGAAAGGTGGGACAGGGGCCTGGGCTCTCTGGCTCTCGCTTTGCTCGTGGAGTGAAAGGAGGATGGCCCGTGCTCTGATCTAGCATCTTCCCCGCCATCCCAGTGCCGAGAGCCACGTTCCCTGCCGTCGAACACCGCTCTGCTGCTCCCACTTCATCCTACTACCTCCGGACACTCTGCCAAGCACCACGACCGACACCGTGAGGGGGGAGTCGCTCCTCCATCCCTCTCACCCCTGGGCCGCTGCTGCCATCACTCAGCCCTCTTCGACTGCGCGGGACCTGCCCTGCCCCCAGCACCGGTAACTGAGCAAAGGGAAAGAGGGCCTTGACCAAAAAAGGGACTAGAACTGAGCTGTACTGTTCTGTTTTGTTGTCAATTTTTATAGCTGTTGTTGTTTCTGCTGTTTTGCCTTGTTAGATATCAGTAAAGAACTGTTATTCCTATCCCCATATCTTCTGCCTGAAAGCCTCTAATTCGAAACTATAATAATTAGAAGGGAGGGAGTTGCACTCTGCATCTCAGGAAAGGGGTTCTCGCCTTTCCTTAGCAAAATACCTGTCTTGCAAACCGAGACACCAGTTTACAGTCTGATAGAGTAGCCAGAGTATCAGATTGCTCTGCTCGGCCACTCAGAGAGCATGTACCTGTTTTAGCAAAGGAAAAGCACAACAGAGTGATGGGCAGCAAACTCCAACAGCAGGTCCTGTGCTCTCCCCTCAGAGCCAGGGATGTGCCACACTGGACACCAGGGACTGCAGACAGAAAGGCCTAAATGGGAGCACAAAGCAGAAGAAACAGGAAACCTGGACACACAACTAAGGAAAGAAAGAAACAAAGACTTTCTTTTCCTACTGCTTGAGAGACATTTTCCTTTCCCACCAGTTCTTGCTTCTGCTCAGTCTTTCATGATGGCTTACTTGGTCCAAGCAAACCCACTTCCTGTGAGGTTTTGCTCCTTTCTGAAGTGCATCTATTCAGACATAGATTATTGACATGACAGTCAGCAGTGGCCAGGGCATCATAAAAATGTAACACAAAACTGGCACAAACTTGCACAAGAAGTGGAGAAGAGAGTCAGAAACAGCAGGAAACCATTCTGATACATGTTCAATATATTTCTCCATCAGCAGGAAATAGATCCTCAGCCAAATAATTGCTAGAGATGTTCCATTTATTTCCTCTCCACCTCTGCCCCTGCTTCCTACCACACCCTCTGCTGTGTAATCTGATTGCCATGGCTGGTTTGGGCTGTTTGACTTTTCCTTTCCAGGAGACTGGCTGGGTCACCCCCTGTAGGCATATCCTCAGGTGTTTGGGTAGGCTGTCTTGCCCATGCTCCCAAGAATATATCTGCCTTCTGGGCTATGGAATTAAGAACTGGCAGAAACGCTGAACAGATTTTATTTGCCTGCATTGCATGGGCCACTGGGAATCAACCAGGAATCTGCCTCACACATTCCCGGCTGTGCAGCTGCCCATGACATCGGTAACATCCTTCATCTCTTCTGTTTCCCATGCAGGACACAAACATCCAAATGAGGATTTTGCTCTTGCACTACAGATTTTATGCAGGACTTTGAGGGGTATTTTGCAGTAGAAGGTGCTCAAGATGAAGCTTCTATCTATCCTGTTGGATTTCCTTTTCTCCTACATGGTTGCTAGTCATTAAATGACAGAAGAAAAGACCTAAGGAGCTGTTATTAGATCTGTCTAGAGGTTTCTCATTGTCTTGGGGTGACTGAGACACTCATCTCCTTGATTTACAGAAATTTCTGCTCCCATACATGAACACTCAGTTTATTTCTGGCCATCACCTGAAATTCCCCACAAAATGTCAGAAGAGATCTGGTAATGCCCACAGCAAAGGATGCATCAGGGTGAATCATCTGATAGCTTTTTGTCCCTGTGTCTTCCAGACCTTCCCTGAGCTGCAACACATCTAAGAATATAGGTGAGAGCATTTCTAAAAAAATATCAGAATGAGCATACAACCTGCCTGCTTTCTTCACCCCCTCATTTCAGCAAAGCCACAATGCCATAAAGATTTAACCAAAGGCACAACACTCCTGTCTTCTATTTCAGAAATACAGCCAGTGACTAGGAGTAGAAGAGTGGCTACTTAAAGTTTGGGAGAAGTCTGAAGTGTACTCTATGGAAAATCCTGTCTACATGATCCTCATAATTTATTTTATGCTACCTAATTTTTTAGGTGAAAAGGAGTTTAGGTAAAACTCAACACACTTTTTTAAGGCTTATTTATTTTGTTGTGACAACAAACCATCTCGTCTATCAGGAGTACTGATATTGCAGCCAAATAACCTTTCCTTGGGGCTTAGAATTACCAACAGCACCAATTTAATATGCAAATGGACCAACTGAGAAAGGGAACCCAAGACTCTGAACTATTCTGTCAAAGAGAAGAAGCCCTTCTTGCCAAATACAATTGTTATTGACATTGCCGTGACTAAAGCAATCCTGAGTTGACACTGTGACATCATGGGAGGATACTGATGAGAGATAAAGTCTTGGATCTAATTTACTCTATTTAAACATCACTGGAGCAAAGTAAATGCTTTTCTATCTCATTTATTTAAAAGGGCTTGGCCAGGATTGCTAGCTGCTTGTAACCAACTTCAGAAGGACTGAATTAAAAATACAAGACTTCAAAAGAATCAAACAGCTACTAGAAACATTTGTGGAGGGAAAAAAATGAGTATTCAGCTAAAACAATCCACTTTGGAATTAAAAGGGCTCAATTAGGATAGATGTTGAGGCTACTGGAATTAATCTTATCTTTTGCAACTGGCCATTGCAGCCTATGACAGAGTGAAGAGGTTTGTACCTTTTAGAGTTGCCACATCCCAGGTATTAGGCAGGGAATGCTGGCAGTATTCCTTAGCCAGGGAAGACTGAAACAGCAGTTTGGCAGCCAGAGATTCCCTGGCCAGGAGAAGGCTAGAGCTGTGTGCAAGCCAGACAGGTCACTATGACTTCAGAGGGAGTAGATTAACTTCAACACAATATTTCCTGTGGTAATTGAATCAACTGAAGTAAGAGACATAAACCTGAGACCCTGGGAAACTGGGCACTGTGAAGATGTTAATTAGCTCATTCCAAAATAAATCTTACTCCTAGCCCTGATTCTCGGTTGGTCTGAGCCTTTTCCATAAAAGGTCAAGTCCTTTGGGATCGGACCTTTGCCCTCAGGTATTCCCTATGTATTGTGAACTCAATCCCTTGATCCCCGTCTTTGGTCTCTGCCTGTCTTTAGAATAACATCGTTTTTGGATACTGCTTCTCAGACCATGTGGATTAAAGGATATTTCTGACACACCATTGTACCCATCTTGCTTTATAATACAGCCACACTATTACCCGATTAAGCCAGTAAAGTTGTCGCAAAGGGAGAATCCCCAGAACGTGATGATTTCCCTCACAGAAAACAAGTTGTTACTGTCAGGACGGGACAGAACAGCTCTTCTGCAGAGCTATCACAGAGTACATCAAAGGCAAACATTTCTATAATTGCCAACAATACCCAAAATTGGGTAGGCAAATAAGGGGAACAGGAAATAAGGGGAACAGGACCCTTCAAACTGACCTTCCAAATATTGGAATTGCTGAGCTGAAAGTTATCCCTGGATGTGCCAGGGCACCTTCCACTGCTATACCCCATGACTCAGTTACCAGACACACTCACTGACACATTATTCTCTACTGAGCATAACAGCAAAGTGGCTCCTTTAGCATTTCTCCTTCTGCATGAATCAAGATATGGAAAAATCCCTTAAGAGAGCTGAAAGAGTACCTCTGTGGCATTCCCCTATTCCAGCATTTATTGACATTCATGAAGAATTTGCACAAAGTCTTATTTTGTTTAAACCCAAATTCTCTCTTGAAAGACAGGTACAATTCTTTAACCTGCATCCCCCTGCCAAATGACTTGTCAGTTCTGAAACAGAGCACGTAAGTGGTGTTGATGCTGCTCCCCATGGCCTCAAGGCCAGAGGATAGATTTCTTCTTTGTATATCAGTTTGCAAAAGAGCTGAAAACACAGGTGTTCAGCCCAGACCTCTCCCAGCCCCACTGCAAAGCAGCCACTGCTGTGGGACATAGACATTTTCAACCTTTTCTCTGTTGTAAGTACTTTAAACATGTAAATTATACTATATTTTTAATAAATACTATTTTTTCCCTCAGTGTTTCTGAGTGTTTCGGTAATCAAGATTAGTTTGTGTTGCAAAGGACCTTAAAGGTCATCTTGTTCCAACCCCCTGCCATGGGCAGGGACACCTTCCACTAGACCAGGCTGCTTCAAGCCCCAACCAACTTGGTCATCTCAACTTGAAAATAGCTGGTTTTACCAAGACCCACTTAAGCAACTGGGTTAAAAGTCTGGAAAATATGATTTATCTATCTAACGATGCCTGAGGATTAACTGCTTTAGAGTTTGCAGTTACCACAGGGCAGGTGATCACTGTCACAGAATCTAGAAATATGCAGATACAGAAACAATCAGTGTTCAAACACTCCTCTGCTCACATGTCTACAGCAAAAACCTGTGAATCAAAATAGGAAATGACAGTCCTGATGGCTGAGATGGTCCTGATAGTATTTGACTTGATGAACTCTTCCCCTAATGTGAGTTGAGTGCCTTGCAGCTTTTCTCCTTCCAGACAAAAGGATGGGGGGCTGGGAAGGGGGAGGGAGGGGCAAACAAAAAACACAAACCAAACCAACCGACCGACCAAAAAACTCCACACAAAAAAATCCATACAAAAAACCAACCAAAAAACCTTTAAAAAAACCCTAGCAACAAACAGACCAAATCCACATAGCATTTAAATCAAAAGACAGATTCAATCAAGAATTAATTCTGATAAATTAATGTCCAAGGAGCCTGCCCCCTGCTCCTTCTAGACTTAATCCCTCTCTTCTGTCTGCACATAGCACTGCATTGGTGTAACTCCCTATTTTAGCAGGAACTGCTGAAGGAGGAACATGGCAACCCTTCCACATGAGGCTGAAATAACAGGGGTGGAGTTGTTTTGTTGTTTCTTTTTTTAAAAAATAGAATAGTTTGCTGGCATTACAGAAACTTAGTATAAATTTAGTGACTTTTAGTCATCCTTCTAGGGAGAAAAACAACTTAATTTTTTTAAAATTGACTAGTGTTTGAACATCTTATATTTGATAAACAGAGGAAAAAAAACCTCCACTGGGATATGAAATGCAAAACGCAGTCCCCTGGAAGCCTCAGGAGAAGAGGTGAAAAGCCTCATGGTGTAGCATTGCATGGCATTGCCACCTCCAGCGAATAGGACGCACTGTGCCATCCCAGCAATCAATAGGGAAATGCAGGCCATAGCCAGTTTCTGTGTTCAACTCACCTGGAAAATCCTTAACTAGGAAAAATTGAACAGCATTGGCTTTCACGGGAAGAGACAAGGAGCAAGCCAGATCACTTTAAAAATAATGAGAATTTAAACCATGAATTATAATGGGGACTTTTAAATAATAGATAGGCAGGCACAAAAACCGGTATTTCAGAGAAATTTAAATTTGTAAAGCCTCAGAATTGGCTTAAATAGGCAAGCCTTTCTCATAAGGAGATCTAACACTATTGCTTTTTATTGCTCTAAACAGAATTTTAAACAGAAAGTCTTGTTTTCACCTTTCAAAAGGTGGTTCTGGAAATATAAACCATTAATATTCTGTAGTTATAGAAACCACTGCTGAGAAAAGCAAACACACTCTGAAGGGAAGAACACTGACCAACAATATCCCAGGATCCTCATCCACTTTTGTGCCTTCTCCACAGAAGAAGCACAGATTTCCCTTCTAAATAGTAAGAAACTGGGAGGACGGTACAATGAAGAGCAAAAAGATTTACTCAACCTGAAATATCCAAAGGTTCCTGAGAGCAGCAAGTTCTGGGAATAGCCTAAAATCAATATTGTGTTCTATTTTATTCAAGTTATTATTTAGCAGATATTGCAACAATATTCTCTGAGGTGGAGCTACAACTAGAGGGGCTTCAGGACACACAACTTGCCTATAGCTAGCAGCTATAGGCTCACCCACAACCCTCAATTGCTGTAACCTCATCTAGGCAATAAACAGCATTTGAAGAGCTGGCTGAAGCCTCTGTCTCTCTGTCAGGCTCTTAGAGCAGAGCAGGGCAGACCATCCTCCAGCAAACTTGGTTTTGTGAGAAGGAATACTTTCCTGAATCAAAAACCTTTTGTGAAAACTATTGGCTTTTCTGAATTGTTTTCCCCCATTCCCCAAATGCAGTAGCAAGGATGAATCCTGACTTCTAAATTTCCAGGAGAAACCTGTCAGGATTTTAAGGGTTGCTTAATAACATCAATAGAAAATGCCAATAACCAGAGAGCTGGAAAAGCCCTGGAAATTGGTTTCATGCCATTGGCTCCTCACTGTTCTGGAGCCAAAAGTAAGTAAACTGTAGTCTTGATCTACAGATAAAGCCCAAGACTCACCCATGTTCTCCTGGGTTTCCACATACTCTTTCAATGGGAATGGAGCCTAATGCCCATTCCAAGTAAACCACCAAGGATGCAGCTCCCGTACCAGCCCCACAGGAGCCTCAGATATCAACATCAACAGTTCCCATTTTGTTTGCATTTGTTGGGCCCAAAACCTGTTGTATAGGATACACTATAGCTCCTTGGGGATTTAACCCAGTGTAATGCCTGTGTAGATGGATTTTACTGAAGCACTGTGTAGGCTTTAAACAAAAGCTGTGGGTTTGCTGTTGTAGTGTCATAGATGAGGTCAAGTAGATGTCACCAAGACTGTAATTCTCTTTTAAATTTGCTTCCATGATCCCAGATTACCTTTCAAATGTCATTGGGCTATCGACCTCCATGGCCCCGCCTCTATAATTGCCGATATAGTAAATTGTATCCACAGTTGACATAATGCAAATGATGCAATTAGATTCAGCTGAGAGCATGAAAAGTGTTGGTTTGAGGGTGCTCCCTATTAGCTGGTGATCCTTTTCATCAATTCTTTCCCAATGAAGTAATGTATCTGAAAAGAGCCATTGATTAGTTCCTAATGCTGATAGGAAGATTGCAATGTTGTTTCAGCTGGTATAAATCACTTGTTACTGAGTTTCCTTTGTTTGTTAGGATTCCAGCTTTCATATTATTTAAAACTCCTAATCCTTGTCCCTGGGATACCAGTCACATCTCTCTCCATTGCTGGAATCCAGAATGCAAGAAATTCTCAGAATAGTGGGCCTGTAAATCAAAGCCTGGAAAAGAACACAGGATTTGATCTGAGGCCTTGGGAAAAGCTTCCAAGTTTAGGTGCTAGAAGTAAGAATGTAGAAATAAAGCTTAAAGCAGAGACATGTTAAGTAGAGAAAAGTTTAGCTATAAAGTTTAAGATATAGAAAGAATAAAGTAGGTATAAAGGTGACAGAACTGTCTTAAGAATAGATCTCTGTGTTAGAACAGGATTGGCTGAGAAAGGTCACACTGTAATTAGAAAAATTTCTTAGAATTTGATTAGAAACATAAATATCCTTGTTGGCAGTGTTTTATTTGTTAATAAGTCCTTAAAAGATCTTGTAACCATAAGCCTTGTGACTTCTGGTCACTCTCTCAACACCTGTAACAAGAACTCACGTTTTCTGTAGAAGATAAGAAAAATAAACCACGCTTTCTAAGCAACCAGAAGTCCCATCTCTGCCTTATTTGGAATAAGAAAGAATCCCCTTGGAACATGATAATGTGGGAGCAAATAGCCCACACTCCATGATCACATTGGAGAGGTGAGGGTCCACCCACACAACTATGCCCACCACCCTGCAAGGATGGAGCTAGGAATGGCGAGCAGGGCTTTGATTGCAGAATATTGATCTGCATTGAGCACCCCACTCATTTGAGGGACCAGAAAGAATTAAATAGCACTTGTTGCTGACCTAGAGTCCAGTCCTGGGAGGTGGTAGAATGCATTGAGAGGGTTAAGTTCTGTTGTGCCAAAATATGTTTGTCCAGTTATGGTTGTGGATACACTACACCTCTGCACGTTACCACCTCCTTTTACCATATATTGTTTCTATGTAATGCTCTGAGCAGCTGCTGTAACATCTGCTCTGGTTTTTGAAGGGCATGTATTGGAAACTGAGTAAGCAAATTTCTCCATAAGTGGTTGGAGGTTGTATTTCACATATTATAGTGAAATTTTCCTCTTCCAAATTTAAGCTCCTAGATTTGTCCCATAAGAACTTGTTTTTTCAGCAATTGTCATTGAAATGCATTCAGGCTCAAGCATGGGTACAACGGTTGCCATAGTGACCATTTACAGATAGGAAGAGTGAGGCTCTCCCACTTGTGGGTTGGGCTGGGTGATATTTGTGCCCAGACTGGCTCATTCTGGCACTGATTCCTCCTGGAAGAAGAATAACTTGATCTTCAGTTGAGTTGTGCTGGCATCATTCCCAAGATTAATTTCTGAAAAAGTAAAATAAACCAAGTCTCAACACAGTTTGCTCAGACAGGTTACCCCATTAAAAAGAAGGAAAAGTCCACCATGCACTAATTCCATGTTTTGTAGCACTGTTTTCAGTAGCTTCCCGAGCAGGTAGACCACAAAGTTTAGTTAGAGTCATAGGCAAAGATCCAGTTTGGGGTAATTTTACCATGATAGGCGGTCCTGGTTGTAGTCCTGTCAGATGCTCCCCTTTGATGGAAGGTGGAGCACCTGATTCAGATTTTGCAAAGAATCCTCAACTCACTGGGCTCCCATTAGGTCCATACCAATTATTCTGATGCTGAAGTATTTTGGAGAGTTGAACATCCTGCCCAGGTGTGTGGTTTAAGGCTCTTTTTCAATAAGCCATTGGATCTTTGTATGATTCCATTGGACAGGGGGTAGTATGGGGTGTGGAATACCCATTGAATTCCTTTCTGTTTGGCCAGTTCTTGTATCTCCTTATAGGAGAAACATGAGCCATTATCACTTTGGATGGTATCAGAAGTAGGCAGATTTGAGAACCATGACAACAGTCCCCTTACTTGCCCTTTGGCATTTGGTTTCCATGCATAATCCAAGACTCCTCCTACACCTGTGAGGATGGATCATGTCCCACAGAGGGACTGAATGGCCCTATGGAATCAATTTGCCATGTGGACTATAGAGATTTTCCTTCACTGATATGTAGGGTGCTTTAGCAGGATAATCTAATTATAATTTTTAACCTACACTGAGGGTATTCTGTAAGAATGGTTTGGCGGGTTTTCCTGTATAGGGGCCAACCTTTGCTCTGTGCAGCAAAACAAAGTGCTTCCTTACCAGTGTGCCCTAATTTCTGATGGTACCATTCTTCCAATCGATACTATTCTTGATTTGAGGAACCTCTTATCTCCATTTCCCTAATTTTAGTTAATTCATCCACTTTTCAATTCCAGTTTGTGTCTGGTTTGTTGTCCTTGGCATGGGCTTTGAGCCATCCTATTCAGTATGGCACTTTTCTTGTTATAGTTAATAATTTCCATTCTTGAGATCTCCAGATGGAAGATTTTTTTGCTTCCCAATTTAATAATTCCTGTTGGCAGTCCCACTGGGTAGCACCACCGCAACAGCACGGGAGTCCACTTAAATTATTTTTGCTCCATTCTGAGCTCCTCTAACAGCTGCTTTTAACTCTCCTACCTGTGCATTACCTTCACCCTCTTCTATTACTTGTTTGTTTGTGTTGATACAACAGCCTTGTACTGCTATTTACTACTTACCCTCTTTACTGAGGCATCAGTGACCCAAATATCTTCTGTTGGCATCTCCTCAGTAAGGGGCGGTGCATCTAAAATTGGTGAGGATTTGAAAGGTTGTGTAGTGCTAATGGATCTGCATTGATTGTAATTTGTAATTTAGAAACTTCAGTTGGTCCATCTTTTAATCTATTCCTCTTGCAGCTGCCATTAAGGAGGCATTCCATTTCCTGACTGTGGATTTTTGTGCAACTCATTCTGGGAGAGCAGAATGAGACCACTGTAAGACTCCAGTAAATTAAATTGTTCTCTGGTTTGTATAGATAGCACAATTTTTTCCTGATGTATCTTCTCAGGTTGTTGCACTGCTCAGAGTAAAGAGCAATGATAGAAACACCAAGCACATTTTCATCAGTACCCTAAAGTTCCGATTAACTGTTATAATTCTTTCTTAGATTAGGGCATCTATTTGTTCCATTGCTTTTAAAGTGTCTGGAGGAACTACTGCACTGCCTGCTATCCAAGTACCCAAATGTTACTTCTTTACTTGCTCCTTGGCATTTTTCAGGTAGAATTTCAATTTCTGCTTCATGTAATGCTTTTCATACAGCTGGTGTTGCTTCTCCCACTTCTTCATGGGAATCTCCTCCAATTATATGTCACCCATATGTTGGTACAGTTTCACATCTGGGAGGAGTGAGATGATAACAACTCAGCAAGCACAGCATGAGCAGCAGTGGATGAAGGTTTATCCCTGAGGGAGCCTGTAAAAGAGATACTATAAACTGTCCCAGGGAAAAGCAAACTCCTCTTTGTCCTCCCCTTGTAAGAGAATCATAAAGAACATATCTTTTGTATCAAGTACTGCTATCCATGGCTGTTAAATTTGCGATATTAGGTACTGCAGCTGTTAATGGGTCTATGTTGTCATTCAAACACCAGTAAAAAACTATAAAACAAGCAGGCTTTTTTACTGGACACACAAGTGAATTAAAAGTCAGATGAAGACTTTTAATGGTGCCTCTTTTTAAGGAATCTTCCAAGAGTCCCATCAGTGCCTTAAAGTGCTGTTGCTGGTAGGTGATACTGTTTTACATTAGATATTTTAGAATAAGGCAGTGGTACTCATTGCCTCAATAGATTGATAAACTTTTCAGAGCCTGAATAGTCTCACATTCGAGTGAGACTCAGCAAACCAGTCCGTCTGTCCGTCTTACTGTGAAACTCTGTAATGTTCCACACAGGAGTTTCCAAGTGCACCCATAAAATAAATCCTAAAAATCGTGTTTGGGTAGCCCCCACAAGCACTTCAGCCTTAGTCAACTCTATTTCCCCCAAAAACCAAACAGGAATATTTGCTGTGGAATGCTCAGGAGCTGTGGTGTTTTAAACACAAACCTCCCATATTTCATCCTGCACAGAAGCCAGAGATCTGAGAGTCCAGTAGTTTTAAAAAACATTGGATCTCCCCTATCCTCCCCTGTCCCTCCTGCCCAATATACTACCCATGTAGTTAAAGAATAATCATGATCTCTGGTTGAAAAATCACCAGGACCCCAATATACTTCCATTTCTTCCTCACTCCATAAAAATCAATCTTCCTCAGTCAGACAGACTTGCCACTACTATTTTGTCATACATATTTTGTCTTGGATTTTTCCAAATGCTTGAAATATTCCTGCAGTTCAGCCAGTTCTGCAAGACACCAAGGAGTTGTATGCACTGCCATACTCACTTTCATTAGTAGCTTCAGTCTTAATAGCCAAAAAGGGAGAGTCAGGGAAAAGGTCAGAGGTTGCAGTAAAATTCTTACCACTCTAATCCCAGTCATCCTCATCCCAAGTCTCAGAATCCTCATAATGGGTTGATTTGTGATTTTTACTAGCTGTTCCCAGAGAGCATGACTGGCTTATACAAAGACCTAATTTTTCTTGAAGATATTTTTTCCTTCTTTCTGCTTCGGACAATTGAGATTTTGAAATTCCATCTTCCTCTCTAAGGGAATCTACCTCTATGTCCAATTTCTCTTTAATTTGTTTTTTAAAAGTCAACTGTATTTTTAGCACATCCCTTTTGGGTGAAATCACTATATGCTATGGCACCAGGAGCATACCTCTAGGAGCCAGAAAAGCTGTTTCTCCCTCCCAGAACAACATATATGAAATAATATTAACAACAACAAAAATTATATTATTATTGGTTTTATTGTAGTTATTATTCTTAATACTGCTGTTGTTACTGTTATTGTTGATTCACTTGCTATTTCTTTTGAAGGATATATGTGAATTTCTATACAGCATTTCAAGCCATCAGCATTGAAAGCTGTTATTGATATTCCTGTCTCATTAAACCCTTCTTAACTAGGTTTCAAATAAGCATATATATTTTTCTTTATTTTCAAATGTATAAAATATAACTAAGGGGACATATAAGACACACAGTATATTGGACGGAAAAGAGGTCATGAGAAAGCCAGTCATTGGGGATTTACCTTTCTGCTGTTCAGGTAAATTATTTCTGGGGGGCGTTTGCAGCTTTTGAAATTTGAATTTTTTAATTTTTTTCCCTGTCGTAACAGCAGAGAAAGATCCTTGCACAAGTAGACTCCATTCTAAAAATTCTGTACTAAAATAATACAACATGAATTCTAAACATTTCCCTGCCAGAATGCCTTACTTCATGGGAAGACAGTATTGTCTTCCTGATTTTGTTGTAATTAGAAATCCCGTTATTATGCCCATGTCATTAACTACTTTTCAGCTCTGTCTCTGGTTAATTGTTTGCTCCACAGCAATCTTCTTCTCATTCGTGCATTGTTTATGAGGCTTTTAACCAGCTTCTTGTTTATTGAGATGTGATTTACTTGATGATTCTCCCATCCATTGTTGAAATGGAGCAATATTCCTCCTGACTGTTTCCAGGCTCTGGCCATTAATTATCGCTGCAGTATTGTCTCTTCAAGATGTATCTTCTGTCAAGCTATTACTTTACAAATATTTGTTTTCTACAAATCATCCATCACAGATTTATAACATTTTCTCTGAAATATATAGATAGCAGAATGCTTGTAGAGGGGTAGGAGCACATGAAACTAAAGGCAAATGAAGACCAGAATTAGAAGCATTGCTGTTTATGATACACGTGTTGGCCTCAATTTGACTCATGACTTAAAGAAATCATGCAGATGGACAGATGTAAAATCAGTGCTGGAAGAAATTGATGTTTTGAGGGCAATCCCATGAGCAACAAAAGCCAGTTTAAGTTCAACCATAGCAGAACATTAAAAAACGCAAATCTGGGGGGAAAAACTCAAGCAGTAAAACTCTCCTCTTTCATAATTTGTCTTTCATAGCTTTATGACTCATATAAAGACAAAGGTCTTAATTTTTTCTTCCCATGTTAGGTAAAAAAAGCCAGCTGATGCCATAACATTGCCTTTCATTGTGAAAAAATATACTGATTTTTGTCCACATCGTTATACTGGCATCCAACTTCATAATTTCCTACCTGCTAGCTATTGGTAATTAAAGCTGTCTCCAACTAATTTGCATTTTAAGGGAGATCTTGAAATCAAATCTCCAGTTAGATTCACAGTAGAATTAAAGCATCACATTGATTTAAGACATTCTTTTCTGCTGAGATAAAACAAATGCATTTCCCAAAACAAAAAATTTGCAAGTAATTTTTTACTTATTCTAGACTGACAAAAATGTTTACAGGTGGTTACTGGTTTCTGTAGCTGTGCATCTTGTTGAGCTCATTTATGATCTTATTCAGGCTAGCAGGATGTAATATATATCTTTATCCAGATTTATTCATGTTCTGCCCTAGAGGCAGGAGCTTCTGAAAGACTGGCCAAATTTGGAACACAAAACTCCTTACTCTGTGCAGGACATTGAACTTCCACACAAGGAAACTTCTCGCTTACCCCAGGGGCTGTGGAAACCTCTGTCCAAGGTGACCTCACAGGCCTGTGGGATTTACAAGCACTTCCCTCTGATAGAAACATGATGGCAAATTATTGGTTTAGTGGATGTGCACTGTGAGCACACACAGGTAATGCTACAACAAACCTCTTTACTGCCATAGGATCTTGTCCTGGTTTAAGGCAAATTTGGGGGAAAACCTCCGGAAGGAGCCCCCAGACAGCAAACCCCACGACTCCTCCCCCCCACCACCAGGTTTGGGAAGAATTTCCTCAGAGAAGAGTGGAAAAAAAAAACCTGTTTATTTAACAAGCAAAACACTCCCCAGCACAGGGAAAAAACAACACCAGCTGACAAAAAAACTCTTTCACCGTTCTGAAGGGATGGCAATCTCAGTCTCTCCGGCGAGTGGTCGCCCAGTTATCAGTCTCTGGCGCTGGGGAATGACTGCTGCAGGTGACAGAATGTAGACTCTCGGTGTTTCTTGGGGTTTCCCAGGTCCCCGTCCAGAACAGGTTCAAATGGTATCCAGGAGAGGGAGGGGACGGGGTGGAAAAGAAAACAGTCCAGGGAAAAAGTTGGACTGCCTAGCTGAACTAACTAACAAGCAAAAGCAAGGGCAAAGTGAAGGAAAGAAAAAGAGGTAGAAGCGAGCAAGCAGGCAAGTAAGCAAGCAAGCAAGCAGCCGAGCAAGCAAGCAAGCAGAGCCAAAACCTCTCCTAAACATAGACCATGGGGGAGGTGAGCCGGCTGATAACAAGACAAAACAAAGCTTCACTTTCAGAGTCAGTCCTGTAAGCACAGGACATAATACCAAACATAATCAGAACACACGATTGGAGATACAAACACCATAACATCAACCTAGGACAGATCTGTAAAACACTTGTGCAAACAGAGAAGTGTCCATCATGGTCCCAGGACCAGGGGAAAGTGTATGAGTGATGGATGCGGGAAAATAGGATGAATGAGCTGAAGGAGGAAATATTTTGTTGTCCAATTCACTGAGTACATAGCAGACAGCTTCTAAGAGTTTTTCCTGTTTTGTAAGGTTTAGTGGAGAGATGCTCCCCATTTTGAATATAAAAAAGATCAGTGGGAAAACCTTGATTTTTCTTTACCAAAACCACTGAAAGAGTCCCTGTTTTATATGTTGCACAAAAAACTGGGAAGATCTCTTGTTGCAAACATTGAGAGATACAAGATTCCCCAGGACTCAGAGGGAAGAGACTTGCCAAAGGGGAAAGGGCTTCTCTTTTTTAAACATCAACAGACATGGGAATGGTTCCTGATGGAGATGCCCAGAAGCAAGGAAGCCTCTTACCCTGTCCATATAGTAGTCAGCAGTCCCCAGCCACAGGGTCACTGCAAAGTCTGACGACAGAAACTCACTTTCTCCAGGCCTGCTTGGAGCATTATTTCAATTCCTTTAGCTGTAGCAGCAATTTTTTAATGACTGAATGGCTTTTTATGCTTTCCTTGCATTGTATAACCATGTAGTGCAACCATAACTTTGATATGGACAGTGATAGCGAGCAGTTACACTGTGCAGAAGGGCCATTAACAGTGCCTGCCTAACAATGTGATGCAGAGAAACGGGAGCATGGAATAGTGCTGACACCAGGAAAATAGAGGCAAGGATGCAGAGCAGACATAAATGAAGAAAGTGATAAATATGGCCTGAAAAGTGGGGCACAGAATAATACAGGAAACCCAGGAGAACTGCACACCAATGGCCAGGTGCCAAGTGCTGAAGGAGATCAAAGGAAAAAAAAATGGTTTAGGGGAAATGATGAAGACTTGCCCAAGGACTGTGCAGGCAGTTTGGGACAGCAAAAAGTTACCTGAGCTCTGGGCAGGAGCCAGTTGCCTTCCCTGGGCTGAGGTGACCTGCACAGGCACGGGCTGCTGGGGCTTTGCTTTGGAGACTGATACACAAGGTCACTTCTTCTCCCAGCCCTCTCCCCCAGCCTATCGCTTTCCTGCTTTTCCTGTTTATGAATGCAGAAACCCTCATTCTGTGATTAAATTACTGCCACAATACCTGGACACTGTATGTTACTATCACAGATACCACTGGAATATGCACACAGGGAAGGTGGCTCCTGTTTAAAGGCTGAACTCTCCATGCCTTGGCTAGAGCACTGGGATTCACCTAGCTCACTCTGCCCGTGATTGCTAACACACTTTCCTATTAATACCCTCCGGATACATAGGACATCCAACATGGAAACACTTTTTAGTTGGCAAACACTGCTCCAGGAAGCCTCAAAGGTTCCTTTTTCCAGACATTCTCTCCCAATTGTCTCTGTACATAATATCCAGCAACAGCTACTGGCACCTTGGTATGCAAAGAATTTAAACATCCCGTTTTCTTCCATTTCCAACATTTTTCAGAAGTGTACTGAAGCTGAAAAATATAATCAAGCTATCTTCTGTGGCTAGCTTTTCTGGACCACTGAGTCTACCCAATCCTGCTGACTTCTTTGTGTAAGAAATCACCTCTGGGCAGAGAAGCTGATGATTGCAGGAACTCTTGTTAGCAAAAAATCTGCCCCCAAAAAGGAGAGAAAAAGTTATGCTTCTACAAGCCTTTTCAATTATTTAATCTTTATTCTGAGAAGCCAATGATGAAATGAAAGAATTATTTGGTATTCCAAAAAAACTGTCAAAAATATTTTTAGATGAAATTTCTTAACTCACCTTTACTTTCAAATACTAATTTCCTCCAAATACTAAATGCCCTTACTAAAAAAATAAGAGTCTTATGAAATATAAAACATTTTAACTCTTTTAACAAAAAAGTAGACATATTTGTGTCCATGTCTGTCCATAATCTATGAGTAAATAGGTCCTTTTCTCCTAGAAAAGACTTGCATATGAACTTCTCCAGTGCAAACATGAAATTATTCAAACAATTTGAGAAGAACCTGTGCTGCCATAACCCTCATAATTTTCTCCAGCTTTGATTGTTGATGCGCAGACCCCAGCATCCTTTCCCTGCATCTCATAAGCCCTGTGGTATTCAGGTCCCTGGCCTACAGCAAAAAGAACTCCCCAAAACCCAAGCAGTTGTCTTCTTTTGCTACCGAAGCCTCTTCATCCTGCCCATCTCACACTTGTTATAATTCATCTCCTGCATCTCCTTTTGCAGAAATGCCAGCAGTGCCTCTCTAGAAAGGACTGTAGAGGCAGCTGTTCTCCTGTTCTTTCTTTTTCAGTAATTATTCCATCCATGATCCCTTCTTGCCTGTATTTCCTAACTGTGTGTATTAGATACCCCAGCATGTTCTGAGCCAACAACAACATGCCTTATCAGTCTCCTGCACACTAAACCTAGATCTCCAAAGATCTCACCTTCCTGACTTTGGTGTTGTCATTAATCTGGACCATAATCCTCTAAAAAAAAGTTTTGCAAAGCAGAAATCAATCATGAGAAGTGAGAGGACAAATTCAACACTTAAGTAAGTATTAGAAAGTGATTAACTTCATTGCATGCTAATAAAAGAAATATTCTGCACCCCATAAAACAGAATCCATACTCCCAGGAGCCCTTTGGAACTTTGCCAGACATGAATCAGTAATTACCATGCAGAATAATACTCAAGCTGATTTTATTTAATATATAACCAGTGCAACATCAGATTGGTAAAAGAAGTGTATTACTTCTGCAAAAGATATTAATGAAGTCCTGTGCCCCTTTTGGGTATGTGCTTTAGAAAAAAAAAAATTTAAAACTGTGTGAAATGGAAAACTTTGGAAATCATCACACTGAAACTTCTGGAAAGCTCAAGCTGTTTGACTTATTCAAGAACAGTCACAGAGATGACTTGATGATGGTTTACAACAGCTTAAAACACATTATGACAGATTCTGTGGGAAAATAACAACAGATTAGGTCACTTTCCAGTCAAAAATAGCAGGAAAAGGTGAAACTGTTGGAGGCTGAAACTACCTGCAATCAGGATGAACTTTTTCTTAATGAGGATTAAAAGTAAACACTAGAAAAATCACCTTATGTAGGTGGTTTGATTGTTTGATTTTCAGATTATTTAAAACATGATCCAATGTCTATATTATGAGACAGAATTTTAACACAGAAGTTGCATGCTTACTTTGGCAGTAGCCACATGAAACTACCTCACCTACTGTCTTGGCTTAGGGCAAAATCTGGGAGGAGACCTCGGAATGGGGTCCCTCTAGAAAGCAGATTCAGGTGGCCCTTCCCTCAACTGGTTTGGGAAAATGTTTCCTTAGAGAAAAGTGGAAAAATTGTTTATTCAACAATCAAAGCACTCACAAGAACAAAATAAAAAAAAAAAAAAGAAAAAAAAGAATAAGATTAAACAATAAAACCTCTCACTGTTCTGAAGAGATGGCAAATTCAGAACAGTCCTTTTTGTGGGGTATAGCACTGCTTGCTCAATCTCTTATCAGTTCCTCCAGCACTGGAATTGCAGAACACAGCATCCCAGGCCCCAGTGGGCCATAGGTGTGAGTTCCCAGTGTTCTTCTGAGTTTTCAGTCCAGAGCAGGTTTGAACAGTTCCAAGAAAAAGAAAAACCACAGTTCAGGTAACTTCACTGCCTCTAAAAAAATAGCTAGCTAAAAAAAAAACTAAATAAAAAGCAAAGGCGAGCTCTCTCTTGCTGTCCGTCCGTGATGCAGACAACACAGTCCATGAGAAGGATGTACGGGAGCAAGTGCAGTTTCTGATAAAAAACTCCACGCTTCTTTTTTCCTCCTTCACTCTCAGAATGAGTCTTAAGGATGCAGAACACAATATCCAGCATAAACAGAACACACAATTGGGGATACAAGCATCATAAAGCCACCCCGGGACACCTACATAAAATCACTATAGAAAGGACCCATCTTTAGCCCACCTGCTGGCAAGGCAGCAGTAGCACACAAGCATCAGCTTTCCAACCAGGCAGACATGCACAGACGTACATGTATGGATTTGCCACCCAGCTATTTCTTTTTGTCTACAGGCTCCTGAAGTCTCGGCTACATTCCCAAACTTCATGTGTGGTAAAGGTGCCCAAAGAGACCTCTGTTAGTAACTTCCCTTAGACAGGTGCTTAGTTCTGACAGTTTTCCTCGGGGGGGAGGGGCAAATCCAAATCAGATGGGCAGTATCACAGAATCATAGACAGTTTCGGTTGGAAGGGTTCTTAAACTTACCCAGTTTCTCTGCTCTGCCATGGGCAGGGACACCTTCTACTATTCCAGATTTCTCCAAGCCCTGTCCAACCTGGCCTTGGATGCTTCCAGGGATTCAGGGACAGCCACAGCTTCTCTGGGCACCCTGTGCCAGGGAATCCCCACCTTCAAAGGGAACAATTGTTCCCAATATCCCATCCATCCCTGCTCTCTGGCAGTGGGAAGCCATTCCCTGTGTCCTGTCCCTCCATCCCTTGTCCCAAGTCCCCCTGGAGCCCCTTCAGACACTGGCAGGAGCTCTGAGGTCTCCCTGGAGCCTTCTCCAAGTGAACACCCCTAGCTCTCCTAGCCTGGCTCCAGAGTAGAGGGGCTCCAGCTCTCAGAGCAGCTCCATGACCTCCTCTGGACTCACTCCAACAGCTCCATGTCCTCCTGTCCTAGGGCTCCAGAGCTCAATGCAGCTCTGCAGGTGGGATCTCACGTGAGTGGAGTACAGTGCCCTCTCAACCTGCTGCCTTCAATGTGGGATCAGTCCAGGATACATTGGTCTTTGTGGGCTGCAAGCATATCCATTCATCCTTCCCTATCCTGGACCAGTGCTACATTTTCTTTTGCTTTATATAAACTGGTTTTGAAATTCCTGGTATTCTTGATGTCTTTCTATTGCTCATTAACCTGTGTCACTTTGGATGGTAATTTTTAAAGGCAGTTTGAGCAAATGATTTGATTTTCATCTGGCTGCTGTAAGGGCATGAGCGAACATCAGCAAATATCTTCAGGCAGACTTTCCCAAGTTGAGGAAATGTTATGACATGGTGTAGACTATTAATTCTTCAGACAATAAAGAGGATATTATATCTAGTCTGCTAAGCTACATGTATTCCTGTGTCCAGGGGAGTCCTATATTTCCAACACCCTGTCCAAAACCCACACACTGATCCCAGGGCCCAGGGAATGCTCCTTCCTTCCCCTAGTCTGTTCCAGTATTGGCAGGATGTGAAGTATCATTCACGGGCAGCACCTCTGCTTGTACAATCCTTCAGAAGAAACGTTCTCCAGGCACATTCCCAATTCAGATGAATGAATGATCTCACCATCCTGGAGAAATACTATGCCTACTGGCTACTTGCAAACTTTCTCACTAAGCTTGTTACTCAGAACTTTACTGGAACACAGCTCAGCATATTTGCATCTGCCTGCAATTTTTTGCCCAGAACTGATATTTCAAATAGTTGCTGTCTATAATGTGCCATCTACACTGTCTTCAGGGTCACACAACACTTTATCTACTCCCTTATTAGATAGATGTAATTCGCATAAGGAATTTATGTAAAGTCTATATAAGCAGACTCAAACTCATATTTATACTCTTTGGATCACTTATGCTACTAACATTTCACCTAACAGAAATTCCTCAAGAAAACCAAATCCAAGGTTACCCTAACAGCTAAACATGTATAAGCTAATTATTGGAGCTCAACATTCACACAGGGTAAATGCACCCGTTGAAATGAAAACGTGCCAATTCACTGCAGCTGAACATCTGCCCATTTATCCAAATAAATCCTAGAGATATCTTTCCAATGTGTCTAAAACTTAGTAAGTGGAGTCAACTAAGGATTAAATGTGGCTGCAAAACCTGACAATGTGTTGCTATCCACGATCCCTCATTAAAACTGCCAGAGAGCAAACCTCTGGCTTTGAGTTTCAAGAACCTTTGAAGAGAAAGAAAATAAGCTTCCCAAGTCAGTCAGATTAGGAAAATTTTTGTTCTTAGGCTATAATGGAGATATAATATCATTATTAGTGGTGTAGAAAGATAAAGGAATAAATTAATATTGAGAATTATAGGAGCAATAAAAATGCTCAAGTGTGAAAGATTCTCAAAGCTAGGCTTTGGCTCAAGGGTTTTATCTGGACACAGATCAGTCCCAAACTACTTTTCTCTGGCAACAGGACCAAAGACCTGGACATTCTTTTGATGTTTCAGCTTTATTTCAGTTTCAAATATGATTCATCAAACTTAGTATTTTTCCACTTTGCCTTTATCTACTTATGACACCTTTAGAAGACCAGATCAGATTCTGGCTACACATTCAGTACCACAAAATCCATAACATCCTTTAGGATTTTCTACAGTTACTTTACCACTGAACATGCTGATTCTGAATACAGAAGTTCCCATCCAGTTTGAATTTACCACAGCAAAAAACTCCTTATCTCAGTTGATAAAACGCATTGAATAAGACGGCTGAACACATACAAACTTCTTCCAAAAAACATTCCTGCAAATCTTTTTTTAAAGATGCAATTTTTTTCTTTTTTCTGCAAAAGAAAAAATAGGAGATATATCACTGACACCTCTGAAACAAGAAACAGAGTGTCCAGAAAAGTGAAATAACCTTGTGTGGAACAGAATTTCAAGCAGAAACATTTCTTAAAAGTAGGGCTGAACATATTTCCATAGGGTGACCATTAAAAGACCTGAGGAGTTCAAATGCATAACCAGAAGTGCCTGCAGAAGGAAAAAAATAAGTTAGTATTCTAGAGAAAACTGTAGAGAAATATGAAAAACCTTTGCTCTAAGCTGTAGAATCATTAGCAAGGATGCACGAGGGTTTGAGCTCTGCTTCCACTGGGGAAACAGTCTGAGGGAGGATGCTTTGCTCAAGTTTGTAATCCAGTCAGAGAGGTAAAAGAGAGAGAAATAGAGGGGAATATAGAGGGAAAGTGGGCTTCAAGGATTGCTTCCTCCTAGAAGCATTTAAATGAGGAGCAGGTAAATATGTCAGAACTTGTAGCTGTAATGGGCAGAGAGTTCCTGAAAATTATAGAAATTGGGAGAGTCTGATGTTAAGGGAATAAAAATCTTAGTCTCACTGGTTTGTGCATATGAGTGGGGTGTTCCAACTTGACACAGCTGAGGAGCTGGATGCCGTTGCCAGTTTTAGCTTGAAATTATATCAGCTGCTTAATTGTCTGGAGCCAGATATTTAAACAAAAGCCCCAGGTCAGGCAGAAGGGGCTGGGGTCACCGTCCTGCCTGAGGATGTCCCACCACAGCTTGGCTGTACTCAGTAGACAAACGGGCTCTCTGCTAAGCCAAGGGGGACACTTGAAAAGATAAAGCACAAGCCCTGCCCCGAGGCTTGCTTGGGGGCCAATCTGCACACAGGCAGAATTAGCCATGACGCTCTGACCACCCAGAGCAGCCTGCACAGAAGAAAGGAGGCTGATGTGCCCTGGACACAATGAGGCCCAGTATCATTTCATGTGATACTCAAAAGCAAAAAGCAGGACTTCATTCCCAGTACATCATGAAAAGGGCCGAGTCAGCCCTCCAGGGATGTGTCTGAACTCTGCCTGTTCGTCGCAGGAGAATCCTCAAAGATCCTCAGTAGCCACAACCCCAAGCACAAGGCAGAAAAGGCAGAGAGATGATTTGAGGTGCTCTGTCAAGGGCAGCTTTGGCAAAAGACAAATAAAGACTTCTCTAAAATCTAGCACTACCAGGAGTGCTCTGCTCCAGGGCATCCAGAAAAGCTTCAGTGTTGCTTGGGAATGAGAGGTGGGTCAACGCTCCATGTTGCTCCTGGCCAGCAAGAGCAACATTCCTGCTACAGTGCAGCTGTGCTGGGAAACCCTAAGCCATGGAAATGCCATAAAGGTTGTTTATATATATCTACAAAGCATCACTGTGCCTGACAGATAAATTTATCTATCTGCCCTTTTACCTACCCTGAAGATAAGTTGCTAAATAATTTACTCTTGTAGAAACAACACATACCTCAGTAGGAAGAAAACCCTTAAAATCAAGAGCATTCTTGGTGATGTAAAATGTCTGTAAAGGACCCTTAGAAGCTACAAGCAAATTTGTTGTCTAAATTAAAATATTATATGTTGCACAGGATTTCCTTGCTTTCTGATGTTCTGATGTTTACACATTTCTTCAACAGTTCTCACACTCTCTTCTGATAAACAGAAGATTGTTTGCATTCCTCTTGGAGGAAGAAATAATGGATGGACACTGGAACAAGCCAATTGGAGTCAGAGATTCTTCCAGTATTGTCCAATCCATGATCATTGTTAGATGTCTATAAATAGGCATGTCATATAAATAAAGTTCTCTTTTCCTGTTCATCCATCCTGGAGTCAGGTGCACGTCTGTCTCCTTCTTTTGTGGGTGCGTCACAAGGCCCACAATTATACACATGTAGATGAAAGTAATTGCCAGATTTACCGGGTTTTGAAAACATCAGTTTTATAAGGTAGTACAGAGCTACTATATATGCTTACCCTCCCCTGTTTCATGACCTCTCTTCTAATCTCATGGCAAACAGCTCAAAGGAGTTTACTTTCCTAATGCTCTACTTGTTCTCCCTTCATTCTTAATCCAAAAATTTTAGCAGTCAAACAGCTTTAAACAACTAAATCTACAATGATGAACTTGCTCCACTTCTTCTTAGGAAAATTTGTTGCTGTAACAGGACCAGAAAAGAGAAAATTTTATTCCTGGTTAAAATCACAGCGACACTGTTCCTGTTTGGAGTTGTCAGACACTATTTTCATGTATTACACAAAGTTACTACACTATAAGCTCAAAAGTTTTGTATACGATCAGATATTTCCCTTTTTTTCTCCCCAGCACAAAATTATCAGAAATTTTCAGATCTTTAAGTAACTAAAGCATTCTGAAAGTACTTCCATCCAAGGAAACTGTTATTAGATCTGTACTCTAGAGAAGGTTCCAGCAACATCTCAGCAATATTGGCAGTTCCAGAGTATTTATGAGAACGCAACAAACCAGGGTTGGACGCAGCTCCAGGTTCAACTAACATCCTCAGAACAGAAATTAGAATTGTAAAAGGTACCACTGCATAGCTCAAGTGAAACCAGAACATACACGTGTACTTCTGAAAAATCCTTTTTCCTTCAGACACTCCTCTCCATGGAAGAACTTCAGTAACCAGGAGGCAGGGTGACTTTGTAGTAAAGCATCATCATATTTCAGAGTCATGGTCCAGCATATCACAGAGGCAATGTCAAATGGCACTTCTGGAATGCCATGCCAGCACTGCAGCGATACTGTCCTGATTCCAATGGCAAGGAATGGCTTTTCCTGCAGCAGCAGGTATATTCAGCACCATGCACAGGGCTGTGTGCATGGGCTGGAAGGAGAAGGGTATGTTTGTATTTGGGGAAACACTGCAATAGCAACTTGTCCCTTAGATCTGTGTCAAAAACAAATGCTGAAGGCATGAATCTCTATGACTGCTTGCTGTAAAAGACATTGGATATAACTCTATAGTCCATGCATATACCATATACACACACAGCTCCAGGATTATCCCTGGTGGGAAGGAAATGTCCCTGTGAATACATGCACAGAGGGGCGGGAAGATAAGAGAGATGGCAGAATTGGGCCTGCTTTGTCTGAGGAGAAGCAGGAAGAGAGCACACTGCAGCAGTTCCGTTAGGTAACAGGCTGCAGGAATGAACAGCTCTCTGTACCCAGGATGGATGGCACATGAGCAGGGAAGTGCCCCAGGTACAGCTGCAAAAGAATGAAGATAGATGCAAGGCAAAAGAAATAAAGCACCTACAAAATTTCTAACATTAAGAACAGCAAAAGAATTCCCTTTGCCCAAATGTAGTGGGTGGGAAAGAATAACAGTTTTGATCACTGATTTTTATCTCCTCTTTTTTGACCATCACACTATGCAGCAGGCCTCAGTCAGAGTTGCCTTACAAGATGAATCCTGGCCACTGTGTGATTAACGCCATCTGCATTATTTAGCTAAAATTAGATGACAAAGATGCTCTGCATCACCTCGTGTAGTTATCTGCAAGAAATGTATCATTTTAAGAAACTTTGCCAACTGATATGAAGAGAGGCTTGTTTGTAGGGTATTTTAGGGGAAAATCATCCCAGCTGAAGCCTGGGCCCTGGCTGGTTGGGAAGTGCGCCATCAGAGCCAGGAGTTTCTGTGCTAAAATATAATCAAGTCATTTCAACTTACTGGTTTGGGCCTATAAAACTGGACCCACTTTCAGGGTGAATTCAGAGACCTCAACTATGGGTGGACACACCACACAGGATATTCTCATTTGCTGGTAAGGGTTCTCCAGGTATTCACTATGAAATGGGGATCCCCAGAGAACACCATCTCTGGATGATGATGGAGTATTTGGGCAATTAGTGATGTATCTTTCTTAATCACTATTCTTTCTTTCTCTCATATAGTAATGATTAGGTGCATTACCTTGCTTACCTTTGCTTATTGCTAAAGCCAAGTGTGTAGTTTTATTCAATGTATCGTTTTACTTTTGTGTTGCCTTTATATTCATAGTAAAATAAGACCTTTCTTTCCATTGGTGTCTGTGTCCTTTAAATCACCCCCGTCAATTGGCAGAGGAGAAGACTGTCTGTCCTTTGCTTGATGGTGGCTTTTCCTCCTCTTTTCCCTGGATTTGAAAGGTTACCTAAGACACACTGTGTCCCAACCTCTTCTCTGTTCTCCTTAGATTTGGTTTTGTTACTACTTTTTAAAACAACATTTAATTATTTGGCCCCAAGCTCCAAGATCAATAACTAGACACCTGGTAATCCTTTCTATACATATTTTTTCTATGAGTCCACAAATTTATCACTGATGTTAAGATTCTAAAAGTCCAATAAAGAAATCAGTTTCTCAATATCTGATGAGAAGGGTTAGTGTAGTTTTTGCCTTTGCTCAGCACTTCAGCTGATTCATGACTATTTATTCAGACTGTGAGATGTTTTATGAAATTAGCTTTATCTTTTTGTTATTGCACAAACCTTTTCATTTGTACACAAAGCATCTCTAAAACATTTTTCATTAGTTCCTCCCAGCCCATTATTTCCTGCATGATTAATGACAGTTACACAAATAGGGTGTTTTTCCCTAAACAGACGTGCTTTACTTTGCTGTCTTACTATCAAAAGACTATTGGCTTTAAAGTAGCTCTTTAATGAAATCAAACAAAGGTGATATGCTTTCAAATAATTCTTAAGTGTTATGAATCTGAGGAAGGGCTACATAGACTATACTAATTTCTTATCTTTCATAACAAAAAACAAATACAAGGAAAAAAGGCAAAAGCTATGACAGACGGGTGATAGGAGCAGCTTCTTCCTAGGCTATATTCTGTCCATTTGTTGTCTAATACACGTCAAAGGACTAGTGGAAGGAGAAGCAGCTTTGCCCAAACCCCAACAATACTTTTCCAAAATTAATGTATTTTTAAAGGAAAAAAATATTTATAATATTCAGATTTTATGTATTGTAGCTCCAGGTATGAATCAAGGACTGTGTTTCAAGACCACACCACCTCTCAGGCAAATCTTCTGTCAGTAAGGTCCAGAGAAGTCCCTGGAATGACACTGCTCTGAAGGAAAGGAGAAGTAAAGTTTATCTAGACCTTTCAAGCTGTTTCTTACTGACCCAGACAGCTCAGGCAAGACAACAGATAAAAATCCACCAGAGTCTTGCAATTACAGTACCAATTTCAATGTTTAGCTCTGTACTAGCAGAGATTACAAGTGAAAAGGTAACCAGTAACACTTCATGCCATTGATAAAAATAGAAAATAATGGGGGGAAAAGAAAGAGCAACTGTGGAAAAAAAACCCATTTCAGAATTAACAACATGTAAAAGAGAAATTGAATAACTGATGTCACCGATTCAAACCCCTAAAACTTGGCTGATACTTTCAGTCAAAGTCATCATCCTAACAATAAGAAGAGTCCAACATGATTTTTGCTGTGACTTTCTGGTTCATCTATCAGAAATTCCATGTCGACCTTCTCAAAGGGTAACAGAAAAGAAAGTAAAGGAAGGAAGACCCTCACTTAAATATTTGCATCACTTCAAGAAATCAAAAAATACTGCCCTTTCCCTGATATTTCACCAATGTGGCAGCTGATGCATTCTCCATGTAAACATTTCCTTTCTTATCCCAACTAATATTTACAGATTAATGATGGCATAGATGCAAATGTTTGAGCTGGTTTCCTGCAGCTCAGCCAAGCTCCCTCGGAGCTGATTCACTTGAGCATAGGCAGCCCCTGAACCACTGACACTCAGCAGAGACACCACCCACCAGCACAGAGAAAGGGCACCAGAGACCAGGCAGGTATGGAACTCTGACAGTAAAACCAAGTGCCTCTGCTGACAAACACTGAAATTCGTTCGGCAAAGCAGCAGCAGCTTCCTTTGGAGGGGTGGCAGGAAAAGGAAATGAATACACAGCAATTAAAATGTAATTCCCCTGGAAGATCAATTGGCCATACAAATGCAGGAAAGCAGCAGTGCCACAACTGGGAGCCTGCTGTGTGCTAAGGATTCCATGGGCAAATGATGGAGAAGTGGCACCCACAAGTATTTGGGTAACTTTGGCTTAGTTTTCCATGAAGAATTTCCAACAATCAGTTATATGCTGTTTGAGAACTGCTCCCAATACATGCAAACAAACTTATATGCTTACATAATTAAAGATTATTTTACTTTTCAGCAAAAGCAAAGGCCAAAGTTGATGATACATTTGATAGTATCTATCATGCAAAGACTACATATAACATATGAGAAAGCAATATAATCCAAAACTTAATTTCCCTATAATTCAGTACATTAAGAAAAACCCTGAGATCTGCAATAAATGCCATACAATCCATGCTTTTCTTTCCATGCTTTGTTCCCTTTCTCATTATTTTACCTGTAATGATTCTGTATCTCAGGACCAGAGCTCATTATAGGAGCAAATGTCTATTCTATGAAAAAACCTGCCATTTCCAGATTTGCTTTGGCACACCCTGGAATACACTCTTGCCATTTTTACAGAGCAGTAAGTTTAAACCAGTAGAACAATCAGCAAGAAGTGCTTAGTTACTTCAATAAGGATGCTTTCCTTCACTATTCTGGGAACAAGTCACTCTCTCAGTGTATAAGAGTAATAATTAATATTTCATAGTTTTATATAGAAGCCCAAATAATATGAGAGCAGTGTGTCAGGGTGTGCAGCGTTGAGGGAGTGAAGGCTGCTTTCTTTTTGAGGACTGGAAACTCACAAGGATTTTCAGCTGTTTTCCTTTTCATTGTTTGCCTTTAGCTTCCTGGGGCAGGTTTGTAAAGGACAAAGCTAATTAGGAACATCAGAGACTTCTTGAAATTGCCTCTAGACTTCAGTCAATGAGGAGCTATTATTTACAGGATTTTCTGTTCTTTTTCAGCCAGCAAACACTTTGCTGTAATTTCACTAGTTCTCATCTACAACAAAGCGGCTGGAACTGAGTTTCAGGATGGGAAATAAAAGGAAATAAGTTACAAATATCATGTTTATTGACAAGCATAGAAAAAAAGAAAGAAGAGTAGCAGCATAATATAGAACTCTGTATTTTATGTCTATAATACCTGTAAAATATTTTCTTGCTGTTTTTTTCCTGCAGGACAAGGTAAAAAAAGACATTTTAAATACATGGTATAATATATAATATAAATACTATTAACAACTGAACAAAGCCCAGGGGACCACGGCAGATTTACAGGTGAATAGTAAGACTTTCAGAGGTAAAATTAGCCCTTCGCCTGCAGTGACCAGCAGAAAAAATACTCATGTTTTTATTCTAGAAATTGAGTGAGTTCTGCACTAAGGCCTTGATGTGTCGCACAGTGTGGAGGGAGCAGAAAACATTCATAAAGAAGAAAGTTTCTGTGTCCCCAGAACAGGTCCCTTGGAAAACCATAGCTTAAAGATAAGAAATGGCTTGTTAAATGACAAATACAAAAAGGAATCCAGTTCCCCCCTCGGTAGACCCTTCTGTTATCTTTCTCCAATATTAGTGGTTCATTTTCTTTTAGTATCTATAGGTGTCTTGGTTTAATTTTGTTTCCCGGCCAACGCACCGAATTATGAATTTGTTTTGATTTGCCAATTTAAATAAACTCATTTTTCTGTTGAGAGACAGAACCAGGAGCAAAAACCAAGGCAGGCCTAAATCTTAAGAGAGTGTAAAAAAAAATAAATTTATTAACTACACAAACAAAGAGGGGGGAAAAAAACAAATTCAGAATAAGATCTTTTTTCAGACCACTCCTTCCTTCCCCCTCCCAACCTTCATAACAACAAAACAAACATACAGCAAATACTTCAGTCAGTTCCCAATTTAGTCTTTTTCAGTTCACTTCTGGAGAGAGAAGCCTCCTCTTGTTAAAGCTGTAGGGATTTTTTCCACAAGAAGGAAGAAAACAGTCCTCTCGTGGTTTCATTTTTCATGATTTGCATCTGCCCGGGAACCTGCAACCGTGACACTCCTCCCAACTCCACAGCCTTCCCAAAGCTGTAGATGTGGGCCATGTCTGTCTCATGGGGTATTACTTTTAAGAATGAAATGTTCCACAGCAAAGGTTCTCTTCATCTCCTTTCTCTCTGTTCAGGCTTCATCCTCAGAAAACCGAAATTCCCTTCTTTCCTCAGGGCAAAGATTCTCAACACAGGTGCTCTTTGGTCAAATCATGTATCAAATGGAACATTTCCATCCCCCCATGTCTTTCTCCATGGTTTATAGGTATATTGAGTACATCAGTTCATCACTACAATTCTACAAAAAGGATTTTCAGCCACCTCGACAGCATCTCCTCATTCTTCTTCCATCTAAACAACTTAGCTCTTGTGTCACTGACTTCAGAAATCTTCTTATTCCCTTTCATGTTCAAAGGAAGGCCACAGGTTTTGCAAATCTTATCTGAGCACTAAAGAGTTAAAGTTTAACACAACTGCAAGAGTTGGGCCAGGCTCAGGCCGCGCTGGGTGGGGGGGGCAGCTGAGGTGTCAGTCAGCCTTTCTGGGGCTGGGCTGCAGCCCCACACTGCTCGTGGTCACCCCTGCTTCCCAAACAGGGCCCCCCTGCCTCCCCCAGATGGCAGGGGGCTGGGCAGGCCCAGCCCTTCCAACAGCAGTGGGAACCGGGCCCCCCACCCCAGAGCCGCAGGCCCGTGGAGGAGGAAGCTGTGAAGGTCTTATCAAGGAGCCTTTTCTCCTCCCGGCCATCGGGTCCCCTCGTTTGCAAACAGGGCCCAAGCAGCCTCCTGAGCCTCCCCGCCACATGGGGCAGGGGGGAAGCTCGGGTTGATGTTACCTGCTCAGCCACCGGAAAGACAAAAAGCCTCAGTTCCGGATTACCTCCTTCAAAATGTGTGTTCACGGAGCGAACTAACTTTCTCCCATTGGCTGTTGAAGGTGTCCCAGCCCCTACAGAGGAAGCTCCCTTAGAGAGAACTTCCCTCTGAGTTTCTTCTTCCCAAGTCAACCCATCACAATAGGCTAACTTTGAACGTCAAATCCCCAAGGGATTGGTTAGAATGTAGAATTCCCTTGGTAATTGGTGCAAAGTGTAAAACCCTCAAAAGATATAAAAATCCCTGAAAAAACCTAAACGTGGAATATGTGAGACAGGATGCCTTCATAGAATAAACTATGGATTTGTGCCTTTCTACATATTCCGATTTCTTCACCCTGCTGGTTTGAGGGTGCACTGTGAGCCAAATTCTATCTGGGTAAGGCTTGAGAGTGTGCTCTGTCGCTGAGGACTGCTAAGACAGTCTCAGGGTCCCATGGGGAACCCCAAACACCACCAGCCACGCCACAGGACAAAAAATGCCTAGCCTTGACCAAGCCATTAATCCAATGTGGAGAAAGGTGGGCTGAAACCAGGGGACAGAGCTAGCACCTCCCTGGCTGGAGGAGGAGCTGGAACAGAAGGGAGCTCTGAGGGAGGGTGCCAGTTTATGCTGAGGCTTTGGAAAGAGTCTGGTGTAATCACAGGGCAGCCCAAGAAACAAAGACATATTGCCTGAAGAAAACATATCCTGAATCTGAGCTGAATAACCCACCCCTGTGCTAGCACCTGCCTTCTGTGTTGCTAATTTGACAGAAAAGCAACATCAACATTGACATTCACCTGCTTATTTAATAATTTTCTTTCAGTAATTCCCTCTTGGTCTGTTTGTAGGAGTTATTAGAGTCCATAATGTGTAAAATTCTCCAGCCTAGCCTAAATCTGTTCTCTGGCACCCTTCCTTAGTGCTGGAATTTGCTCGGTTTTTGGATTTTTTAGCACAAGCATCAGTCTGTCATATCCCATTCACTTTGCCTTTCATATGCAGACACAGAGCCCTAGACAGCTGGGGGCCCTTTGGGAGAGCTCTCCTCTGACAGGAAAAGCTCAAGGCAGAGCACTGAATTTCTCCTTAAAAACAAAACAAGAGAGAGACAGATTCATTTCCTCTGGGTAATGTCAGGCTGCAGAGTTTCTTTGTATTTACAACACATGAACCATGTTCAACCATGTTCAACGCTGTTTTCACCTTGCAAGAGGTGAGCTAAATAAGACCACAGAAGCCTTAATTTGGGCACTAAAATGCAAACTTCAGCACATCTATTTTATGATATTTTCACCAACTCAGGGGGTTATCTACCTCCCCTTTGGGCCTCTGGCAGGTTTTGAGATGTCAGCATGGAAGCAGCACATCATGTATGTCCCCTGGGGCAAAGACTCACTCCAGCCTTTATACTGGCAAGGAAGATGTTTGGAAATTTATGCTTTAAAGTACAGAAAATTGGAAATAAAATTCTTCATTCCTAGGAGATAAAACTTAGTTATTTCGTAGCATAATGTAACTCTAGATTTGGAATTACCTACAGAAAACTGTAAGTTAGAAAAGACACTTTTCAGTCTTATGGGTGAGGAAAAAGAAAACAAACTAAAATCCAAGTTAAAAATGTTGGCAAAGGAGTGTTTTGGCTTGCAAAGCAGGATGCAACCAAAAGTATGTATTCTATCACCATCTGTTGAAACCAGGTGCGGTAGTGATCTCTGGGGGAGATATCTTCTGTTAATGGACTATCTGTTAAAACCAAGTGGGGCAGTGTTCTTTATCTTTTCCACAACCCATCCTTCCTCCAGGGAGATATCTTCTGTTAATGGGCCATTGAGTCCCACTGCATGACGGATGAAATTACGTAATTTCCTATTGAAAGCAGCTGTATGGAGCCCCACATGACGGGTTGCACAAGCTACTGAAAGGGAAGATGGATCAAGTCAGCTTGCTGAACTCAAAGCCGTTCAGCTGGCTTTGGACGTTGCTGAAAGAGAGAAGTGGCCAAAGCTCTACCTTCACACTGATTCGTGGATGGTAGCCAATGCTCTGTGGGGTTGGCTGGAAAGGTGGAAAAAGGCTAACTGGCAGCATAGGGGAAAACCAATCTTGTTGGGAAGGATGAATTAGGGAAACCTTATAAATATGAGTGCCTAGCAAAAGACTTTGAGAATATGGAAAATATAAGCGAAATAGAAATGGTAGCGATTTTCAACTGTGTGGCTGAAAGCAACTGAATGCCTGAAGGCCCCTTTGTTTAGATAATGTTAGATGCTGCAAATACCAAGAAGCAAACAGACATACTCCCTAGGCATGGCAGGAAGGGTCCCAGATAAAATTTAGAGATAAGAAAAGCAGTAAAACATGGTAATGTAGTGATTCCTATAGGTTGCATGCAAATGTTAGAGAATTTGTATCTTGTATTAGATTGGTTAGTGGAAATTAAAATATTCAACATAGAAGAAGATTTAATGTATTGTAAATGGGAAAAATGCGCTCTCTCATGCTCTTACTCTCTTCATTCTTACATTCCTAAGCTCTTTTAAGCTCTCTTCTTTTACTTTCTCTCTATCCCTTTTCCCCGCCCTGCTCTGAGCTGCGGCTGCAGCTCCTAGCAAGGCCTTATATATACCCACGCCCTACGAAATAAACTGCAAACTTTAAGACCAGAATAAAGAGAGCGCCTGAGTTTGTCCCGACCGTCTCAAAGCAGAGATTCTTACAGAGTGGCGCCCAACGTGGGGCTCAAACCCACGACCCTGAGATTAAGAATCTCATGCTCTACCGACTGAGCTAGCCGGGCCGGCAGGAGTGAGGGCAGGGGTTGGGGTCGGCATGGCGCCAGCAGCGGGGGGCGGGGCCATGACGGTGGTGGGTGGGTGTGCAGGGGCAGAGCCGAGGGGCGGAGTCGAGGCGATGATGTTGTCGGGGCGGGATCCGCAGTTACTGAGCGAACAGGGGTGGAGGAGGCATTTGGGGCGGGGATGATGGTAACCGAGGCTACGGGGGCGGGCATGGCAGGGTCGAACACAGTAGGGGCGGGGCGGACGCGGACACAGTAGGGGTGGAGACAACGGCTGGGGTGGCAAGGACTGGGTCTGGAATTGTGAGGGAGGGGAGAAGGGCCGCAGAAGCTTGGGGGATGGTGAGTGGAAAGACATTGCCACTTGGGTAGAGAAAGCTACCTGTGAAAGTCCGTCATATAGACGCCCATGTCCCCAAGAGTCGGGTTAATGAAGAGCACCAAAACAATGATCAGGTAGATCAGGCTGCAAAGATAGAAGTGTCACAAATAGATTTAGATTGGCAACATAAGGGAGAGTTGTTCCTAGCTCGATGTGCCCGTGATGCCCCAGGTCATGAGGACAGAGATGCCTCTAAGTGGGCACGAGACCGAGGGGTGGATTTAACTACGGACAGTATTTCTCAGGTTATCGTGTCTGTGAGACGTGTTGAGATCAAGCAAGCCAAGCAGGTGAAGCCCCTCTGGTATGGGGGACAGTGGTCCAAATATAAGTATGGAGAGGCCTGGCAGATTGACTACATCCCCCTTCTTCAAACTCACCAAAGTAAGCGCTACATGCTGACCATGGTGAAAGCCACCACTGGATGGCTGGAAACCTACTCTGTGCCTCACGCTACTGCTCAGAACACCATCTTGGGCCTGGAAAAGCAAGTCCTGTGGAGGACCTCCGAAAGAATTGAGTCAGACAACAGAACCCATTTCAAGAATAGCCTCATAAACACCTGGGCCAGAGAACATGGCATTGAATGGATATATTATATCCCTTATTATGCACCAGCTGCTGGGAAAGTTAAACAGTGCAACAGACTACTTAACACTACCCTGAAGGCACTTGGCGGAGGGTCCTTCAAGAATTGGGAAGTGAACTTAGCAAGACCACCTGGATGGTCAAAACCCAAGAGAGTTAATCAATCAAGTTAGTCCTGCCCAGTCTGAACCCTTGCACATAGTGGATGGAGATAAAGTCCCTGTGGTACACGTAAAAATTATTTTACGAAAGGCTGTTTGGATTAGTCCCACCATAGGCAAAGACAAAGCCACCCATGGGATGGCCTTTGCTCAAGGACCTGGTTACACTTGGTGGATAAAACAGAAAGATGAAGAAACCTATTGTGTACCACTAGGAAACCTAATTTTAAGTGAGAACTGAGTCTAAAGTTTCATTGTAAAGTTTGAAGAGGATATTAATTTGAGTATGATGCAAATGGTAATAGAATAAGGGGTGGGTAATGTCTTGGCCTGCAAAGCAGGATGTAACCAAAAGTATATATTCTATCACCATCTGTTACCATCTGAAACTAGGTGGGGCAGCGATCTTTATCTCTGGGGGTTATATCTTCTGTTAGTGGACCATCTGTTAAAACCAAGTGGGGCAGTGTTCTTTATGTTTTCCATGACCCATCCTTCCTCCAGGGAGATATCTTCTATTAATGGACCATTGAGTCTCACTGCATGACTGCATGACTAATGAAATTACACCCAGGGGGAGGAGTCAAGAATTTTCTACCTAGAAAAAAATCTGAGATTTGGGACATCAGAGAAGCCTTTTTCTACTGGATTCCACTGGAAAACCAGACCTTTCCATTTCATCACTGGACCTTTGGAGGAAAACTGACCCTTCTACAGGAGCACTGCTTCAAATGAACCACATCAGTCACTCCAAGAGGACTTCAGCCACCATTCAATCGGACTACTACCAACACCCTGACTGATGGGGCATCAGGTTGTATTCTGACTGTCAGTGTTTTGGGTTTTGTTGCTTGTTTGTTTGTTTTGGTTTTTTTTTTTTGTATTACTATATTTTTATTTTACTTTTTTCCTAGTAAAGAACTATTATGCTTATTTCCATATCTTTGCCCGAGAGCTCCTTAATTTCAAAATTACAATAATGTGGAGGGAGGGAGTTTACATTTTCCATTTCAAGAGAGGCTCCTGCCTTCCTTAGCAGACACCTGTCTTTCAAACCAAGACAAGGAGGAAATAATGCATGAACCACTTACAAAGCCATGTGCCTACATTGTCTGATGCTAGACTGCCACAGGGAATTCATTTAGCTAAGTCTGACAAAGATTAAAAATTTACCATGTCAAATTCTATCCATGTGATTTTGGCCTATATTAAAATTAATTAGAAGTTATCAAATTATCTGATATTTCCAGCAGTAAATCCTTCCTTTACAGTTAATGGCTCAAAGTAAAAGAGTGCATGTGTTCAACCATGCTTCCGAGACTGACTTTCTACTGGATTATTGCTCGAGAACTCTTCTTCATCTGATCTTCCATTCCACTGGCAGCATTCTCCCAGTGCACAATGCGATTAAAAATAATGGTTTAGAACACCAATAATACATTAAAGATGGCCTCCTCAACATGGTTATGGTGACAGCATAATAAAATCCATGATTCTTTTAACATTTGCAGACATACTTCTTACAGTAAACGATGTGGCACAACACCATCATCAAGAAATGAGGGAAACAGAAGTTGAAAGCAAAGAGAAAAGCAAAGAGAAAGCAAAAATAAAAGCTTTAAACTGAGCCCAGGAAAAGTGCAAAGGATTCTAAAGTGTAGGGTTGCTTAACTCCATATCCAAGCAGGAAGCAGGCTGCTTAACAGGAGATCTAGGTTTGTCATTGTAGACACCCTAACAAGAAGTTTGGCCTCAATCTTCACTTTAAAATTTATTTGACAGCTTAACAGTATCTAAGGATCTGCATCATGGAGAGCACAGGACTTGCCTCCTAAGCTCCCTAAGTTTCACCATCCAAAAATGAACCCTTAAGACTGAGTCATATACTTTGTCTTCCTAAATTGTCAATGGATAAGGACAGGAGCCTCCAGAAAGCCACCTATTATTTCTGAGCCCTATGAGTGGAATTATTGACTGGAATATTACACTCTCTGCTACAAAGAGATTACTCAGTAACACCAGAGAATCATTAATGTGTTATTTTATGACTAATAAACATCTATTTCCCATCTACACACACTAATTTAAAACTTTAACGTTTCAAAGCCTGCAGTTCCTTCACTTCACTTTGTGAGTGGAACTACAGTTTTGCTAGATCTGTTCATTAAGTAGTGATTGTACCGAGTTGCAGTGGTTTGTATTAATTTCCTGAAATAGTTCCCTGTTAAGATCTGGGCAGCTTCCTCTATGTCTGACAAAAAGCCAATCAGTGACTGGTTTTGAAAACTGGGAACCGGTTAAACCACTGAAAGAGATGGACGCACCTCTGTGAAATTCACATTTTAAAATGAACAAACCCTGGGAATCTCTTTTCTGTTTCTGGCCTCTCCGAAAGCAACTAGTCCTAGTCTCCCAGGCCAAGCCCCGTGCAGCCTGCCGGCCTAGGGAGGCCAGGCCAAGCTGGGCCAGGCAGGGCTGGGCAGGTTCTGACACAGAGCTCAGGGAAGCCCACTGGGCCCTGTTTTCGGCCAGGGCCCCCAGCGTTTGATAGAAAGGGGGAGGGGAGGCCTGCTCGGCTTTTAAGATCCTAGTGCGCCCCCCGCCCCACACCCCCCAGCACGGCCAGGGGGCCCATGGCTCAGCTGAGCAACGAGCTGACATTAAAACCCTGCCCTGCTGCTGGCCTGGGCCATTTTAGAGATGGTAAACAGACTGATTTTCTCTGTATGTCATCAGTGTGAAAGAAAAGGAGTTGTGGGGGGAGGAGAAGTGTTCTGAAAGTTTTATTCTGATTCTTATTTTTTCTTATAGTTTCTAGTAGTAAAGTTTTTCTTTGTACCCTTTAAAGTTTGAGCCTATTTTTCCTTCCTCCTAATCCTATCTCACAGCAGGAAATGAGTAAATAATTCTAGTGGGTGCACTGGTGATTTGGCCAGTGCTAGATCCACCACATAAACCGGTGCACAAGCTGAGAAATCTCAAATTGGCGAACCAAAACCACTACAAGAATAAACACTTATACCCATTAACTACATGACACCTTTTCAATTTCTCCTCTGGTAATATTTAATGTCTTTTTTATTAAGTCAATTGACAGAATATCGGCTTCTTTGCACCCTGCTGTCTTAAAGCTCCTCTATACTCCAGCTTCCCCTCCCAAAGGCAGCTCTGAGGAGGAGACTGGAACAGGGCCCTTCCCAAAAGGCAGCTCTTCTAGGGAACACTGTGTGTGTCTTCTCCTGGGAGTACTCTTGTGTGCATCCCCTCCTGGAGGATTGTGTGTGTGTCTTTCCTCCTGGAGCAGCCACACAGCAGAACCAATGGACTCACAGACATGCTGAAAGGAAGGAACTAGACTATGGAAATGGTTGTGGGCATCATCCACACCAACAGAAGGAAAAGTCCTTTTCCTCCTAACAGAGCCAGGAATAAAACAAATCAAAGGACTAGCCTAATTCAATACCGATTCTCACAGAATCCAGCAAGTAATGCAATTTCTGTTTTAATTCCTTTTTTATTATGATTCCAAAGTTTCCATTGAAGTAGCAGTAAAGAAAACTTTAAGATCTATTTATTTTCAACATATAACAAGACTTGTTTTTCATGAACTTCTACAGTCTGGTAGTCATTAGATGCCTCCAATTTTGGCATTACAACACCATCTTAGAAAGCAACTGAATTCCCTCTATTTAGAAATGCCCTCTATTTTCAAATAAAGAAAACCCTACCTTAAGGTCGCCTAAAAGTGCAAATTCTTTTTTGAATTTTTTCATCAAAGGAGCTTCATGCAAATATATACTAGGTGGAGCTAGTAGCAATCAATGATACAGCTAGATTAAGATACTCAAAAGACCTTTTTAAAATTACTAAGCATATGTCTCAGGTATTTGCTAAGGAAAGGCAAGAATCCCTTCCCTGAGATGGAGAATGCAACCCCCTCCTTTCCAATTATTACAGGTTGAAATCAGGGGCTTTCAGGCAGAAGATATGGGAGCTAGGGATAACAGTCCTTTACTAATATATCTAACAAGGCAAAACAGCAGAAACAACAACAGCTATAAAAACTGACAGCAAAACAGAACAGTATAGCTCAGTTCCAGTCCCTTTTGGCCACAGGCCGTCTCCCTGTGCTCAGTTACCGGTGCTGTGGGGGCAGGGCAGGTCCCGCGCAGTTGAAGGGGCTGAGTGATGGCAGCAGCGGCCCAGGGGTGAGAGGGATGGAGGAGCGACTCCCCCCTCACAGTGTCGGTTGTGGTGCTTGGCAGAGTGTCCGGAGGTAGTAGGATGAAGTGGGAAGGCAGCAGTGCCATTTCTGACAGCAGGGAACGTGGCTCCCGGCTTTAGGATGGTGGGGAGGACGCTAGGTAGGAGCCCTGGTCGTCTTCCTCCGACTCCACGAGGGAGCGAGAAAGTGAGAGCCCTGGCCCCCTGTCCCACCTTTCCTTTTCCGCTGTTCCCCCTGTCCCCTCTACCATGTCGGAGAAACTGTTACTACTAAGGTGTAGCCACAAATACTTAGCATAACAATGGGAAAAATTCCACAGAAAGAAAAGGGAACCCCCAACAGCATGTTAATGATTTGTGTCAGAATATCTAAAATGTTTTGTGTCTGGTGGAGATTTCACTGACACTAGATTCATACAAATTCAAGAATGAGGAAATCTCAAATATTACTACAGTGAAAACATTAGCGGAATAAAGAACTATGGCTAAAGAGTCCTTTATTGATATTAAAAGGAAACGTAAGCCTGGTCTATTTATAATCCTCAGGTAAAACAGAGATTTCACTGTTCCAAATTGACCATCTTCTATTTTTTTCAAGCTGCATCAATGTTACAAATTCCTTACACCTCGCACTATTTTAATTGTTAGGGTTTCATGTCAGTATTCCATTCATAGACCTCAATATTACAAAAGCAACAGAGACTGCATTGCAAACATTTAATTTTGTACCATAGTAAGGATCTGTTAGTACTCTTTAGTGCTTCTCTTTAGCGACTTCACATTTACTCCAACTAATTTAACTTGGATTTCCGGGGTTGTGTTTAAGCACCAGAAATCATCTTAGACAGACTGTATGATGAGGATTAGCACTGCAGCACCTCAGAGCATTTCCTCTGGAAGAAGACATAGGCAAGAGAGAAATCCTGCTTTAAACATTAAAAAATAATAAGCATGGTACCAGAGTTTTCAATTTGCTATCTTTCTTAGGGTCAAAGAATGAGATATGAGATTGCTCTTTAGTTCTTCCATTTGTAAGAGCAGATCTGTGAGCTTTGTGGTCTTATCCAAGCACCTGATGTTCAGCTGTACATGTCTTACAATGACAAAAAGAGCCATTAGCTTCAAAACCAGTTTGTTCTTCCTGAGAGTGCAGCTGAAAACTCTACAATATAAGAGATAACTGCATGATGATGACTTGGTAGCTTCAATACATCTTTTTTATAGTAGACTATCAAACAATATGTTAAAATTCAAGAGTGTATTCAGACCCATCTTAATTTCAAGACAGATCTCACTAAATTTTGTCAGCATAGGGGCACAGAGAAGATGTAGCTCAGCAACTTTTTCCAGATAAATAACACAATTACCTTTTTTCTTCTTGTTTTCCATAAAAGCAGGAGTTTTGCTATAAAGGAGAAAAAAATACCTCTGCCTCTGGGCTCCTGCAAACACTGAAACTGCTGAGCCAACCCATGCATAGCCATCGTGATGGAGCTCCCCAGGGACACTCCATACATGTGTGCTCAGGAAATCCCAGTGCACACGCTGCTGTCACCTCCAGAAAACATAAAGCAAGGCCATATCCTCATGCTCTAAGGTCACATGCTAGTTTTAACAGATAAGAACATAAAGAACAGTAAGAAACTTGTCAAGGGAGAAATTCTGGAAGAATACTCAATAAAACTAATAGCAAAACTAGTTTGTAAACATGGCTTGAATGACTACCAGAAAAAAAAATCATTATAGGACCTACTCATATAAAACAATTAAGTCGGGATGCAGGTGGATCACTGTTTAAAAATGTGGACATTGCTTTTTGGCTGTGGATATTGTTTGCGCAAATGTTAGTAAAACATGCTAGAACTTACAGCATGCTGTGCAGCCACAAGGTCCTTTCCCTCCAATAATATCCTTACCTGTAACATTCACTGGGATCTCCTAAAGAGCCAGAATAAATGCAAATAGATACATTTCCTGAAATAAATCTTATTACATCTGTACTGCTGAAGTTTTGCAGAGATCAGTCACAAGAGAGCTGCCAAGCAGAAGGCTACCTGGCTGCCTAGGTTCTAACTGAATTATTTTCTGAAATACCTCACTCTTTGGAGGGCTGAAAATTGTATTCAAATTCTCATAGGAAGAGGATTTCTTTGAAAGATTCCTGTTGCTCTGGAGCAGAAGAATTAGGGGAACTCCTCTCTTTCCAAGTTATTTTTTCTGGTCTCAGGATAGTATGAGATTGTGAATAATAACAGGAGGAAGTGAGAACTATATGTGATATTTCAAACTTTCAAAGTTGGGTTTGATTTTAATTTTTTTTTATGGATTTACACAGCAATTTTCATAAGTCAAATTTAATTTGACTTACTAACAGAGTTAGTATATCAGGAGGTATTTCCTTGCAATATCAAGTTACAAATTAGTCCTTCCATTACTTCCATGTTCTATTTATGACTGTGTATTCAAAGCATCTGCGGTGTCCTACATCAAAACAGAACCAAAATTGGATAATTGGATCTAACACAATCCAACAGTTTGTGAAAGAAAGGCAGAATCTAATACCCAAGATCCCAAGGTGATGGGCAGAATCAGTGTTGTAGATTTAATGCCACATTTAAAAGTGTTTTGTCTTCTAAATTTCGCTACTTTGCAAATAAAGCAATTAAATTTACCTTCTGTTTTAAAATAATTATTTAATCACTAATTAACAACTTACAAATGTCTACTTACTTGCTTGAGAAATTGACTGACTGACTTGAGAAATTTGTCATAATCTCCATAATAATGTACTCCAATATTCTGTCTTCCCTTGAGATCCACATCTACTCCCATCTTATTGTTGTTTCCCTGGGCTGTCAATGTTCAGTCACATGTCCGTCCATAACACTTTTCCTTTCGTCCTTTTCCTATCCAGAAACGTGCTGCAAGGAAGAAGCAGGAAGCTGTAGGAAAAGCCATGCCTCTGTTAAAACAATGCAGCTTTAGACAGCTGGAAAATAAGCACAATGAAATAAGCATCTATTATATAAATTTGCTGGGAGCCCTTACATTTCCTGAGCACTGCATATATGGAGGCATCACAAATGAAGATTAATCCTATGATTTTTAGGATCACCTGAGCCTCCAGTCTGTTCCTGCAGTCTTTCCCTCCAGTTGACTGGAAGACTGCCTTGGGTGAAAACCTCTGTTTATCTCCACAGAAAACGGAAAGCTTGAGAACAGAAAAAAATACCTGGTAAGGACAAAGTCAGAAGAATGAAAGAAAGTGATGATCACGTGCTCCTCAGGCCGCATCACCACAGGTCCTGTGCCAAGTGGGCTCTATCTCAAGTGTCCCCATTTCAAGGCAATTGCACACACACAGAGCTTTCTGAATGGAGAGAAACCCTGCCTGCATTTAGGGCCTCAAGAAATCACCATACATTTTTTAGTGAGCAGAAAGAAAAATACCTGCAACTTACCACTGGCAGTGACTTTCAGTTTGGCCTGGCCTGATCCTATACCCTTGGAGAGGAGCTGCAGCAGCTTGCCGCTGTCTGCTTACACTGCCTGTGCAATGATAATTTTAAGCAGGTGGAATTCTAAGTAAATGTTGAGAGGAGAGGGAAGAAAATCCTCAAGTTTTTTAGAAGCTTGGGAAGCTCCAAGAATCTGGATAATTTTGAGAGGAATAAAACCTTGTCCTTCAGGGCTACTTTTATGAAATCTAAGGGGGAAATACAGTAAAAGTACCTGGTGATAAGAAAAATGTTCGTTCAGTTCTGCAAGATATAAAGAACTCATCCCATCTTACCTTGGGCAAAGGAATTTTAAGGAGAAGGTAGTGGGAATGATTCCCAGCTCATCATAGTATGACCATGTTTAAGGATGCCAGTTTGCTTCAGGAATGTCATAGTCTTAAGCATGTCATGATTCTTCTAAAACTATAGCTCTTTTTCCACATTTGCTGCCAATCTGAATGCTTCCCTAGCCTAGTTTGTTAGGCCATTTCTGTTAATGCAGCCTTCTCATTTACAAGACCAATGCTATACGTGGGGACATCAAATATGCCAATCAAACAGAAAAACTACCTGGAAAATGTCAGTGAGTTTTAAATGGGATTTCTTCCCTTTGCTTGAATAGTATTTTCTGGTAAATTTTTTCCACAAGAACACACAGAGCTGTGCATCATCACAATAATTATATCAGAAAAGGTGCACATGGTGAACACAGGAACATACTGGACGCTCTCTGGAACAATACAGCAAAGGAGATGTTTTTCCCCACATACAAAGAAAATATTTCTGACAAAATGATATTAAAAGAAAATTGCAGGGCTTTCACATCAGGGACGACTACAGTGCTGAAAAACAGCAACTGGTAATTGGGGGAGTTCTGATGAGGAAAATCATGAAGGAAATCTCACATAAAATATGAAAGCAGGATATTTATTTGTCACAATTTTTCTTCCCAAACAATCACAGGTTTTCAAAAAGCTGTTTTTGAAAAGCTCTGTACAGATAGCTGCTTAGTAATTAAAAACACACCTGTTTCCTACTTCCTGATGGACAGAGCTTCTCCGGCACCCCACTAGGTCCCTCCACCTTGGGTTCTTTCCAAGCCCACTGTTTGATTTCTCTTGGTGGCAGGCACTTCTACCTCACATTCGAGTGGTCCTGTTATTCTGGACTTTCTACTCAAAACTTGTCTTTCAATCTGAAAGAGAAAATTAATCCAAACTCATTCTTCCACTGCCAACCTGCTGCTGACAGGAGCTTGCTGTGAACCACTCCCTTCCCTCTGGGCCATTTGTCTTCACTTGCTCAGGGTGAAATTAGCTGATAAGCAATTTCAGAATTAGGTCACTGTGAAATCTAAGTTATCATAATGCAGGTCTAAATTCCACTTGGGTTTTCTCCTTAGCTGCCCAAACTGCCAATTTCAGACACCCAAGGAAAGAGTTACCTCTTTCTCCCTGATCCACAGGGAGAAAGTCTGTGAGTGTTCTCTGTCTCCACATTTCATGACAGCTTAAATCCAATGTGAAGTTGTTTTCAGTGGGAAACAAAATGATCTAGTGTTTCAAAAGGAAAGAACTTGCCTGAAGAGAATTTGTAGCCATTTTTCTTTTCCTCCTTCCATTTGTGTTACCATATGATCCTCAATCATTTGCCTTCCTGGGCAGTCTTCCACGTGCAGCATGCAGAGCCTTAAGTATTATAAAATCCTGAAAACTATTTCAGAATTTTGTACATTTCTAAATATTTCAATCTACATGTAAGATCCATAGTAAAAGACCGTTTTCCTCACCCGGAGCCTACACTCGTCCAGTTGAACAGGCTGCAATCACGTAGCTGCTCTTCAAGATTTGAAATGTTTGAACTTTCATCCCTTTAACATAGAAGTATACCCACCCTTATAGTTCAAAAGTAATTGTTTCACTATTAGCCCACATAGTCTATTTTGCTCCTTCCCTCCAAATTCTCATTTCTCCACTACTTGCAAAGATTAGGTGCCCTTGTAAACTGGCATTTACATTAAAGTAATAATGGATAAGTTCAATAAAATATTTTAGACAGCATTAGGCATTAGGTAATAATTTTTCCCTAAAAAAATTTAAAACCGTCACTTCCTCAAAGTGCAATTTCACATTTTTTAAAAATATATTTTCTCTGTAAGGGGAGCCAAGAACATGACTGTACTGCAGAGCCTTTTGTTATTACTTTGTAACAGGTTGTTTGGATTTCCAAGCACCGTTTTAGTTTGTTAATAGCTCTTTGGGCACAGGGCTTTATTGATTTATAAAGTCACAGCCATTTATCCTGTCTCTGATGTTTACAACAGCAAGGTGGAAAACAATGCTGGCTTTGCAAAAAAAACAGCACAAGTTTAGAGCAGCTGAGGTAAGATATTCCCTGGGAAGGGACAAGGGAAAAGAAGGAAACCTGTTTCAGGGGGAAAACAACTGCACAAGTTAGGGAACACATGAGGATGCTTCAGTCAATATTTATCTCTCGGATCAGTAACACTTGATGGTCATTTCAGTGAAATCAATATCTGCCTAATTTAAGTGTTGTTATTACTTGGCTCCATCTACTTCTCCCTGTTTCCAAGATCTCTTCTCTGTGCTTAAGATTTCAAACTTGATCATCCAACCTAATCTTTGCATTTCCAGAATTTTAATCATGGGCTCAGAACAACAACATTACCACCACCACCATCACCTCCACCATCACCACCAACAACAAAATAAACCTAACAGTCATTCCCTTCACGGAGCACTGTAGACAAATTGATATTTTCCATAAATCTAGATCTTTATCTTAGCCAGGGGAAAAGTAAGGGGGCCTGAGGAAGAGGTTGTATAACCAGAAGTAGGGGCAGAAGGATTAGCAAAGATGTTGGCATCTTTGGTAGCATCTCATAGGTGCTGAAAAAAGGTGTTTTATCTGTTAATTTTCTTCCTAATACCCAGTCCTAACTTCCTAACAGTCCTAATACCCAGCTTCTTGTGTGGGGACTGTCCTTATCAGATTGATTTTATAAGCTGGCAGAGTGTTGTCAGAGGTATCTGCACGCAGACTGAATCTTAAAGATCTTGATCTCCATCACAGCTATCAACGGTCCAGCATCGAGCTTTGGAAATTCTGGCTGCTTTTTCAGGTCATGATTTCTGTATTGCACTGCACAGCAAGGAAATTTCAGCTGAATCCTTAAAGGACTGCAGCAGCACAGCACTTGGCAAGCACATGGAGATTATTCTTTCTGCTGAAGCAAGTGCTTCCCTTGTCCTCAGGAAGCTGAGAAGGTGTTTCCCTTGTTCTCGCTAGCTATTCAGGTGCAGGGTGGGGCTTCCTCTGGCCATCAGAGGTGCGACTAAAAGAAAGGTCTAGTCAGCTGTCCTGGGATACAATGCAACATTTGTGTATTCTATCACCATCTGTTCAAATGTGGGAGGGGTGGTGATCCTTATCTCTGTGGGAGATATCCTCTGCTGATGTGCCATCTGATGAGATCGGGGGATGATCATCGTTATCTTTTCACAACCCATCCTTCCTCCAGAAGATATATTCTGTTAATGGGCCATTAAGTCCTATTGTGTGACTGATAAAATTACATCATCCCATTGGGAGATGCCCCAGCCAGGGGCAGGAGCCAAGCCTTTCCTACCTAGATAAAAAACTGGGGTTTGGGACACGAGGGCAGACCTTTCCACTGGATCCCAGAGGAAAGTCGGATCATTTCCACATCATCGCTGGATCTTCGGAGGAAAACTGCACCTTCTACAGCACTGCTTCAACTGAACCACATCTGTCATCCAGGAGGACTGCAGCCACCATTTATACGGACTGCTACCAACACCCTGACTGACAGGGTGTCAGGTTGTATTTCTGACTGTGTTGGAGGTTGTTTCTTTTATATTATTGCATGTATTTTATTTTCTCTCTTTTCTTCTATTAAATTGTATTACTGACTTGGAGTCTCACACTGGTTTTACTTTCAAACCAATACATTTATTGGCGCCCAACGTGGGGCAAAGAAGGGTACTGAGAAAAGTCAGTATTACAATTTTGTTTTCACCATGATTCTCAACATGCTTACATGGGTTTTATATCTTGCTCTCTATATTTTTCCACACATGGGGAACTATCTGCCAGCTGTAATGCTCCTGTGTAGACCAGGATATGGTACAAAAATTGCTTTATTGGCCTATTATGTCTACTGCATGATAACCTCTGAGGCAATGAACATAATCCGGAATATATACTCGACTTTGTTTGCTTGTCCTAGTCTAGGTTGCTACATCCGGGGCTTTAACAATCACACCCAGCCCTTGGGGGGAGGGGTAAAGAATGATTTTTTCCAATCTTTCCGGCCTGATACAGTAGTTTTTGGAAATGTTGAGTTCCTGCTGGATGCTAAGGACAGTATAATATTGTTGTTAGTTCTGCTTTGTCTCCTCTGTACAGCCTACAACATGCTTAGAAACAAAACACTACATGGTGTATTGCTGCGTATTCTTGAGGAAGAGGAAGAAAGAAACAAATCAACTTCGTCCACGTCTGCACAGAATGTCACAAGGAGGAGAAGAACCAAACAAAAAGCAACAGTGTCCGTGTCTATGCAAACTGTCACAGAGGAGGAAAAAGCCAAAAGCAAAGCAACAGTGTCCGTGTCTACGCAGACTGTCACAGAGGAGGAAAAAGCCAAAAGCAAAGCAACGGTGTCCGTGTCTATGCAGACTGCCACAGAGGAGGAAAAAGCCAGAGGCTCCATCAGCATCTCCACAGAAACCATCACTGAACCAGAACAGCCTAGACCAGTAGCAGTTGCCCCCGTTCAGAAGAAGAAATCAAAGAGCAAATCAGTCCGCATAGTGACTGACGAGGACGTGGCAGGACCTTCGCACCCAGCGGAAGTGACAGAGCCGGAAATCATCACTTGCTCTCTATCTCTGGGTGAGCTGCGTGACCTGCGGAGGGAATTCACCCGCCAGATGAATGAGTCCATCTTGACCTGGCTGCTCCGCATCTGGGACGCTGCAGCCAATGACACCATTCTGGATGGATGTGAGGCCAGGCAAGTGGGATCTCTGTCCCGGGATGTGGTCATTGACCAGGGGATTGGGAGAACCCAAGAAAGTCTCAGCCTCTGGCGGCGACTGCTGACAAGCGTGAAGGACAGATACCTTTGCAAAGAAGATCTTCAGGTGCACCAAGGAAAATGGAGCACAATAGAACAAGGTATCCGATGCCTGAGGGAATTGGCTGTACTGGAGATCATTTTCTCAGAAGATGAGAGATTTCCTAAGAGCCCAGACTGTGTCCGGTGCACGTCACAGATGTGGTTGAGATTCGCACGGCTTGGACCAGAGGTGTATTCCCGTTACCTGGCAACGCTGCAGTGGAGGGAAGGTGAGGACATGGTAGGCGTCTTGGCCAATAAACTAAGAATTTATGAGGACACTGTCACAGCCCCATTTCGAACCCATGTCTCATCCGTGGAAACAAGGCTGGTGGAGCAAGTCCGAAGCTTGATTGAAGAGGGCCATCAGAAACTAAGAAAAGAACTTAAGGAAAACAACTACCAGATCTCTCCCGAACCAACAAGAGTTTCTGCCATTAGGAGCCGATGTTCCTCAGGCAGGGAGAGAGGACACACTCCACGAGGTAACCTCTGGTTTTTCCTTCAGGAGCATGGAGAAGACATGAGGAAGTGGGATGGAAAACCCACCTCCTCCTTAGCAGCCCGGGTACGTGAGCTGAAAAGAGGGACACCTACCCCAAGAAGCTCATCTAGAGTCAATGCTGCTCCAGTCTCTCGTGTACAGAACTCCAGACAGTATCAGAATGATGATATGACTGATCCTCTTGAAGGAACCTCAAGAACTTATTTACAGGGAAAGAGCAACGTGTACAAAGATCAGGAATAGAGGAGCCCTGCCTCTAGCCAGGTAGAGGAGAGGGATAATCGGATCTATTGGACTGTGTGGATCCGATGGCCTGGCACATCCAACCCACAAAAACATAAGGCTTTGGTTGACACCGGCGCCCAGTGTACTCTGATGCCATCAAAGTATGTAGGAGAAGAATCCATCTCTATTTCTGGGGTAACAGGAGGATCCCAGCAGCTGACAGTAGTGGAAGCTGAAGTGAGTTTAACTGGGAACAGGTGGCAGAAACACCCCATCGTGACTGGTCCAGAGGCCCCATGCATCCTTGGCATAGACTATCTTAGAAATGGATACTTCAAAGACCCAAAAGGATATCGCTGGGCTTTCGGGATAGCTGCTGTAGAGACAGACGGCATTAGAAAACTGAGCACCTTGCCTGGTCTTGCAGATGACCCCTCTGCTGTGGGACTACTGAGAGTTGAAGAGCAACAGGTACCAATCGCCACAACAACAGTACACCGTCGGCAATACCGTACTGACAGAGACTCAGTGATTCCCATCCATGAAATGATCCGTAAACTGGTGAGCCAAGGGGTGGTCAGCAAAACCCACTCACCCTTCAACAGCCCCATCTGGCCTGTGCGTAAATCTGAAGGAGAATGGAGACTGACAGTGGACTGTCGTGCATTGAATGAGGTGACTCCACCGCTGAGTGCTGCTGTGCCGGACATGCTGGAACTGCAGTACGAGCTGGAGTCCAAGGCAGCCAAGTGGTACGCCACTATCGATATCGCCAATGCATTTTTCTCCATTCCTCTGGCAGCAGAATGCAGGCCTCAGTTTGCTTTCACCTGGAGGGGCGTGCAGTACACCTGGAATCGTCTGCCCCAGGGGTGGAAGCACAGTCCCACCATCTGTCATGGACTGATCCAGGCTGCACTGGAAAAGGGTGAGGCCCCTGAACATCTACAGTATATTGATGACATCATTGTATGGGGCAGCACAGCAGGGGAAGTCTTTGAGAAAGGAGAAAAGATTATCCAGATTCTGCTGAAAGCTGGTTTTGCCATTAAGCAAAGTAAAGTTAAGGGACCAGCTCAGGAAATTCAGTTTCTAGGAGTTAAGTGGCAAGATGGACGTGGTCAGATCCCAACAGAGGTAATTAATAAGATCACCGCTATGTCTCCACCAACCAACAAGAAGGAAACACAAGCCTTCCTAGGTGCCATAGGCTTTTGGAGAATGCACATTCCTGAGTACAGCCAGATTGTGAGCCCACTTTACCTGGTCACCCGCAAGAAGAACGATTTCCACTGGGGCCCTGAGCAGCAGCAAGCCTTCGCCCAGATCAAGCAAGAGATTGCTCATGCAGTAGCCCTTGGCCCAGTCAGGACGGGACCAGATGTGAAGAACGTGCTCTACTCTGCAGCCGGGAACCATGGTCTGTCCTGGAGCCTGTGGCAGAAGGTGCCTGGTGAGACTCGGGGTCGACCACTGGGATTCTGGAGCAGAAGCTACAAAGGATCGGAAGCCAACTACACTCCCACAGAGAAGGAGATCTTGGCCGCCTATGAAGGAATTCAAGCTGCCTCAGAGGTGATTGGCACAGAAACACAACTCCTCCGGGCACACCGACTACCAGTGCTGGGCTGGATGTTCAAAGGACGCCACTGACACCACATGGAGCAAGTGGATTGCCCTCATCACTCAGCGTGCCCGTATTGGGAATCCAAATCGCCCTGGGATTCTGGAAATAATTACAAACTGGCCTGAAGGTGAGGCTTTTGGATTGTCTTCTGAAGAAGAAGAGGAGCAAGTGGCACGTGCTGAGGAAGCCCCACCATATAATGAGCTACCGGAGACTGAAAGACGATATGCCCTCTTCACTGATGGTTCCTGCCGAATTGTAGGCACTAACCGGAAATGGAAAGCTGCAGTATGGAGCCCCACACGACAAGTTGCACAAGCTACCGAGGGACAAGGTGGATCAAGTCAGGTTGCAGAGCTAAAAGCCGTCCAGTTGGCTTTGGATATTGCTGAACGAGAGAAGTGGCCAAGGCTCTATCTCTACACTGACTCATGGATGGTAGCTAATGCTCTGTGGGGATGGCTGGATCGCTGGAAAAAGGCCAACTGGCAGCGCAGAGGGAAACCCATCTGGGCAGCTGAGATTTGGCAGGACATTGCTGCCCGAGTAGAGAAATTGACCATAAAGGTTCGACACGTGGATGCACATGTACCCAAAAGCCGGGCTAATGAAGAACATCACAACAACGAGCAGGTGGACCGAGCTGCCAAAGTGAAAGTATCACAGGTGGATCTAGACTGGCAGCACAAGGGAGAATCATTCCTAGCTCGTTGGGCCCATGATGCCTCTGGTCATCAGGGTAGAGATGCAACGTACCGATGGGCCCGTGACCGAGGGGTGGACCTTACCATGGACAGCATCTCACAGGTCATCCACGACTGTGAGACCTGTGCCGCAATCAAACAGGCCAAGCAGGTGAAGCCTCTGTGGTACGGTGGACGATGGTCGAAGTACAGGTATGGGGAAGCCTGGAAAATTGACTACATCACCCTTCCCCAAACCCGCCAGGGCAAACGCTACTTACTGACCATGGTGGAAGCAACTACAGGATGGTTAGAGACCTACCCTGTGCCTCATGCCACTGCCCGGAACACCATCTTAGGCCTAGAAAAACAAGTCCTTTGGAGGCATGGTACCCCTGAGAGAATTGAATCAGACAACGGAACCCATTTCAAGAACGGCCTTATCAACACCAGGGCCAAAGAACATGGCATTGAATGGATATATCATATCCCTTACTATGCGCCAGCTGCCGGGAAAGTTGAACGGTGTAATGGACTCCTTAAGACTACTTTGAAAGCACTTGGTGGTGGAACCTTCAGAAATTGGGAAATGAACTTGGCCAAAGCCACCTAGATGGTTAACACCCGAGGGTCCATCAATCGAGCCGGTCCTGCCCACTCTGAACCCCTGCACACAGTGGATGGGGACAAGGTCCCTGTGGTACACATAAAAGGTATTTTGGGAAAGACTGTTTGGATTAGTCCCACCAAAGGCAAAGGCAAACCAATCCGTGGGATTGTTTTTGCTCAAGGACCTGGTTGCACTTGGTGGGTAATGCAGAAAGATGGGGAAACCCGTTGTGTACCGCAAGGAGACCTAATTTTTAGTGAGAACTGTATGTAAGGTTTCATTTTGTATTATATATCTGTAAGAGGGTATTGGTTTGGGTATGATGTAGATGGTAATAGAATAAGGGGTGGATTATGTCCTGGGATACAATGCAACATTTGTGTATTCTATCACCATCTGTTAAAATGTGGGAGGGGTGGTGATCCTTATCTCTGTGGGAGATATCCTCTGCTGATGTGCCATCTGATGAGATCGGGGGATGATCATCGTTATCTTTTCACAACCCATCCTTCCTCCAGAAGATATATTCCGTTAATGGGCCATTAAGTCCTATTGTGTGACTGATAAGATTACATCATCCCATTGGGAGATGCCCCAGACAGGGGCAGGAGCCAAGCCTTTCCTACCTAGATAAAAATTGGGGTTTGGGACACGAGGGCAGACCTTTCCACTGGATCCCAGAGGAAAGTCGGATCATTTCCACATCATCGCTGGATCTTCGGAGGAAAACTGCACCTTCTACATCACTGCTTCAACTGAACCACATCTGTCATCCAGGAGGACTGCAGCCACCATTTATACGGACTGCTACCAACACCCTGACTGACAGGGTGTCAGGTTGTATTTCTGACTGTGTTGGAGGTTGTTTCTTTTATATTATTGCATGTATTTTATTTTTTCTCTTTTCTTCTATTAAATTGTATTACTGACTTGGAGTCTCGCACTGGTTTTACTTTCAAACCAATACATCAGCCCAGCGACCCAGAGAGGGCGAACAGGAGCATGGCACAACAGTTTGCACAGGCAGGGTTGCAAGCATCCTCCTGCTAGTGGCCTTTTTATTTTATTTAGCTTGATTTTGGTAGTGGTTTCTTTCATCTTTTCTTTTTTTCGTTTTTCCCTGCAATGGTGTCTAAACAATCAAAAGCTATGGCTAGTAAAAGTGTACCAAGCCAGACCCTCCAAGAAGGATGCATCTGTCCAGACCGCTTCCTGCAAGGAGTGTTTGAGCCTCTCAGTAGTACCCCTGTGTGTGGTGAGAACAGATGAATGATCTCCTTTGTCTGGTGGCTGAGCTTAAGGAGGAATTAGAAAGACTAAGGAGTGTTAGGGAAAGTGAAAGGGAAATAGACTGGTGGAGCTTCACTCTTCCATCCCTGAGAGAAGCCCACTAGATGTCAGAGGACTCCCATGCCTCCTACCATCAGGCAGAAGGAGGAGCCCTAGTTGATGAAGGGAAATGTAAATGGGGCCCTCCTCGGAGAGGTAATAAAAATTCCTTCCAACCTCCATCACTCACTCAGGTGCCACTTAAGAATAGGTACGAAGCCATGGACCCAGAGGGTCAGCCCAATGACATAAAAAAAAATAATCTGCCTGGACACCCTCTCAATTACACTTCATCTTTCAGATGGATCACTGTCTCTAGCATTAAAAAGAAAAGAAGGGTAGTTGTATTGGTGACACCCTTCAAGGGGGAACAGAGGGCCCCATATGTCAACCAGGCCCGTCCAAAAGGGAGGTTTGCTGCCTCCCTGGGGCCTGGGTATGGGATGCCACCAGGAGACTCCCTGGACTGATTCAGCCCTCTGATTATTACCCACTGCTGATACTCCAGGCTGGCAGTGATGAGATTGAAAAGAAGAGCACCAGGGCAATTAAAATGGACTTCAGGGCTCTAGGTCAAGGAGCACAGGTGGTGTTCTACTCAGTCCTTTCAGTGACAGAGACAAATGATGAAAGGAACAGGATAGCCCACATTATCAAGTGGCTTAAAGGCTGATGTCATCAGCAGAATTTTGGGTTCTTTGATCACAGGGCAACTTTCACAGCACCTGGCCTGCTGGACCCAGATGGGCTCCATCTCTCGGTTAAGGGCCAAAGGATTCTAGCCCATGAATTGGCAGGACTCATTAAGAGGGTTTTAAACTAGGTTTGAAGGGGGAAAAGGATGCAACTAGGCTCTCCAGAAACGAGCCCAAGGGTAGTAAGCCAGAGCCAGGGTGAAATCGACAGCTCATATGAAGTACATATACACTAATGCAGGCAGCATGTGTAATAAACAAGAGGAGCTGGAGACCATGGTGCAGCAGCAAAGCTGTGATGTAGTCACCATCACAGAAATGTGGTGGGATGGCTCACACAGCTGGAGTGCTGCACTGGATGGCTACAAGCTCTTCAGAAGAGACAGGAAAGGGAGTAGAGGTGGAGGGGTGGCTCTTTATATGAGGGAGGCTCTTGATGCCATGGAAATTGAAACTACTGACAATAAAGTCGAGTGCCTAAGGGTAAGAATCAGGAGGAAGGCTAATAAGGCTGGCATTCTGGTGGGAATCTGTTGTTGACCACCCAACTAGGAAGAGGAGGTGGATAACTTATTCTACAAGCAGCTGCAGGATGTTTCAAGATCACCAACCGTTGTTCTTGTAGGTGACTTTAACCTACTAGACATCTGCTAGGAAGAACAGAGCAGAGAATATGCACCTGGAGGTCCAGGCAGTCTAGGAGGGTCTTAGAGTGTGTGGAGGACAACTTCTTGTCACTGCTGGTGAGTGAGCCTACCAGGGGAGGGACTACACTTGATCCGCTGTTTGTAAGCAGAGATGGGCTGGTGGGAGATGTGGTGGTTGGAGGCTATTTGGGACATAGTGATAATGAAATTATAGAGTTCTCAATATTTGGTGAAATAAGGAGGAGCATCAATAAAACTTTCACACTGGACTTCTGGAGGTGTCCTGGGGTACAATGCAACAATGTGTATTCTATCACCATCTGTTAAAATGTAGGAGGGGTGGTGATCCTTATCTCTGTGGGAGATATCCTCTGCTGATGTGCCATCTGATGAGATCGGGGGATGATCATCGTTATCTTTTCACAACCCATCCTTCCTCCAGAAGATATATTCTGTTAATGGGCCATTAAGTCCTATTGTGTGACTGATAAGATTACATCATCCCATTGGGAGATGCCCCAGCCAGGGGCAGGAGCCAAGCCTTTCCTACCTAGATAAAAAACTGGGGTTTGGGACGCGAAGGGAGACCTTTCCACTGGATCCCAGAGGAAAGTCGGACCTTTTCCACATCGTCGCTGGACCTTCGGAGGAAAACTCCACCTTCTACAGGAGCACTGCTTCAACGGAACCACATCCGTCATCCAGAAGGACTGCAGCCACCATTTATACGGACTGCTACCAACACCCTGACTGACAGGGTGTCAGGTTGTATTTCTGACTGTGTCGGTGGTTGTTTCTTTTATATTATTGCATGTACTTTATTTTTTCTCTTTTCTCCTATTAAATTGTATTACTGACTTGGAGTCTCGCACTGGTTTTACTTTCAAACCAACACAGGAGGGCAGACTTTGGCCTATTCAACAGACTTATTGAGAGTTCCTTGGGAAGCAGACCTTAAGAACAGAGGAGACCAGGAAGAATGGGCATGCTTCAAATCAGAGATCTTGAGCAAAGTGGAACAGGCTATCCCTATGTGCCAAAAGATGAGCTGATGAGGAAAACGACCAGCCTGGATGGGCAATAAGCTAAGGAAAAAAAAAGAGGGTGTGTCACCTTTGGAACGAGGGTCAGATATGTCAGGAAATATTTAAGTGGGTTGTTGGGGAAGGAAAAAAAAATTAGAGAAGCAAAAGCCCAGTTAGAACTCAAACTGGCAACTTCTGTGCAGGAAAAAAAAAAATTATAAATACATAATGGCAAAAGGAAGGGTAAGACAACCTCCATCCTCTAATAGATGCGGGAGAGAATTTAGGAACTAAAGATGAGTAAACTGAACACCTTCTTTGCCTCAGCTTTCAACAGAAAGACAGGTTATCCTCAGGACAACTGTCCTCCTGGGCTGGTAGATGGTGTCAGGGAGCAGAATAGTGCCCCGGTTATCCAGGAGGAAGCAGCCAGAGACCTGCTGAGCCACTTAGATACTCATGAATCTAAGGGACCAGATAGGATCCACCCTAGGGTTATGAGGGAGCGGGCAGATGAACTTCCAAAGGCACTCTCCATCATTTACCAACAGTCCTGCCTCACTGGTGAGGTTCCAGATGACTGGAAGCTGGCCAGTGTGACACCCATCCCAAGAAGGGCCAGAAGGAGGATCTGGGAAACTACAGGCCAGTCAGCCTGACCTCAGTATCCGGCAAGGTTATGGAGCAGATCATCTTGAGTGCCACCACATGACACCTACAGGATGGCCAGGGTATCAGATTCAGCTAGGATGGGTTAGGAAGGGCAGGTCATGCTTGGCCAACCTGATCTCCTTTTATGATCAGGTGTCCTAGGTTGATGTTATGGTGTTTGTATCTCCAACCCCCTATCCAGCCAGGCTGCATAAATCACTGCCTGGGTGTGCCTGACCCTTTCTTCCATCTCTAAAGGAAACCAACAGAACAACCTTGGCACTAGAGGCTTGACTCTTAGTTAGCTACTGTGAGGTGAGCCAAATCTGGGACAGACTGTCCAAATGGCAAGAAATTCATTATTCATGCACCAAGAAGGTGATGCCAGGGTTGCAAAGCATAAAGTTTACATAGCACAGAGCTGGACTGCTTCCAGGACAGTATTTTATCTCATTTTGCTCTGGCTCCCAGTGTTATTCTTCTGCCTTTCACCCACATCCTTCCTCGTAGAACCATTTAATTGGATAATTGGAAGAGTATGGCTCCATAGGACATGATGAGATGGTATCAGCTTTGCTGCCAAAAAGGATGCCCCCTCCTTCCCAGTCTCTCCTCCTGCCTGCTTGCTGCTGCTGCTGCCTTCTGTTGGCTCTAGGTCAAAGCAAAGCCCTGACTGGATGCACTAATATGATGGAAAATAGCAATCAGGCAAAAGAGGAAAAAAAAAAGGGCAACTAACTTTCTGGTATATCATTGAACTGGCTCATGGTAGGGTGAAGGGGGCCTAGGGCCAGTGCAACACAGGAGACTATAGCCAGGGGGAAGAGGGAGGCACAAGGCAGGATGCAGCTTCCCTTTCTCCCTGGGAACAAGCCTTCAGGTGAGCTCTGCTGCCTTTGTTATCATGAGTCCAAACTGCCCAACCAGGCAGCCCCTAATCAGTAGCCTGGCTGATCACTAGGTAGTTAATAGGTCTGGCAGGGAAGACGGCCAAGAGCAGCAATTTCCTGGCTGTACTAGGCCGGGAGTCTGTCGCTGGGGAAGTTGAGGCTCACAGTCCTGCTCCTGCAATGCAAACAAGCTCCAAAAAAATCGCCAGCCAACTCTCACCATCAATCCACTCATAGCTCCTTCTGCACAGGAATGTGTCATTAAACCCTCAGACAAGAGGAATTCAAGCCTTGCCCAAGGTGACGTGTGAAATTTTAAAAGGTCAAAAACTGAGTTCAGCTCCTTTGGGTACTAGAGCAGCAGTTTAGTGAAAAACATATCCTTTCTCTTCAGAGGGCTGCTGTGAACAACTCTGTGTTCATGTTTCTTTCAGTGTGGGATTGGGCTTTCTTCAGGAAACATGAATAGATATGAGACTGATCTAACAGAACCCAAAATTTTTCTCTGGATTTCTCATGTAATTATTTTCCTTTCCTTAACGTTCTATTCTTTCCTCCCCTGCAATGTTTCTGAACACTTTTGTTTTTCCTCACTCAATTATTCCTTTTACTTTTTGTGTTCTTTTTATTTCTCCCTGCTGAATATGAGGAGGTTTGTAGCTATATGCTACATTATTTGTTAATGACAAGCTATCTCTCAACAATTACTTTGCTGGCATTTTACTACCCTGTCATTATTTTATCTCCAACAATCTACTGCAGTTTTTGGCTGGAAAGAGAAGAAACAAAACTATAACTATGCCCTGGAAGCCCAACTACAGAAATGCAGAGCTATTCCCAACCAATACACTGCCACTTCTTCCCACAGCATTTTACCTTCAGTCACCACTCGAGGACTGAAGAGCATCACTGGAAGAGCATTAACATGCAAATTTCAGCCCTGGAGACTGAGATATGCTATTTTAGTTTGCATTATTTTGAGTAACACTTGCCAAAGGCACTGAAAAGCAGGTCAACTTATTTATGAAACACAAGTCATTGATATAACTCATAACAAATAGTTCAGTGAAGAGAGCATAGCATTCGGAAAAAGCAGTATTTATCACTGCACAAAAACATGCCATTATTTAATACAATGACAACATGAATTTTGGAAGGCCACTGAGAACATCCTGTCCTGGTGTTTCTATCACTCACTGTTTCAATCATTCCCTCCTGCTATTCCCCCTTATCTCTTGTGAAAGGGTACCCAGTTTTGCACCATGTAACATCCTGAGCACCAGCACCCATTCTGTAGAACATTCTTTCAGGATGCACTGACCTGTGTGCTTATCCTTGCCACTTCTGAAGGTTCAAACCCAGGAAGAAACTTTATCACAGCAAAATTCTGGGATTATATTCCTCAAGTCTCCTCTGTTGTCCTGTGTCTTATTTTTAGGACAGCAGCCCATTTGCTGGGTGGCCTGAGGCTAAACCCACCTCCAAAGCCTACTCCAGGCTCCAAGAAACCATCTAATCCCTCAGTTGTATTCACCTGTCTCTCCTTACACCCACTTCCCCCTCGAGCACTTCCATCCCACTGTAGATGCCTTCATCAAACCCCCACTTAGAGGCCTATGAACAATAACAGGAAGCATAAAGATATGACCTTTAACACAAATCTCCTAGAAAGATGTTAAATATTGTGAATGTTCCTCAGTGAAAGCAGAAGATGAAAACAATGACAATTCTCTGGTTTCAGCACTCTTAATTGTACAGAGCAGCCAGCCTTCAGTGTGCTTCACTGCTGAAATTGCCCTTCCTTGTTTACTGAACTGCTGGGGGCTGCTAGCTCCATCTAGTAAAATTGCCTCAATCCCATTTCCACTGAAGTACCCTGCCCCAAACACAGCTGAGCTGCTCCTTCAAATTCTTCTAGCAATTAGGCTGCAAACACTTCAGCCAAGAAAGGAAATTTCTTTGAATTTATATAGTCAATCATAATTTCCATCTTCAAAAGAGGAAAACGTTGGAAGTATATGGGAGACTTTTTTCACACAGAGGGAAGGGACTGAAAAGAAGCCCCAGTTGTCTCCTGCAAACACTCCAAGTCCTAGGTTGCTGGTCTGTCTTTCACATATTAAATACACTACCTATTCCCATGTGTACTAGTTTAAAAGCAAACCAGTGAGTCATTCCAAGTCAGAACTACAATTTAATAGGAAAATTAAAATACAGACAGAAAACACTGGCTTAAACTGACAGAGTCAGGATACAACCTGACACCCGGTTGGCCAGCAATCCCACTGAATAGTGGCTGCAATCCTATTGAAGTGATAGATGTGGTTCTGTCGAAGTGGCAATCCTGTAGATCCTTTGTCTTCCTATGAAGGTCCAGTGGTGGTTATTGAGCTTGTCCTCTGGGAATCCAGTAGGTAAGGCTGCCCGTGGTGTTCCAAACCTCAGATTATATCCAGGTAGGAATGCTTGGTTCCTCCCCCGAGGTGTAGCATTTCACAATGGGATTATGTAATTTTATGAGTCGTGCAGTGAGACCAGATGGCCCATAAGCCAAAGATATTCTGCCCCACCCCCCATCCCCGCCCCAAAGGAGTTATCAGGGATGTGTCATGGAAAAGATAAAGAACACTGCCCCACCTGTTTTTATCACCTTATGAAGATGGTTAATGAATACATACTTTTGGCTATGTCTTACATTTTAACCTAAGACACCATGCGTTTTCTATATGGAGCCATGCTGCAATAGGTGCAGCTCCATCCAACAGAGTGCTCACAAAGGCACACTGATTTCAACTGCTAAGCAGAGGAGAAAGGAGCACCATCATCTCCTCACTGAAACACAAATGACGCAGCATAAGCTTTGAGAGAAAGCCCAGAATAACTGAGAGAAATGGCATTTTTTGGTCCTAGCATATATTCTATCCACTGATTCTTTTCAATCCCTTAACATCTCCAAATGACATCAGTCACAGTTAATTTACCATTAATCCTCAGATTTTTTTTTAGTGCTGTAAAATTAATCAAGGTTCACACTAACTCAATACATAAACATTAGAATTACTGCCAAACTGTCTTAATACCACCTTTCATTGATTTACACCCAAATTTAAAAGCAATTTATCCTCAGGGGCATAGCTTGCGCTTTTTAAATAGCCTGCTATTTTTGGGTACCCCTGAGATGCAAGTGAGCAGAAGCCAGGCGCAGTGCAGGACAATTCAATCTTGAGCACACTTCAATAGATCCCTGCTCAGCAGAGCCTCCCGTGCTGTGTTCAGTGCAGCCATGCCAGTGAGGGACCCCCCAGAAGGTAGCTGTGATGCTGTCTGTTGTGGCACTAGGTAAAGCATAAGGGGGAAAAAAGGCAACTTTTTGTCGACATTTCAGTTAGGGTATAAACCTGAAAGCTGCAGCCTGATGACGTGGCACTGACTCTGTCTTCTTTTACACAGGTACTTCTTATATTTCTCAGATGAAGTTGCTCCTACTTCTGACCCAGAGAGTAAACAAATATCTTCAATAAAGATAATGTTACTGTTTTCAAAGGTCTGCAAGCAAACCCTTCCTGCAGTACTTGAGATAACTTTTAAGTTTCTTAGAAAACTTATTCTAGGTGGGACAGGAATGATGTAAGAAGCCAATTCTGCTGAAAGCTCTGGGGTTAATAGAAAATGTTGGTTTGTCCTACAGTCACTAAGCCACAGATGTCAAGGCCCAGATCTGCAGCCTTCTCAGGGAAAAGGGGGCTTTTATGGAAGAGTTTAATATTGAAATCTTAAATTACATGCTTGTTTAGAATCAAATTACTGAAGGCTCAGCCTCCTTTTGAAGGGTGGAGGCTTCTCATTTAAAGAGATAGCCATGTGTTTGCCTACACTTTTGATGATGAAAACCATTCCAGAAAAATTCCAGGCAAAACTGAAACTTGAAATTGCACCATGAAATTGTTCTCAAAGAAACATTTATACAGCTGCATATTTATTCTGATCATTTTGCTTCTTGAAATTCACACTTTTTCCCTGTCATATGAGATCTTCAGAATGTTCCCTGCAGATTTCACCAGTCTGGAAGCCTCAACTGCCTGCCAGTAGTTCTGAAAATCAAGACGCAGCAATGAAATTATTCCCATTATGGTGTATAGCTTAATTGCATTCTGCAGGTTCCCCTAAATTAAATACAGCAAGGAGGCCAAAGCAAATGTGAACAAGTGAACAAAGAGGTCTGCAAGTTCTTCAGGGTTTGGAAAACCCCTTTTAAAGTTAAGTTTTTCCATTTAGTGCCAAGCTGGAGTTATGGCTCTTTGCACCCTTGTGTCATGTTCAAATGTGTGTGAGCTCTGTAAGAGACCCAGAGGGGCTAGGTTTCTCAGTACTGCCAAGAACCCAGTGCAGCACTGTGAGGCCCCTGAAGAGGCAGTTCAGCTCCCCCAGCAGTGCTCAGTTCCAGCAGCAGGGCTTTTTCTATATGGCTGCAATTGATACTTCTGCTGTACTTACCATGAGCTCAGGTTTGAGCCCGTGCCACTGCCACAACCCCTTGTTAACTCCATAGCCAGGCAGGGCTGGGAGATGGGCCAAGCTATGTGAGGTTAGGACCTCTGGGTGCTCTGGGCACCCACTTGTAGGGTTATTTTCTTTCATGAGCCAAGCAGCTAATAGCTGCTACAAAATTATTTATTGCAGAAGCACATCAGTCTCAAAAGCAAAAGCAAAGCAAAGCAATGGCAAAAGTACATGGCATAAAAAGCAAGTGGCAAAAAGCACCAGCTCTCCCCGATGTGTGTTCTTTTATAGAAACTTCCCAACAAGCTATGACGCAAACTCGGACCACTACTTCTTAGCCTATTAGAATTGTGATAAATGTGTGTCCTGGGGTACAATGCAAAAATGTGTGTTCTATCACCATCCCTTGAAATATGGGAGTGGTGGTGATCCTTATCTCTGTGGGAAATATCCTCTGCTAATGTGCCATCTGATAAAATCAAGGGGATGATCATCGTTATCTTTTCACAACCCATCCTTTCTCCAGAAGATATATTCCATTAATGGGCCATTAAGTCCTATTGTATGACTGATGAGATCACAACATCCCATTGGGAGATGCTCCAGCCAGGGGCAGGAGCCAAGCCTTTCCTACCTAGATAAAAAACTGGGGTTTGGGACACAAAAAGCAGCCCTTTCCACTGGATCCCAGAGGAAAGTCGGACCTTTTCCACATCATCGCTGGACCTTTGGAGGAAAACTCCACCTTCTACAGGAGCACTGCTTCAACGGAACCACATCTGTCATCCAGGAGGACTGCAGCCACCATTTATACGGACTGCTACCAACACCCTGACTGACAGGGTGTCAGGTTGTATTCTGACTCTGTCGGTGGTTTTTCTTTTGTATTATTGCATGTATTTTATTTTTTCTCTTTTTCCCTATTAAATTGTATTACTGACTTGGAGTCTCTCACTGGTTTTACTTTCAAACCAACACAATGTGATTCGTGCTAACTAAATTGTAGCTATATTAGCAAAATTGTACTCATATCAATAGAAAATAATTGTTACAAAGCCAAAACAAAGGAAATGACTGAGCCAAAGCAGATGGAATCCTCCAGATGTTGGAAGGGAGTAGGAGAAGGATGTAGGTCTGATAAGCAGCATCGAGAAATAGAAAGTTTTGACCTTGGAATGGGCCAAAATGGGATGATTCCAGGCAAGGGATTTAATTAAAATCTAGTTATGGAAACCATCTGCCTAGTTACATAGTGCGCATGCGCTACCTGCATGTTACACCTCTGTCATTGATGAAGACAATGAGCCTTCATCGGAAATAAGACCCTCAAAAGGATGAGACACCCCTAACTACTGCACGCGCAAAACAACATAGTGATGTAGACTTTAGGAATAGAAACTAGGAGGAGTTTTCTATAAAATTCTGTATTAATATGTATTAGCATACAGTATATAAGTGGGATTGTTCGCCTTGATGCTTTGGTACGTGAGGAAGGGCAAGTCCCTCCTTGTACCCCTGGTCGTGGGGGTCCCCGTCCCCAGTCGGTATTGTTTATGCTTTATACGAACCTCAATTATACTAAATTACTTACTGACAAATTTTGCATATTCTCAAATATATGTATCTAATATTTTGATTGTAATCATTTTGTTACTATTAAAAATTTACTACTAAATTTAATCTTGTTGTTTGATAAATTGGACAAATAGAATATCATTCATAACAGAATTCTAGTTTCTTAGCATGCCAGGCTACGTATAAACTACATACATGGCCTATCTTGTTCTAACTGAAAAATGTAAGCAATATTCTTAACTATAACTCTATTACGTCTGAAGCTAGGTTCTTGGAGCCTCCACGGAAACACTAGTATCTAAGACTATGTTTTTCAACCTTCACTAGATCATGTACTACTTCTCTGGCATCTAAGACATTTTACTTAACTAAAAGCGCTTAAAACTTATTCCACTTAGTTCCTTACTCACTCCATCTACTCACTTACTCATTCCATCTACTTGCTTGCTCGCTCACTCATGCTAAAACCTAAACTTTCACCTCTGACTTATGTGTGAGTGGCTTAACATACTTCAATCCATCCAAAGGCTTTAATTCAATCCCTGCACTCTGATCTATCTCTGAAGGATTCAGAGAGACTCCTGACTCACTGACTCCAACAAAGCTACCCAAAACAGAGAGAAAGCTGACTCAGCCCCTCCAGCACAAGGATATGGGCTAGCACAGAGGTGACACAGTCAGAGCTGGCCTTGTGCCAGGCAGCACCAGGCCCTTGGCAGAATGGTCTCATAACCCTCTGCAGCAAGGAGCTCCCAGGAGTGCTGCCTGGGAAATGCCAGAGGAGGTGGAGGGCTCCATACTGAGCTTTAGGCAGTGGGTGAAGGAGGAAATTACTTCATCTGCAAGAGTTGGTCCAGAATTTTTCCCTCATATGCCTCACAATCGTTGCAAGGGTAAAGGTTAAGACCCCAAGGACCCCTCACCCAGTTCTGGCCTCGTCAGCTTTGGACAGGAGCTCTGGCCTGGTCGAGATGGATGCTTGACAAGGGACTGTTTGCAGGTGCTCACTGTGCTTCATGGTACACTGGTCTCGAGCAGGCACTAGCTAGAGCAGCAGGTTCTGTACACCTGCTTCTTGGAGCACCTCACAATGGCCCATAAATCTTCCCACCTCTTGGCCAAACGCCACTCGCTTTGGAAAAGGACTATAAAAGTGACTCTCTGAAGAAGATTTTTTGAGATCTCCCCACAGAAGACATGTCTATTGGCTGGACCACAAGGACACACCTGTGTCTATTGGCAGGACCATGAGGATGCTGGTGTCTATTGGCCAGACCACGAAGATGTCCGTCTCATCTGTTGGTAGCTATTCCCCATTCTTCTCTTTTTTTTCTCTCTCTTTCTTTACTTTACTTCCTTTAACTCTCCCCTCTAGCAAAAACTGACTTGTCAGCACTAACTAAAAGTGCATTTTGTTGTGAGCATACTGATTGTCCCCTGTTGTGTCTTTTGCATCCCTGAGATCAAAATGAACCATCACGACCCCCACCTGTATTACGGGCAGATTGTGACATCCATCCCACAGGCATTCCCATTTACTGCCAGGCCCCTCCACAGGCTGAATGCCTCAGCCATGCTGGCTGCTCAAGCTACAACATCTGGTTTATGCAGTATATAGCAAAGCAGACAGGGAACAAGAGAAGTGCTACAAAAGCAGAAGAGGGAATCAAATTTATTTTCTCTACAAACGGAAGCAGGGACCTGAAAAAAGGTTATCAGTCCCCTAGCTTCAGATATTTGTGGCTGGCTGTCTCCTAAGAACATCTCTTATCAAACTCAAAAACTGCTGAAGAACTCAGAGAGATGACCAACTTAAAGCCCAACGGCTCAGGTGTGCCCCAAAGCAAAAAGGGGCACATTCACACAGAGGGAAAAGTTTAAACCAGGACATATTTATGTAAATGCATCCCCAAACCCACAAAGTTTCTCTTGGGGGTTAGATCCCTCCTTCCCATTCCCTGGCTGAATGCTTGACCACAAAACCCAGCCATGGTTTTTGCAGATCAGGCTGGGTAACCACACCTTACTGCCTACAGAGATGTTTCCTTACAAAGGCAGAAATCCCTGACTTCAAGCCTTTCCCACCTGGTCTTCAGCTGCAGCTCTACACACACAAGCTCTATGGCAGCCTTAAAACAGATGTAGTTCTGCTGTTGCCAAACAGGAAAATCTTCCCTTCACTGCTCACCCACTTCTCAGTGACAGCTAAGAACTTTTTAAAGGCATAAGTTGTACCCTATGTGATGAACTTAAGGGACACCTGGATAGAATCCAGTAGCAAGAACTGATCACAGCTAAGACACTGAAATTAACTATTTTCTTTCATAGGTTACTTTTTCTTATCTGCAATTACTCCATATGGGCAAATACTCTCCTCAGAAGTGACTCCACCCCATTGGCTCAGGACCTGCATGCAAACTGTGCAATATGCACGACTGCCTTTTAAAACTACTCTCCATAAAAATAACTTCTGTGTGCTTACCTATTTCCTTTTGTTCCCTGGGTAGGCTGATAGCTATTACGAAGTGTTAACATCGATAATGCTGATATTAAGTTTGTCTAAATATGTGCTAATAGATGTAGAAATACCAGCAGTGCCACATGTAGTGATTCATTGTTTGCAAGAAAATTTAAGGCAACTGTGGCATGTCCCTGCTCGGAACAAACATGGAATCAACAGCTTTCACTTAGAACAGTGTAGAAAATAGATGTTGAAACGTGCTGTCATGTTGCTTTGCTTTGCTGGCTCAAACAAAACTGTATTTAATTTCTCTTAAAAATCAACTGTTGAGGATCATGAATTCTTTCCAAATGTAGGATTTTTGCTTTGCTTTCTTAAATAGTAATTTCAGTTCATTTCCACCTTGGCCACTGTGAATTTTGATCCTTCTTATATTGGCACAAGCCCAAATCAAAAATGAGACATTCCCATACTCTATGAGAATAAAAAGGAACAGCCTCCAACTCTCAGGAGTTTGTCAAGGAAATGTATTTATGCCCTTTTATTCAGAAATATCAGAACTATTTTCTGGTCACTGCCTCAGGCCCTGGAGCCAGCAACAGGTGACTCAGGACGGGCTTTAGCTCAATCAGCAGATTCACAGCTGGGAAAATGGGTTTCACACACACAGACTAATCAAATTCCCATGAAAGTCAGTCTCTAACCATGAATCAGGAGCTGGCACCTTGCTCTGGATCCAGATTTGGGAAGGATAAATACTAGGTTTTCTAACTTGAAAAGTTCATATATTTAAAGCCGAATGAGCAGAGATGCTGAAAACCAAAATTTGTGTACTGCAGGAAATTAAATGATGAAAGTTTGTTTTGTCTTGCTAAAAAGAACAATATTGATCATCCTTAAATGAAACAGTAAAATAAGTTGCAGGTAATAATTTTGACAATCATCACAGCTAAATAAGAAGGCAAGATTAATTCTTTCAGTCTCAAAATGCCCTAATAACAGACCACAAAAGGCATCAGTGTGAGAAGTGTTTCTATGCAATGTTTTAATTCAAATTAATTGCTATTTTAGACTGAAGTGACATTTTTTATTAACTTATTCCTCAGATCACAAAAGCCTACAACTATTTTTTCATTAAATACCGATAAAATGTTGGAGACCAGTTTACATCTTAGAACAATTAAGGGTTTCTATTAAAATGATATTTAAGTTAGCACTCTGGTTCAATGACATAACTTACTTGCACTTGGATTAAAAAAAAATAAGAAAATTGCAGACAAAAGGATTCTTGGTGGGGTTTTGCCTACAAGTCCACCCTTTCCATTAATTAGAACAACTTTTGAATAGTTTTAAAAACAGATATTTTGTTTAAAAGAATTTCTGAATCAAAATATGAGATTAATTTTAGGAGCGCACACAGCACCCAGGTCCAGGGTCCTCAGCAGTGGAAGGGCATGGAGCTGTGGGAGTGAGCCCAGAGGAAGCCATGGATATGCTCTGAGAGCTGGAGTGTCTCTGCTTTGGAGCCAGCCTAGGAGAGCTGGGAGTGTTCACCTGGAGAAGAGAAGGCTCCAGGGAGACCTCAGAGCCCCTTCCAGAGCCTAAAGGGGCTCCAGGAGAGCTGGAGAGGGACTTGGGATAAGAGCCTGGAGTCAGGAAAAGAGGGAATGGCTTCCCACTGCCAGAGGGCAGAGACAGATGGGATATTGGGAAGGAATTGTTCCCTGGGAGGGTGGGGACGCCTTGGCACAGGGTGCCCAGAGAAGCTGTGGCTGCCCCTGGATCCCTGTAAGCATCCAAGGCCAGGTTGAATGGGGCTTGGAGCAACCTGGCATATTAGAAGAAGTCCCTGCCCATGGCAGAGGGGTGGGACTGGATGGGCTTCGAGGTCCCTTCCAACACCAGTCTGGGATTCTGGGATTCTATGATATGGCTGTAAAAGACCACCTGGGGGAGAAAAAAAAAAAAAAGCTTCCCTTCCCCAGCATAAATGAGGGTAAAAGGCTTGTATTATGAGGGTGCAGATATAATCTTAACCCAAAAGTTATGAGACTTTTAACAAAATCAATTACATTGTCCCATCTGTCTATTTATGGTACACTCATTTCAGGCAGGAATTTTGTCTCTGCAACCAGAATCAGAATACAGGTGCTACCAACCTTCCCTCCTGCAGGAGGGCAAGCACTGTTCTCTCCTCTCCTGATAGAGATGAGGAATGTAAGTCATGGAGTGGGAGGAAGAAGGACACTTCTCTTAGGAGTGGACATACAAGTCTGAGCCAAGTGGGAAAGCAGAAGATCTGAGAAGGGTGGAACTGGCACAGAGAGATGGTATTCCCAAACCTATTGTGCTGTTTCAGCCTTTCTCATGCCTCAGTTTTTTCCATTTCAGGTTCCTCCAAGTCCATGCTATCCACCTTTCCAGCTACCACCAGGTATCAGGGTCTGGCCCGGCTGGAAAAGTCTGACTGTTTGCAGCACAACAGTGCCCAGCCAGGTGGGCAGAAGCAATGCCCCAGGGCTCCATACTGACAGCAGTGCTGGGTGTCACCAGCAGCTCACCTGCCATGCCTGAGCCTCTGAGAGCACAACTGCAAGACTAGCTACAAACAGAAGCTGCTCCATTGCTGACTTTACCATTCCTTCTCCACCCCCTTTTTGTGGGTGTTTCTCATTATTTTCATTCCATGAACACACTGGCAGCACCAGCACCAGATCCAGCTCCAGCCCACCTCAGCTCACATTCCCATTTCCCCTAGCCATCACAGCCCTTCTCCTGTGGGAAGAGCAGCAGCTGGGGTTCTTCTCCCATGGCACAATGCCTTTCAAAAAGTACTAAAGAAGAGAGTGAACCTGAAAGCTCTGACACTTATCCAGGGCCCTGGCTATGTCCTGAATCTTATAAAATTTTTAGGAAGATTCTGAAACGTGATTACTTTCACAGTTGGGCTTTTGCCGTGCTGGAGTGTGGAGAGAGCAGAGACCATCTCTGAAGAAAAGGCAAACCCTCAAGAGAAGGTGCCATGGAACAGAATTCCTTAGATAAGAAGCTGATGAATTAGAATGACTAATACTAGAAATAGTCCCCTCTTTGCTGACTTTCACTTTTATCTACTAACAATTTAATTGGTTCTTTTCTGATTCTTCAAATAATTGGTTCGTTTTAGTCTAGAAGCTGTTGTAGTTGGTTAACTTTTCAATCCTTTATGTTATTGGTCATTTTTCAAGACCTCTTAACCCCATAAAAGTCCCCTTCGAACCCCACCCACTGGATTTGCTGGACAGGACCCCCTTAGCAGATGAAATAAAGACTCTATGGAACTTCCTCATCGGCATCTCTCAATCTCTTTCTCTGCTGGCTAAGAAGGTACCTGCAAGCCTGATTTCACAAAAGAGCTGAAAGCCTGTCTCCAGGCATTGCTTGCATTCGTACCTTGTAGCCAAAAACTGGCTGAGATTCCAGGGGAAGCTGTCCCTCGCGAGATAAATGACCTTGGCTCTAACTGGCAGTTTGGGGTCTACCAAAGACCCCCTTGGCTACACTGGGGCACTGAAGCTCCCCAGAGACTTACTCCAGCCCTTTACCCTTTCCTACAGGGAAGCAGGAGCTCCAATACTTCTGCCCCACACAGTATTGGATTTGACAAAGCAAGCCCCGCAATGTGACCTGCCAGACATAACCAAGGCACCCTTGTGCTCACAGCACACTCCTGGCCGATGGGTGCTATAGTGACAGTTGCATCAGCTCCCACACACCAGTAGAGCGCACAGCCAACCCTGGACCCTGCAAACACCTTCCTGTTCTCTTGCTGTGTGTTCCCTGGCACGTCTAGATTTTCTTTAGGGAAGACTGATGTGACATTCCTGTCATACACAGATGTAGATAAACATCCCTTCACGCACCCCAAAAACAACTTGGGATAGTCATCCACAAAAGCCTGTAATGTGAAGAAAGAACTGGCTGTCTTGGAGGTACTTCCATACTTTACAATCACCCTCTGGTTTAACCCAGGAGCAGTAAGTCCCTTTACTTACTTGACAGTGCAAGAAGGAAACAGAATCATAGAATAACAAAATATTCTGAGCTGGGACTCATCAGGATCATTGCGTCTAACTCTTGGGCCTTCACAGACCCCCCATTAAACCCACCCTGTGCCTAAGATTGTTGTCCAAATGCTTCTGGAGTGTTACATTAAAACTATCATTTAATCTACATATTTTCACACAAGGCCTAGATGTGCTAAAGAGACATGCTTAAAGAAGTTTTTTCCATGCTAAAATTCTGATTATGTGCTGAAATCTTTATCTTACAAGAAATTCCATGTGGCTCACTCAGCATCAGACAAATTCTGCTAATCACTCTTCCCATGGAACCTGATGGTGAAGTACAATCTACATTTTCTTACAACTTGGGTTTCCTGAATCATTTGAAGTAACCATTTTGCTTCTCCTGTTATTTTAAATTTTTGTTAATTGCATTTTCTTTACTCAGGTGTTTTTATGTTATGACAGTTGTGAGAAGGCACATGCCCTAGAATATGTCACGGAAAAGAAGAATCTTATTGTCCAGTGCCACCATACAGCTAAGAACATGCTGACTTTGTAAGTAATGGAAGGAAACTGAGCAGTGTATACATATCTGCACTTCATATTCCTTGGAAAAGAGCAAGCCATCTCCAGTGATATTAAAGAAACATGTAAAATAGAAACCAGAGCTCTGGCTAGTCAGAGCTCTTCACCCAGCAACAATTACAGCTCCAGTTCCCTTGGAATCCTGTACTACAACCTATATATGTTTTCACAATACCCCTGAAATTCCATCCTGCCACTTCTAAGCAGTCATGTCACCAGAAAAGGCACAAGGGGAAAAAAAGGGTGAAAACCCCCTTTCAGCTCTGTGTTGAGAATACACTGCAACAACCTCTCCATAAATCCTACAAGATGAAGAACATTAGAGGAATCTATTGTATCCAGTCAGAGTCACCGGATCTTATGAGTTGGAAGTGCCTTACAAGGATCAAGTCCAACTCTTAAATTAATGGCTTGTACAGGGATCAAACCCATGGCCACGGTGTTATCAGCACCTTGCTCTGATCAGCTGAGCTCATCCCAGACTTATTCCCATTGCTAAGCCAAATTCCAACTACTTCTGAAGTACAGAAGTAGCAGTAAAGCTACTGGGAAATATAACTCATGAAAGCTTTTTTCTGCTTTTCTTCAGTTTCTGTAAGAAACACCAATGAGGAATTTTAAACTGAGCATACTTAGACTCCTGCACATATTCAGTGTCATGCTTCCCATGCACTCCCAGGTAGTGGTCACATCAACATTTTTGTTCGTCGCTGACTAAAGATTCACTGTTTACTGGGAATCTAATGAAGGAATAATTATTCTTGTAAAGAACAGCTAGATTTTAGTGAAAAGCAAATTTCTGCTCAAACAGTGCAGATGCAAGGATCACCCTGCGTCCAGAAAAAAAAAACCAACTGCATTTCACTCTGGTAAAGAAAACAGAAGGACGAGAGCCATGTGCCGGCAAGAGTGCAAAATGGGGTGTTTTACTGCAGAGGGGTAGTCAGGAAACACTAAACACCGAAAGATGGTTGCAAGGCAGAGCTAAGCTCAATGATTCCCAAGAAAGTTTACCTAACTTGGCGATCTGCATCATTATTGAGGGTTAGATTTCCTTCCTTTTGTTCCTTTTCTTAAAGAATTTTTTCCCATAAGTTTCTAGAAAAGACAAAAGACGGGGCTGGAGCAGCTGCTATCTCTCTCTCTCTCTCGGCTCCATAGGAGGATGGTCGGAGCTGCTGCTTGGGGAAAGGAATTTGCTGCTGCTGCTGCTGCTGCTCCTTCTGCCGTGAAGTGAGCCTCTGCTTGTGAGAGCAGGCACTAAAGTGGGACCTTATTATCACCTATCTCACTAAAAGAGAGACTTACCACCATCTGCTAGAGTGCCCGGGATCCTGAGCCCCCCTCTCCCTGCCCTGCGCTGGGAGTCAGGTCACCGCTGCCCCACCCCCGCTGCTTCATCAGCACTGCTTTGAGTTTTCGCTGCACTGTAGCCCTGCACCCCTTACCTGCCGAAACATCTTGCCGGCCCAGCTTGCTGCTTCCAAGAGTCCTGCTGGGGCACGGGGACAGACTGCCCCAGGGAGGTTTGTGAAGCAAAGCCTCTCTTCCATCCCTTCCCGTCTGGGCCGAGCCGCCATTGCTGTGTGCTGCCCGAGCCTGTGCCACAGCGCTCCCTGCAGCCGCGGGGGAATCATCGCACCTGCCCTGACTGCCCCAGAGCCCGCCAGCGCTCCCTGCCGGCTGTGACCGGAACTGCACCAAATAGAAAAGTGCCTGGGGCCAGGAGAAGGCTGTCACTGAGCTCCTGGTTCTGTTTTGTTGTTGCTGCTGTAGTTGTTGTTTGTTTGCTTTATTATACATACTAGTAAAGAACTGTTATTCCTATTCTCATACCTTTGCCTGAGAGTCCCTTAATTTGAAAATTATAATAATTCAGAGGGAGAGGGTTTACATTTTCCATTTCTGCTCCTGTCTCCAGCAGACACTTGTCTTTCAAACTAAGACAATCAAGTAGAGAAGCAGAGATATTTCTGTGAAGCACACAGGGATACTGCCAGCTAGTGTGTTGAAGGATCTGTATGGCCAAACAAACATCAGCTTGGATCTTTATGGAAAAGGAAATTAAAATCAAATTCCAGTTTAGATAAAATCTGTAGAAAATAGTGAAATCAGATTTGTACAGACACACAGATGATATTTCATATACATGTAGCCCTGCTTAGACACACATTTCTCCTTGTACATACACACTTCATTCTGCAGATTAACTTTTCCTGGATTTCTCATAGTATAGAACTTGTCTTTCATTGTGACAACAACAGACATCTAGGCAAAATGATAGGTCAGGAGTTTGTTCCCTGGCTATGGAAATAAAGCCACAAAATTCACACTTTCATATGAGACTGAAGCCTTAATTTTTTGCAAGTTCAGAATGAAACACCCAAGTTTGCAAACACAAAACCATAGAGACATTCAACAGTTGATTTGTCCCCAATATGAGAGACAGCAACAGCATCTGAAGAGCTATATGCTTTCCCAAACAACCTTTCAAGATTAGCTTTTTCCATCCATCAGTCCTTGCTTCATTGTTGTCTTTTCCAGCTCCCATCCTGCCAGTTCCTGCATCTTTCTCATGGACTACGGCTCCCTCCTGCCCCAGGGGGCAACTCTCAGTGTAATTGCCATTGGGAACTGAACATAATCTAAGCAGTTATGATTTAATTCTGTTTTCATTTACCATTCTTGGCATAACAGAAGTCCCTCAGGTTCATTTGTGAGAGCAGAACAAAGCTAACCACTGTATGCACATAAGTATTTGTTTTGTAGGATTCTTCAGGATTACTGAATCCCAGCTGTGCTTGCCAGTCTCAACCAAAGTACCATGCTGAATTACTGTGTCACAAGAGGAGCTGGTGAACCAGAAGCACATCCCAGGCACAAAGCAAACAGCTCCTCCTTGGGATTCCCACACCAGCCATTAGCATGGATATGCAGAAAAGCTCCAAACCCCTGTCTCAGCCCCAGCAAGCACAATTTTCCCAACAATGTGCCAAACCTTCCATCCTTGCTATCTTCTGGAGACATCTGGGTGTGCCCAGATCAGGGAGGTGAAGTTTTGAGAGGTTTTCATTTGGCCTTAAACTGAGATGAAAGATTGAAGGGTTCCTAGCCATTTCAGTTCTGCTAAGGAGCACTGGAGGATTTGAGGGTTGGAGGTTGGTTTTGTATGGAACTATCTCATGATCTGTGAATTCATAGATCTTTCTGGGAAAGGAAGTGCAACTCATATCATCTACACAGGAAGATTCATTTGCATTCCACTCCCTGTGTTACAGCCTTCAGACATTACAGCAATTAGCAATGTGGACATGTCTTGCCTTCTAAAGCAATGGAAACCAGTTACAATAATACATTTACTAATTCCTAACATGACATTGCTAATCCTGCTCAATTTTACTGCACCATGGCAGAACTGCAGTAAATTAGTGTAAGAATACACTAACATTGCCATAAAATTAAAAAAATTACTGGGTTAAAAACAACTAATCCATTTTATAAAACATTTCATTACTGCTTTATGGAGACCTTCTCTAATGTGACACCGTTTGATTAAGCATTAACCCTCTCTCTGGGGATATGCCAATGCCAGCTTGCCGGTAGCAGTATTTTTAATAATCTGACAAATTGTCTTTGCAGCAATACTGATGACATGTCAAAGATTGATTTATTTTGCATTTTGCTGTTTGCATTTACCGTGCAGGTGCTGGATTGAATGACAATTACTTAATGTAATAATAGCTGGTTGTTTCTGTTAGTATTTTGACTTTCTCACTGTATTGCAGGTATCCATTCTCATTTTACCATTCCCTGTAATAATGATCAGTAAATGAAACATTCCCACTTTCCTCCTCTTTGAATTGTCCTCTAAAGTACATCTATGAAGCTATAGAATATGTTATTCAAATCCCATTAGTTATGGAAATACAAAATTTTAAAAAACATAAATGAAGATTTAAAAAAAATTTAAAAGCCAAAATCACAGAATCACAGAAGAAACTACATTGGAAAAGATCTTTGAGATCATCAATCCCAACCTGTAACCTAATGTATCTAGCCTTTACCTGGCTAGAGGCAGGGCCCCTCTAAGCCTGGTTATTCTTTTTTTCCTGAGTATATGTCTGGGAGGTTTGTTCAAGGGGATTTGATATGTTATTATTATTATTATCATACCTGGCAGTTTGGTTAAGGGCAACTGAAGCTGCCTTTTTTTTGGTGGAACTCCTTCTCTGTATCTCTCTGTCTTGCAATTTAAGCACCCGTTTTACTAGAGTAGCAGTAGGTTTTCCATCTCATTTATGTTTTTGAGAACAAAAAAGATGTGTGTGGGGGGGGAAAACCAAACAAGAAGTTCTTGACTATACCAGCCAGCTGGCTGGTCCAGCAGTTTTCAAAACACTGAGGAGCTTGCTGGGATCTACCAGGCCAGCTTTGGCTTTTGTCATAGGCTGGACTGGAGCAGTCTCTGGTGCAGAAGGCTCTGTCTGCACAGCCTACACAGGCTACATTATGCCTTCCAGCACTCCTGCAGCACAAAGGCATCAGTCACTGCCAAACACAACATTCCTGGTGGACATGGTCCTTTCTACAGTAATGGAAGCCCTGGGAACAGCAGTCCAAAGATTAGCTATGACCACTGTAAGAAGCATATGTTTGAAAGGTTGATTTAGTTGAAGGAACTAGAGCATGGGAATACTGCAGTAGTCCAGCACAGAAGAGATGAGGGACTGTTGCCTGTGCTGTGCCACTTCCTGCATCCTGACCTGGAGGAGGAAGAGGAGAATAGACAAAACCTTAAGGTGCTCTCCTGCCCCATGTAGGTTCATTCCCCCTGCCAAAAAGTACCTGTGGAGTCATGCTGGGAAATTCAGTGTAGGCAGAAGCCAGAAGCTAATGCCAAGGAAAGGGGTTTATTTCCTGGCAGCTCTAATATACAAGAGGCTCACATGAATACTGTTCCTGTCTGGATGATCTGCAGCCCAGAGTAGACTTGGCTGTCTTCCATCTAATACAAAGTTTCTGAATAATTTGTTGTAAGACAAACTAATTTAATAGCCTGCAGCTCTCCATTAAGGCTTTGCAAATCTGAAATAGCATTTGAGGGAAGCTGTTATCAGAACATAGGCAGTACATACCTACTTATGAGCAAATGTTTTATGTAAGAACATTTTCTCCTACAGCACAGATTTCCCATAACTATATTTTATTTATTTATTTATATGAGCAGGAGTTAATATTTTTTATTACCAAAACAATTTTTGATGCTGATAAAGTCAAATTAATTCAAATGTGGTTTCATAATCACCATCAACAATTTTAATAATTTCACTGAATAAAACCCTCATCCTTCATAAATTCCTAGTATTTAATTAAGATGCGAGTGGTGGGAAAAGTCCAATGTCCATTGGAAGTCGTGCTATGCAAACAATGCAAGTGAATAGCTTGGTCTTTCAAAGAAAAATTGAGACAGAACATATTTCAAAGCAACGAAAAACCTCTGGAATTTGGAGAAGAGTCATTTAAGGAGCACCAGCTGGAATGCCTCTGGGGTAGGGCAAAGTCATGACCCTACCAGATTTCCAACAAACTGCAGCGCATGTACTATGTAAACTATTATAGAAAAATTAAAGATATATCACCTCTATCTGGTAAGAAGTAGAAGAGTAGACTCCCACTGGGAAATTTCTTGCCCAGAAAAAGGCATTTGGTCATGCAAACTATTAGCAAACCAGGAAGGAAATCACAGCAGCTTTCCCAGTCAGTTTGTTGACACAGAGGTTTGTCGAGGAAACTAAAAAAAAAGAATTTCCATTGGAGAGAATATCCATCTTTGTAACATCTCACTTGTGGCAATCTGAGAAATAAAGAAGACCAAATTTCCATTTGCAATATAATTAGGGAAAAAAACAGTAAAGGCAAAAGTAAGGGGTCATTTATAAATATAATTGTCTAAAAAGGGATTTCCAGATATAAAATGCTAGGTTGCGCATTTTGAAATGTTCACTTTCTAGAGTAATTTTCACTCTTAACACAACCTCTAGTGATACAAGAAAAAGATGGGAATGTAGATATTGATCTGGAGACTTGTATCAGAAGCCTCCAAGGAAAGGAAGTTTCTATTCACTTTTATTGCAGAACTTCACCACCAAAATTTATATCTGCACAGATTGTTCAATCAGCATTAAAAAGTTACCTGAAAATGTCTTTGAAACAGAAGAAACAAAACGGATGTGCTTTGAACTCACCATAATTTCATAACTGAATAAGCAATAACTATCTGCCCATAAATAATGAAAGGTAACAACAGTGTTAATGCTACTGGGAATAAACCTTTGGGAACATTCACACAGGGAGCAGTGAAAACCCATTTAAAAGTTTGCACAAAAATCAAAAGAAAATATTAAGTTACTGCTAAGCCTCCATTCTGCCTAGACTTGTAAGGAACTGCTCTTTCCTTAGTCAAGAGTCAGCATTTAAAACAACTGAAGAAAACACATTAAAATAAGATTGCCAAATCTGATATATTTTATCCTCTCTGCCTAACAGCAAATGAAAAATGTAACAATCCTTAAATATAAACTTAGTCATTTTATGAGGTCTCAGTATCAAGACAGATTTAAGGAATCAAAGGAAGGTGGGGTATTTTTAAACTAATTACCTGGCAACCTTCTGGCAGTAATTCTCTGTCACTGGTGATGTGATACCATTCAATGAGATCCCACTGAAGCTCCTTACAACACATTGCTGAGGAACCAACACCCCAGCACTGAATAGCACCATGTTGTTTCCAGTGGACAAGGGTACATTCAAGTAAAGGGGAGATTGTCTATATCATAAGGAATGAAGGCCTGCAATCTTGGCATGCTGATAAAGAAAACAAACTACCTATAAAGTATGGTATTAAATGTAAAGGATATTCTGAGTGTAGACAGTGATTAGGTTTAGAATTCCTAAAGGTCCTGTACTTTTAAGAGCCTTCCAACCACCCAAGTTAATCAAATTACTAACTTCATTGACATAAATCATGCTAATAAAAACCAGCATTTCTTTAAAAGCCAAAAATATTGGGGAAGATGAAAATGGAAAACCTTATAAATATGATTCCCTGGCAAAAGATTTTTAGAATATGGAAACTATAAGCGAGATTGAAATGAAAGTCATCTTTAAGATACCAAACCTTAGTTACTGAACAATTGAAAAAAATAGTATGGCCAGCTGAAAGTAATCCCCTTTTGACTGAACAATTCCCTCTGCTTGCAGACAGGTCCAAAGGTGAGAAAAGACCCTACTAACTTGGTAAAGAGGGTCCAAAGGGTAATTTTTATGGTTTAAAGTGTAACACAGTATGGTCATGTAGTGATTCCTATAGGCTGTATGAAAATGCTATAGGATTTGTATCTTGTATTAGATTGGTTGTGAAAATTAGAATATTCAACACAGAAGAAGATTTATTGCATTGTAACAGGAACCTTGCTTTCTTACTGTTCTTACCTCTCTGATGCTCTTACTTTTGCTCTCTTACTTCTTACCTCTTATCACTTGCTCTCTCTTTACTTTTTTTACTCTTGCCTTCCTGCTCTTACAGGCCTGCTCCGAGCTGCGGCTGGCAACTCCAAGCAGGGCCCTTTTACCCATGCCCTAGGCAATAAACTACAAGTTCCAACATCTAGCTTTAGAGATCTCTCCATCAGTCCCAACTGTCTAGACCTGCAGCTCCTACACAAAAACATGAGAAATTACAGAAGATAAAGACTTTTCTTTTGCTATGACCAACTAAAATTAGTAGCACTACAAAATGTTATCTATAAATTAAGGCAACTTTACCTTAGTAAACAGTAAGATAAAGGATCTGCAGAACAGTGACCCATCTGTGGAAATTCTTGTTCACACTTAAACTCCTATCTGCAGATGCAGAACCATTTTTGGGGGGAGGCAAGGTCCAACACAGATAAATGCCTTCCATTAGAATTTTAAGTAGGGTCTTGTTTATCAGGTTGTCTTACAGCAATGTTGCTAATTTACTTGCTGTAAATGTGTCACTGTATATCTTTCAACCACATTACATGGAGGCACCATTTTTTTTTCCTGGACAGTGTTTTTTGAATTTCCCTTCACCCTGAGAGTTGGGGTGCTGAATGAGGTACTGTGATAGGTGGACTTGGGAGGAAGAAACTCAGAAGTTCTTCCTGGGGGAGTTTCCTTTGTGGGGGTTTTTGGGATACCTGTAACAGCCAATCGGAGAAAGTCAGTTCGCTCCATGCACACACATTTTAAAGAAGGTAATCTGGAACTGGGCCTCTTTGTCTTTCTGGCGGCTGAGCAGGTAACATCAACCCGAGTTTCCCTCTCCCCCATGCGGGGGGGGGGGGAAGGCTCGGAGGCCGCTTGGGCCCCGTTTGCCAATGAGGAGGACCCGATGGCTAAGGGGAGGAAGAGTTGTGTGATAAAACCTTCACGGATTCTTCCTCCACCGGCCGCTGCTGTGGCGTGGGGGATGCTGACTCTTTATACTGCCGGCCGGGCCGGGCCTGCCTGGGTGGCCATGAGCCATGCGGGCTGCAGCCCAGCCCCGCAGGGGCTGAGTGGCGCCACCGCCGCCCCCCCCCCCAGCACGGCTGAGCCTGGCCCAACTTTTGTAGTTGTGTTAAACTTTAACTTTTTAGTGTTCAGATAAGATTTGCAAAGCCTCCGGCCTTTCCTTTGAATATGAAAGGGAATAAGAAGATTTCTGAAGTCAGTGATGTAAGAGCTAAGTATTTTAAGATGGAAGGAGAATGAGAAGATGCTGAAATGGCTGAAAATCTTTTTTGAAAATTGTAGGAATGAACTGATGTACTGAATATTCCTTTAAACCATGGAAAGAGACATGGGGGGATGGAAATGTTCCTTTTTAGGAGATAATTTGACTAAAGAACACCTGTGTTGGGAATTTGAATTTCTGCCCTGAGAAAAGAAGGGGATTGCAGTTTTTCTGAAGATGAAGCCTGAGCAGAGAGAAAGGAAACAGATAAAAGTCGTTGCTGTTGAACATTTCAATTCTTAAAAGTAATACCCCATGGAACAGACATGACCCACATCTACAACTTTGGGACGGCTGTAGAATTGGGAGGAGGGTCACGGTTGCAGATTTCCTGGGCGGATGCAAATCGTGAGAGATAAAACTACAAGAGGACTTTTTTTTCCCTTCTTGTGGAACACATCCCTACAACTTCAACAAGAAGAAGCTTCTCTCTCCAAAAGTGAACAGAAAAAGACTAAATTGGGCACTGACTGAAGTATTTGTTATATGTTTGTTTTGTTGTTATGAAGATTGGGAGAGGGAGGGACGGAGTGATGTGAAAAATCTTATTCTGAAATTTTTTTTCTCCCTTTTTCCCCCCTTTTTTGTTTGTGTAGTTAATAAATTTTCTTCTATACCCTTTCAAAGTTTTAAGCCTGCCTTGCTCTTTGGCTCCTGGTTCTGTCTCACAACAAAAAGAAATAAGTTTATTTAAATTGGCAACTCAAACCTAAGACATTAATTTGGTGCGTTGGCCGGGAAAGTCAAAATTAAACCATACCTGTCTTTTCAAACCAAGACAGGTACAGAGGCTCTGCAGTCTCTCACCCCACTGAAGGGCTGGGAGGCCAAAGGTTAGGCCCGCAGGTATAGCCAGCACCCAAGGAGCCAAGTTCTGGCACAGAGTTGTATGAGAAATGACAGTGAGGTGGGACTTCTTCCTCCTCCTTTCCCTCTTTTGGCCCAGAAGCTGCATTTGCATTCACATGTTGTGAAAATTTTCTCAGAATAGATGTTATCAGATTGCATCAGGGCTACAACATTGTGCTGTTTCTGTATCATTGGTGCCTGTGGTATTTAATGCTGAGACAATGTCATCTGAAAAGACACATTTCCCTGAAATGGAAACTCATACTTGATATGTTAAACAGAACCTTTTAATTGGCAGTACCTTCTCACTGTTACATTTGTTAGTTTAACATCTCCATTCTACTGAACAATAAAGAGGCCTCATTGAGAGGCAGAGCAGGCCTCGCTTCCAAAGCTGAGAAGCCAACAGGTAAGTAGGATATTTTGGAAATATGTGATGATACCTAGAAAAATAGGGATATTTTATCAGCCAGTACCTATCTAATTCAAGGACAGAGATTAATACCAAGCTACTATTGCCTCATCCATCTTCGGACTAAGTTGTTTCACCACTACATTCCCCCTTTCTCTCTTCTAAAAAGATTTAAACTTTTTTTAGTCCTTACACAATTGTCATAACTACCCTTTCTTACCCTGGGTCTTTCAGCTAGCTCCTGACTGGGGAGGAGAGGGTATTCAACAAGGACAAACGTAAAAGACTAAAGGAGGCACTTTTCTCCTGTGGGAAAAATGGTCCACACTTTATTGTAGCATCCACATGGTGAGAGGAGAAAGAGAGAGAGAGAGAGAGAAGATGGCAGGCATTTTTAAACTCAGGGAAAGGGGAAGGGAGGAATAGACCTGTGACCAATATGACACTGCCGATGGGGAGGGACAAAAGGAAGGATTCCACTAAGTCACAGACCCATGGGGGAGAACAGAAGATACCATAACAACCATGAACAGTGCAACTCACAAAACAAACAGTGCAATACAATGTCCCCCCTTTTTTGTTAAATAAAGTTAAAAGAAAGGCATCGGACTTATTCTGATTCAAAATATGAATTTGTCCACCACTTATTACTTGCGGACCAGTTAGGCTGCTTTTGGTCTGTCATTTCTATGTGGTTGACTTCTGAGGTAGTCTGGATTATACTGTTAAAGGCTTTAAAAATCAAGCACCATAGAACTCCGAAGGCCAACACTATTAGAAAAAGAAAAACAATAAATGACAGAATTGTTTTAACTATGGAAGCCCACCACCCCATGAGTCCCCAGCCTTTGAACAGTCCACTCAACCAATCTTCGGATTCTTGCTTTATTTGTCCAATCATGCTTTTCATTTCTCGGAGGGCTGCATGGATATTGTGAGCCATTGAGGTCAGGTTCAGGCAGCAAAGTCCTTCAAATTCCTGGTATTCGTGTCCATGCAACAGCAGAAGGAAGCCTATGGTTGCACGATTTTGGAGTGTGGCCTGCCTGGTAATCTCCTTGTCTTCTAGGAGGGAGCTGATGGCGGTGAATGTTAAATTTGCCTGTTTGACCACCCAGCACTCCAGATGGCCCCATTCACCTAGAGCTTTGGCTGCTGAAACGCATGGAAGGAATATGGACACAGACTTGGCCCAATGAAAAATTTATGAATCACAATTTGGGTCCAAATTATCAGCACTCCTCTTTCGAATTTTGTTGGCTGAATTGTTTTTACAAATCCATTCGCCGATCAAGGTTTGGTTGGGTGCTAACAAGGAAAACCACCCAATGATACATGGCCCTCCTAAGAGCCTTGAAGGGATTCCTGCCCATGCCCGATCTCCGCAAATCAGGAACAGGCCTTTAGGGAGGCTTTTGGGATGTGAATGGTAAGGATTGTCTGCTGTAACATGGCTCAGAATATCACACCACTTTTTGGCAGTGAATTCTTCTCAATATTGCAGTATGTTGTGAAAGGCTTTAGTGCTAGATAGTGGGGTGAATGTAAAGTGAATGCAGAATGGTGCTGGGGAGGAACCCAACAGCTCCAATTCTTGGGGTTCCTGAGCTGCTTTGGGCAAATTTGATAACCATTCTTGTATGGGGTTCTTAATCATTACCGCCCACCACCGACATTTTTCGCATTGTTGGAGGTTGTATGAATGGGGACCTGGGTTAGGCATAGGTGTGTTCAGGCTGTCTGAATATTCTCCAGCTTGCAATGGAATTCCTACCAGGCAGGTAGACACAGGATCTTTTGTTGCTGCAGTGGACATATACTTTCTTGTTGGAGTGTCTGTGCCAGGGTCACCCAGATGTTTTGGCATTGCTGAGGGACAATCCACACAGCTGTCAGACTGCTCAGCGTGAACAGGATGACAACTCAGATAGGGTTCATCACAAGGTTGGGTGGGAGGTAGGTTTTTTCTAAAAAGAAAAACAAACATTTTAAAAACATATTAAAAGTTAGTGTTCCTGCTGGAATGTCACCAGATCTTAGGAAGGTTTTCTTTCCTCTTTCAGGTGGCGTCTTCTTTTTGAAGCAACTGCTACTTGCTTTTCATCCCCTTCTGCTGGAGCTGGATTATTGGGGACAAAAGGTTTTACCCACTTTTGGGGTATTATTGGGGGTTGAATGGTTCCCTTTTCTTTCTGTGTAATTTTTCCCATTGTTATGCTAAGTATTTGTGGCTACACCTTAACAGTAATTATTTTCTCTCGCAGGAGGGTGGGGAACAGGGGGAATACCGGAAAAGAAAAGGTGAGACAAGGGCCTGGGCTCTCTCTCTCACTCTCTCGCTTGCTTGTGGAGTTGAAGGAAGATGGCCAGGGCTCCTACCTAGCATCTTCCCCACCATCCCAAAGCCGGGAGCCACGTTCCCTGCCGTTGGACATCACAGTGCTGCTTTCCCATTTCATCCTACTACCTCCAGGCACTCTGCCGAGCACCACAACCGACACCATGAGGAGGGAGTCGCCCCTCCATCCCTCTCACACCTGGGCCTCCTCTGCTGCTGCCATCACTCCAGCCTCATTCAGCTGTGCGGTACCTGCCCTATCCACAGTACCGGTAACTGAGCACAGGGAGAGGGAGCCTGTGGCCAAAAAAGGGACTGGAACTGAGCTATACTGTTCTGTTTTGCTGTCAGTTTTTATAGCTGTTGTTGTTTCTGCTGTTTTGCCTTGTTAGATATATTAGTAAAGAACTGTTATCCCTAGCTCCCATATCTTCTGCCTGAAAGCCCCTGATTTCAACCTATAATAATTGCAAGGGAGGAGGTTGCACTCTCCATCTCAGAAAGGGGCTGTTGCTTTTCCTTAGCAAATACCTGTCTTTCAAACCAAGACAGGTATACAACGCAGGCCTGAGGGGGTGGGTACGCATCTGTAGCCACGCCCCCGGGTAATGAGGTCATAAGGGTCCTTGGTCTCTCAAGTTTCTGGGTCCCTAATTAAGGCAGGTGGACACTGGGACAACTGAAACTGATCACTGCTGTTAAAGTGACGTACCACCGGAAGACTAATATTTTAGAATGAACAATTTAGAAAATTAATGGTAAACATGGCTTTGCAGAGCTTTTGTTGTGGCAACATCCACACTGTTGAACTGCTCTGTCTAGCCAGGACTTGCTTGAGCATCTGATGGGCACGCTCAATCACACCTTGACCTGTGGGGGAGTGGGGGATGCCGGTTTTATGTTCCACTCCCCACTGCTGGACAAACTCTAGGAATTCCGTGGATGTAAATGCTGGGCCATTATCAGTCTTGATTTCCCTAGGGATCCCCAACACTGAAAAGGCTTGCACTAGGTGTTGTCTGGCATGCACAGCCCTTTCTCCTGCGTGGGCAGAAGCATAGACCAAACCTGAATATGTGTCAATTCTTGTATGTACATATTTGAGGCGACCAAAACTGGGAATGTGTGTTATGTCTGCCTGCCACACTTCGCAGCTCCCAAGGCCTCGGGGGTGAACCCCAAAACCCAGTGATGGCATGGCCTGGAGCTGGCAACTGGGACAGGTAGCCACAATGGCCCGGGCCTGACTTCGTGTTAGATGGAAGTGATGGATCAGACGTGGCACATTCTGATGGTATTGCTGGAGTCTCAGCTTTGCCTGTTGAAAGATGTCTGGGAGGCGTGCCTTTTCAGCTGGGGCAGCAAGGGACTCCACTTAATGATCCTCTTTTGCAATTTCACCTGGCAAATTGGTATGTGACCTCACATGCATCACATAGAATGGATGCTCTCTATGCGAAACTAAATAAATTATTTTTGAGAGCAACCTGAAGAGATGCTCGTTCTCAATGCCTTTGATAATTCCCTGCTCTGCCCTGGACACTACCCTCGCCAAGTAGGCTGAATCGGTTACCAAATTAATTAGCTCCGAGAACTTCTCAAAGGCTCTCACAACTGTGGCCAGTTCGGCGACCTGGGGCAACCCCTCCACAAACTCAACATCAGCTTCCCAATGCTGAGTCTGGGGATTTCTCCAAGTCATCACCGACTTGCGGGAAGCCCTGGATGCATCCGTGAACACTGTGAGAGCTTTGAGCAGCCTATGGCTCCTTTTCTCAAGAGGAATAAGGTAGAATTCCTCATTAAACAGCTTGTGTGACGGGGCGTGGACTGATATTTGTCCACTGTAGCTGTCCAGAAATAACTGGAGGTTCGCATTGCTCTGGAGCAGGTGCTCAAACATGTCCTTAGTCAACTTCTCGGGAGAGTTCATTCCTTCCTTAGAAAGTTTGACCGGGAGGTGAATACACACAAAGTCACAACCAGCCAGCTCACACAGTCTTACCCAGGCTTTCCTGATCAGCTGAGCCATCAGCTCTTGTGACTTGTTGATGGTCTTGGATCATTGATGAGAGCGGAAAACCCACTCTATGATTAAGAGTGGATCTTTCTGCCCTTGGACCCATTGGAATATTAAACCATGCAAGTGTGGCAGCTTTTCCAGGACTTTTCCAGTGAATTTGAAAGGCCCAACCAGGGTCTGACACAGATTAAATACCCACACAGGGAATGGAGATCTGCTAGGGTTTTGGGATCACTAATGATTTCCAATTTCTGCAGAACAACAGTCCACGCAGTGATCTCCAAGCCCAGGTACTTCCAAGGTGGCATCCTTTGTACTTTGCCTTCCTGCAGTTGGAATCCAGCAGAGGTTAAAACTTTAACCACTAAGTCAAGTGCATGTTGGAGTATAGAGTCATCGGGGGTGCACACAAGCATATCATCCATATAGTAGAGGATGATGGCTCCTCTTTTTTGCACACACACTGGGGACAGCAATGAGGCCATGGACCACTGGCAGATGGAAGGACTGCATTTCATGCCTTGTGGCAAGACTTTCCAGTAGCGCTTCATTGGAGCTTCTCGATTGATGGTAGGAACCGAGAAGGCAAACCATGAGGCATCTTCTGGGTATAGGGGAATTTTGAAGAAATAGCCCTTGATGCCCAGGTCAGCCAATTGCCAATTTTGGGGAAGCATTGTTGGGGAAGGCAACCCAGGCTGGAGTGACCCTATGTCCTCAATTACTTTGTTTATTTCCCAGAGGCCATGGAGGAGCCGCCACTTATCCTTCCCTGGCTTCTTTATCACGAAGACTGGGAAATTCAAAGGGCTGGTTGTCTCTTCTATGTGGCCTTTGGCTAATTGTTCCTCCACGAGCTCCTCAAGCGCTTTAAGGTTTTCCTTACTTTGTGGCCATTGATTTAGCCAGATTGGAGCGTCATCCATCCACGTTAACTTGTGGGTAGGGCGCTCCACAGTGGTCACCTCTAAAAATCATGGGGAGTCTTAGGGATAACTAAGTTGACCCCCCACTGAGACATGGTGTCTCTCCCCCACAGGTGGCACTTGTAGTCGGTGACAAACGGATGAACGCTGGCCAATTTTCTGTCTGGCCCCTCAATTTCTACAGTGCTTTTTGAGATTTTTGCCAATTTGACCCCTCCTACACCTTGGATTTTACCAGCCATGGGTTGCAATTCCCAGTGTGACAGCCACACCATCTCAGGTATGATAGTCACATCTGCCCCCGTGTCAAGCAACCCTTCCACATGGAGATGGTCTGACCCATGGGTTAGGTTGCATTCCAAAATGGGTTTGTCCTCGCCAACCACTTCTGCCCAATAGACTTCAGGTGCTTTTTCATCTACTGGGACCTCTGCTGGAACAGGAATGGCCTGGGCAAGGATTTGTCCCTTGGCCAAATAGAAGCGTGGCTGAGGACAGCACGCCAGGAGAATAAGGGCAGTTATGCTTGATGGTCATGGGAGCCACCTCAATCTCTAGGGGTGTGTGTGCCATGTTCCCGATAACAAAATACTCACTGCTGTCCAGTCCTGTGAGGTTTATCTTCACATCCTGTGAATCATGCAGCAGGTCCACTGCAATGACCGTCCAACCAGTAAATCTGAAAAGAAAAGCTTTGGAAGTCACAAGCTTGAAATGCCCGTGAGGCTGCCAAACTTTGTTAAGTAAACGTTTGTCATTTTTATTTTTCCAGCTGTCCTGTATTCTTCTTCCCTTCCTCCCCCTTTTTTTGTTAAGAGAGAGACTTTCCCCACTGTGGAGCTGTTGGGGGTTGGATTGTTCCCCTTTTCTTTCTGCGGAATTCCTCCCATTGTTATGCTAAGTAATTGTGGCTCCACCTTGAAACGACAGATAATGTTCTCTTGTAGGAGGGTGGGTAGAGGGGGAGGGGGGGTGGGAACCAGAAAAGGAAAGGTGGGATGGGGGGTCTGGAGTGGGGGACTCGCTCTCGCTTGGCTCGTGGAGTGGGAAGACAGCCTGGGCTCCACTCTGGCATCTCCCCCTGCCATCCCAGCACTGAGATCCACGCTCCCTGCCGTTGGACATGGCTCTGCTGCTCTCCCATCTCACCCTACTATCTCCGGACACTCTGCTGAGCACCACGACCGACACCGTGAGGGGGAGTCACTTTCCCATCCCTCTCACGCCTGGGCCTCCACCACCATCACTCCAGCCCCTCTTCAACTGCGCGGGACCTGCCCTGCCCCCACAGCACTGGTAACTGAGCACAGGGAGACGGCCTGCAGACAAAAGGGACTGGAGCTGAGCTATACTGTTCTGTTCTGTTGCCAATTTTCATAGCTGTTGTTGTTTTCTGCCTTGTTAGATACCAGTAAAGAACTGTTATTCTTATCCCCATATCTCCTGCCTGAAGACATCTGATTTGGACCTAAAATAATTAAAAGGGAGGGGGGTTGCACTCTGCATCACAGGAAAGGGGCTCTTGCCTTTCCTTAGACCATACCTGTCTTTCAAACCAAGACAGAAGCCCACTGTATTTATATCCTGGCGCTGGGCAGGTCCACACTCAGGTCTTAGTTTTTTATTTGTTGCTGTTTTCTTCTCTTTGATTTTTCTTCTCGTCTTGCTGGCTTTCAGGGCAGTTTCTGGCAAAGTGTCCTGGCTTCTTGCACTAGAAGCAGATGACATGTTGGAGCTGCTCTGGTGACATCGGTTGCCTCTTTACTCCTAATGTTACAGCTGCTGCAGTCTTTGGGTTTGCCAGTCCCAGCTTCCTCTCTGGTGCACAGAAGAGTTCTGCTTTCTTAGCACAAGCTTCAATCATCTGTGGTAGTGTGGGTGGAGGATCAATAGGCAGACTTAGGATTACCCTACGGCAGGCTTCGTTGGCATTTCTCTGAGCCATCTCTTTAATTAGTTCTGCCTGTGCCATAGGATTGTTAACTTGTCTTTCCATCTGTGCACAAAGCCTGTCCAAAAACTGCAGAAAGGGCTCAGAGGCAAACTGTTTAATATTAATATAACTGCCTATCGTTTCAACCATTGGTAATTGGTTAAAAACCTTTTCTGACACCGCACAGATTTTATCCAGAATGAATTTGGGTAACACCTGAGTTTGGTCCTCAGAGTTAGCCCACTCCCCTTTACCGCACAGTTGTTAATAGGTGATGTTAGTCCCATCAGCGTCTGTTGCACCATGGGTGTTTTGCTTAATTTCCCCCGGGAGTCCCTTCAGAGATCTCTTCCAAGTGCTTTCCCACAGATCAAACTCTGAGGGAGTTAGGAGACACCGGAAGAGATCTCTGAGGTCGACTGGAACAAGTTCATGGGATGATAGGGTAGCTTTCAGCATTCCGTTAAAGATCTCACTGCCTCAGCGAAACTCCCTTTGGGTTTTACAAAGTTCTTTTTTGTTTTGGTAGGAAAAAGGCTGATAGGTTCTAGTTGGATTTCTCCTACCAGAATATATGACAGGGGCTGCTGAGGGTATGGCTTTTTCTCCATGGTTTTGATCCCCAGGGTTTCTCTGCCCGGGGTCCCCCCACCTCGGGTTTCACCCCCCCTCCCCCCCCCCCCCCCCGGCCCCTATCACCATGGGAACCGGGAAGGGGCCCACCCTCCTCCCCCGTAGGAAAGGGGATGCAGCACACCCCCTCCCACATGGGAGCCGGGAGGCGGTCTCTCCCCCACCTCGTGGGAAAAGGGAGGCGTCCCCCCACCCCCCATGGGAACTGGGAGGTAGACACTGCACCCCCCCGCCCCTGCCCCAGTGGCAACTGGGAGGCGGCCCACCCCCTCGTCATGAGAGCCGGGAGGCAGGCTCCCTACCCCTCCATCAGAAATTGGAGGAGACCCATAGCCCCCTGGACCAGGACTCAGACGGGGCGCACCCCACCCTGCACTGGGACTGGGAGGGAGACTAAAACCCCCTGAACAGGAAACGGGAGGTGTGTCCCCCACCCCCTCTACTGGGACTGGGAGGGGGACTGTGGGAAATAGTAACAGGACAGGGGGTGGAGTTGCTGGGGAAGGAGGAGCAACCATGGGAACTAGGATTGCAAAACATGGGGCAGTGTTACAGGATGACGTCATGTAGGAAGGGGTGTCCGAGGGGAGGAAGGGATTGTGGGATTGGAAAGGATTGGAGGCAGGGACATGTGGATGAAAGGAATTGTGGGAAAATGAAAGGTAAGATGGAGGATTGGCCATGTGGCCGGCGCCATTTTGGACGCCATTTGTGGATAGGAGGGGTTATCTTTGCACTGAAGTCGAGGTGCAGGAGCTGGGGTAGAGGGATGCAGGGAAGGTACTCTTTCAGCCTGTGCACAACTGCCAGAGTCAGGGTGCTGGGTGGGAGGTGGGGCACCAGGGAAGCTGCGGCTGTGCCTGAGGGTGTGGGAGGGGGGTTAGGGGAAACTGGGGTTGTTGGCTGTGGCTGTCCCTTAACTTTCCTCATTATCAATTCTTTTTGAATTAAAATGAACAAAGGAAAAATTTTGGATACAGTTTTGTCTTCCTGCTCCACTTTGAGAGTTAATAGGTTTCCAATTTTGTCCTAGGAAGAGACAGAATCTATATTTTGCAGGGTATACTGAGGGAAATGAAGAGATAACCATCACACAAACCACTTTCCTGTTTCCTAGAAATTGTAACATTCCCACTATTTAAGATATCCCATACTTGGGAATATATACTCCATTGCAGCGAAGAGAGTTTAATGCCTATCCTGATGTTAAAAGACAGTCTACACAGTCAAAATCTACCTTTTCTTTACAGTTAAATTGTTTACAACCAGGGTAGGGATGGGTCCAGAGTTTTCCCTTCCCCCCATGACACTGGGGTAGGAGGAGAGCCTGCACCAACACACTGTGTGGCTTTTACATTGCCGCCAGTAATTCCTCTCCGCCATGCCGCTGCCGCAGTTTGCAATACTGGCACTGCTTGCCACCACTGCTGCCCACAGCTCCCGGCACTGAACTGCCACACACACGCTCCTCCAAGCCTGCTTCAGCCCTGACCACCACCAGGCCACTTGCGCCACTTCACTGGCCCCCTCGCAGGACCCATGCCACTACACTGCTGCTCACTGCTGCTTGCTGTGCCAAACTGCCTTCTGTAACTCGTGGTGCTGAACTGTTGCAGCCACCTTGTTGCAGGACTGGCTTGCGTGCCGCCTGGCTGCGTGCTGCTTCCGGCACGCGGACACCACATGCAGCCAGCCGCCCCTGGCACCAAACTTTCCGAAAGCACACCGCACTCGCCACCGTTGGAGCCGCACAAACTCCGGTCCCGCGCCACTGCCACTCATGCCACTCTGGTCACACTGAACTCGCAGCGCTGTTCCAGGATCTAAGGGGTCCTCGCTAACATGCACGAGAGGTACTTACCCCCTCCTGGGGACCTTGCCTGGCTGTAATTGCTGCAGAGAAAGTCCTCTGTCCAGACCAATGCACCTTTGGGCTCAGGTGAGCTACCAGTCTGTCTCTGTTGGCGATTGCTGCGCTAAAAGCAGCCCCTGCCATCAGAGTAGCTGAACAATCCAAAGGCTTCTAATTCACAAGTGGAATCCAGTTGTTTTGTGGGCTTCTGACCTTGATGTGAAGCTCCACATTGGACGCCAGCTGTCATAACTACCCTCTTTTACACTAGGTCTTTCGGCTAGCTCCTGACGAGGGAGGAGAGGGTATTCAACAAGGATAAACGTAAAAGACTAAAGGAGGCTCTTTTCTCCTGTGGGAAAAATGGTCCACACTTTATTGTAGCATCCATATGGTGAGAGGAGAAAGAGAGAGAGAGAAGATGGCGGGCATTTTTAAACTCAGGGAAAGGGGATGGGAGGAATAGACCCGTGACTAATGGGACACCGCTGACAGGGAGGGGCGAAAGGAAGGATTTGACTATGTCACAGACCCATGAGGGAGAACAGAAGATACCATAATAACCATGAACAGTGCATCTCACGAAACAAACAGTGCAATACCACATACAATGAAGACTACATTTTCCACCAAGAGGTAAATTTATTAGTTTATTATTAATAAGATTATTGGTTTTTTCAAACTTGGTTTACTAATTACATTGGAGGATGAAAACGCCCTTCTCTGTATGGTGATCCTGGCAGCCAAGTATCTCTGCTCCTCTGAAGGGGAAAGAGATGCTTGCTGCAAACAGGGACACAAGTGAGGTGTCTCAGGGAAAACAACTTTGCTATGCTTTAGTAACTGAACAGAGGAATTAATTCCAGGAAAGCAACCACAGTCAACTCCATTCTGCAGCAGTGGGTCCAGAGTGACACGCTCGAAACCCCAAACTGGTAAAAGACTTCCACAGGCTGCAAATGAGAACTTATATGTTTCCATCTCATCCCAGGCTCAGTAGGCATTCTGCACTACTGCAGAGAGTCTTTGGTGAAAATTTATTTCCTGCCTCACCAAGCAGATTGGGCAGATTCTTCATTCTCATCTAACTCCTGTTCTCTGCCCATTATCCTCATGTAAGAGTTGAAGGGGAAGAAGGGAACAGGTGTTCTCCATTCAGAATATGCAGAAAGTAGTGGAGGCAGCTGGATCAACACAAAACCTCCCTGAGAGCACAAGCAGTAAAGGTAAAAGAATTTATTTCCTTGGATTTTGTTTTATGCACTTTGGCTGGGACTTACACATAATGATAAGCAGAAGCATGGAGAAAACACTAAAAAACCTGGAGTAAAAGTGAAGAAAGGGAAGAATGAAAACTCACTGCTAGCGCAAAGAGGCTGAAAATTCTGAACAAATCAACCAATTTCTAAATTATTATGGCTGTTGTCCTCTGAGAGCATTACATTGCAAAGATATACAGGACTAGGTTACTGATTCCCTTTTCAAAGAAACACCAGCACCTGAAACACTACGTTTTTACTCCTGAAGAGTACATTTTCTCTTTTTATATATCTATATGTATAAAAAGAAAAGACACGCACATCATAGACATACACAGAGAGACTATATAGGAGGATTGCAAACACAAGACTGCAAAGGCAGGACTTGTGCACATTTAGGAAACCTTAATGGGATTTAATTTGATGTTTCTTCTGCTTGTCATGCTTCCAGAAGGACTCCACACACCCACTCAGTGGAAGACCAATCCTGTTTTTACCTTTCATTTTCCTATCAACTGCAACATCAATAGACAACGGCTACACATCAGCAATTAAAAGACCTCAAAAGATAGCCCTTTGTCATGACATACAGTCCCTGAGTCTTCCCATCTCGTTTAGTGTGCTTACAAGGCTTTGCATCAATGGCATGTCTTCTATCCTGTTTCCTACAGCCAGATTCTACAGGCTTCCTCAATTTCACTGTCTCTTTCTCCATTTGAAGAAGGGAAAGCATACGCTTCCAAACTTTAGCATTATGGTCAAGCTACTCCTTGTTTACCCTGATTCATATATAGCTGGTACAGATCCAAGCACATCAATTTTGTCTTGATTACAAATGAATCAAGCTCAATCAATTCTCTTTCCTACTGAACTTCAAGGTATTAATAGGTCTATTTCATTATAAGCAAAAGTACCACAAATCTGGTAAAAGATGCTACAAGTATTAATAATAATTCATTCTATTGTTTCCACCATTCTATTTCAAACAACTTTCCCATTGCTGTTTCTTCTTGAGAAAAGTGGGTGAATTGTTCTATTAACTGAAAACTCCATCTCTAGCTCATGCTTAGCCTGGAACTCTGCATTATTTATTGGACATTTAGCTCAAGCAATTGAGTGCAAAAAGTGCTGTACAGAACCTTATCGCCACATGTGAAAGATAATAGTGAAATCCCCATTGCTTTCAAATGGAATTAACCACTATTTGAATAATTTTTGTCAAAGGGTACCATTTGTAAGGTACAGTAAAATGTAATATACACAAATTTAGTCAGCAGCCTGCAGATCAAGAAATGCTGTAAACTGAAATCAAATCACTGCAGAAATTGGAAATTAATTTCTCAAAAATCTTGCTCAGGAAGCAGTATTTTGGAATTTTGCCTTATTGCCAAGGAATCACTATCACCTGCCTTTACCTTCAGTTGTTGCTATTCTAGTTTACTCTGAAAACAGATATATTCATGTAACACCAGCTATGGCTACTACTCTTTCCTCACCTTCCTGCCTGCCTTCAATGCAGACTCCCATCAAAGTCCAGAGGCTTAGGAAAAGCCTTCTGGATAAAACACATCTCTTGACACTATAGATGGGAAATGTAAATGGTGGTCTTGGAGATGAACAAAGTCTTTGAAGAAAACAGAACTATTGGAGCAACCAAGCTTTGGGATCTCAATGTCTAAGATCAGCTAATGGCAGTAAGTAGTGTCAGCTGCATGGAAAAGAAGTGGAAAAGTACCTAGGGATTACAGGGATCTTCTTTCAGCTCCCAAAATAGAAGCCTTAAGTTTCTGATTCACAAACAATTTACTTTGGGGACATACGGTGAAGAATGAGAAAAAGAAGGGAGAAAGCAGCAGAACCAGCTAAGAGAAGGCACAGATGGCAGCTCTACTGGACTTCCTCAGACCACAGGTAAAGTCATGAATTCTTCAATTATGGAAGATATTCCTATATATGCAAGATTGAGGCACTGAGGGATGGAAGTGAACAACAAGCATAACTCTGAAAAAGTGGAGATCAACTCTGGAAGAACACCCATCTGGAAAAAACCTTCCTTTTTTCTTTTACTGCTGGGTGAGGGATTGGAGTTTTGAGGATGGGCAATTTGATCAGTCGTGCTAAGCTCAGCCCTCCTCAAAAGGACGTTTATTACCAAGTAGTGAACACCCTTTTTCTTAAGTTATCAAAAGGGGAACTTAAAAGATTTTTTCTTTGTGTTTTCAAACGTTTTCCTAATCTGGTCGTTTGGGTTCTTTTTGGGGTTTCAGTTGCAAAGTTCTTTCCTTTGTCTCATAAATCAGGTGCTTTGGATCCCTCGTTAAAAACCCCTTCTCCTCTTTCCTTCCCCCATGCTCCAGAACCCCCTTCCCTCTCTGAGGGGCGATTGGCAGGTGGTTGTTGCAATGATGCACAGGGCTGCTTCCGACTCCCTGACACCTCCCGATCCTCTCTCTCCCCCTGCCAGGGTGGCACTGGCCATGCTGCTCTGGATTTCTTCCCCAACCTCTGACCTGTGCCCCTGTACCCAGTTTCGTCCCTAGTTTCTCAAAATGGCACCGGTAATGCAGCCAGCCCCTCCATTTTGCCTCCCTCATACCCCAGTTTTCCCACCCTACCACCTCAGAATGGCTGCTTTCCCGCGCCCTCCATCGCGCCCGGCTCCTCCCCCTCCCCTGCGTCGATGGGTGCAACTGCATCGGGACTCTCCCTCTCCATCGGGAATCCTGTCCCTACCGTGGACCCCACCCACTCCTCCTCCAGTTCCCATAACACCAAGACCGGAAGTGGCCCTGCCAGAGGCCAGAAGGAGGCCATCTTGGTTTCCACTGACACAATCTAGCATCTCCGGCTCGCCCAGAAAAGCCTTGCCATACAATCAGGCGTTTTGCATCCTCTTCAGAGGATGAGAGCAGCGACTCCTCAGACTCGGATTCCTACTTCCAGTCTGAGGATTGCTGGGCAAAAATCCATAGGGAGGCCACCCAGGATGGAAACTGGAATTTGGCAAATGAAATCACAGTCTTCCCAATTATCTACAAGCGGGGAAGGAGGGCTACATCACCTCCACTATGGGAGCCCCTCCCCTATGGGGAGCTTAAAGAACTGTGTAAGGCTGCCAAAAAGCATGGCTGGGGCTCACATTACTTTAAAAATCTTTTAGAAGCCACCTTCTCTGCCCATATTTTTGCTCCCCGTGACATCAAAAATATTATGAACTGCCTCCTTTCCCCAGCTGAATTTATGCTGTGGGAAAGACAATGGAAGAGGCATTTAAAGACCTTATCAGACACCTATTCAAAGGATGTAAACAAACCAAATTTGTCAATGAGCCAAATGGCAGAAGGAGACTTTTTAAAACCCACAGACCAAGCCCAAGTTTTACCAGAAGCTGCACTGCAAGACATAGCCACTGCAGCAAAAACATCACTCCTCATTACCCCTGATGACTCCCTCCCGGTTCAAAGCTTTACTAATATTAAACAAGGGGTAGATGAATCTATTATAAGGTTTGTGGACCGTTTGAAACTTGCACTTGAAAAGCAAATTGAAAATATGAAGGGCGAAAAGTTACTAAGTAAAATTGCTATGGCGAATGCCAACCTAAAGTGCAAAACTATCTTAAGAACCCTACCCCTTGACACTGATCCTACAATTGAACAAATGGTTGAGGCTTGCACAAAGCATACTTCCACTGAAGAATCTCTATCACAGGCTATGGCAAAGGGCATTGCAGAGGGAGTGTCAGGAGCATTTGCAGTGATGACGGCAAGAGAAAACCAAAGGTGCTTTAATTGTGGGGAACTTGGGCATTTCCTAAAAAACTGTCCTGAGAGGGTAACTATACAAGATCGCTGCAGACGTCCCGAGTGGCCCCAGCAGCAGTTGTCATACCAGCAGCGCTCAGGAAACCTCCAGCGGAGCGCAGGATGGCCCTGCGCAAGGACAGCAAATCAGAAGCCGTTTCGCCCCACTCTGCCCACCATCTCAGAACAGTAAAAACAGATTCCAGCACACACCCAGATGACCGTTCATACGGAGAGATCCAGGTGGGAACCTGGCGACAGCTGGTAAGCGCACTGACAATGCACTTTGTAAATGAATGTGTCCTCAAAATCCCAACAGGAAAATATGAGCCACCAGATGGTCCTCGAGATATTTTAATTATTGGGGACACTATTCATGGACCAGACAACCTTCACGTTCTCCCTGAGGTACAGGCTGTAGGTCCTGAGGATGAAATCTTCGTCTCCATCTGCTGTACAGACCCATCATTTGAACTGTACCAAGGAACACCAATTGCCCAAGTTTTCCTCTTACCTAAGGACTACTCAGAACAAGTTCCTCTTAATCCTACCATTATGTGGGTGCAAATCGTGGGGTCTAGCAAACCTATTATTGAGTGTAACATCTTCTGTAAAGGGGAAAAGATCCTCCGCCCAGGAATAATGGACACTGGAGCAGATGTTACCACCATCGCCTGCTCCGAGTGGCCATCAAATTGGGAGCTACAACCTGTGGCAGGGATGATTTCGGGGATTGGAGGAGTTACAGTCTCGATGAGGAGTAAACACAATATAATAGTGGAGGGTCCCGAGGGTAAAATGGCAACCATCCGGCCATATATAGTAAGGGCACCTATCACTCTCTGGGGCAGAGATCTCTTATCCCAATGGAGGCCTTCCATTCATATCTATAATAGGGATTTTTTAGCTGGGGCCATTGTTCAGCGTGCAATACCCACTACCCCTTGGCTCACCTGGAAACAAGACCATCCAGTGTGGGTGGACCAATGGCCCCTCTCTAATGAAAAACTGCGCCCTTTGGCAGCCCTCGTGGAGGAGCAGCTTTCCAAGGGCCACATAGTTGAGACCACTAGCCCTTGGAACTCCCCTGTCTTTGTTCTGAGAAAACCTGACAAGGACAGATGGAGGCTTCTCCACGACCTCAGAAAGATCAATGAGGCCATCGAAGATATGGGTTCCCTGCAACCCAGTTTGCCCTCTCCCTCGATGTTGCCCTGAGACTGGAAACTCCCCATCATAGACATTAAAGACTGCTTCTTCAATATCCCCCTCTATCCCCAGGATGCCCCGAAGTTTGTGTTTTCTGTGCCTTCCCCCAAGAGGCAAGCCCCTTTGAAACGGTACCACTGGCTTGTCCTGCCTCAGGGCATGAAAAACTCACTCACTATATGCCAGTGGTACGTTGCCAACATCCTGTCACCCATCCAAAGCCTGTTCCCAGAAGCTATCATATTACATTATATGGATGACATTCCAGCTGAGTCTGGAAAAGGCAAGGAGAAAAGATATCACCCAGTCATGAAGCTGGCTGCCTGCTTGTCCCTGGAAAAATCCATGTCCTCCAGAAGCTGGAGCCCAGCATGAGCTGGTTGAGAGCTGTGATTGAAGGTGTTTTCAGAATTTGCTGAAGGATCAAAGGAGGGCTGCAGGGAAGAGGACCTGGGGAAGGAAGAAAGTATAGAAATAGAGGAGGGAAAATAACATGGTCCAAAATGGTCAACATTGTTTTGAAAATTGTAAAATAAAAATTTGAAAGTCCCAAACACTCCGCATTTCTCCCATTTTTTTGCAATATACCACAAGAGAGCACATTGGCCTGGTTTGGCTGATCCATACTTATATTTTCTTGCCTTACCACAGTTTTGAAGTTTTGAATATCTACCCCATAAGATAGAAATATAGGATAGAAAACATGCTGTCATTTAGGCACATGACATTTTATCCAGTGAACTGATCATGGAGTCCAAGTCTAATTTTCCAGTCACTCTTTTTTTTTCCTATGGTCTAATTTTCCCAGTGCAACTTATTATCAATGACTAGATGGTAGAATGTGGCTAATTCCCTTTTACATCTTGTTGAGAAAATGGTATTTTCTTTCCTTGAGGATTGACATTTCCTTGTCTCACACCCACACATAGACACAGACAGGTTGGTCTGCAATGAAAGTGTCCAGTCTCTCTTCTGCAAATGAACTACAAATCCACAGTCCAAACCCACACGGAGCAACTTCCTAAATCCCATAGTTCCTAACTGGGCCATACTCCCAGCTTTTGAAGCCAACAAGAACTTTCTCAAATGAAGCCAGATCTTTGCCCAAGTGCTTATTGATAATTCAGGGAAGTATTCACATTATTTGAACTTACTGCTCTGTGCTGTGACAGCAAGTCTGGAAGCTGTGGGGCAGGGGCTGAGGGTCCATGTAAGATAGTCACATTTGCTGGTGTTGTGCTGATTTCCTCGCTGGTAATTCATCTCTATCTTCTGTTTCCTGGACTCATTTGCAGGCACCAGCTGTCAACGGGAATTTTACATTTAGCCATAGGAAATTAATGCATCTGGACAACAGATTTCTTACAGCTTCCTCTGGTATCCATCATAAGACTTTTAGGGGATGAAAAATTATATCCAATTAGCGTCTTAGTTTGCAAGTCTTTCAAATATTTCACCTTGCAGAAATTTCCATTCTTTTCCCCCATTTTCTTTCATGCAATCAGAGAGATTCTCTACCCTTATAACCCAGTTTACCAGCATTTCACCTTCGGCGGACAGTTTTCAAATCAAATTCACAAGGCAAGAACTGTTACCAGAATCAAATGACATACAGTTATCTCAGAGCTGTTCACAACTTTCCAAAATATCCAATTACCTTTCCTGTGTAACACGAAAGGTATTTGGATATTTTTCCCATGTTTTTCCGCAAAGGTTTATTTTGATGTTCACTAGAGCTGCCAGGAAACAATTGCTCCAGAGCCACTGATGTTTATGGGTCTTCACCAGCTCACACATATGGATGGTGTGCTTGTCTGAGCAAGGGAATGTCACTAAAGAAATGGGCAGCCTTCAAGGCCAGAGGCATCTCACAAGCGTCCCATTCTCAAGTGTTAAAGAGACCTTATGCAGAAGAACTTCATGTCCATGATGTGCTCCCAGGTGTTTTTAAAGTCAAGTTGATCCTACCTTCCAGGTGCCAGCATGGCTTAACACCTTCATCTTCAACATACAAAATGAGCAAAAGCACCCTAAATCATAGCCAGCATGACCTGCTGATCACAGCACCAGAGCTCTGCACTGCTAGGCAGTTCCCTGTCCTTGGAACCTATTCCAATATAAAATTAAAAATTTCATAGCAATCAGACATCAGAGAACTTCTATAAAGCCTATAAAACTATAGAACCAAACAGTGCTATTATTCTTGTGCATCCACATTTTCTGCAGGGTGAGAAGCAAATTTTATAGCTCTCTGATGGAGCCATCATCAGGAACAGAGCTTCATCCTTCCAGCTGGATTTTCTGACACATTCCAGATGCAATTACCGTACTAATGACCCAGATGATGATCTAAGTACATCAAAAGAATGCCCTGGCTTTTTAAAGCAGGCAAAGCTATAACTCCTCTTGCTCCAACTCTGCTCCAGTATGTCTGACAATGTTAGGCCAATGCCCCAAATCCTAAGATTTTCCTCAGACACACATCTATCTACCAACACACTCACTGCCCATTGTTAGGAATGTTCCTCACAGAGCTCAGACACTGCAAAGCCTAGTGCTAATGTCCTGGACTTGACCTGTCCAAGCTGCCATCTGGACCTGTTTTCTGAGAGAAAATGATCCTTTCCTACATGAGATTAAATTAGGGGGTTTGGCTTCTTTCAACAGGTTTTAAATTAAGCTTTAAGCAGTGTAGTGCCTCCCCTTCTCTACCCGTTTAGCAATCAGAGCTTATACAATCAAAAGCAAGAGCTTTTTGCATCTGAATCACTTTTATCTTCTGGCAAAGAAGCTTTGGCCCTCCAGGTCCAAACTGTGTATTTTTCTGTGTTGGTTTACAATGGCCATAAATTATGTAAATCCCAGTAGCACTCACATACTACAGAGAAGTGACACAAAGGAAGGCAGTCTCTTCCATAGTTCCAGCTCTGCATTAAGAGTTTTCCCACAATGCTGTCTAACAGGGCATCCACACAAATGTCCATGCAGCCCCTGTATCTGCCAAGGATGAGTTACAATCCATACTGAGGGGAGACATGAGCCCATTAAGAGGCATTTTGATAACCCTGCTTTTTTCTTAAGGCTCCAGATGCTTTGTGTTGCTCTAAGCAGGCTATAGTGCCCATTTTTAAATAAAGTTTTTAAATTAAGGAGAGACATTGAGAACAGCAAAATTAGAGATCTGGAAAATCATGATCTGAAAAGAGATGCTGAAGGAGCTAGGGTTGCTTAAACTAAAGAACATCGAGGCAAGCTCTTATAGACAATGCAGCTGCTGAACAGGAAAGAATAAACTTTACTGTAGGTAGGACAAGAAGGAATAGTTTTGAAGTGGGACAAGTGAAATTTTAGACAGGTGTTAGGAAAATAAAACAAATTAACAAGACGGATAGTGAAACACTGGCAAAGACTAATTAGAGACTGTTACTGGAGACAGAGCAGCCAAGCACCAGCTGTAGGTGGGGAAAGCTGCCTGTCTGCCTGGCCAGCTCAGCTTTTATGGTATCCACATTTCTCTTATGAAAGGAGAGACAGATGAAAGGAAGCAAAAAAAAAGGTTGTCAGAACACATACTATGCAATCTGACACAAAAACTATGGGGGGTTTTGTACAGATACAAATATGCTCAGAAATGTTGTAACTCTTAAATTTTCTGTACTGGAATTTGGATAGAAAAGACAGTTGGGTATTATATGCATGAGTACACTTCCTCTATACCTCTTCTGGGAGCATGTTATCACCTGTATTATCGTTGCCTTCTGGTTAAGCTGTGTAGGGAGTTAATGTTGGTAATTGAAAAATGAAATTACTAATAAAAGAAAAATACAAATATAAACACAATTGTACTGTCTAACTCAACCCTCAACCCCTCTCTTCTCTCAGTCTGCTTGACAGTATTCTGCTCACTGGTAGACTTTACTCAGACAAGGTTCCACTTTATTGTGTGCTGTCCTGGGGTACAATGCAAAAATGTGTATTCTATCACCATCTGTGGAAATGTGGGAGGAGTGGTGATCCTTATCTCTGTGGGAGATATCCTCTGCTGATGTGCCATCTGATAAATCAGGGGGATGATCATCATTATCTTTTCACAACCCATCCTTCCTCCAGAAGATATATTCTGTTAATGGGCCATTAAGTCCTATTGTGTGACTGATAAAATTACATCATCCCATTGGGAGATGCCCCAGCCAGGGGCAGGAGCCAAGCCTTTCCTACCTAGATAAAAAACTGGGGTTTGGGATGCAAAAGCAGCCCTTTTCCACTGGATCCCAGAGGAAAGTCAGACCTTTTCCACATCATCGCTGGACCTTCAGAGGAAAACTGCACCTTCTACAGGAGGACTGCAGCCACCATTTATATGGACTGCTACCAACACCCTTACTGACAGAGTGTCAGGTTGTATTCTGACTCTGTCAGTGGTTATTCTTTTGTGTTATTGCATGTATTTTATTTTTTCTCCTTTTTCCTATTAAATTGTATTACTGACTTGGAGTCTCACTGGTTTTGCTTTTAAACCAGCACATTTATTGGCACCCAACATGGGGCAAGAAGGGTACTGAGAAAAGTCAGTATTACAATTTTGTGTTCACCATGATTCTCAACATGCTTACATGGGTTTTATATCTTGCTCTCTATATTTTTCCGCACATGGGGAACTATCTGCCAGCTGTAATGCTCCTGTGTAGACCAGGGTATGATATAAAAATTGCTTTATTGGCCTATTATGTCTACTGCATGATAACCTCTGAGGCAATGAACATCATTCAAAATATATACTCAACTTTGTTTGCTTGTCCTAGTCTAGGTTGCTACATCTGGGGCCTTAACAATTGCACCCAGCCCCTGGGGGGAGGGCTAAAGAATGATTTTTTCCAATCTTTTCAGCCTGACACGGCAGTTTTTGAAAATGTTGAGTTCCCACTGGATGCCAAGGACAGCATAATGTTGTTGTTAGTTCTGCTTTGTCTCCTCTGCACAGCCTACAACATGCTTAGAAACAAAACACTACATAGTGTACTGCAGCGTATTCTTGAGGAAAAGGAAGAAAGAAACAAATCAACTTCATCCACGTCTGCACAGAATGTCACAAAGAGGAGAAGAACCAAACACAAAGCAACAGTGTCCGTGTCTATGCACTGCCACAGAGGAGGAAAAAGCCAAAAGCAAAGCAACAGTGTCCGTGTCTATGCAGACTGCCACAGAGAAGAAAAAAGAAACGCCATCAGCATCTCCACACAAGCCATCACTGAACCAGAACAGCCTAGACCAGAAGCAGTTGCCCCCGTTCAGAAGAAGAAATCAAAGAGCAAATCAGTTCGCATAGTGACTGAAAAGGACGTGGCAGGACCTTCGCACCCAGCGGAAGTGACAGAGCCAGAAATCATCATTCGCTCTCTATCCCTGGGTGAGCTGCTTGACCTGCGGAGGGAATTCACCCGCCAGATGAATGAGTCCATCTTGACCTGGCTGCTCCGCATCTGGGACGCTGCAGCCAATGACACCATTCTGGATGGAAGTGAGGCCAGGCAACTGGGATCTCTGTCCTGGGATGTGGTCATTGACCAGGGGATTGGGAGAACCCAAGAAACCCTCAGCCTCTGGCGGCGACTGCTGACAAGTGTGAAGGACAGATACCTTTGTAAAGAAGATCTCCAGGTGCACCAAGGAAAATGGAGCACAATAGAACAAGGTATCCAATGTCTGAGGGAATTGGCCATGCTGGAGATCATTTTCTCAGAAGATGAGAGATTTCCTAAGAGCCCAGACTGTGTCCGGTGCACGTCATAAATGTGGTTGAGATTTGCACAGCTTGGACCGGAGATGTATTCCTGTTACCTGGCAACGCTGCAGTGGAAGGAAGGTGAGGACATGGTAGGTGTCTTGGCCAATAAACTAAGAATTTATGAGGACAGTGTCACAGCCCCATTTCATACTCATGTCTCATCTGTGGAAACAAGGCTGGTGGAGCAAGTCCGGAGCTTGATTGAAGAGGGCCATCAGAAACTATAAAAAGAACTTAAGGAAAACAACTACCAGATCTCTCCCAAACCAACAAGAGTTTCTGCCATTAGGAGCCGATGTTCCTCAGGCAGGGAGAGAGGACACACTCCACGAGGTAACCTCTGGTTTTTCCTTCAGGAGCATGGAGAAGACATGAGGAAGTGGGATGGAAAACCCACCTCCTCCTTAGCAGCCCGGATACGTGAGCGGAAAAGAGGGACACCTACCCCAAGAAGCTCATCTAGAGTCAATGCTGCTCCAGTCTCTCATGCACAAAACTCCAAACAGTATCAGAATGATGATATGACTGATCCTCTTGAAGGGACCTCAAGAACCTATTTACAGGGAAAGAGCAACGTGTACCAAGACCAGGAATAGAGGAGCCCTGCCTCTAGCCAGGTAGAGGAGGGGGATAATCGGATCTATTGGACTGTGTGGATCCGATGGCCTGGCACATCCGACCCACAAAAACATAAGGCTTTGGTTGACACCGGTGCCCAATGTACTCTGATGCCTTCAAGGTATGTAGAACAATCCATCTCTATTTCTGGGGTAACAGGAGGATCCCAGCAACTGACTGTAGTGGAGGCCAAAGTGAGTTTAATTGGGAACAGGTGGCAGAAACACCCCATCGTGACTGGCCCAGAGGCCCCATGCATCCTTGGCATAGACTATCTTAGAAATGGATACTTCAAAGACCCAAAAGGATATCGCTGGGCTTTCAGGATAGCTGCTGTAGAGACAGACGGCATTAGAAAACTGAGCACCTTGCCTGGTCTTGCAGATGACCCCTCTGCTGTGGGACTACTGAAAGTTGAAGAGCAACAGGTACCAATCGCCACAACAACAGTACACCGTCGGCAATACCGTACTGACAGAGACTCGGTGATTCCCATCCATGAAATGATTCGTAAACTGGAGAGCCAAGGGGTGGTCAGCAAAACCCACTCACCCTTCAACAGCCCCATCTGGCCTGTGCATAAATCTGAAGGAGAATGGAGATTGACTGTGGACTATCGTGCATTGAATGAGGTGACTCCACCGCTGAGCGCTGCTGTGCCAGACATGCTGGAACTGCAGTACGAGCTGGAGTCCAAGGCAGCCAAGTGGTACGCCACTATCGATATCACCAATGCATTTTTCTCCATTCCTCTGGCAGTAGAGTGCAGGCCTCAGTTTGCTTTCACCTGGAGGGGCGTGCAGTACACCTGGAATCGTCTGCCCCAGGGGTGGAAGCACAGTCCCACCATCTATCATGGACTGATCCAGGCTGCACTGGAAAAGGGTGAAACCCCCGAACATCTACAGTATATCGATGACATCATTGTATGGGGCAGCACAGCAGGGGAAGTCTTCGAGAAAGGAGAGATTATCCAAATTCTGCTGAAAGCTGGTTTTGCCATTAAGCGGAGTAAAGTTAAGGGACCCGTTCAGGAAATTCAGTTTCTAGGAGTCAAGTGGCAAGATGGACGTTGTCAGATCCCAACAGAGGTAATTAACAAGATCACTGCTATGTCTCCACCTACCAACAAGAAGGAAACACAAGCTTTCCTAGGTGCCATAGGCTTTTGGAGAATGCACATTCCTGAATACAGTCAGATTGTGAGCCCTCTCTACTTGGTTACCCGCAAGAAGAACGATTTCCATTGGGGCCCTGAGCAGCAGCAAGCCTTTGCCCAGATCAAGCAGGAGATCGCTCATGCGGTAGCCCTTGACCCAGTCAGGACGGGACCAGATGTGAAGAATATGCTCTACTCTGCAGCTGGAAACCATGGTCTGTCCTGGAGCCTGTGGCAGAAGGTGCCTAGTGAGACTCGGGGTCGACCACTGGGATTCTGGAGCAGAAGCTACAAAGGATCTGAAGCCAACTACACTCCCACAGAGAAGGAGATCTTGGCCGCCTATGAAGGAATTCAAGCTGCCTCAGAGGTGATTGGCACAGAAACACAACTCCTCCTGGCACCTCGACTACCAGTGCTGGGCTGGATGTTCAAGGGAAAGGTGCCTTCCACACATCACGCCACAGACACCACATGGAGCAAGTGGATTGCCCTCATCACTCAGCACGCCTGTACTGGAAATCCAAATCGCCCTGGGATTCTGGAAATAATTACAAACTGGCCTGAAGGTGAGACTTTTGGATTGTCTTCTGAAGAAGAAGAGGAGCAAGTGGCACGTGCTGAGGAAGCCCCACCATATAATGAGCTACCGGAGACTGAAAGACAATATGCCCTCTTCACTGATGGTTCCTGCCAAATTGTAGGCACTAACCGGAAATGGAAAGGTGCCGTATGGAGCCCCACACGACAAGTTGCACAAGCTACCGAGGGACAAGGTGGATCGAGTCAGGTTGCAGAGCTAAAAGCCGTGCAGTTGGCTTTGGATATTGCTGAACAAGAGAAGTGGCCAAAGCTCTATCTCTACACTGACTCATGGATGGTAGCTAATGCTCTGTGGGGATGGCTGGATCGCTGGAAAAAGGCCAACTGGCAGCGCAGAGGGAAACCCATCTGGGCAGCTGAGATTTGGCAGGACATTGCTGCCTGAGTAGAGAAATTGACCATAAAGGTTCAACACGTGGATGCACATGTACCCAAAAGCCGGGAGAATGAAGAACATCACAACAATGAGCAGGTGGACCGAGTTGCCAAAGTGAAAGTATCACAGGTGGATCTAGACTGGCAGCACAAGGGAGAATCATTCCTAGCTCGTTGGGCCCATGATGCCTCTGGTCATCAGGGTAGAGATGCAACGTACCGATGGGCCCGTGACCGAGGGGTGGACCTTACCATGGACAGCATCTCACAGGTCATCCACGACTGCGAGACCTGTGCCGCAATCAAACAGGCCAAGCGGGTGAAGCCTCTGTGGTACGGTGGACGATGGTCAAAGTACAGGTATGGGGAAGCCTGGAAAATTGACTACATCACCCTTCCCCAAACCCGCCAGGGCAAACGCTACGTACTGACCATGGTGGAAGCTACCACAGGATGGTTAGAGACCTACCCTGTGCCTCATGCCACTGCCCAGAACACCATCTTAGGCCTAGAAAAACAAGTCCTTTGGAGGCATGGTACCTCTGAGAGAATTGAATCAGACAACGGAACCCATTTCAAGAACGGCCTTATCAACACCTGGGCCAGAGAACATGGTATTGAATGGATATATCATATCCCTTACTATGCGCCAGCTGCCGGGAAAGTTGAACGGTGTAATGGACTCCTTAAGACTACCTTGAAAGCACTTGGTGGGGGAACCTTCAGAAATTGGGAAATGAACTTGGTCAAAGCCACCTAGATGGTTAACACCCGAGGGTCCATCAATCGAGCCGGTCCTGCCCACTCTGAAGCCCTGCACACAGTGGATGGGGACAAAGTCCCTGTGGCACACACGAAAGGTATTTTAGGAAAGACTGTTTGGATTAATCCCACCACAGGCAAAGGCAAACCAATCCATGGGATTGTTTTTGCTCAAGGACCTGGTTGCACTTGGTGGGTAATGCAGAAAGATGGGGAAACCCATTGTGTACCGCAAGGAGACCTAATTTTAAGTAAGATCTGTATGTAAGGTTTCATTTTGTATTATATATATATCTGTAAGAGGGTATTGGTTTGGGTATGATGTAGATGGTAATAGAATAAGGGGTGGATTATGTCCTGGGGTACAATGCAAAAATGTGTATTCTATCACCATCTGTTGAAATGTAGAAGGGGTGGTGATCCTTATCTCTGTGGGAGATATCCTCTGCTGATGTGCCATCTGATAAATCAGGGAGATGATCATCATTATCTTTTCACAACCCATCCTTCCTCCAGAAGATATATTCTGTTAATGGGCCATTAAGTCCTATTGTGTGACTGATAAGATTACATCATCCCATTGGGAGATACCCCAGCCAGGGGCAGGAGCCAAGCCTTTCCTACCTAGATAAAAAACTGGGGTTTGGGATGCAAAAGCAGCCCTTTTCCACTGGATCCCAGAGGAAAGTCAGACCTTTTCCACATCATCACTGGACTTTCAGAGGAAGACTGCACCCTTCTACAGGAGCACTGCTTCAACGGAACCACATCTGTCATCCAGGAGGACTGCAGCCACCATTTATACGGACTGCTACCAACACCCTGACTGACAGGGTGTCAGGTTGTATTCTGACTCTGTCGGTGGTTATTCTTTTGTGTTATTGCATGTATTTTATTTTTTCTCCTTTTTCCTATTAAATTGTATTACTGACTTGAAGTCTCTCACTGGTTTTGCTTTCAAACCAGCACATGTGCCTACTGTACTTGTGAGCTGAAGAGTGAGCAGGCTCACAGTAAGATAAAACAAGATGGGCAGAAGGGCAGATTGCTTACAAGCTCACTACTGCAAGAACTAGATACTTTTCTGAGGTATCTGCATGTTTACAAATGCAAACTGTTGATGAACACTAGGCACTGAGCAGACTATATATCCAAATCAGATCTTTCTCTGAATCTCTGAAGCTTAAATACCTTTTTGAAATTTTATCCTACATGTTTAATTTTAATCCTACCCAAATATCTCTATTTAAGCATATTTCATGCTTTAATTCCATTGACTTCATTTTCCCTGACCTCTGCAGTGAGGATTTAATGAAGCTCAAGACTAGTGTCTTCTGGTCATCATTCAAGGATAGCACCTTGGAATACAATCACTCTCAGATCACAAGGGTTGCAGTAATATATTTCAGCACTGTGTGTAAATTTAACTCAAGTGACTTTCACAAATGTAATTCCAAACTAACTGAAACATGGCTTATTCCCTGTGCTTGCGTTCATCACTGATTAAAGGAGAATGCACTGAATTTTATATGTAGAACACACTTTCCTCATCCCTACATTTAACTTCCAGTCATGCTTATCTCAATTGCTTCCTCCTGAGGCAAGAATAAAACATTGATTGCTCCTGCTCAGCTACATGAAAGTATGATAGGTACTGGAACATCCCAAATCTGTGCCCTTTGAGCCAGGACTTAGTGATGCTGCCAGCAAGAACTTCTCCCAAGAGCCAGTTCCAAGGGGCCCCATGTGCCAAGCATTACCACCCCAGCATTTCTAGAGCCCCAGGACTTGCTTCAAAGGCTCTCTGACTTGTAAGGACTTGTACAGATGGAGCCTGTCAACACCATGACATCATCTGTTAGTGCAAGAGCTAAGAACAATTTAGCACTTCCGATGTAAGGAGTTTTAAATAAGCTACAACAGAAGGCATTAACAACATCCTTCTTCCTTCGGAAACATGACAGCAACACACACCTTTCATTTTATATTCCTTAATTTTGAGAACTTATTTTCTTTTTCATAAAAGAAAATCAGTGAGAATATTTTGATTATGCAGCACTGTCTACTGGGGACACAAGGAGATAAATCAGCCTGGCTACCTGCAATTTTTTCTCAACATCTCGTCATCAAAGTTGTGTTTCAATTCGAAAAAAAATGGAGCGTATTAAATGCATAAAATGATTCAGTATGGACATATATTTAATTACTTTGAACTCCTGATTCCAATGTGTCCTTAGGAGAAAAAGGGGGATTCAGTCAAGTATTAGAGGAAAAAGCCTTGTGAAGATTGGAGGAACAGAAGAAAGGAGCCTCTGATTTCTTGCCTGCTCCCTGGCAGCTGCACTAGAGGGTCACTGTGGGGCCCTTCCAACTGCCACAGCCTGTTCTGTGCTTGTTCTAGATCTGACTCTCAAGTCACAGTGAGGGAAACAACATTTCACCTGTATTAGGGGTTGGATTGCTCCCCTTTTCTTGCTGTGAATTCCTCCCATTGTTATGTTAAGTAGTTGTGGCTACACCTTAAACCATAGATAATGTTCTCTCGCAGGGGGGTGGGTGGAGGAGGAGGGGGGGGAACCGGAAAAGGAAAGGTGGGAGAGGGGGCTGGGGAGGGGACTCTCTCTCGCTGGGCTCGTGGACGGAGAGGACACCCCCGTGCTTCGCTCTGGCATCTCCCCCTGACATCTCCGCGCTGAGATCCACGCTCCCTGCTGTCACGATCCGCTATTAATGCAGAGCGGGGGTCGTGATGGTTCTTTTGATCTCAAAGGTGCAAACAGGCAAAATGCAGGGGACAAAATCAGTTTATTCAACAACAGAAAATCAGTTTAATCAACAACAGCAATGCATTTCATCAAATGCCAACAATTCAGTTACGGTAAAGGGGAGAGGTATAGGATAGGAAAAGGGGAAAGAAGGAAGGGATGGGAGGATAGCTACCAACAGACGAGACGGGCGTCCTCGCGGGTCATCCGATAGACGAGTCCTCGTCTGTGGGGAGATCTCAGGGGTCTTCATCAGTGGAGAGATCTCAAAGGGCCCTTTCCAGAGGGTCGCTCCTTTATAGTCTTTCTCCAAAGCGAGTGGCTTCTGGCCAAATGGTGGGAAGATTTATGGACCATTGTGTGGTGCTGCAGGAGACAGGTACGGACAAGCAGTCCTCAGTTGGTACAACACAGTCTCTGGTTGGTGCCATGATAGCACAGTCCACTGAACACAATACACCAGCACACAGTCACGAGCATCCACCTGGCCCAGCCAGTAAACCATTGTTGGGAGTCAGCCTGGGTGGGGGTCCTCGAGGTCCTTGCGATGGTCGGGAGGCAAAATCAAGGGGAACTTCGGACCGACCCTTACACCTGCCTGGGACATCGCTCTGCCGCTCTCGCATCTCACGCTACTATCTCCGGACACTCTGCGGAGCACCACGACTGACACCGTGAGGGGGTGGAGTCACCTTCTCACCCCCGCTCACCTCTGGGCCTCCGCCGCCATCACTCCAGCCCTCTGCAGCTGCGCGGGACCTGCCCTGCCCCCACAGCACCGGTAACTGAGCAGAGGGAGATGGCCTGTGGCCAAAGGGGACTGGAGCGGAGCTAGACTGTTCTGTTCTGTTGCCAATTTTCATAGCTGTTGTTGTTTTCTGCCTTGTTAAATACCAGTAAAGAACTGTTATTTCACATCCCCATATCTCCTGCCTGAAAGCGTCTGATTTGGACCTAAAATAATTAAAAGGGGGGGAGGTGCACTCTGCATTGCAGAAAAGGGGCTCTTGCCTTTCCTTAAACCATACCTGTCTTTTCAAACCGAGACAACCTGGAAAGATGGCATTTTACTTCAAGCTTCTTTAAAGGCCAGATGCCCTCACCACTTTCTGACGAAGAAAATTCAGAAAGAACTTTAACTCTTGGCTGAGTCCGAACTTGGGGCAAAACAAATCCAAATTTGTGGCTGCTTTTTCATGGAAAACACTTTCCCTTGCATATTCCCTGAATTAATTTACAGTCTCATAGAGTTTTGGCCCTTCTTTTAAAATTAGAGTGGTTCCAAAAGATTCCCAAATCTTACCAATATAGAGTTCTGGGTTAATGAAGTCCAGGACCCATCTGGAAATAAGTAACCTACATTAGGATAATGCCCTCCTTCTACAAAATTTCTAAGTAACATGTTTTCCTATTATTCTAGGGATAATTTCAGATAGATGTTGTGTAAGTACAGAAAGGAAAGAAAAGTACAAGCATATTTAGTTTTTAAAAAAAGGAAAAAATGGAGAAAGATGGAAGTTCAAGACTGGATTGTGAAGAAGAGAACTGCCAGGGAAAAGGAGACAGACCCAGCCCAGATGTTGGCATCCTTGAGGAGCCCCTTTGCCCTGTTTTCAGCTGAAATCCAGTCCTTTCTGCTGAACTGAACAACAAGTTGAATGAAATATGAGCTGCCCTCTCTCAACAGGAAAACTAAAGGCAATGATGCAGGCTCAGGTTTTGGCTTTATGGATATTCAAAGGATTCAAATAAAATATTAAAAATAAAAGATATTGGGTTTAAAATATATCTGGTATTGTGCAAGAGCTTTGGTACCTCAGCGATCTTTTTACTGCCTTCTATCATAGAACACACGTGGGGCATTTTCAATTACTTTAATTATGTGTCAGGGTTATTGATGCACTGAACCCTGCCAGCCATGCCACAATATTAACTTTAATCGCTAATGTTTTCTTATCTGTGCTCCAAGGAAAACCATTTCAGTTATTTTACTGGATAAAAAGAGAATGAAATATGGCTTTTAGATTGAATTTTAAAAGATAAAAAGCTAAATTTTCTCACTTGTCATAATAAAATAATATCACACTGGCACTATTTACCTTTGTAAACTTTTATAAAATCTTTCTGGTTTAACAGTAGGACTAAAGTTCCTGGAGTTTCTTTAATACCATACAAGGAGGCCTTGAATCACAGAAAGTCTTGCAGCAAAGAAAACAATAGTAACAATACCTCTGCTGCCCATCCACACTATCTGCAGATGACATGGACACAAAAAATGGAGCTGGTTAAATGAATTTCCTTCCTCTTTCTCCATGCAAACCATTAAGACAAAAAAAAGTCCTGAGATGAAGTAATCAGCGCAGATCAGCAAAGGCCCACCAAGCCCACATTTTCATCTCTAAAATGCAGATACCTGATTGGCAGAGGGTGAAGTGCTGTTCTCAGGAAGAATCCTGGGCACTGCTCTAATGGCATTCCCAGTCCGTGCCCAACAGCCCCTGCATATTTTGTGAAGTTGTGTGACAACAAATTACTTCATCTTGGAGGGACTGCAGAGCTAACCAGGAGCACTGAACCAAACCAGCCTCCACATCTCCCTTCGGATCCCTGCAAAGGAAGAATTTGATGGTACAGAATAAGGAAGCAGAAGTAATGGGTGGGGGAATTGCTCAGTTTGACTGAGGGATCAGATAAACCCTTGGGAGTGAGCAACAGAAGCCAAATCTGTGTGTGCTGAGATAGCAGCAGGGGGCAGGGGATGCTCACATAGCATTTCTGTCCAGCAATCTCAACCAGGGGCTGGCCATGCTCATGCAGAGCACACAGACTCAGTCCTCTCTTCCACCAAAGTCTATTGTGTAGGATAGGCAAGACAGAAAACAGGATGGATTTGGGTAGCAGTGAATATTTCAGTATCTTGATCGCATTTTGTTAAGTGGTATGGGACTTGCATGTTGTAGTACAGGTTCAGAGTTAAGCCTGTTCTTATGGAGGACAGTCAATATAGGACCACTATACATTTACTTTATGCAACAAACTCTTGTCCAGTAAGATGCTTTACAGTTCTTATTGTGCAATGCCCAAGGTAAAACCTATTTTCAACTTCACATAGAGCTCTATACAGGATGTCTGTCAAAAAATCAAATTACTTCTATATCCTCCTGCATCCAGCCACCTTCCAGGATCTCACCAGGAGGCAACACCAGCTTGAAAGAGATAGAACCTACTCTGAGCATACAGGACTTATCCAGTTTCTGCTCTTCTCCTCAGCTGGGAATTCTGCTCTCTCTAAAACTTAGATAAAAATTTACATTTTACTAGGGAAACACCAAGCAGCCAAATGATACAGCCCTGTGTATGACACACTGCTGCTGTACAAAAATCCCCCAGCAGTGATATCTACCCCTGTAACAGCAAGGATCCAAAATTCTACCTCATTACCTACTCCTGAATTACTCTGCAGTACTTGTGCTATAACAGCCACAAACCATAATTCTGCTCCAAAACAGATTCTTTCCTATGTTGTGCTCAATACAATTATTTGAGTTGTTCCAGTTTACAAGGGACAAAAGAAACAAAATAGCTTCCCACATGGATCAGCTCATTTAGAGTTCCCTTGTTTTCATCAGCCTGCCAGCACCAGCAACCCATAGTTCACCACAGCCCTCCTGCAGCTATGCTCCTGCTAGTTGCCAGATACAATTATTGTGATTGCCTATATCCAGAGGTATGCTGCATTACTAGGCATACAGTTAGGGGTATTGTCCTTTTTTCCAGGCTGTCTTGTTTGTAGTCTGATGAACACCCTCGCCCAGGCAGAGGGGAGAAGCTGGGAAACATTCCAGTCCTGAAGACTGGAGAGCTATCCAATACCTTGAGAGAAATGCTGCAGCCAGTAGTCACAAGGGTCTGCCAGCCAGGAATTCTGTCTAAGATTACACTCAGTCTCCTTTCAGCTGTATGTTCCCACCTGCAGCAATGTTAAACACAAAGCAACAAGAAAATCACAAAGTGGAAAAAACCCCACAAAACACAAAAGAAATCATACCTCAAAATTCTGCAGCACACCTCTGCTTTGTAGCCGGGGAAAGGGTTTTAACCCTTGAAGTGCGGCAGAAATAAAATGCACAGCTACATAGTCATCTTTCACGATAGAAAAGAAAGAGACAAGTTTATTCAGAAACACACTTGGTTTTCTAGCATGACTGGCAATTCCAAGAGTAGAGAAAAGATGATTGGTTCAGAGAGAAGACACCCCATTCCCAGGTCCTGGTCACACACCACAACAGGTGTTCTATCTTTGTTATTAATTCCTTTTTATTTTGACCAAGATATCACCCTGGGAGAAATTCTCCCTAGCTTTGAGCTAGACCAGCTTATCGGCTGGGAACAGAGCTGAGAAGCTCCCGCCTGGAATATTTTTCAGGCTGTAATTTTCTTACTTTCTCAATATGTGTCCCTACACTGCTTGATGGTGAGTTCAGCTGAAGCAATAAGTATGGTGCTTTAACACGCTGCATCATTTCTCAGATGCTGAGTATTGCAGCAAAGGAGTAAGAAGAAAAGAAATAAAGAGGTCAGGAACAAAATGCTTCTGTGGACCTCTATATTGGGTTTGTACAGCTGGATTTTGAGGCTGTGAGAAGCTGCCAGAAGCCACTCTGGTGTCTGATGAAGCCAACACCAGCCGGCTCCAGGACAGATTAGTCAGTGGCCAAAGCAGAGCCCAACAGAGATGGCAGTGCCACCTCTGGGATAATCAAATTAAGAAGGGAAAAGTTACCATACAAGAGCAAGAGCAGTCAGTGAAGAGAGGAGTGAGGATATGTGAGAAAAAAGCTCTGCAGACACCCCAGGCAGGACAGAAGGAGATGCTCCAGGAACCAGAGCAGAGGTTCCCCTGCAGCCTGGGATATCTCACCTGGTCACACAGGTTTGCCCCTGCAGCCATGGTAGTCTAAAAGTGAGCAGAGATCCACCTCCAGCCCATGGAGGAGACCACACTGGAGCAGGGGGATGTCCAGAGGAGACTTTGACCCCGTGTGAAGCCTGTTCCTGAAGGACTACATCCCAAGGGAGTGATCCACACTAAAGCAGTTCACTGCAGCCGCTGGGAAGGACTCACAGTGCAGAAATTAATGGAGAACTAGCTCCTGTGGGAGGGGACCCTATGCTGGAGCAGGGGCAGAGTGGGAGGACCACTCCAACCAAGGAAGAAGTGGCAAAGACAACAAGACATGACCTCAGCCCCCATTCATTCCCTGTGCTCCTGCACTGTTGTCAGGAGGAGGCAGAGAAATTGGGAGTGATGTTGAGCCTGGGAAGAGGGGAGAGTAGGAGAAAGGTGTCTTAGGATATGAGTTTTTCATTTCTCATTATCCTACTCTGATTTCATTGGTAATAAATTGATTTCCCCAAGTTCATTCTGCCCTGAAAACAACTGGTGAGGGACCTCTCCCAGCTTTACTCTGACCCCCAAATATTTTGCTATATTTTCTCTCCCTTGCCCAGCTGAACAGAGCAGCTGAGAATGGCTTTGGTGAGCACCTGGTATTCAGCCAGTGTTACCCCACCACAGCTGCCTCAATGTTCTGAATGATTTCTCATTTTCACATACAGCACCTCTGCTTCACAGAAGAAAACCCCAAAAATTAATTGGCAAGACTAATGTGTGCCTAGCAGTGGGAATTTTCTCATTAACATTTCTTTTTGTTAACAAACAAGTACTTATCTTTTCTAATGACTTTTTAAGTGCCATAAGTGAGGACACTGCCACCATCCTGAAGTCATCTCAGCCCCCAGCTGGCTGGTGATCGCACAAGATTTTATAGGTAGCTCATGTATCCTTAAACAGAACGAGCTTTTGCACACCGGACAGTGCAGGAAAGGAAGAGATCTCCACATATTTCACAATCCTCCCCGATCTTTCCCCCTCAACAGCAATATAATTTCCATTTCTCCCAGCAGCAGCATCTTCATTTCATTTATAGAGCAGTAATTCCCACCCAGACTTTATTAATTGTCAAAATAGAAAAGGATTGCATGATACAGCTGCAAAGAAGGTGGAACAGAAGTAGAAATCAGGAGGAAGTGCCATGAACAGAAACACAGGTCCAGTGTCATTAAACGTGTGACCTAAAGAAAAGGGCTAGACTGGGTTTCAGTTGTCTGCAGACTGCACTTTGATTCTGGAGTCATACACACACTTCATTTGCAAAGACATCTTGTAAATAGGTTAAATCCTGTAAATTTCAGAAAAAAGAGCAGAGAAGGTGGCAGAGATACAATTCCATATCATCTAGTTTGTAAGAAAACATAAAATTTTTTTTAAATATAGTTATATTTGTGTACGTGCCTCTCTTTCCCCACAAAACCACCTAACCAGTATGTCTATAGTAAGACACTTATGTAATAATAAAATAATTATTTTTAAATGATTCGTGTTTTCAGAAGTTTTTGGTCATTGTTTCCTCACGGTTATCAAACCTCACCATGGTAATCTGAATTCTCCTGGGAGCTATCAACACTTAACTGCAGCTGTAGTTTGCATCTCAGACTGAGCTGGCAAAGTAAGGACCTCTTGATCACATTCATTTTCAAATTAAGAAAAAATGATAAGCAGATGTTGGAGAGGGGGAAAAGGAAAACAAACTTCAAACCCAAAAATCCCCTTGAACTAGAAAACATGTACTTGGGAGTTGAGGAACTGCATTATGAAAGAAAGCAACAACAAAAAATGAGTAATGAAAAATTAGCAACGGAAATAATTATGTCAATAAATAAATAGTGAACAATTGATTGACATAAGAGTAAAGATTCACCAGAGAGATGCAACATAAACCTGCCTCAAAAGCAAACAAACATCAGCATTGTGTGATAGAAAGTGTGTGTAAAATCTTTGCCAAGAGATATCAAACATGTAAAAAACTGCAAACTAGTTTGCAAGATGCAGTTTTGCATGTATTTAGCTTATTTCTAATCAAATGCAATACTCAACTACGGGCTTCAAAATAATAATACACTTCATGCTTTCTGCTCCTCAGATGAAAATAATTATTGAGCATGAATCTCCATCCCCTCTCATTTGCAGTTACAATATGCTCAAGCCATGAAGGAGTGGCACTCAGAATCACTGTCTTAAACTGGAAATCAGAAATCAGGCAGAGCAAAAGCTCACCTGCCTCAGCACCCTGTTCTGACGTTGACCACTAGAGGATACCCAGGATACAAAGTCAGACTCTCCCAGCCATATGAAGTCTCCCAGAATTTGGGTTAACTGAGACCAGAATTCTTGCACAATTAGGATGCAAAACCCAGAACAATATAGGAGAGGGAAAATTCAAACCGTCCATATTCTTTCCTGTTTGCACGCAGGTGATACAATACACAAAAAGAAGAGTGTGGGGAAAGGACAGTGGAGGTAAAGGACCCTAGTTTGTGCTGTGTTCAGGGCAAATCAAGGAAATATGCTTATTACTGTAGCAAACAAAAATCGGCTTCTGGGCTGTAACTCCCTGCAATTTCTGGAAGATACAATTTCTCTCAATTCTCTTTCTACCTGAGTGGAAGCCAAGGCAGGTCTGGCTCGAGACAAGTCAAGTACTTGCCTGGGAGGAGAGTGTGCTTGAAACAGTGAGACATTTCCACCCTGCTACCTCTTTTGCCTACAACAATCCTGAAAGTGAGAGGACTGTAAGAGGTGCGAGGATAAGTCCCAGACACTTCCAGCTGCAGTTAACAAGCTCCAGCCCTCCCCTCAGGCATCTCAGCATGGCTGCCTTTCCCTCTCCCCTCCTCAGCCCTGTCTCTGTTGCAGCAGGTAGAACACAAACCCAGCACTGCTGTGTGTTCAGTGTTGCTGCAGTGAGCTGCCAACTTCAGTTCTCCTCCATCCCAAGGCTTTCACACAGCATTTCACACACTGTCCTCATGCAACATAGCTGTTTTCCTCCCCTTTCCTAGCGAGGCTGCAATCCCTTCTTCCTGGATCTCAGCTGCACTACTGCTTAGCTCTCTGCAGAATCGTGTTTGTGCCTCATCTAAGTGGAAATTGCTGAGGAGCAAGGATGCATGTCCTGCACAGAGGGATAATCACCAGCAGCTGCTGAAGACATGGAGCTTACTGTGGCTCTAGCCTCTGTATTTTTAGAAGTTGCATGAAGACAGGAATATTAGACCATCAGCCCAGGCTCTCTGAGTCACAACAGACCAGTAAAGCTCATAAAGATCTCAGACTGGTTTAGAGGCCAGTTTGATGAATATGAGTACAAAGCAACAAAAAACTTTTTATGAAGTAAATGTAACGGTACCACAGTTGTCTCTTGCAAAATCCTTCTGAAATACTCAAAAAACCTGAGAACCATAAAACAATTCAGTAGCTAGGCCAGAGAACCCAAAAAAAAAAAACCGAAACAAAGAAGCCAAAGAATATCAACAGTGTCTGGTATGGTTTGATTATGAATTCATATCAAATGGTTTTGTGTGATTATGAATATACATTTTGTGAAGAAACTTGCCATAAAAGTACCTTAGAGAACTTTAAAATCGTTTTGTAAAAGAAAAGCTCTCAAGCTCAGGTAGTATTTTTTTTTGTGAGGTTGTTTAAGGAAAGAACAGAAATATGGTAACCTGGACAATAACAGAGTGAAAGCCAGTTCACTGGTGCAAGTCATTGCTTAGAGCAACAAAAGGACAGCACCAAGATGTCTTCATTGAATTGGTTTAATCTTTACCTTCATTGCAGTTATTTTCACCCCTTTGTGCAAATACCACTATTTATTAAGATGCAAAGCACAGGTCTGAATACTCACTCCCATTGTCAGAAACCATCTGCCCCAGTCGGGTAACTGCTGGAGCCCCTGGGGCTGGTTTCTGCAGCACTGTCGGTGCTCCTGTCCCTCAGTCTGTTTGTCCCCTCTGCCTAAGGGGAAGGCATGGTCACTGCGGTGTTTTACAGTGGCAATAATCCAGGAGTCTGCAATGGAAAAAATTAAACTCCCATAATTAATCTTTTTCTGACAACAGCAGCAGCAACATTTCTGAGGTCAGACCTCAGATATTTAAAAAGCCTATTCCTCCAATGTTGGTGTATGTAGTTTTTGATAACAGATTAAAGGGATTTTTTTCCTGTGTTCACATCCTCCTCAGAGAGCAGGCTTTGTCTCACCGTTTGAACAAGCACTGGTAATAATTACAAGTGTCTTTGGAATTACAAATAGTCCCTTTATAGATAGACATGTCACAGAACAGTAGCAAAATATTTCTGGGTAATTTTTTCTTCTTCATATATTTTGATATACTTAAAAGATACTTATTAAGACACCAATCTCCAGAATAATTATTTTAACCCCAACTGCCATGTACCTATTTCTTGGTGTTTAAGACAGAAGGAAATTTTCAACCTACTGTTCTTTATGAATTTGCATATTGGTTGGCAAAAAGCTCTTCTACTAGATACTATCAGTAGATAATCAGCCTGCTCTATTATTTCACTTTGATCATCAGTTTCACTTTGACACCATTTGTTAACCTAGGGCATTTGATGCAGGTGCAATGGAGTCCTTTATCATGTATTGGATATTCTTCAGTGGTCTTATGTCCTTCTATTTCTTCTGGTTTTATTAGGCATCTACTGCAACTGAGTATTTTACCCTGAGGAGTTTCAATTATTTATGAACATAGAATATTTGCAGGTTTTCACACTGTATGATTTCCTTTCGCCATCTAAATGACTTTGTACATGAACAGAATAATCTGTGCTTAATTTTCCACATGCTTTTGTCAATCTGTTTAGAGTTCCCAGTTCACCTAATTTCCTTCCTCAATCATCAACTTTGAGTTTTATGTCTTTTATGAAAGAAACTAAACTAAGTAAGGTGGCTTGAATTATAACCTACTCGTAAGTCCTTCTTAACTAAATTGAGCTCTCTCATAAAAAAAAATCTTAGATTAAAAATTTAAAAAGGGCCACTCTCTAGTCACTTCTAATGTGTCAATATTCTCTCATCTGATAAACCAACAGCTTGCACATTCCTCAGCTATGTTGGGATATGATCTACTCACAAAAACTATGGAGCTCTTTCAAAGTCAGGCTTCAAACTGCCTGACACAGAGTTGTTCCCATCAATACTGAACATTATTTTAGCAGGACCATTTGCAAGAGTGAGAACTAATAAATTTAAGAAAAGAGTTCATAATAACTTGTGATCCACTGATCTTTCTCTTGAAATGCTGGCAAAATTTCACTGACATGAATGATAATTCACAAATGATGACTCCAACCTCTGTTTCAAAATAAGCAAAATTATTCAAGAACCAGTATCTATTTTAAACTTCTTTACACTGAAGAATGAAATAAAACCAAGAACACAACTCCTTTCTCTGCAGGAGCAACACAATTTGCTTACAATTATGAAGCAAAAACTACAGAAAGGTGGTATCATCTATATCAGAAGTAGACAAATCCCATTATATGCTCAAGCTGAACAATTTACACCAACCCTTATTCAGTGACAGGCAGCCCTTGTTTTCTGGCTTCCTAGACTGCATCCCAGCAAGCCTTTCTCCTCCTTGTTTAGAAGAACTAAGACCTATTCAACAGTAGAATCACCTTTAAAGCACAGCCAACTGAGGAGGACAGTGGTGACCCCACAAAGTTGACCAGGCAAGCCACAGCCAGTCAGAAATCCATATACACAGGATGTAAAAGCCAAAATACTTCTGCATACAAGTATGAGCAACTGCTGTTCATGCTCCAAACCTGGGAGGCTGCAAACCCAAGCCCACCACATCACATTGATGGTATCTATGCTTAGTCTAACGCACTCAGCAATGCAGTAATGTCAGAAGTAAAAATTGTTTTTTTCTTATACAGACAAATTAACATCCAGAGAAATACCTGTCACTCCCTTAGGTTAAAGAACTGCACTGAATTGCTCAAAGTCTTTGTCCAACTTCCACCGAGATTTCATTGAGATGACATCATTGGGAATGTTGCTGGGATCCTACCACCTGGAAATGATTTTGGAAAGTTTGTTCTCTTCCCATACACAACCTGAGTTTAAAGCATAAGGGAGAGATCAAAACGGCCTGAAAGGGAATTTACATTCTACTTCATTTCCCTTCAACAGCATCATCAGAAAAATTTGACTCACTCAACAGAGTAACAACACTGTAACTAACAACTGAGACATGGGCTCAGACTGGCAGGGAATCTGAATCATTTATTCAAAGAAACAAGCTGGTTTTATACACTTCCTCAAGACACAGTATTTCCCTGTATCAGAATTCTCACTAAATGACCTATCACACATTACCATGACAACAACATGTTTTCTTAATGTCCCTATATGGGGTGATCACCTGCTATTTAGGGGTCTGTCAGCTTCTGGCAGCCTTCTCTGCACAGGAGTCTACCACGTGGCACCTCCTCCCTGCAAAGTCAGGTGGAAACAAGCTCCTCTGTGCTGCCATGATGTTCTGCAGGCGCATCCCACAGCCTGTAGCTCAATTCTATCCTATCTCTTCCTACAATTCCCTCTTTTTTATTTTACATAAACAAGAATAAACATTTCCAACATTAGAACATATTTGGCCCACTGCCTGAACCCAACAAGTTCCATTCATCTTTGAACCTCTCCAGTCGGAGCCTGGTGGTTTCCCTGAGAAACGGCTCTAGCGACTTTTATGGAGAGAGACAGCTTTGATCCGATTGTTCGGAAAAAGAACTTTAATGAAAACAACAAAACAGGAAGGAGTGCACTGTACTAAGAACAAACCAGGAAAAAGGTGGGGTCCAGGGTAGAGCAAGGATATTTATATGCGTGGGTGCAGGGAGGAGTTAAGGCAGGGTCTGAGGGAGAGATCAAATGGGAAAGAGCGATTAGGAATATTACAATTTCTGCCACAAAAAGTAACCAATAGTAACAAAGAGAACTGAGAACTTTCTAGTAACAATCTACATAACTGAACAGGGGTATTTTGGGAATGAGCCCTTTGCTCTCCATGCCACAAACTGTTTTCCCATGGCCTTAGGCCAAGGTTTTCTTCTTCTCCTGCTGAGTCAACCTGACCATATCTTGTTCCCTCAGCTTCCCCACCATCATTACCCTCTGATGAAGCCAGGATAACCAAGGCTGGTCAGACTACTCTTGCAGGTACCCATCATGGAATGGAGTCTGTGGAAACACAAGCATATCTTTGCTCTCAGTTTATATTTTTACAAGTGAGCCTGTGATTCACCCAAATGTTGTTGGACAGGGGTTAGGTCATTCTGAATGTGATTTTAAAAGTTAAGAACATATATGGGTTTTGTGGGGGGTATATCCCATCCCTGCACTCCCTCTTCTTTGTTTTAACTGTAATATGAACATATTCCAACATACTAAATTCAGGAAAATGTGTAACATAACATTCACTTCTCTTACTATGAACAGTAAAATAGTACATCTAATACAGCAACAAACACACACTGAGCAAAAGTAAGCAAAGTATTATCTCCAACTGCTTAAGTGCTTTACCATCACCCAGAGTCTGCAGTCACTGGGAAGCTCCATTTCACAATGAAGACCTGGAAAACCCTTTCCAGACAAGGTTTCCAAGTTTGCCTCAAAAGGGAGTTTAGCTTTTACAAGACAAACCAGCAAGTCAAAGTGACCTGATAACACTTTTAGTGCAGAAACACTCGGATTTGAAGGTATACTTCCCTAACCAGACAGGCTGGCCAGGGCTCAGGCCTTGACTGGGAGGCTTTCCCTAGAATACCTACAAACACACCTTTATTAATATTACCAAAGGAATGCATATAAATAATAAAAAAATAATTATTTTACGGCTAAGTTTCTTCATAAAAATTCTATGTATTAATGCTATCTGGTTCCAGAAATGTATTACAATCACACAGCTAACCTTAAATCTAATAGAAAATCAAAATCTACAGTTTAGTGAAAGTGCAAAGTGAAGTTTTAATTATGAAATGGGCATACTAAGTTCTGGTAGACTATCTCTTCACTTACTGAATGGCACATGTAATAATTAAACACACCTGCAGGAAACTCAAGAATACTTAGATTTGCCAATTTTCATTCACAGAAATTATATATAAGTTTATAAATCCAGGCCTGAAACATTACAATTATATTAACTCCCTAAGTGGTTTCAAAAGATGGGAACATGACTTCACAAGAGCTGATCTTCCCCATGAACAAGGGGACAGATCAAAACTCCCAGTAACTGGCAACAACACACATCTCTTTCCCATGAATGGAGACAGTGATTAAACAGACAGAACCTTGGGAAACAAAATTACAGAGAATGTTTCTGCTTACAGACAAGAACTGAAAACATGCAATATAAAAAAAGTTACTGGTTTTGTGTAATTTCAGAACAAAAAGCAATGCAGGAGATCACAAGGTGGTATGGTAAAAAAGGCAATCTTAACAGTGAGAGTCCAGGTTTATGGTAACATTTTGATTAACGAATTCAGGAGAATTCCATGGACTAGCTGCAGAAACACTATGCCGAGCTTGTGCTGCCCCCACACAAGTCAGTGCAAATGCTTCAGCCTCCCCCTGAGTAAGGGGCAACCCATCCACCCAGGTCTTTTCTCCAGTACAGTATCAGCTTACAAGCGTCTACAGGATATGGGAACCCTGGCTGCAGCAGTGGTGGCACGGGTCGGCGGCCACACTAGGGTGGCTTGCAGGGCTCCACCAGTCCATTAGATGGTGACTGCGCCTCTCCTGCTATGTGCGGGGAGCAGGGACACGGCACTGCTCCTGCCGGTGCCACCACTCTCCCTGGGTGACTTCCTCACTGCCCATACACAGAGAGATGTGTGTGTCCTGCTGGCCCTTCTGAGACACTGGCCTGCTGCTCACCGCCATCCTTCAGCTGTGCCATGTGCTCACTACCATACTCACCACCACCACTACAGCACCACACTCCTGCAGCCATGCACACCCCTCCTGCCGCCTCTGCCACCGCTGCTACAATCTCGCAGAGAGCAAACATGCTATTGGAAAGGGCTCCCCTGGTTCCAGCCACTCATTGCAACACAGCTCCAGCTGATGTGCATGGGGCCAGGTGGTGCAAGTTCTTCTGCAATACTGTTCAGCTCCACTCCAGGATCAAATAGGTCGGGGGACCATGGGCCATCTTCTGGTTCTCCTCCCACAGCCCTGGTAGACTTACAAAGTTTTGTGTTTCGTTCTATGGTGGCGTAGAAGAGGCCAGCACGGCTGCCACAGTGGCACAAGCTTCTTTTTCCAGTCTCTGGGTGCCACATGTACCATGAGCAAGGTGCACACAGTCCAGCATGAACACAAAAGCTCTGCCAGTGCTCTGTCGCCTCACCTAATGCAGTTCCACAAAGCATCCCCTAAAGCATCCCATGTTCAAGGGTCAAAAACATAGGTGCAATCTAATATTGGATCATAGTCTTTTGCCCGTAACAAGAGTCTGTTCAAATCTTTCCTGCCATGCTTTTTCAAAATCTGTTCCAACATCTCTTCAATGTTCATTTGTTCCTGGAAACACCATTCCCCATAATTCTCAGCTGCTACCCTCTGTCCTCCGAAAGGTCACTTGGCTCCACAAGCTTCCTTTCAGTTCCCAAGCTTTGTTTCAGCCCCTCTGTAAAGCTCAGCTGAACGTTGCTACCAGTGCAAACACTAGTTGCCTTTCAAGTAAGTCCCTGATGCGGGGCACCATTTGTGAGCCTGAGACACAGGCTCAGACTGTCAGGGAATCTGAATCATTAATTCAAAGACACAAGCTGGTTTTATACACTTCTTCAAGTATTTCCCTGTATGGCAATTCTCACTAAGCAACACATCACGTCAGCAAGTGCTTTCCTAATGTCCCTGTATGGGGTGATAACACACTGTTTACTTCTCTGTCACCTTCCGCAGGCTCCTCTGTGCAGGGCTCTGCCGCATTACACCTCCTCCCCCCAAGATCAGTCAGAGACAAACTTCTCTGTGCTGCCATGTGCCTGTCTGTGCTGCCATGGTGTCCTGCAGGCGCATCTCACCACCTGTAACTCAGTTCTATCCTATCTTTTCTCACACAACACCAAACTTCATTGCCAGCTTTCTCCTGAGTAAAAACAAAACCCACTGAAACTCCACATGTGTAAATCAAAACCTCTGTTCACCAATGCCTAAAAGAGCAGTATCTGTGATTCCATATTTTCCTCTATGAAACACCACAGCCTATATATGGACAGTCCCATAACCAAATTCTTGCTTACTCTACAGAAGTGTGCCATTTGAAATTAATTTCCTGTACATTTCTGTAGGAGATAGCAAAAAAAAAGGCATTACCACTACGCACATGAACAGTCATGATTAGAGAGACCAAAATGTGTAGTTTATGTGGGAAAACAAAGAGCCTCTCAGAAGCAGATGTAAATTAGAATGACAGACAGGTGTAGTGCAAATGAAGCTATGAGAGGAATGGGCTGGAAAAGTTACCTCAGCTTACGCTGAATTTGAGAAATTAAATTCTTCTTTTCATTCTCATATTTCTATAAAACAGCTCTGGCAGCTGAAGGAAAAAGTTAAATATGCATAATCCCAGCTGAGCACAGGAGATTGGCACTTGCTCTGTCTTTAAATATGGACATTACTAAATACAGGAGAGCAGTGCTGGAGTAAACATCAAAATTACCACCTGAACACAGCAAGGGCCAGTGCTGTCAAGATTGAGGGGCACGAAGACATGAACGTGAAGGGAAGCAACACACTGAGAATACAAGAGAAGAAGGAGCTCAGATTGAGTTCACATTAACAGAGAAGTAATTTGTAATTTGCAAGTACTGGTTCAAGCTGTTGTGACCTTAAACAGTGTCATGCTTCCTTCCTCCATCTGGATGATTCCCTATAGACTGGGAGACTTTATCACATGGGCAAGGATAGCAGAACAAGAGAACATCTTCTGTTCCAGTAAGCCACAAAGGTAAAAATATTCACTACTAAAAAGCTACTGATGGAATCCCATTAATGAAGTCTGACTTCTCTTTTATATTGTGAAATATCTAAAAACACTAACTCAGATATGCTCACGGCAAAATATAAATTTTATGCTATGGTTTTTTGTGTGCATTAGGGACAAAAAAAACAAATTTAACTTTTAATTAATTACTCACAACACCTGGAATATTCTATATAAATAGGTATGGTTTAGAAAAAACTTGTGTATTTATCGCTTTGATGCTCAAGCTGCTAATCTCTATGACAGTACTCAATTGCTACATGCTTGCAAAACTGACACAGGTGTTATTTATATAAAACTGCTGAAATTGCTGCTGTTCACCAGACAGATGGATTGAGTCACTACAGTACAAATATCAGAGAACAACTGTGTGCAGAATCTGCTCTGTCACAATTTGTGACTCCCAACTAATACTGTTGGAATGCCTTTGTAAGGCATAAGCAGGATGCCTGTAGGAGATGTCACTGCATTAACCACGCTAATTTACAGCAGTGGCTAGGAACTCTTTGGTCATGGGGCACAGGGTAAATGTTCCACATGTTACCAAGCAAATGCTCAATGCAACAGGCTAATAACGTATACACATAATTAATCCTTATTAAAAATTCATTGCACTGATGAAGTTTTATTCACATAAAAGCATCACTTGACAAAAGGGGGTAGTGGAAGAAGAAGGAAGGAAATTTTATCAAGCCACTTCTGCTGCTTTTTCTATAATTTAATAAGGGAAAAAAATTAACTAATGATGAGGTTGTGTTTCTGAAAGAAGTGTGGCATGAAATATCCCACAGCTGCCCAGACTTCTCATTCTACTGTCATTTGCCCTGCTAGCTGGCACAGAGAGAACAGTTGAGAAAGCTGTCATTAATGCTTCCCTTCAGTCCCAGGAGAGGTGGGACAGGCACTCTGACAAACATCATCTCCTGCCTCCCAGAACACTGAAACAATTCAGGACCAAAAGCCCTTGGAGAGATGCTTAGTCAGAAAAAGTTTCAGATGATATTCTGTTTTGTCATAATTTTTGTCAAGTGGTGCATTCTTCATTATCATTAGACCATTAAGCAGATATAGTCTACTGTAATTGAAGCTTCAGTTTATCGTGTTATGATACAAACATTGCAACAATAATCATCTACTCTGACACTCCTGACAAGGATTTTTTAAAAATTCTTGAATTTTTGATGAGATTGTACTGATCAGGACATAAACACTCTCTTCTGCTGGCTATTCTACGACAGGTAAAGAAACAGCAATTGAGAATTGATAAATCATAGAATTCTTTTTTATATGTGTCGAGTTGACAAAATAAAAAAATCTCCTGAATAACTGTGACTCTTTGAGTGTCTCTGAGATCCCTGGCTTCCTTAGGTTTCTGTCAAACCTGTCATTTTCAGTAAAACAGTGTTGGAAGCAAGTGACTCAGAACTATTCTATTAAATTAACTCTTCATGCTGGAATAAATTCCCAGCTCATATGCAGCACAAAGTTGTTTAACCATCTTAGTTCTATAACGAGAAAAGCAAAAGAAAAAGGCCTTTCTAAAACCAAAACATTTGAAGGCTAGAGAAATGCTGTTATTATGCATGAAAAGCATGCAGCACTTGAAGCAGAGAGACTTTCCTGTCCTGAAAAAGCACCAGCTCAATCACCAAACAGATCAAAATCAGCCATTTGCTCAAAGTAATGGGCTACTTCTATAAAATTGTCACACATCAGTGATTTTGCAATTCCCATACCTTCACTCTTGAACACTCAGCAGTGACCTGGTGATCCACCAGGACAGCTGAAGAATGGATTATTGTTTGTACATAAAATATAGCAAACATGGCCACAGATATTCAGTGCACGCAAAAGTGATTTTAAAATCTTTTATTTGGCCAGCAGCAAAGTTCTTGTTGGGATGTAAGTGGTGCCCACAGCTTTCTGTATTCTTCCAAGTACAGTGTTGCCTTTGCTCACAAATTAAGTCGTGTATTGGTAGACTAAAGGATTTTTCATTCTCCAGTGTTTCATTTTTTATGAAACTCTGAGAGGTTCCCAGTCAAGCTTCTTATCAACCAGCTGCAGAAATCTTACAGCTTCATTTCAAAACTCCAGGTTGTCCTTTGCCCAAAACTTTCTTGCAACAAGCCACTATTACTGTTCATTTTAATAAGCGCCAGCAATCAACTGGCCAAAAAAGGAACCCAAGTACATGGGGGTTGAGATAATTACACACAAAGCAAAGGAGAGGTTCTTAGTACAGCTGCAGATAAAAGTTGTTGAAGAAGAGTGAGGGGAGAATGTTCACGTGTTTTCTTCTGTGCTGTGTGCAGTTGTTCAAGTGAACAGGGAGGTGTCCAAAGACAGGACATTAACCAATAGGACAATAGCAATAGGACATCCAGTGGGGGAGAGGAAAAGTTACACGAGGTGGATGTATACTGTCACAGTGCTACTGACCACAGCAAAAACACACATTTCTAATATTTTCACGTGCCATTTAAGAGAGAAAAGGCAAAAAAGATAAGCATGGTGGGGGCAAAAAACTGGAAATGTTTCTTCGCAAAGGAAACAGAGATTATTACCCAGTAACAGATGTCCAGTCCACATACCTGCTCCAGAACTGCTGCAGCACCATCCTAATTGAAAATGTGTTGTCCAGAATGTCATGCAATTTTGTATGTCATTATCTCCAAGGAAAAACATATTTAGTAAATTCAAATGTTCATGTCTCCACAATGTTGATCATATCTGAAAGTTGTTGCTACTTTGCCCTAAACAGAATTATTGAGGCACTTGGCTGCCAGCCATCAATAGATGAAAGGTTCTGATTCGGTAGATTTTTTTTCCCAGTTTAGCAGAGATTATTGAAAAAGCTAGGTTCTCTTAGCCTGCTATTGAAATTCCAAGCTGGGGTCATTCTTTTATAGATAGACCAGTCTCAGCTGTCTGGGTTTTGAATTACAGACTGTCCAAATCCTCATTATGCTGTCAGTCTTGTAGAAGCACCAAGAGCTCAGTGTCCATGATGTTGGGCATGAGCCATTTAATACATATTAAACACACACACATCACTCCCATGAAGGAAATGCCTATAGAAAGCTGCTGGTACTTCAACTCCTGCTCTTGTCCTTCGGTGTCTCATTCTTCTACTCTATTTCCACATCACAAAATTAAATACAAATTTAAAAACATGTCTGACAACTTTATGAGGTTTCTGTCATCTCTCTTGTTCAATAATTTATCTTCCAGTTCAATAATTTTTTTTTTCACTTGCCTGTAGGATACTTGACTTAATTCGTTCCTAAAGACTCCAGTCTTCCTTTCTGTATGGAAAAAATAATTATGATCCTGAATGCCTTTCTTTTTTCAGCAAAAGCAAAATATTCCTCTGCCTAATGAATTCCATTAGGTCTTTAATTTATATAAAAATAATAAACAGAAGAAACTGATGCTGAAAAAACCCAACATTCTCCATTTCAAGTCACAGGGCATGTAAAAACTTTAATACAAAAGTGTTTTTATGCCTAACTTCGACCCAAGAAAATAAGTTAATTATTTTCATACTGTTACATCTGATGCAGATTGAACCATGACAAGCTAATGCCACCACAGCACAACTGGAGGGACAGGGCAGGAAAAAACTCTGCAGCAACCCCACAGCTGCAGGTGTACAAACTGTACTAGAGAGTACCTCTATGGAGGCAAGGCAGCAAAGGTTTAAGTTCTTTTTTGTCTGCATCTAAACGCTCACAGAACTCCTACAGTAACACATATTTTCCTTTAGTTTTTAGATCTTGTGGCTTTTATTTTTGCAGTTTTAAAAGTCTAAGTTTAATAACTTAGTGGATGTTGGATTTTCGAGTTATTATTATATACATTATATATACAACAACAGGACAGGGCTGCAGGTACAGCGGTCTTAGAGCTTTTATTTCATCAGCGTCGTCAGCCTAATTTACAGAGTGAGACATGGGAGATGGTGAAAGCCCTCACCATGACAACCACAGCCGAAATTATCTTCATTACAAAGTCTTTCAGCAACTTTCTAAGCCAATAGCATAATATTAAAAGCTGACAAGCGTTTGCTTAAGCTAATTATTGAAGCTGCGTACACATCTTGCTTTGAACAATGCTTGTTTGTAATAGCTTAAAAACAATGGATAAAGGTTCATTATTAAACTTACATATTTCTACTATCTTGCTTAACATTTTCCTAGGGCCTATCTCTACACAACTCATAGCGTTATTGTTTCTTGTCCTTGCATCTTCAGCATTCTTGCATTCTTCCATTCTGAGATTTGCTTTCACACAGCTTTCTGAGAGTTTTCTATCTTTTCTATTTCCCACTTTTCCCCCCTCTCGGTTCATCCACAAAGGAATTCTCTTAATAGCTTTGTCAAGTATTAACTACCTTGTTTTACATAGTTCCACTACAGTGCATTTTTCTTTATTGAGCAAAACAGCATTGCCTGCTTTATACATAAGGCTATATTAATAAACTTTAAAGTCTTTCATTATTTGATATATTGCATTTTGCTTGTCTAAGGCATCTTTTTTGTTTGCTTTAAACTACAGTAGTTTTGATTTTTCAAAAGACCTGATTGATTCCAAGGACGTAAGTCAAATCTGATAGTAAGTACTATTTCTTGATTTGTTAAGCCTTGTCTGTTTCAAGACCTTGAATTAAAGCCTTTGTCAATGTTTGCATTTGCATACACTACCTTGGGATTAGCAGACAACTGCACAAGACCCCATGATTTTTCGGTAAGATTTTGAGAATTCTCTGTAATTTCATTTCTTACACCTCTTTCTTGGATGACAAAAAAAAAAAAAAGAAAAGGAGCTCCTTTGATGGTTTTGTCCATCATCTGTTGCACGCGCCAAAGTATACAAGGCACTACTACTAATATTACCAGCACAACAATCAATACATATAAACCTATCTTACAAAGCTCCTTTAACCAAGGTGCCAAGTTCTATTCCTCAAACAAGTAACCTATCAATGATCCATCATCTCTTTTGGTTTGAGATATTAAATCTTTCTTTTTGTATACTTTTGTGGATAGATTTGGAGTGGTCAGAAAGGTTCATGCAACACAATCTTTAAATTCCTCGCAACCATGTCCCTGTGCCAGTAAGAGAAAATCAATTGCTGTGCTATTTTGTAGGGTAGCATGTCTAACACTGCTGATGTCTGTCAGCATATCACTGATTGCAATGGATGTGGCATTGGTTTGTTTACTCAGCCAACTCGATCTAATTGTTTCAATGCCTTTGCTGCAGCAAGCTGGGATAATAACAAACCTGCTGAAACCCTTTTTGCAGCTTTCCAGGGCATAAAATCACTCTTACAGTTTTCTTCATATTGGTAGGCAAATCGTTTTCCCCTACGTTTCTTCTTAACAATTGCTTTAGCAATAGGTGCTATCACAGTGAGTTTTCCAGTGTTACATGTACCATGATGGAATGCCTTGGGAAACCCTATTTCCACAAATGAACCAATATCCTTTTGGCAATTGTCATGTGTGTTGGTCAACCCCAGAAACTCCATCCCGACTATTTGAATAATTACACCAAAACCTCTGGTTTCTGTATGCAAAGTAATTGGGAGTAACACTGTACTTTGGAGGATCACTTTCTTGCCAATCACTAGCTGAAAAATTAAGGCAGAAATACATTGTTAAAGAATCAAGGATCTCTAATTCTTGGGGTTTGGATACTGCTTTGAGAAGTTCTTTGGTCCAAATGTCCCAATCACTCACAGGATTTCTTCCGTTGGCGGCCATACCTGGCTTACCATTAAGTTGCCTTTTGTTCAAATGATCATAATATATAGGTGTCTGCCAATCTTTTATAGGCACAGCTACTAAACAGGTTGAAAAAGGCTTTTCTGGGTTTGAATTGGACAGGCATATGGTGTCCAAACTTGCTGTCTTGGCTAAAACAACACAAACATTTGTTTTTGGTTGTCTCACAGGCAAATCCGCACTGTATGAAGCAAGCAAGTCTAGCAAGCATCCAGTGTAGTACTCGATTTTGCTCCATAACTTTTGTGAGGTATTTTTTGGCAAAAGTCTTCTCCATAAATTTCAACTCCTAAATTTGTTCAAGGGTTAGCCAATCGCAGTAAAAAAAGGGGTAATTATACCTTCACCAATTTAATGGAGGTCTTTTTAATTCTCTAAAGTAACAGAAAGGATACCAAGCTTTTGCCAAAAGAGTTCGATGAAACCAACAATTTCCACATTTTTTTCATTAATATAAGAATCAAGATTTGCAGGTTGCACAGGTGAACAAGGAAAGTTAGGCATGACTTGTAGTTTCTCTGTTCGGCTCAAGTCTGCATGCTTGTTTTTCTACCTTTGGGATCGTTAGTGTGTTCTTGTCTGTGATATGTTTTGACATTCTTAGCTGGAACCCACTTAGGACCTTCACCTGTAGAAGCACAAGCATACTCTTTGCCCCAGGATATTAGTTGAAAAGGATCTTTAATTTGTTCTGTTTCAGGGTTTCTAATTGAAACAGGAAGATTTTATTTCAAATTTTCCTGTGTGCTATTTGAAAAATGCTGAAAATTTGGTGGATCAAGTTCTGTAAAACAGCTATTCAAAAAATTAAAAACATATAAAGCTTTGCTCAACCTCATCTGTTGTGTCGCCTCTACTCCCCACTTCTGTTGGTCTAGAATGTGTTTTAGGGTATGATGTGGGGGAGTAGGGAATACCAAAAGTGTGGTGAATACCCCATTCCATTAAAAATGTGGCCAATTTTTTTGGCTGTATATGCAGGGCCATTGTCTGCTTTTACTTCTTGGGGTATAACTAGTGAAGCAAACGCTTGCAAAAAATGTTGACAGGCATGACTGAATGTTTCTCCTGTGTGGACAGAAGCAAAGACTGTGCCTGAGAAAGTGTCCACTGACACATGGATATTTTTAAATTTCCCAAAGGAAGGGTACTTAGTGATATCTGGTTGCCATAATTGCAGGCTTTCCAAAACCTGCAGGTTGACAGCTTCTGTACAGACAGAAGGTTGCACAAGCAAACAATCAGGGCAAGTATTAATGATAGCTTTCACTTGATTTTAGAATTGTGAAACATTCACACAAGTACTTGTGTGTTTTGGTGAAAAAAGGCTTGACTCAGTTTTGATTGTTCAAAAATGTTTGGCAAGGTGTTTGAGACAGCCATTGTCAGTTTGTCTGCTCTTGCATTTTCTTTTCCAGAAATCCTGGAAGTGAAGAATGAGCCCTAATATGGGAAACAAAATACAGGTTAGTTCTGTGTTGTAAAATTGTATAAAGACATGAAAGTCAACAATACAGGGTATCACTACCAACATCTTTTAAAACTGATCCCTCTATTCTTTTAATTACATTGGCAACATAAGCAGAATCTGTAATTAAATTTAAAGGTTCTGAAAAAAGCTGAAAGGCTCTGACCACTGCGACCAGTAATTTGAGGGGAACCCTTTACTGTTTGAATATCTGATTCCCATGTTTTAGTTGTTTGGTTTAGCCATACTACCACTGATTTGTGGATTTTCCCAGATCCATCAGTGAAGAGAGTTATAGTATTTAAAGGTTCTTCACTTAGCATGAGTTTTTCTCTAAAGCTCAATTTTGCTTGCAACAATTTGTGACCTGGGTAGTGAATAGAATAAACACCTGAAAAATTTAACAATGCATTTTGTAAATCATCTGAATTTTGCAATGCCCAATCAAGATAATCTTTTTTCACAGATAAATAAATAATTGCAAAGTCTTGGCCTGCTAAGGTTAACAATCTCGTTCTGGCTTTGATTAGAATCTACGCTATCATTTCCATAGTTGTAAAAATTGTCTTTGAGGACCTGTAAGGAAGAAAAAAACCCCACTCTATTATTAACAAATGTTTTTTTCAGAAGAGTGCCATGAAAGATGAGACAATAAAGTTGTATATTTTTTCTCCCAATACTGCAAGAAAGAAGGGCTTTTCTGGAGAACAATGATGTGCTTGTCTTTTCTGGAAAGCTTCTGTGACTTTTTCAAGGGCTGTTTGCACTTCAGGTGTTAAAGTTCTAGGAGCTCTCAATAAGTTAAAGACTGGAGCAAGCTCAGCATTGGTAATTCCCAAAACAGGCCAGACATAATAAATTTCTCATAAAAGTTGCTGTAAAACTTGCAAGGTTTTGATGCTGGTCTGAAGTTGTATCTTCTGCGACTTGATGTCTTTTCTGTCATCCTCCATCCCAGATATCCAGGGTGGGTTCTCTTATATTTTTGATATAGAAATTTCCAGTCCGGCCTTTTTGACTTCAGCAACAACAGTCATGAGTTTGTTCCATCTCTGTCTGTGTCGGTGCTGCAATGAGCAAATCATCCATGTAGGGTAGAATTATAGATCATGGGGGCTTTTGTCAAGCTGGAGATAGAGTTTGTGCAACTAAATATTAGCAAATAGTGGGAGAATTTTTCATCCCTTGGGGTAGAAATTTCCAGTGATATCTTTGCAGTGGTTCTCCTCTATTGCTAGCTGGAACTAAAAAGGCAGACCTTGGGGCATCCTCTGGATGGAGTGGAATGTTGAAAAAAGAGTCTTTAAATTGATGATGACAAGGGGCTAATCTCTTGGAATCATTGACACGGGGAAGTCCAGGTTGCAGGGGTCTTATGTCCTCCATTACTTCGTTGATCTTCCTCAGGTCGAGAAGCGATCTCCAGGAATCAGAAGTCTTCTTGTGGGTGACGAATACTGGTTAATTACAGGGACTTCTTGTGGGCGTGATGTGATTTAATTAAGCTAGATTTAATTAAAAGTCTAAGTTTAACAACTTACTGAGCTATTAACATGCTGTGCAAGTAAGCATTCAAAATGAACAGGGCTGACAGAAATTACGAGCTCTGCTGTCAGTTGTTCACTGTTGTTCTTTTTAAGAGTTCTCATGAGAATTAACTCTTCCCTGATCCCTTGTAATTAGCTGTGCCTGGTTTGGATGCCAGCAAATGCAAGAGAAGCATCGGAGGAGCTAGAAATTCAGGATGTGGAAGCTCAGCACTGTCGATTAGTCATCTTCCTTTCATGAGGGCACTGCACAAAAATCTCCAGTCACTCGAGGTTTTCATGTGTTGTTGTGGTTTAATCATATGTGCTCCTGTCTCCAAACAGTGCTGGAAGAACAGGATATGAATAATCACCTCTTTCACAGTATATTTCAGACTGGAAGTCAGTCAAAGATGTAATACCAAACAGTGAGTTGCCAAGGCAATTGACCGTATGTACAAGTGACTCTTAGCAACTCACCATATCCTCAACTCCTCTTAAAATACACTCAGTGCTGTCAAAATTACCTATTAGCCAAGGCCAAGGAATACATCTTCCAATTTCACCTGTGTCTGCAGCAAACGCAAGCACACAGCAGTAAAATTAGCAGCTCTCTTGAGACTTGTGATCTGCAGAAAATCTTTGAGCATTTTGCTCACTAGGGACCAGACATTTGGGAATGAACACAGAAATAAAAAGTAATTTAATTAAGGTCAAGTAAGAATCTGCATATCAAGAAAGATGAAAAAGTTGAGGCATTGCTGCAACTTTACGAGGAAAAGCTTCATGAAAAGGAATTTAACTAAAGAAGCAGTTACAATTTTGAACCAGAAAAGGGTAATGCCATGACTGTGGGTTCCTTTCTCACAGAAGTTAGTTGTTCCTTAAAAACTTGGAATCAGACAATTCTGCACAGTTTGTGACTTGGGACTGAATGTCTTCTGTCAAAGAGCAAATGCAAAACTTTTCATTTCTCTCTAGTCTTTACAATAGAGGTACTTTTTCCTCTTAAACCTGCGACTCGACTGAAATTAATTGTCCCTACAGGAAAGTGAGGAGCTGAAGCGAGTGGATTTCAGGCAGGCAACTATTCCCATCATGTCAGGCTCCACAGGGGCTGCTCGCAGAACTGCAGTGTCAACACAAAAGGACAATGAGATGATAAACTTAATTAAGAATGCCTGTGTGCTTCTTATGTATGTTGCCTGATAGCACCTTGCCTGTTCCAAAGGGATGAACATGGTCACTTGCTTCTCATAAAGAGCAGGAATAACCTGTGAGCAAACTGGTGTTTGTAAACACGGATCATATCCTTAGTTGGCTTACTGCCAAGCTGCCCATTTATTTTCCTCTAACAGGAGACATCTCAATGGGCTATAAATGCAGTACATGAAAGAAGAATGGAGTATAATAAACATATTTTCTGTAAAATTCTCATAATGAAGGACTACCTACATTTGTGTGTCTTAGTAAGTTTAGACCCTTCTGGTTTACACTGTGGTGTCATTTCAATCATGTTGCAGTGCAGCCTCCCAATAAAGGCATTCAGTTGGAAGTGTAGGAAATGCAACTGAGCTTCCATGTACATTGACAACAACCACTGCTAAAGGAACTGCCCTGGACACACCAGGCAGCACTACAATTACAGAGAAGAGAGGAGTCAGAACACTGGGGGTTTCATCTATTTCACCAGTGTGCATTCAGAAGCTGCACCATTTTTTGTGATCTCACAATAAAGACAGGCAACATTTCAATTTTTTTTCCTGTTTTTCACAAAGTTGCAGAGAAAACAAAAATTAATTTATTTCTAGAAAATACTCAGAGGGTTACTATGGTCTAAAATCTATTTCAGTATTAAGAAATGATAATTCACGAAACTTCACTTATCATGGGAGATCAAAGTGTGGACACAAGGTCCTACAGCAGTTTATTTCAAGGAAACACAGAAATCTCAATGATGCAAGTTGAACTTCCATTTGAACTTTGCTATGGGTATAATTTCATTTTATCTTCTTTAATTTCAAAAATAAAGAAAAAATTCTGGAGGTTACTATTGTGGATGAGAACATGGGTATTACTGGCCTGCCCAGAAGTAAACTAAAAGGCAACTATATCCCAATTAACAAGACTTGGCTTTAATAAATATCTTCCTCTGACTTCCAATTACTCCATTAAATCTCCCATAATAAAAAAGAATATTGAAAAACCAACAGTATTTTTGTACTGAGTCAGTACAAAATTAGCTCTCTGGGAGACTCCTCAGTAGTTTATAATTTCATCTTTTCAGGATTCTTCTCTTACATTTCCAAATAAAACACAGCATATTTGCTCTTAGTTAAAAATAGTTCTCTTCATGTTTTAGCTGAGCCATTTGGGCTCATTGCTAAGGGTTAAAAAAGCTGGGACCCCAATATTCCAACTACTATTGGAGCAGCTGTAACCTCCCATCAGTAGAAAGCTGTGACTGAGCAGGGACATAGACAGCAGCACCACATAGACCATAGTGGCCTGGCTGGGGTTAATCTTAAAGACACAAACATTTTATGTGGCTTCAAGTGTAATCAGGAGTTAGAGGGGCAGATCACAGGGCTGCTATGCATTTCCACAGACACACAGAATAGTTAGGGTTGGAAGGGACCTCTGTAGATCATCCAGTCCCACCTCCCTGCCAGGGCAGGGTCACCTAGAGCAGGTGACACAGGAACACATCCAGGTGAATTGGGAGTGTTCTGAATTTTGCAACTTAGAGAGTTTTGCTCTTTGCTTAATGAATTGGGAATGAAGCAGATCTCCAGAGGAAATCAATTTTTTTTCAATATCAGAGCAAAACATCCCTGAAAATATTTAGAAAATAATTTATTGAAAGTCACTCAGTTTACTTCTAGAGTTTCTGCCCAGAGCCCTCCTTCCATCCCGTTTTTCACTGCTCTCAGGATTCAGATGAATAAAACAAAATTAGAACTGCTGGATGCTACTTCAGACCTCTTGGGGTGATAGAAATCATATCCAGAATCTGCATCATTCTTATGACACCTGGTGAGATGTTGCCACCTTCTAACAAGAAAAAGCAGTGATTTCATTCTGAAGCTGCAAGAGCATAAGTCAGTAGTTTCATAGCACCCTTTACAAATAACCCAAAGAAAACATACTTAATACTCAGAAATCAGAATTATTGCCTTCCAGAAAGACATTCCTTCTTCACTACAAATTATATTTTTTTACACAAAAATAGAAACAGGCAGAGATACTGGCTACTATTTATTTTTGAACTTGAGAATAGCATGGTAATATAAATTCAAAATTATTTCACTCTCATTAAAATTAGGAAAATGCTTTTTCTTGCAAGAGAGACTTCCAAATATATGTGAAAAAAGAAGTAAATTTCTACCACACTTTTTATGTCATATGTGAAATACATTTTAGAAGTTTAAGTTTTTGCACTTTATCCTGTAAAGCCATCAAATTTTCATAGGCCATTAGCTGTCACAAAATGAAAGTTGTACAAAACTAGAAACAGATTATTTTCTTCAACAAATGTGAGTTAAGGCCATTCTAATCATTCCACATCTAGAAAGACTTGGTGAATTTCTAGTTTTCTATAGATAGAAAGTAATTCTGCTGGAAAGGCTGGATATCTGTGGGTTTCCTTTAGCAAAAGAGCCCACTCTCCAAAGCCTGGGGACAGGAGGAGTGCAGCTCAGGCTGCATCATTTGTCAAGTTATCCAAAGATCTTGGCAAGGTCTTCAGCAGAGTGAAAATAAACCAAACTAGATTTTACCAAAAAAATCAAAGGGAAGAGCACATAAAATGACTTCCACATGTCTTAATACAACATGTCAATCTGCAAAATGGCTCACACCTCTTCAGACTTCACCCTTACATCATCTCTCTTAAAGACTATGTTCAATTGCTTTCCAAGTTTGTTTTCTCCCAGCTTTCATTTGTCCTGAACGTAACTGATGGTGTATCCAGCAATTCCTCTCACACACCACAAATAAAAAACTTCTTTCCATGAGAATGTCAGCTTGTGAGACTTCAAGTCTAGTTTGGCTTGAAAAATCTTGCAAAAGATGTCTCTCTTGTTCAGAAATGTTAACACTAACTTGAATTGTGCTTATGTGCGCTTTCAAACATCACTGAAAGATTACAAGAGAGTATCCATAACCTCATTAATTTGATTCAGCTAAGGAAGCACCAGGCACTCCCTCCCTCTTCGTCTCTAGCAGTATAGCAAGAAAGCCAACAAATATTTTCACACTGAGAACTCTGACATTGTTATGGTGCGTTTCAGCAATATTTAACATTTTCTCTCTGAAACACAAATTACTGTTCTGTGCTGACTAACCACAGACTTGAAAGTTCTCTCACACTGAAAATAATTGTTCCATTTTTTCCTTTAACACAGAAGCCCCAAGCACTATTGTAAACTGAAAAGGTCACAAGACTGACCTGTATATTTTTCTCTCCAAGTCTCTCATTCTTCTTGCATATTATTTTTCTTTGATATATAAGCAAAACAGCTCCCAGTTTTGAGGCCAAAAAGCCACTGCCACTTCAAATCTTACTTCCAGCACATGGAAATAAAGACCTGGGACTGTCCCGTTCCTACCTCTGCAGACCATTCCTGTCTTTGCAGACCACCTGCCATGGCCTTGGAAGCAGACAAACAGCTGGCTTGGGAAAGAGCCACAGCTCATTTTCTGCTAAGCCACTCCCAAAACTCCTTTGAGTACAGCATGGGTAGCAAACGTGTTGAGGTTCAGAAACATCAGTTAGGCAGTCTGAGCAGCAAGATATCACGGAAACACAGCACTAAATATTTATCTTCCTCCTTTCTGTCCCACAAGTCCTTCCAAAGGCCTCCATGCCAGAAAAGGATTATCTGAACAGGCTCTCAGGGCACATGAGATATTCCCAGCCAATTTCACTAGCAAACTCTGAGTGCTGCCAGATATCCCTCAAAGCAAGTTAACCTCCTAGTCACATGAGGTACCAATAGACAGTATTTTAAAATTATACATAAAATCAAGCCCTTAAATGCCAAAATCCAATTAATTTGGGTACTAAGCAGAAAGAATGAAAAAAATTCACCACAAAAACAACCCCCCCCAACTACATCAAACTCAGTAATATTGATTTTAGTTTGTTTCCACTTCCTTGCATTTCATACTCTCCCCTATGAACTCTGATCTCATCCATTTAAAAACCTCAGATGACATTTTAAAGGAATGAAACTGCTCTGCAGCTACTGTGCCTTCACCTTCCAGATACCAGGGGCTGGTGAGCATAGAGGGCCACACACCACAGCTGGTTTTGAGGGCTTCTACAGTGAAAATCAACAACCAAACAGGAAGCTGAAGAATGCTGGAAGAAAATCAGATTCCATGTGGAGCTCTCCAGGAGAGCCTCAGAAGGTAATGAATTCAAAAAGTCTATGGAAAAGAAAGATCTTTTCCCTCATTAATATGATGCAGGACGTGAATAGCCAGACATCTGTCACTTTGATATGTGAATGGTCTCCAGAGATGTCTAGTTGACAAAACCACACCCATTAAAATAAATCCTAAATAAAAAGAGACACAACAGTACATTATTCCTAATGCTGCTGTACCAGACCAATTTGCAATGCGGACTTGACACAGTCCCAGGCATACCTGTGACTCATCATTAGAAATCAGAACAATGGGGATCAGGCTACTGTATCATAAGGATTCAGAAAAAATTTGTATTATTTCACATTCTCCTGCATATATTGAATTATCAGAATTTGTTCTGAATACTGTATTTTAGTTTCCCATTACAGATAATTGGAATGTGTTTTGTCTCAATGCAATGTCCAGTCAAATGAAACAGTGAAAAGCATGATTAAAAATCAAATGAATGTATTTAATAGGTTTTCCTGTCACTGCTCATGGACATACTCTGCATTCACTCTTTTCTAATTCTCTGTCTTTATACATGCAACTTGAAAATAGCTCAGACAATTCTAATTCATAGTTGTTATTGGGTAGAGCATGCCCAACGGAGACAGAGGTAACAATGAAAGTAATTTATTAATAAAAAATATTTGAATTAAAATGTCACCACCCCCATGCTGTGCTTCTCCAAAACATCATGTCTCCCTGAAAAGAAATAAGCACAGCTCAAATGTTATTTAAGTGAGATTTCTTCTGGCTTTATTTACCCAAAGCACACTTGTCCCTCCCCATGAACGTCTTCCCTGCAAGATTGCATGTCACTCTTCTGTCTGAAAGAACATTCGAAGGATAAAAACATGCAATTCCTCACCTCCACAGACACAAGCCAGGGAACTAATTCCTGTAGTTTAACTTTCATTCCACATATGGTTTAGTCATAAGGTATTCTTACCTTATTTCTTTCACCAATCATGAAACATTTACAGTATCAGACTTTCTTCTGGGTCTGTCTTTTATTTAAAAACCCACTGAGGCATATGAAACATTCATGTGTACATCATATGCTAAACAAGGGCAACATGAGAAGAGGTCACATTGCCAACTTCAAAAAATAAAGGAAAACATGATAAACAAATCACATTCTGCCAACTACTCCTTTCATTTTTCTTCTTAAATAGAAAACATAACTTATGAACAACAACGTTTTGGTTTTAACTATGGTCAAAAAAGATTCAATCTCAAGTACAGCATTTTGTTCACTGTCGCAGGAGATTTCTCTAGGAGGACTACACAAAGCAGTTCCAAGACTCAGGGCACACCTGGAGGTTCAGAAAAAAGAAATCAAAGGGAATTATGTTAGATGTTCTCCCTCCCAATACTACAGGTTACTACGGATGTGTCGAAGTGCTGTTTATTTTAGGGCCACCCTGCTCCAGTCTGCAGGTGTAGCCCTGTCACTCACCTCTAGCAGTTAAAAGGAAGAAGAGGACTAGGCAAAGAACAGTGAACCTGAGAATCATCTCCTAGAACATTACACTAGCCCTACAGCCTCTCAGTTCTTCTATATTTCCTATTTTGAGATCATTCCCTCATCACCTTAAACAAAATTATGCTCTCTACACATCCACTAAATACTATTAAAGCAAAAATAGCTTCATCACTAAATGATAGTCATGTTTTTGTCACAAGCTCTGTCAAATCCTGGCTATACTGACCAGACAAGCCTCTGAACCCACCACCTCAATACACAGCAAAGACTTGCACAAACCTGTGTCTGAAGTAGTGCAGGAAATATTTCATCACCAAGACAGCCAAAATTTTGTGACAGTCCCATTATTTTTCCACAGAGGACTCAGAGCCCTTGAGTTAGTTTCCTATGGCTTAGATCACTATAACCCTTCTTCTCCAGAGTAGGAATATACTGTCCAAACACCACCTCTTACGCACTTAAAATTCTTTAATCTATAAAGCAGTAAGCTAAATTGAAACACTATTTTTATTGGACATAAGGTTATTATCAAGATCTGATAACTGACTGATTTAAAATATACCCCCATTTCTCAGCCTTGCCGTGCCTCACAATACCTGATGACTTCTTTCTGAAGTTCTGAAGAAAAAGCACCTTCACTGTGATTGAAGAAGGAAATTTGGTAATGCTGAAATCTTCTTCCTATGACTGACTTGATTGTGGGTATGCAAAAGGAGAACTGCACACTTTCAAGTTCTAGAACAATGTTAAGTAGCAATTAACAAGTCAGTATTAAGAGGTTGTGTTGGTTTGAAAGTAAAACCAGTGCGAGACTCCAAGTCAGTAATACAATTTAATAGGAGAAAAGAGAAAAAAATAAAATACATGCAATAATATAAAAGAAACAACCACCAACACAGTCAGAAATACAACCTGACACCCTGTCAGTCAGGGTGTTGGTAGCAGTCCGTATAAATGGTGGCTGCAGTCCTCCTGGATGACAGATGTGGTTCCGTTGAAGCAGTGCTGTAGAAGGTGCAGTTTTCCTCCGAAGATCCAGCGATGATGTGGAAATGATCCGACTTTCCTCTGGGATCCAGTAGAAAGGTCTGCCCTCGTGTCCCAAACCCCAGTTTTTTATCTAGGTAGGAAAGGCTTGGCTCCTGCCCCTGGCTGGGGCATCTCCCAATGGGATGATGTAATCTTATCAGTCACACAATAGGACTTAATGGCCCATTAACGGAATATATCTTCCGGAGGAAGGATGGGTTGTGAATAGATAACGATGATCATCCCCCGATCTTATCAGATGGCACATCAGCAGAGGATATCTCCCACAGAGATAAGGATCACCACCCCTCCCACATTTGAACAGATGGTGATAGAATACACAAATGTTGCATTGTATCCCAGGACATAATCCACCCCTTATTCTATTACCATCTACATCATACCCAAACCAATACCCTCTTACAGATATATATATAATACAAAATGAAACCTTACATACAGTTCTCACTAAAAATTAGGTCTCCTTGCGGTACACAACGGGTTTCCCCATCTTTCTGCATTACCCACCAAGTGCAACCAGGTCCTTGAGCAAAAACAATCCCATGGATTGGTTTGCCTTTGCCTTTGGTGGGATTAATCCAAACAGTCTTTCCTAAAATACCTTTCATGTGTACCACAGGGACCTTGTCCCCATCCACTGTGTGCAGGGGTTCAGAGTGGGCAGGACCGGCTCGATTGATGGACCCTCGGGTGTTAACCATCCAGGTGGCTTTGGCCAAGTTCATTTCCCAATTTCTGAAGGTTCCACCACCAAGTGCTTTCAAAGTAGTCTTAAGGAGTCCATTACACCGTTCAACTTTCCCGGCAGCTGGCGCATGGTAAGGGATATGATATATCCATTCAATGCCATGTTCTTTGGCCCAGGTGTTGATAAGGCCGTTCTTGAAATGGGTTCCGTTGTCTGATTCAATTCTCTCAGGGGTACCATGTCTCCAAAGGACTTGTTTTTCTAGGCCTAAGATGGTGTTCCGGGCAGTGGCATGAGGCACAGGGTAGGTCTCTAACCATCCTGTAGTTGCTTCCACCATGGTCAGTACGTAGCGTTTGCCCTGGCGGGTTTGGGGAAGGGTGATGTAGTCAATTTTCCAGGCTTCCCCATACCTGTACTTCGACCATCGTCCACCGTACCACAGAGGCTTCACCCGCTTGGCCTGTTTGATTGCGGCACAGGTCTCGCAGTCGTGGATGACCTGTGAGATGCTGTCCATGGTAAGGTCCACCCCTCGGTCACGGGCCCATCGGTACGTTGCATCTCTACCCTGATGACCAGAGGCATCATGGGCCCAACGAGCTAGGAATGATTCTCCCTTGTGCTGCCAGTCTAGATCCACCTGTGATACTTTCACTTTGGCAGCTCGGTCCACCTGCTCGTTGTTGTGATGTTCTTCATTAGCCCGGCTTTTGGGTACATGTGCATCCACGTGTCGAACCTTTATGGTCAATTTCTCTACTCGGGCAGCAATGTCCTGCCAAATCTCAGCTGCCCAGATGGGTTTCCCTCTGCGCTGCCAGTTGGCCTTTTTCCAGCGATCCAGCCATCCCCACAGAGCATTAGCTACCATCCATGAGTCAGTGTAGAGATAGAGCCTTGGCCACTTCTCTCGTTCAGCAATATCCAAAGCCAACTGGACGGCTTTTAGCTCTGCAACCTGACTCGATCCACCTTGTCCCTCGGTAGCTTGTGCAACTTGTCGTGTGGGGCTCCATACTGCAGCTTTCCATTTCCGGTTAGTGCCTACAATTCGGCAGGAACCATCAGTGAAGAGGGCATATCGTCTTTCAGTCTCCGGTAGCTCATTATATGGTGGGGCTTCCTCAGCACGTGCCACTTGCTCCTCTTCTTCTTCAGAAGACAATCCAAAAGCCTCACCTTCAGGCCAGTTTGTAATTATTTCCAGAATCCCAGGGCGATTTGGATTCCCAATACGGGCGCGCTGAGTGATGAGGGCAATCCACTTGCTCCATGTGGTGTCAGTGGCGTGATGTGTGGAAGGCACCTTTCCTTTGAACATCCAGCCCAGCACTGGTAGTCGGGGTGCCAGGAGGAGTTGTGTTTCTGTGCCAATCACCTCTGAGGCAGCTTGAACTCCTTCATAGGCGGCCAAGATCTCCTTCTCTGTGGGAGTGTAGTTGGCTTCCGATCCTTTGTAGCTTCTGCTCCAGAATCCCAGTGGTCGACCCCGAGTCTCACCAGGCACCTTCTGCCACAGGCTCCAGGACAGACCATGGTTCCCAGCTGCAGAGTAGAGCACGTTCTTCACATCTGGTCCCGTCCTGACTGGGCCAAGGGCTACTGCATGAGCAATCTCCTGCTTGATCTGGGCGAAGGCTTGCTGCTGCTCAGGGCTCCAGTGGAAATCGTTCTTCTTGCGGGTGACCAGGTAAAGAGGGCTCACAATCTGACTGTACTCAGGAATGTGCATTCTCCAAAAGCCTATGGCACCTAGGAAGGCTTGTGTTTCCTTCTTGTTGGTTGGTGGAGACATAGCGGTGATCACCTCTGTTGGGATCTGACGACGTCCATCTTGCCACTTGACTCCTAGAAACTGAATTTCCTGAGCCGGTCCCTTAACTTTACTTCGCTTAATGGCAAAACCAGCTTTCAGCAGAATCTGGATAATCATCTCTCCTTTCTCGAAGACTTCCCCTGCTGTGCTGCCCCATACAATGATGTCATCGATATACTGTAGATGTTCAGGGGCCTCACCCTTTTCCAGTGCAGCCTGGATCAGTCCATGACAGATGGTGGGACTGTGCTTCCACCCCTGGGGCAGACGATTCCAGGTGTACTGCACGCCCCTCCAGGTGAAAGCAAACTGAGGCCTGCATTCTGCTGCCAGAGGAATGGAGAAAAATGCATTGGCGATATCGATAGTGGCGTACCACTTGGCTGCCTTGGACTCCACTCGACTGCAGTTCCAGCATGTCCGGCACAGCAGCGCTCAGCGGTGGAGTCACCTCATTCAATGCACGATATCCACAGTCATCTCCATTCCCCTTCAATTTACACACAGGCCAATGGGGCTGTTGAAGGGTGAGTGGGTTTTGCTACCACCCCTTGCTCTCCATTTACGGATCATTTCATGGAGGGATCACTGTCTCTGTCAGACGGATCCGACGGTGATGTTGTTCTGGCGATTGGTACCCTTCTCTTCAACTCTCAGTATCCCACAGCAGAGGGGTCATCTGCAAGACCAGGCAAGGTGCTCATTTTCTAATCCGTCTGTCTCTACAGCACTACCCGAAAGCCCACAATCCTTTTGGGTCTTTAAGTATCCATTTCTAAGATATCTATCCAAGGATGGGGCCTCTGGACCAGTCACGATGGGGTGTTTCTGCCACCTGTTCCCAGTTAAACTCACTTCAGCTTCCACTACTGTCAGCTGCTGGGATTCTCCTGTTACCCCAGAAATAGAGATGGATTCTTCTCCTACATACTTTGACGGCATCAGAGTACACTGGGCGCCGGTGTCAACCAAAGCCTTATGTTTTTGTGGGTCGGATGTGCCAGGCCATCGGATCCACACAGTCCAATAGATCCGATTACCCTCTCCTCTACCTGGCTAGCAGGCTCCTCTATCCTGATCTTGGTACACGTTGCTCTCTCCCTGTAATAGGTTCTTGCCTTCAGAGGATCAGTATATCATCATTCTGATACTGTCTGGAGTTCTTACACAAACTGGGCCTTACTCTAAACTTCTTGGGGAGGTGTCCCTCTTCACTCACGTACCCGGGCTGCTAAGGAGGAGGTGGGTTTTCCATCCCACTTCCTCATGTCTTCTCCATGCTCCTGAAGGAAAAACCAGAGGTTACCTCGTGGAGTGTGTCCTCTCTCCCTGCCTGAGGAACGCCGGCTCCTAATGGCAGAAACTCTTGTTGGTTCGGAAATCTGGTAGTTGTTTTCCTTAAGTTCTTTTCTTAGTTTCTGATGGCTCTCTTCAATCAAGCTTCGGACTTCTCCACCAGCCTTGTTTCCACGGATGAGACATGGGTACGAAATGGGGCTGTACAGTGTCCTCTAATTCTTAGTTTATTGGCCAAGACGCCTACATGTCCTCACCTTCCCTCCACTGCAGCGTTCCAGGTAACGGGAATACATCTCTGGTCCAAGCCGTGCGAATCTCAACCACATCTGTGACGTCACCGGACACGTCTGCTCTTAAAATCTCTCATCTTCTGAAAATACTCCAGACGCCAATCCCTCACCATACCTTGTTCTATTTCTCCATTTTCCTTGGTCACCTAAGATCTTCTTTACAAGGTACTGTCCTTCACGCTTGTCAGCGTCCGCCAGAGCTGAGATTTCTTGGTTCTCCCAATCCCCTGGTCAATGACCACATCCCGGGACAAGATCCCATTGCCTGGCCTCACATCCATCCAGAATGGTGTCTTGCTCAGCGTCCCAGATGCGGAGCAGCCAGGTCAAGATGGACTCACTCGTCTGCGGGTGAATCCCTCCGCAGGTCACGCACTCACCCAGAGATAGAGAGCGAAATTCTGCATTCCGCTTCGAAGGTCCTGCCACGTCCTCGTCATCCTATCGGACTGATTTGTTCTTTGATTTCTTCTTCTGAACGGGGGCAACTGCTACTGGTCTAGGCTGTTCTGGTTCAGTGATGGTTTGTGTGGAGATCTATGGAGCCTCTGGCTTTTTCCTCCTCTGTGACAGTCTGCTAGACACGGACACTGTTGCTTTGCTTTTGGCTTTTTCCTCCTTTGTGACAGTCTGCATAGACACGGACACTGTTGCTTTTTGTTTGGTTCTTCTCCTCTTTGTGACATTCTGTGCAGACGTGGACGAAGTTGATTTGTTTCTTTTTTCCTCTTCCTCAAGAATACGCAGCAATACACCGTGTAGTGTTTTGTTTCTAAGCATGTTGTAGGCTGTACAGAGGAGACAAAGCAGAACTAACAACAATATTATACTGTCCTTAGCATCCAGCGGGAACTCAACATTTCCAAAAACTACTGTATCAGGCCGGAAAGATTGGAAAAAATCATCCTTTACCCCTCCCCCCAAGGGCTGGGTGTGATTGTTAAAGCCCCGGATGTAGCAACCTAGACTAGGACAAGCAAACAAAGTCGAGTATATATTCCCGATTATGTTCATTGCCTCATTGTGCTGCCCGAAACTCCAAGTAAAACACAAACTAACAGAGTGTCAGTTTATGCGGTGCTTTATTCAGGGCCCGGGGACCTGCGGACTCGCGTCCAAAGTCAGGATCCCGCCGGTTCCCTTTTTCAGAGGGTTTTTATACCCTTTTTTACAAACGGTTTTCATGCAGAAAACATAATCGCTAAACAATATAGATACATTCACTTTGTAGATAACATTTACGCCATAACTCCTTCAAGGTTGCTTATCCTAGGACTATAGTGTTCTCCCCCTCAATCTCTTTCTTCTGCCACTACCCACCACCAGTACTTTATTTATGACTATACTTCAACCTTATCACTAACGGTTCTGCATGCTTGCTAATTGTTTTCTCCGCACAGTCCATTCCTAAGTTAGTTTCCCAGGCCCTACCCTGGAAACTACATCTCTAAACCTTACATTACTACTACTATTATATTACTACTACTATTATACACTTTATATTTTAATATCAGGATTTCTAGTTCATACGGTAACAACTCCCCCTTTTGAGCATTCTTCAGAATCTCCTGCAAGATCTCATTTTCTAAGTGATATCTCTAGATATATGGTGAAGGTTGTTTTGAGAAGTTGTAATCACTTCTTTCCATCAGGGCCTTCAGATTGCCGTGTTGTTTCCCTCTTTAGCAACATTCCTAAAAGACATCTATACATAATCATGATTACTACAATGATTATTACAATCATTATTCCATTTTGAATAATTGAGGATAACCAACCAGAGACCTGGATTCCCAAAGAGCTGAACAATGCTCCAACCCAATTATGTTCTGCATCCTTTTGTACTTCATATACTTTTGATTTAATTTGTTCTAATTGGCTTATATCTTTTTCTACCTCTTTCGTGACATTTGGGATATGTACACAACAGTGATCATCTCTTCCTTGTAAATATCCACAAACTCCATGTTCTTTTAATAAGAGCAGATCTAATGCCATTCTATTTTGGATTGTCATTCTGGTTGTAGCTTGTAATTGTAGATTGAGATCTCTAAATCCCTTTTTCGTTACTGCTGCCAATCTCTCTGTCTGCCCTAGTAATTTATATAACATTTCCCGGTTCCTGCATGTAGATACAGGTGCAAATAAAGATTCAAGCATCCAACCGAATTTTACACTTTCCCCTGGCTTGTGCCATTCATTCTCCAGATTTACTGCCTCGTCTGTCTTAGGGCTTAATCCCCTTTTCGTCCTTTTCTCTTGGTCTTCCTTGGTTAGTTTGGACTGTTTTCAAAATGGACATAAGGTTGGTATTTCTAACGTTATTTGAGTAATCGGACCACCTATCGGTAAATGTGTAGTCCATTGGCCATGTCCCATTACCCAGACTGAATTTTCGGGGCTTTGTACTGTGGTTGATTGACAATCTTTCCAAGCTCCTTTTAATTCTCCCGTTATTGTATGGTTGTATTTCTGACATTCACATTCCCATTTTGACAACATCCGGACGGGTACTAATTTAATTTGGGATTTTGGGGTATCACAGGTTATGACTTTACTACAATTCCAACCTGATGTTTGGGCTAGTTTGTTGTGGGGCACTGTTTCAGCCCCGAGGACCCCTGGATGTTCCTGTTTCCTTGACCCAATCCATTCGATACACCAGTGTATTGATCTGATATAACTATAGGGTTCCAGTAGGCTAGGACCCCAAATTGATTTCCATTGTTCCCACTTTTCTTTTCCCTCTTGACACACTATTTCGTAATAATAATCTACTACAGGTTTTTCCTTTTTTGATTTACTTCAAATGTGCACCACCTAATATTTTTGTATCGACCTATTTTAGTGAATACAGGATTTGATAATTTTAAACATTCTGATCTTTGCTTCGGGGTTGACCACCGTCCTCCATAGGTATAAACCTCTTCTACTATTCTAGTGCGATTTCGTAGCTCTTTGTTGCATTTTCTTGTTCCATTTGCTATTTTTGGGGGCATTTCTCCTAATAGGATGATTTCCCATGGTATAGGGTCACCTGCTGCCTTTGGCAAGGGCAAACACGCTGTTATTGCTGTTATATTTTGCATCTTCCCAAAATCTCTAACTAATCCCACTACTAAATTCTCTTGCCCCAATTCCTGTTGTACATTTTCTGTTTCTTTTGCTTGTTGGACCGTTCTAGTTTCTCTTATCCTGCAAAAATTTCCTAATTTGAGAGTGCAGTTGATTCTCAATGAAGGACCATCCCACATGTCAACTCCCATACTTGTGGGTATTACTTGTATTGGATAAGAATGCCTTTCTGTTTTAAAACTCTTCGCCAAAATTTTTACATCTAAGTTCCCATAATCGAAGCTTTCCCTAATCCATACTATGCATGAAAATTGACCAACCTGAGCTTTTTGCAGGTGTGAGATCATTAGGGTAGTATTACCTTTCTGTTGTTTCATGTCCCAAATTGTCACAATCCCTTCTGAAAATACCTCATTTGTAGTAATTAATTTCCATCTCGCCTTTACTTCATCGAATCCAGCTCCCTGGTCATCAGAAAACAAACAGGTTAGATTTACATTTGCCCCTTGTGGTACAATCACTGTTGGTTCAGGAACAGTAACTTTAACAAAAGCATCTCCGATACGAGCAATGCTTAACATTAGCATCGCAATCAAGGCCTTGCCCTGAACACCAGTTTTGTGTCAGTTAAAGGTTGGACTTCCCATCGTGACGGGGCTTTCTTGATTCGGGTGTAGTGTATCCAATTGTTGATCCCCTGGACCTTTACGGCTGTGTATGTAGTCATAATCACTTGTCGGGGACCGTCCCATGTTTCTTTTAGTGGTTCCACATTCCAGTTCTTTATGTAGACTTGGTCTCCAGGCTGTATATAGTGGACGGGATTCTTCAGAGGCAAAGGTCGATTCCACTGCAACGCCCCCCGTAGTGCTGTAAGAGTCTTATTAAGAGACAAAATGTAATTTAACAGTACCTGATCTCCCACCACATTAGGGTCCCCTTTGTAAGTTGCAGCATGATAGGGTTTGCCGTATAAAATTTCATACGGACTTACTCCTACTTTGTCCCTAGGTTTGATCCTGACCCTTAACAGAGCTAAAGGCAATGCTTGAGGCCATTGTATCTTTGCTTCTTGGCAGATTTTCTTAATCTGGCTTTTTAGTGTTTGATTCATCTTTTCTACTTGTCCACTAGACTGAGGTCTCCAAGGTGTATGGAGATTCCATGTTATCCCAAGTACCTTAGCCACTTCTTGCACTATTCCTGCCACAAAATGAGGTCCCCTATCTGAGGACATCCCTAGTGGGATTCCAAACCTAGGGATGATCTTTCGAAGTAAAGTTTTAATCACTTCTTTTGCCTGGTTTGTTCTACATGGGAATGCCTCTGGCCAGCCTGAGAAGGTACATACATAGACTAAAATATATTTATACCCCTGTGCTTTTGGTAATTCTGAAAAATCTATCTGCCAATAATCTCCTGGTTGTGGGCCTATTTGCAATTTTCCCATTTGTACCTGCCTACGTGTCACTGGGTTGTTCTTAATACAAACTGTACACATTGCATTGATCCTTTTGGCCATTGTTAACATCTGATTGGAGATTATTTCTCGTCTTAGAAATTGCACTAAAGCTTCTGCTCCCCAATGGCATTTGTTATGTTCAATTTCTAATATAATTTTCATTATTTTTGTCGGCAATATCACTTGTCCCACGGCAGTTACATACCATCCGGCCGCATTCTTCTTAGCTTGTACTAGTCGTGCTAATTTTTCGTCTTCCGGTAGGTATACTGGTATTTGGTCCATGAAAGCTCCTGCAGGGTTGGTACGTGCTGGTAGCAACGCCATTTGGGTCCATACCTCGCGAGCAGCCTGTCTGGCTGCTCTGTCAGCCAGACGATTTCCCTGGAATGCTCTTTCTTCTCCCTGCTGGTGTCCTTTTACATGCATCACTGCCACTGCTTGGGGCTTATGTACTGCTTCCAGTAGTTGCACAATTTGTTCTCGGTGTTTAATTGATGAACCCTGTGAATTTAATAGTCCTCTCTCCTTCCATAATGCCCCATGTACATGTATTACCCCAAATGCATATTTAGAATCAGTCCAAATATTTACTCTTTTCCCTTGACTCAATTCCAAGGCTCGGATGAGGGCTTGGATTTCAGCTTTTTGTGCTGATGTTCCGGGAGCCAAGGCTCTGGCTTCTATAACCTGTCTTAGAGTTACCACTGCATACCCGGCGTACCTGGTTCCATTTTCCACGAAACTAGATCCATCGGTATACAGCTCCCATTCAGGTTCGTCTAAGGGCTCATCCTTTAGATCCTTGCGGGTAGCGTATACCTGTTCGATGGTCTCTACACAGTCGTGTACCAGGTTGCCTTCTTCTTGGGTGGCTCTAAAAAAATTCGGCTGGATTGAGATGGTTAGTTACCTTCATTTCAACATCATCATGTTCCCTAAGGATTGCCTGGTATTGCAGCATACGGCTAGAGGAGAGCCAATGCCCCCCTTTTTGTTCCAAAACTGCTATTACCATATGTGGGACAAACACTTCCATTTTCTGCCCCATAGTCAGTTTTCTAGCTTCTTGTATCAGAAGCACTGTTGCAGCAACAGCTCTAAGGCAGCCAGGCCATCCAGCGCTTACTGAATCCAGTTGTTTCGAGAAGTATCCCACCGGGCGCTTCCATGTTCCCAATTTTTGTGTCAACACCCCAATCCCCAGTCTTTGCCTCTCATTTACATATAGTTGAAAGGGTTTTGTGAGATCTGGCAACCCTAATGCAGGTGCCTCTTTTAGAGCTTGCTTCAAGTTCTGAAATGCCTTTTCTTGTATTTTATTCCATTTAAATTCAGGATCTTTGACTGCCTCATACAGAGGTTTTGCTTTTAGTCCAAATTCTGGAATCCACAACCGACACCACCCTGCCATTCCTAAAAAGGACCTTAATTCTTGTGGATTTCGAGGTGTTGGTATAGCACATATTGCCTGAATCCGGTTCACCCCTAATTTCCGAACTCCTTGTGATATCTCACATCCCAAATAAATGACTTGTGTTCTTACCAACTGGGCCTTTTCTTTTGACACTTGGTATCCAGCTTGTCCGAGCATGTTGAGGAGTTCAATGCTGAGTCTTCGACAGATGTCTTCTTCTGTTGAGGCTAGAAAAATATCATCTACGTACTGTAGAAGAATAAATGAGAAAGGTGACTCCTTTACCTGGGTTAGTTTCCATTCTTCCAGTTCCCGGGCTAGTTGGTTTCCAAAGATGGTTGGAGAATTCTTGAATCCTTGTGGTAAACGTGTCCAGGTGAGCTGTCTTTTCCGTCCTGTAGCAGGGTTTTCCCATTCGAAAGCAAAAATTTTCCTACTCTCAAATGCCAAAGGGATACAGAAGAATGCATCTTTCAAGTCAATTACTGTGAACCATTTAAATTTCTCCGAGACAGCTGTTAGCAATGTATATGGATTTGCTACTACTGGATGAATATCCTTTGTTATACTATTGATTGCCCTCAGATCTTGAACTAACCTGTACTTACCATTGGACTTCTTTACCGGAAATATGGGGGTATTAAATTCTGATTCACATTCCTGTAATATCCCTAAACTAACAAACTGGTCTATTAAGGGTGCTACTCCTTTTCGAGCCTCTAGTTTCAGAGGATACTGCCTTATCCGTACGGGTTGTGCTCCTTCCTTCAATTCCACAACTACCGGTTGTGCTGCTTTTGATTTTCTAGGGATCCTTGTTTCCCATACCCATGGCACCACAGCCTGTTCTATTTCTGTGGGGATTTCTGTTACCTTTACTTCTTTCACCGTAAATAATTTGGCTATATTATTTTCTGGAATTTCTAATTTTACTCTTTTTTTCTTTTTTTTTTTCTTTTTTCTTTTTTTTTTCTTTTTTTTTTCCTTTTTTTTTCCTTTTTTTTTTCCTTTTTTTTCCTTTTTTTTCTTTTTTTTTTCCTTTTTTTTTTCAGTGTCCTCTGTTCTTGCACAAGGCACACTGATCCAATCCCAATCTTATTTTTCCTTGTCCCATTTGTAATTGGTTTGGGAATCCCTTTTCACCCATTGGAATTCTTCCCCTAGCCATTCCTCGTCCCCGTCTGTGACCTCGGCCACCCCCCCGCATACCATTCCCCGTTATCTGCTGTAGTACTGCCAACATACTAGCTTGTTGTTTCTTAGCAGTCTCTTTTTCCCTATTATTATACACCTTCCACGCAACTTCTAAAAGTTTATCCAAATTCCGTGTATCTTCCCCTTCTAATTTCTGCAATTTTTTCCGAATATCCTCTTGGGATTGTCCCAGAAAAATTAAAGCTAGCTGCAATTTCCCTGATTCCCCTTCAATTTCTAAACTGGTATATTTTCGAGCAGTTTCCTTAAGCCTTTCTAAGAAAGCTGACGGGGACTCATTTTTCTCCTGCCTTACTGAATACAACTTGGACCAGTTTAACGTCTTAGGTATCCCGCTCCGTATTCCTTCTACCAACAATTCTTGATAAGCCTTAAGTCTACGGTAACCCCCCGTTGAATTAACATCCCACTCTGGATCCTCCCGCGGCACTAAATCATTTAATGTACCGTCCGCTCTTTGCAACCTAATCATTTCTCGTGCCTTTTCCCTCATAGCTTTAAACACCATCTCTTTCTCAGTAGAGTCCATTATTGTATCCAGTAAGACCTGTAAATCATTCCAGTCTGGATTTTGTGTTTTAATCACCATTTTCACTACCCTTGCCGCCCGTTCAGGATCCTCCCGATAAGCCCCCACAGACTGCTTCCAAATTAACAAATCATTAGGAGAAAAGGAACTTTCACTATTACTCGCTCCCCGTGGGGTCCAACCGCTTCCCGCAACGGAGCCATCAGCTGTGCACCCCTTTTTCCTTTCTTCCCCCCGTCCACTACGGGTCCTTTCACAAAGAGGAGTACACGGCTTATCAGCAACCTTTTTCCTTTGAATTCTTTCCCTCTTCTTCCCCAACTACCTCGTCTGACTCACTCGATTCACTCTCCTCCAGGGGAGGGGCACTAGGTGCTACCAACAGAGAAACATCCTCCTCAGGGTCTGAAAATTTAACAGAGTACTCCTTTCCCTTTTTGCCACCCTTTGCAGCCTGCACAACCATCTGTTGCTGTTTCTAAGACCATAATGCCACACTCCTTCTGCCATTCTGGCTTATTTTTCAAACAATAAAACAAATCAAGATACGGAATTTCTTCCCATTTCTCATTATCTTGTAGGAAGTGCATAAAAGGAGTTATAATATCAGGATTTAGAGTACCATTTCGGGGCCATTGCATACCCTCAGGTTCGTATTGAGGCCACACACGATTACAAAAATCAATCAATTTCCTTTTACTCAGTTCCTGACCAAAATTCCCCACCCTCCAGTGTTGCAACAAACAGCCCAAGGGTGAATCATCCGGAATTTCCATTCCTGAACTAGCCAGGGCTTTAAAGGTTTTAAAAGGCATCATAACACTCACACTCACACTCACACACTTTACTATTATTTCCACACTCACACACCCTTTACCACAATTCTTGCCTTTCTCGTCGCCGCGAGTGGCAAGTGCTGGATCTGCGCAATCACTGTTGCGTCTGACGACCAGCGCCTAGGCTTCCCCCTTTTGCCCCCACAGTGCGGGATCACCGTCCCGTCTTGTTCGGCGGGCTTTCCCTTTGTCTTTTGCCCCCACAGTGCGGGATCACCGTCCCGTCTTGTTCGGCGGGCTTTCCCTTTCAATAAAGAATAAAGCACCTTGCGGGCTTACCTCACAGTCGTCCGTCAGGCGCGGGGTCGGGCACGGGTTGATGTCTCCCCAGAAATCACCTGGTGCCGGCGTGGAGTAGATCAGCTCGCGAACCGCCCCTGCCGCCTCCGGAGTCCTGCCGCGGTCGCCAGAAAACTGCTGCCCGAAACCCCAAGTAAAACACAAACTAACAGAGTGTCAGTTTATGCGGTGCTTTATTCAGGGCCCGGGGACCTGCGGACTCGCGTCCAAAGTCAGGATCCCGCCGGTTCCCTTTTTCAGAGGGTTTTTATACCCTTTTTTACAAACGGTTTTCGTGCAGAAATACATACTCGTCTAAACAATATAGATACATTCACTTTGTAGATAACATTTACGCCATAACTCCTTCAAGGTTGCTTATCCTAGGACTATAGTGTTCTCCCCCTCAATCTCTTTCTTCTGCCACTACCCACCACCAGTACTTTATTTATGACTATACTTCAACCTTATCACTAACGGTTCTGCATGCTTTGCTAATTGTTTTCTCAGCACAGTACATTCCTAAGTTAGTTTCCCAGGGCCTACTCTGGAAACTACAGTCTCTAAGCCTTAGCATTACTACTACTATTATATTACTACTACTATTATACACTTTATATTTTAATATTCAGGATTTCTAGTCCATACGGTAACAATTGTTTTTCATGCAGTAGACATAATAGGCCAATAAAGCAATTTTTGTACCATATCCTGGTCTACACAGGAGCATTACAGCTGGCAGATAGTTCCCCATGTGTGGAAAAATATAGAGAGCAAGATATAAAACCCATGTAAGCATGTTGAGAATCATGGTGAAAACAAAATTGTAATACTGACTTTTCTCAGTACCCTTCGAGCCCCACGTTGGGCGCCAATAAATGTGTTGGTTTGAAAGTAAAACCAGTGCGAGACTCCAAGTCAGTAATACAATTTAATAGGAGAAAAGAGAAAAAATAAAATACATGCAATAATGTAAAAGAAACAACCACCAACACAGTCAGAAATACAACCTGACACCCTGTCAGTCAGGGTGTTGGTAGCAGTCCGTATAAATGGTGGCTGCAGTCCTCCTGGATGACAGATGTGGTTCCGTTGAAGCAGTGCTGTAGAAGGTGCAGTTTTCCTCCGAAGATCCAGCGATGATGTGGAAATGATTCGACTTTCCTCTGGGATCCAGTAGAAAGGTCTGCCCTCGTGTTCCAAACCCCAGTTTTTTATCTAGGTAGGAAAGGCTTGGCTCCTGCCCCTGGCTGGGGTATCTCCCAATGGGATGATGTAATCTTATCAGTCACACAATAGGACTTAATGGCCCATTAACGGAATATATCTCCCGGAGGAAGGATGGGTTGTGAATAGATAACGATGATCATCCCCCGATCTTATCAGATAGCACATCAGCAGAGGACATCTCCCACAGAGATAAGGATCACCACCCCTCCCACATTTGAACAGATGGTGATAGAATACACAAATGTTGCATTGTACCCCAGGACAGAGGTGATGTCCATCATCACTCTAATTAGCTTAGAAAAAATGTAACATATTTTCCCTCTCCAATAAAAAGAACTGAAGTGAGCTTCTTCTCAACCAGTTTGGTTTTTTTTTTCAGAAACAGTGGTAAAGCAAGATTTTCTTGTCAGTAGCACTCATAATAACTTGGCTACAAAAGAATAAGCATGAGCAATTGCCAAAATTATGTGGGAGGCTACCTGGAACAGAGGCTAGACAATGTTAAAGGAATAAAGTATTTATTAAAAGCCTTCAAAAGATGCACATTGGGCAGTACAAGAGCCCAGCTGTGGCTACACCCAAGATGGACTGAAGATGGATGCAAGATGGATGACCAGTCCTTTAAAGGACTTTTAAAGGTTGAAAAGTTTTCACACTTTTATAAGTTTTGGTCCATTTACATATTGGGGTCAATTGCCCAATTACAACTTCAGGAAGTCTCATCCTCTCGGAGTGCTTTCCTCAATTCGCTTTTGTTTATACTTCTTGAGCCTAAAGCTGCCAATGGTGTCCTTGGTTCTCAAGCTGGAGAAGGATTGTTTTGTCTAACTACCCTGTGAAGAGAACTTGCTAACACTTTATATGAAGTTCAGAGTCACACAGTAAGGCAGTGCAGAATCTAAAACATATGAAAGCTAAAACTTAAGGCATCAAAATTAGTATTAACACTTCCACAGAGCAGCAAGGAAACACATAGTGCTGATGTCAGTGGAGTCAAGAGATTAAAATATAGTGCTAAAGAATAACTTCTACAAAATGTAGAACTGAGGAAATACTGACATTTGGAATTCAGAGTTATTTAGTGTTTTCCAAAACAAAGTATTCAATAAATCACTGTGTAGTATAAACACTGCATTCAAAGGTAAGATGAACTCAAAGTTAGGTTTCAGATATATTGGCCAGATCCTGGGGTAGAGGGGCGAATAAGTGACAACATCCTCTCCATACAGGAAGAGCAGGAATTTGTACAAGCTCTTGTGACTGAATCCCTGTTGTTGCTACTAGTATTTATAATAAAGCTCCTAAAAATAAGATAAAGATGAAAAGTTAAATTAAAGCCAGTAAATTGGATTCATTCAGACTCTCACTCGATCAACAAGAGTTGCTACAGAATCTCTCTAATTTCTCTAATAATCTCTAAGTCTTCTATATCAACTAATGTTCTGAAGCAGACCACAAATGCCTCTTACTACTTACTCCCTCCTATTTTACTATGGTAGCAATGGCTTACAGTCACACAAAGGTGAGGTTTGCAGGTGAATAATGCAGCAGTTTGGAAAACACAGAGACGACTGCTGCTTCTAGTAGAATCCATCTTTATTACATACACTTCAGTATTTATATGTCTGCTATGGAAAAGTTCAGAGAAAGTTTTGGGAAGGTGCAGAAGGAAAGACAAAACAGCCACACCACCAAGCACCCATAGAGCGGACGTTTCTGCCCTTATCAGTCATTCACCCAAACATGCCACCTCCCAGCATTCTGAGTGGTAAAGGAAAACATTCACACATGGTGTTTATGGCTGGAGTCAATCCTTTCGTATGCACCTTTCCCAAGAGAACAGAGAGTCTTTATCAAAGTCAAGATAAATGTGACAGGTTGTCACAGTCTTCTAAGCAGAGCTCTCATAAAGGTCGGGATGGCTGCAGCAGGCTGCTGCTTCTACGTCTCCCCCTTCTCTTTTTAAGGAGGAATCGATCACAAAGGCAGTCATCAGGTCCGCTTGTGCTTTTTTGACAACTTGGAACAATTTCCAGAGGCAAAGAAGTCCTTTTACAAGATTAAGAAAAGGACTCAACCCCAATGCACCAAATAGCCATATGCATAAATTCAATCCCTCAAACCACGTTTTTGGGTTTCGTCAGGTAAAGCTGTTAGCAAGTGCATTATAGAGGCTCTGTGCAGACATGGTTTGAAGCCTTGGAGATTGTTTTCTGATACTGTTTCTTAATGCATTTATGTTTTATTTATATTTACAGAAAATGCCCCTTTCAAATGGGCCTTCACCTTATCCCAGAGCAAAGCTGTTCCGTTCTACAGGGGTTACACATGTTAACATCAGTGCGCTGCCAATCACAGTGAAGGTGCAAACAAGTATTTGGGGCATCTTGTTTTTCTCCTACCCATAGTAAGGCAGCCTCAAAGACATCTAGGCATGCCATTATTTGCTGATCAATTGCTGTTTGCATTTGTAACCCCTCTGTGAAATTGCTCATTACAGAACTAACTTCATGGACTATTTTTACTGGTTCTGTTAAGGTACTAATAATGGCAATAGTAGATGCAGCTAGAATAACAATAGGATATATGATAAAAGCAATGATCCAGGAAATAAATCTCTTCATTCATTTGGACACCTTAAAAGCAAGTGTTTTAGATACACAACTCCCAATTCTCCTTCCTATTCCTGTGTGAGACTCAGAGGAATTCATACTTCCTCATGCTGACGTATGGGTAAGAAATAAACAAAATTCCTCACACCAATGTATGGGTAAGAGATAAGTAAAATTTCTCTCAGTTATATTTTCAGGGGTGCTGCAGGAAGTGTCCATTAACATTAACATTAACAGCTGTAATGCAATAATATTGACTGCAAGATTCAGCTGTCTTGTTTGTTGTTAAGAATGCATGGGGACATGTTGTGCAGATCATAGTGTCAAGAGTCTTGATAGAAGTGGCATTCATTCAGTAGGTGACTCCTGAAAATAATGCAAAGCCCATAGTCACGGAAGAAGAAAGGGGAGCATTTATCACCAATGGGTAGTATGAGGGAGGGATTCACTACTGGCATCACAGATCTGTTTGACAGACCCCTAGAGTCCTCCATGCCTCCAGCTAACAATTCCTGAGCAGGAGCCCTTTACATCAAGTCTGGCATTGTTACAGATAAAATGATGTTTCGGGCCCCACTCTGACAGTGAGATATTGAGGGGGTCTGTCATTGAATGACACAGAGAGAAAGGCACTCACACTCACTGACTCTGAGCACCAAGCAGGAAAAAGAAACACTTTATTTACATTTCATGTCTATATAGAATTCCAACAGTGACCATGGATTGGACAGTGAGGATCCTACCTCCTGATCCCATAGGTCCCATCAGCAGTCCATCAATTCTCTCTTCCTCCAAAGAGGAATGAAAAACATTAATTGTTTACAAGAACAGAGTGTGAGAAACTGCAAGAAATTATCTGTCAACAATCAGAAGGCTGAACACAAGGGCAGCAGGGGTCTATCTGATGTTGCTCAATGTTTTCCATCCTACCTGAAGACCATGAAATGTTCACCGAGGGTAAGACAGATTTTGACTGACACACAGGAATGTTACCCAGAGCTGTGGTGGTGTTTGTAGGGTTATGTCACATGTTAACTCCTGGAAGTTCAATTACTCATAAGGTAGCCTTTTCACTAGTAGTAGTTTTTATCAGATGCATGTGTAATGTGAAAAGGGTGCAACTGCTGTCACAGAGAGTGGTTAAGCATAGGGGATAAGAGTCTGCTACAAAGGTTTGGTTTCCTTCAACTGATAGCCAATCTGTCCCATTAGTTAATGACGTAGATGGAGGGATCTACACCCCTCCTAGTATTTTAGAGTTGTTATTAGAAATAGAAATTTCAGAGGGTCATAAGTATGAGCCCAGTACATTTGTGCATTGACACCCATGGCACAGGAGCAAAATAGCAATGCATAAAGCAAAGATCTTACTTCCACATTAACTGACACAATAGCCAGATAGGCCAAGAATGCATTTGCAGCATTAGGTTCTGCCCCTACATGCTGCAACATCCTAGATGCCTCATCATTCAGAGCCTTCAGATCACCGCATGTTATGTAGTTACTTCTCTTCCTCTTCTTCCCTGTTGAGAGATTGGTCAGTGTTCTGGTTTTGAAAGACAGGTATCTGCTAAGAAGGCAGGAGCCTCTCTTTGAAATGGAGAGTGTAAACCCCCTTCCCTCCAAATTATTATAATGTTAGTATTAAGGGGCTCTCAGGCAAAGATATGGGGACAGGAATAACAAGTCTTTACTAATATATCTAACAAGACAAACAAAACAACAACAGCTGTGAAATTAACAACAAAAAGAACAGTTACTCAGTTCCAGTCCTTTTTCAGCTGCAGGCACCCTTCCCTGAGTTGCACTTACCAGAGGGGGCAGGGCAGGTTCCGCACAGCTGAAGGAGGACTGGGGTGATGGCAGTGGCGGCGGTGGGAGAGGGATGGAGGAGAGACCCCTCCGCTCATGGTGTTGGTCACGGTGCTCAGCAGGGTGCCTGGAGGTGGCAGGTGAGAAGGCAGTAGTGTGGGTCCCACAGCAGAAAACGTGGTTCCTAGCATTGGGATGGTGGGGGGGGCGGTGGTAGGTAGCAGCACCAGCCATCCTCTTCTGACTACGACTCGTGAGAGAGAGCGAGCAGCTGCCCACATCACCTTTTACCTGCCCCCCTGACCTTGCGGTGTTCTCCCTCTCCCCCCACGCCCCCCTCCCCTCCACCCTGCAAGAGAAACTCCAAACAAAAAAAAAAAGGAACAGGGAGTCTCTCCTCTCCCCCTGTCACTAGCCATCCGTGCTATGGCCTAGCCAACATATTTCTTAGCATGACAATGGGGAAATTTCCACAGAGAGAAAAGGAAAAAAATCAATCCCCAACAGTCAGTTGATCATCTCCAGCACAGGATTCAGCTGAGCACCTTTCCAGATCATGGTATGGGTTGACAGCTTTAGCGGGCACCCATAATGGACCTGAAGGGGATAAAACATAAGTATATTCTTGACCCTATGTTAATAAACCAGCAGATCCATGCCAGATGGTTGTATTGGGAAGCTGTCTACAGAATACCTTAGGATATTGCAGACCATTTTTGGGGCTTTTAAAGTGGCGTTCTGCAGCTGTAAGAGTGAAAGGGTTATTAGAGTAATTTAAGAAATTTAAAGTAAAACAAGCAAAATCTAATTCATCCCATGGTGCCACTCCAAGGTTTCCTCTTTTCTGTATAAGAAGAATCTTGAGTGTGTGATTTATATGTTCCACAGCCCCCTGGGAGGAGGAGTTGTGGGCAATTCCTAAGGAGTGGCAAACACACCAGGCCTGCAAAAACAGACCAACAGAATCAGATTGATAAGCAGGGCCATTCTCAGTGTGAATTTCTTGTGGATGACCCATCATTGCAAATGCATGGAGAAGGTGGCAATGGACATATTTTGCAGATTCACCTGTGTGTGCAGTGCCCCTGTGTCACGATCCACCAACACAGGCGGGGGTTGTGATGGTTCATTTTTGGATATCGGAGGTGCAGAAGGCAAACAGCAGGGGAAAAAATCAATTTACTCACAGCAATACATTTTTATTGAATGCTAACAACTCAGTTGCGATAGAGGGAAGAGAAATAGGAAACAAAGTATATAGAGAAAAAGAGGGGAATGGGGAAATAGCTACCAACATATGACACAGACATCCTTGTGGTCCTCTGCCAATACAGAAGTCTTCATCTGTGGGGAGTACTCAAAATCTTCTCCATAGGGTCGCTTTTTTAGAGTCCTTTTCCAAAGCAAGTGGCTTCTGGCCAAGAGCTGGGAAGATTTATGGACCATTGTGAGGTGCTCTGAGAGGCAGGTGCGGATGTGCAGTCCAGTGAGCACAACACACCTGCAGACAGTCACTTGGCAAGCATCCACCTCAACCAGGCCAGAAAACCTCTGTCCAAAGCCAGCCAGAGTGGGGGTCCTCGGGGTCTTCTTGCTACAGCTGTGAGGTAAAAATGAGGGAAACTTCAGACTGTCTCTTACACCCTGGTAACAGCATCAAGGCACTTTTCTAAATGTGTGGTTATTATTTACTTAGAAGTTGGGGGAGGAATAGCCATTCTAAAATATAAACATCTTAGCCATCTGTGGCTGACCAAGAATAGCAAAGGGCTGAAAGGTGCTGTTAATTATAAAAAGAGTCACAGGAAAATCCTCAACATAACAAGTCAAATTATAAGAACTGATTTTGACAGTGACTATCTCACTGTACCTCTTTTGTAAGTGGTCATGCAGACAACAAATCAATGTCTTTAGCAAATCAGAGGACTCATTTCTTCATTGGTGATGCGAGAATCAGCCGAACCCAATTTATTGTGCCTAACAACTTTTGCAGAAGGCACCAATTTCAGAGATTGCGGACAGAGAGACTTCTCACTTATATACCATCCAATGTATTTCCACAGTGCCATCTTTTGTACTTTTTCAGGAGCTTTTTGTAAGTCACAAGATTCCAGTCTTGGAACCATATGTGAAAGGATGGTGTGAAGCTCACCTGATGTATTGAAGAAATTAAAATATCATCCATATAGTGGTATATCAAAGCACTGCAAAACTTCTATTGGACTGGTTCTAAGGCACTGGCCAGAAAAAGCTATTTCTCACCTCGTAGCAAAACAGCCCAATGATACCTTTCCATAGATGCTTCACAGTTTACGCTGGGTAAAGAAAAGGCAAAGCAATAGCAATCCTCCGGATGTAATGCAACTATAAAAAAGCAATCCTTAAGATCAATCACAACAATCAGCCAGTCCTGGGGCATCATTGCAGGAGAGAGTAGCCCTGGTTGCAAGGCACCCATAGGTTCTATTACCTGAGTTATTACTCTGAGATCTTGCAGCACTCACCACTTCCCTGATTTTTTTGGTATCACAAATATGGGGATGTTCCATGGAGACATGCATGGTACAATGTGTCCTAATTCTAACTGCTCATCAACAAACTCTTCAGCCTGTGTCAATTTTTTCCCCTTCAAGGGCCATGAACTACCCAAACAGACATGTCTGTTTTCCACTGCAGTTTGAGCAGGGGCTTCACATCATGACCCCTTTGCTAAATTTGCCACATTTGCCTCAAGAGTATCATGCCACTGAGAAAGGAAATCATGATCTCACAGTGTAAACTGAGAAGGTAAAACAAATGGTTGCAAAGTTGCTCAGTGTCTGTTCAGCCCTGTAACTGTAAGAGCAAGTACACTTTGTTTAGGGGCTTTATGCCTTCTGATGCCTTCCAATATGGCATCTGCTGCCTTAAGAGGTCACTGTGGGGACCATGAAGAGGTGTCAAGTAAAGCTGTAAAAGATTTGTCATTTAATCATACATTTAGGAAGGGCTTCTCATTTGTAATCTGCTGGAGGCAGTGAATGTGGACAACATTGGTGCTGCCAAACCCATCAGTGCCTCGGACAGTGTCCTTTGCTGGGGGAACAAAAAAGGGAAGCAACAGCAACTGTGCAATTTTTTTGGTTTTTGAGATAAAACAAAGTGGGGTGTTAGTTGAAACCACCACTTTAATTTCCCCTAAATAGTCTGAATCAATCACACCAACATGTATTAATTTAAGACGACTGTGGCAGATGATCTGCCACTTAAAAGCCCAAACAATCCTCCCAGTAAAGGTCCATAAATCCCTGTATTCAGCACATGAATAGTCAAATCTGTAATTAGGATATCGTCTGAGAGGGGTAAGTCCAAACCTGCACTCCAGCAGGTACTGGCAAGTAGGGCAGAGATTGAGATACCCCTGGGTTTGGATTGCAAAGACCCTGTTGGTTTGAGGGGCACCAGGTCTTGCACCCCTCTTTCTGTTTCCTTGCCAGGGATGAAGTAGTTCCTGTCAAATTTTGCCCTGTACTCTCAGTTCCAGTGATACCCCCTTCTTACACCACAGGGGGTAGAGGCGGGGGGAGGGTGGTATGGTGGGACCCTTCCCTTCCTTCACGTGGGACAATCTGTATGGAAATGCCCTTCTTGTTGAGAATTAAAACACTGGAGGCCAGTTCTATTATCTGCATTAGAGTCCTGCTGTAAGGCAGCAGCTAAAAGAAATGTTTGATGCTCCTCTGTCCCCACATTCTGACAAGCTTTGATGTAAGATGGCAAATTAGCATGCTCATTCTTTACTGAGAGTAGTGCTTTCTGTCAATCCACATTAGCATGTTGAAAGGCTAATTGTAATAATAATGCAGTAGCTGTTTTTTCGTTTTCTGTTTGCCTACTAATGGCTGTCTACAGTCTATCAACAAATGTTATATATGACTCCTGAAGGCCTTGATGAATGGATGCAATGGAAGAGTCCTTCGTATGACCTCCAGTGCTCTTTGAAGAGCCTTTAAAGCTAAGTCAGCACTTCACGAGTCAAATTAGCTTGAGCCACAGGGGCAGCATATGTACCCTGTCCCAACAGTTCATTGAGACCTCCTGCTTCTAAATTTGCAATGTTATCCATAGTTTGTACAGTAGCAAGACCTGTCCAATCCACCAGCCACACTGAATATTGTGCTGGTGTCAGTATAAGTTTAAAAAGCATTCACCAATTGTTTGGAGCCATAATGTACCCTTGGTTTAAAGTCCCATAGTATATTGTGATTGCAGCCCATTATCTCAGACAGTGCTAGGGACTTCTTTCATCAATTCAAATGGGGATTGTCCATACTGAGTGGGTTTCTTAGGATGATAATTGATAGGCATGGCCAGAAAGGTAGAAACATCTCCTCTTTTTAGGGCTTCATCCTTGAATTTTTCCATTAATGTCAGAGATGCATGAGATTGCAGCAGCAAATCAGCTGGGGGTGGTGGGGGAAAAATAGGAATTAACTAATACTGGAGCTGCAGCAGGAAGTGCAGCAGCCAAATGTTTTACTGGAGCTAGAGAAAAGTAGAGATCAGGCCTTTTCTCAGGATCAATAGAATCAGGATCGAAAGGATCACCTCAAAATGGCCATCTCTCGATTCAGCAGGCATGTCTTAAAAAACATTGCTAACACTCACAGCAGCTTCCAAATTTAAAGCATCTGTGGCAAGGTGTTCAAGGACTTGTTTGGCAGGCTGCAGTTTTCAAAGCACTAAATACAGTTTTCCGTGTGATTAACTTATCATCTGTGACTGGCTGCCCTTGTTCTTTCTGTGCCTCTTACTCAACTCCCACCTTTTCCCACTTTGTTGTGGATGGGCAGTGAGGTAATTGGCTCTCACAATGATTTTGTGCATTAAAGAGGTTTATTAAGGCTTAAAGGTCTTTTGATATGTGGTTCTGTTGTTGTAGTTTAGTTTTGGACCCCTTTTTGTTCTCCTTTCAGTCCTCTCTTCTCCCTTCCATGCCATCAGACAACTCTGGTCATCAGTGCTGTCAGAGACCTGTGGGGGAGGGCTGTGTATATGTGCCCTTGCATGAGACAGCCAGGGATGGGGGAAGATTGTCATGGGGGGGACTTGGCATGGTAAAACCTCACCTCCAGTCGGGTTGTGAGAATGTCTCTACCAATGAACGACGAAGGAAAGTCAACTGGTAGGCTTTGGGAGGGGCCAAGTATATATAAAAAAATTAAAATATGTATCACCACTCATAAATATTCATGCAGCTGATGTAATCCCAGGTATATAAAAGGCAGAACTGCCATTTTGTGATCGAGCCCCCAGCATCAAGCCACAGTCCCAGCGCTGCCCCTTTTGCTTTGTGTATTTTTATTCGGTTCTCAATAAAACTCTTATAACTCATTCCCACTGAGGGTCTGAGTCATTTATAACACACGATACAGTTGTAGGAACCCTGAGGGGGGAATGCATTAGGATTGTTATTCAACCATATTAATAAAGCAGCTAACTTACCTGTCAGGATGTTAAATCCTTCTTCTTTCAAAATTCTCAGTAAAATCTCTACATAAACCTTTTGCTTGTGGGACATAGCCTGTCCCATAGCTCCATGTTCACGTGTTACCTAGAGTAGAGACGACAGATCTCCTCCACCCACAGCTCAGTTTGAACATGGCAGCTGCCACTGGAGATTCAGTGATCATGTCCCTTTACGGATGCCATTTTGAAGCAGCTTAGAAAAAAATAGAGACCACTGCTTCTTTTAGCAGGATCCATCTTTATTACACACAGTTCAGTATTTATATGTTTCTGCTATGGGAAATTTTAGGGAAAGTTTTAGGAAGGTGCAGAAGTGTTGAGTTCGATCAGCGTGAGATCTGAGAGATAAAAATCCCACACTTTGTGATCCATGTAGCAAAAGCCCTTATTCAGTTCTGACCTCGCTTTATATACCCCTTTCAATGTTCCTGGGCAAGCATCTGTGATTTGCTCACAGACCAGGCTGCTCAGCCCTCTGACCAATAGCTGTCTGCATCCAGGGCTGGAACTCATTGGATTAAATCCTTGTCTGTCTCCAATCCTGTCCTATCTCTGTTCTCTGAGGGCTGGCCTTTTAAGCCAGGCTGCTTATCCAATCAGTGGCCAAATTCACTGCCCAGTACAAACCAGCTTGCACTGTGACACAGAAGGAAAGACAAAACAGCCACACCACCAAACACCCATAGAGCAGACGTTTCTGCCCTTATCAGTCATTCACCCAAACATTCCACCTCCCAGCATTCCAGGTTGAAATAAGCAAGGGCAAAGAGACCAGCTCCTGTTTTAATGCCTTTATTGAGAACTCAGCTCTGCATTGGGGCCCAACGGGTCATGTGCACCACTGCTGCTCCTGATGGACAATCCAGAGGAGGAGGAATTCAGCTTTGCTGTGCAGCAGAACTGAGCCTTCTGTCCTCACAGGAGTCCCTCAGAAGACACTGGTTGGCTCGTAGTCTAGGGGTGTCATGTCAATCAGGCACTGTTCAGGTCATGGTGACAAGGCAAGAGAGTCCTGGTTGGTGATTTCATCTTCTTCACTGTTTTTCTTAATTTGGAGTACTATTTCTAGTTTTCTATGTTATACTGGCTCGTTGTTTTTAGGGGATTTTTATTACTGAGTTGTGTCCCATAAGCACTTGTGGTTTTCTTATTTGCCAGGCACCATTTTGGGAGCAGCGAAGGCATTAGGGCAAGGCAATTCCAGCGAGTGGGAATCAGAACAGAACAGCAGCAATTAACATAAAAACAGGATGTTTTCCACAGTTAACAGAACATTTACAGAACAAACAGGAGCTTGTTCTTAACATGGGTGGTAAAGGAAAACATTCACACATGGTGTTTATGGCTGGAGTCAATCCTTTCGTGTGCACCTTTCCCAAGAGAACAGAGAGTCTTTATCAAAGTCAAGATAAATGTGACAGGTTGTCACAGTCTTCTAAGCAGAGCTCTCATAAAGGTCGGGATGGCTGCAGCAGGCCACTGCTTCTACAGATAATACTCTTTATATTAGACAAGTGAAGTAATTTGAAGGATCACAGAGGCTTTTGGACACAGAAGACTCTAACAGCTATAGCTGCACAGATAATTTGGCTGAACAAGCACCAACTTGACCAGCATAGCTCAATAAAGCATAGAGGCAAACAAGTTTCCAGGTATGAAAGTGATCGGTTGAATTCAAGCTCAAACAAGGGGACACCAGCCAATCCCTTTGAACCATGAATGCACCCATATCATTGGCCAGTGAGCTGGGCAGAGTTAAGACCTTTGACTAATCACATCTGTAAGAGCAGGAGAAGACCTTTGTAAACCAGGGACCTGAACATTGCTATTGTATGCTGTTCATGCATTCCTAAATTGTAAAATACCTGCACTTCTAGAAAGTGATGCAAGTCTGGCATTCTGATTCTTAAGAAAGTCTGTACTCACTTTCAGTAATCAGTATGGCCCAGCATTGCCAAATGTTCTGCACCATAAATTTCTTGTCTTTAAATCTCTCAAGCCTGACCAAGTAAGAGCTCTCTCTGGGCCTAGGATCACTGCCATACACCGTAAGTGGTACTGGGGGCGTCTGATGCTAAATTCCATAGATTTATGCTGAGGATTGCTGGAAGCAAACTGACAGACCTCCCTCTCCTTGCAATGGCACTCTTCATCCTGCTCAGCAGAAATGCATGTTTCCACTTCCAAATTAGGAAAACCAGGAATCTGTGGCCCAAGCAGAAAAATTTAGCTAAGAAATACCCAGGTGGCGATTTTAAAGAGAAACTCGGTAAGTCAGTGGCAGTGTGAGTGAATAAGATGTAGGAAATAATAGTCAGTACAAAAAGACAAGAGTTTAAAGACAGCCTCCACTTACACTTTCTGTACATTTTTAAACTACCCAGCTGAGAGGAACTTGTTAGGATACAGGGAGATTTTTTTTGTTGTGAATGTCAAATGTCTTGAACACCACAGGCCTCTCCACCCAATAATTACTATAAAATCTGTTATTAAAAAGCATTTGTAGATTCGTGTTTTTAAATCTCCAAGATGAAATACAGGTAAGAGGTCAGGTTGGCCCATAATGCAAAGAAATACTGAACAAGTTTGGCAATAAGATTCTTCCACACTTTTTAGCTTATTTAATGAACTGGACAACTGGTAAAAAATGGGTTAGACAGATGTGCTGCTTATTCCAGTATCAGCATGCTCAGTGGATTTCATGGGAAAGCTGCTGGAAATACTTTGGTAAGACAAAGTACGTGACCTAAGTGTCCATGTTGTTGCTTTAACAATGGCAGATATGAATATTTTATACTCTTTACATTTGTCATTGTAACATAAAACTTTGAAACAAGGTGAAATTCCAATAGCATTTCTGAGGAATTATAAATTGCAGATAAAACCTACAGTGCTAAATGGAGAAGGGACCATAAAGTATATCCTTGATGGTCATTTGCAATACCAAAGAATGAAAGAAGAAATGTGTGGAGGCCTGAAGGCCTCACAATTATAATTAATCTCTTTTATAACTGACAGATGATTGGTTATGCAAGTACCTCGATTATGTAACTTGACCAGTGTGGGCAGTTGGAAAGCTGGCCTAGACCATTGGGGATGAGCGCAGCTCTTGGCTGGTTGACTGGGTAGCAATTGGTTCAGCTAATGGGGATTGACCGTGCAGTCCTTCTGATCTTTATAAGGAGAACTGTACTTAATGAAAGTTGGCTGTTGTGCAAAAACCCAGTGTGTCTTGTCGCTTGTTTGTCTCTCAAACTGTGGCAGAAATATTCAAAGTATATGTAGATATGCCTTTGCATAGGGTATTTTTTTACTCCTATGATAAATCATTCTGAACCCACTGTCTGTGTACAGCCTGCTCTCCAGTTACATAATCAGAACTCAGAGATAAGTCAGATAAAAATTAATGGTCTCAACTAATACTGCATCACTTGGTGGGGGAGAGATGGGGGATCTTTATGTGTAAACATACTGGGAACTGTTTTGTTTTTTACTTTTTTAGGAAAAGCATGGCAAATATTGGGTGAACAAATATACATAAGGTACACTGACTCATAAATTAGTATCAATGCCCAGATTGTAAAAATACATATGGGTGTCTGCAGCACATATATATTTAGCATGTATTTTTATAAAGGGATAAAATTATCACCATTTTTTCTATGTCAAAAATTGATAGGAAATTCATGTCTCATTTCAACATGTGCTGGTTTTCAAAGTTCAAGGTTTTTCTTTTGGCTGTGTACAAATATATTCTGAAATGTCAGGACATGAAGCAGTATTAACCCAGTTCAGAACTAGTAAGTACATTCTGGTCTCTGCTTGAACAGTCTTGGTGAGCTACACATAGTGTTCACTCATTTCATAAACACTTTGGTAACTTCTGGAAGGAAATGGCATTGAATTCTGATTGCACATAGAAAATACCACTGATGGCAAAGATAAACATTTTTTGTTGCCTGATATAAACATACAAAACATAATCAATTAAATATTCCAAGTCTGTTATTTATTTACAAGAGAATAGGGAGATTAGTTTGAAGTAACAGACAATAAGCAACTTCTATCTACACTAAAAATTTTTATGGAAAGTGAGGGAGAAAAAGTGAAGGTCATGTTTTGTATTGCAGCTAACAAGAAAGGTTCTGTTTTTTTATTATGAATTGAGAGGATTTCAAAATAAGTATTACAAGCAGTATAAAATACAATCCTCTTACAGATGCCAAAACTATTCCTGTGTGTTCCTAGCAAATCTTTTTGACTGTTACAAGAAAGGAAGGTTCCTGGTGACTTTGAAAGAGTGGTTAACACCAGGCACAGCAGAAAAACTTTTTTTTTCTCTCCCCAAAAGGACATTTTCAGTTGTTTCATATTCTAGGAAGCTGTTTTGGGGGCATGTTGTTTCACTGTTTGACCATACTGCTGATACATGGAAAGTTTAGTGGAGAAAATGGAAAAGTGAGACTGTGAAAGAGGGATGTCACTACTTCCAACTAAACTATTTCCTGCTGTGATCTTTCACATCCATACTCCTGGCATAAGCCCATACTCCTCTCCCCCACATGAAGAATTGTTGCCTCTGCTATTGGTTACCACACCCTGCAAGATCTTCTGCTACAGCTGCTCATGAAAATGCTCATGAGCCCAGATCTTGGCAAAGAAATTCCTCCATGAGAAGTATGTACAGCCAGTCAGGCCAGGCCAGGGATGCAGCCACCTAAGGAGCTAAGGGAAGATGAACCTCAGAGGAGTGAAGGTTGATGGGCAGCTGTAGCTAGCAGAGTTAGATCCCTCTGTCAGTGCAGGGAGCTCAGCTTGTTCTTATTGACTTTTCCTTCTGAAATCTTCTGCCAGGTACTTTGAGAAGGCATGAATTTAGTTTCCCCACGAGCAGTTCAAAATATGACTGGAATGTGTTTCTGAAAGATGAAGGGATAATTATAGGTGATTTCTCAGCCTCTGCCTTCTGCAAGTCCAGTTCAAGGTGTTGTTTTGATTTGCAATATACATGTCAAAAACGAGATATTATTTTTGCCTGTTGTCTAGAATCAAGCACTTTAAATCAGTGAAATACTTACAATAATCTAAAACTTCTGAGAATCAGGCGAAGTCTTTTAAGCTTGAGGTAAATTCACACAACCTATCTGGCTTGCCGACATAGCAAAATAATACTGCAGCTATTATATAAAGATGTTGACATTGTTCTGTGGAAATATATAATACTTGTTCTATTCTTTACCAAAAAGCCCATAATCTTACTAGCTTTTCGGTATTCTTAGTGTAAGACAATTACTGACCATAGTGCTGTAAATTAAAAAAAAAAAACAACCAAAAACATTTAAATAAGGATATTACAAAATATCTTTTCCTTGAAAGGAAGCAGCAGCCAGAAGAGCAACTGGATCTTTGGCCATCATCAGTTTGTATTACAACCTGTAGTAACAGTATCTTCCTACATTTCATCCCAAATCTTAATACAGTTTGTGTCTGCAGGCACCTCTGGGATACAGTATGCCTTGGAATTGAGAAGAATTCATAAGCTTGGAATTGAATGACACTGCTTCAAATTGAAATGTTTAAGCACACAAAGTAGTTGGCATAAACCATTCAAAGGTAAACAACATTCTACTGAAGCTGTTAGCACTGTCACAGCAGCTATTTTATTTGTAGTATTTACAGATCACAAACATCCCTTTTATTACCTCCCATCCTTAATAAACAGAAAACAAATCCAAACCTCACTGGTAGCATAACTAATGTAATTAGGTCACTACCATTCTTTCCTCCCCACATAACTATATCTAAAAGGGAACACAATCTTTCCCAAAACTCATCCTAATTTTTCCTCTGTTCAAGTTCAGATATTGACTGAATCTAATCTAATTGAATTGTGTCACCTCACAAGGTGGTAAAGCAGAACATGGGGAACTCTTACACTACAAACATAATTTAAAAGATAGTTACTCCATTATTAACTTTCTATTAGTCTGAATAAACAAAACACTTGCCTATAACACACAAAAACATCCTTGTCTTCCCTAATTTATTCCCAGGCTGGTATACTGCAGAGGAACCTGCTAGACTCTAGAAAGGACAGGATTACAAAGATAGCCAAGATCATTTACATGAAACATCTACCAATATAGCACCAGTATGGGGAATGGCCTTTACTACGAAGTCACCTGCTCATCACAGCTGTAGAGGAATCAAAGTGTAAGAAACTGATTGTTCCCTTGGCACCACTGTGATGCATTGGCCTGTTCCTTCTGTTAGCAAGATCCTGAGTCTCTGGGGGTTCCCCAATTCCCAAAAGACTTCCCACATGTTATAAATGAGAGACAAAAGTCTCAATATTCAGCAAAATTTTAGATTGCTTTATTTGATATAGAAAGAGCAAGCAGAGTGCTGGGGAACGTGGAGTGGGTGGTGACCCATTTATAACAATTTGGTGCCAAAACCCGGGACGTCCTTGGAGCCCTGGGGGTCACTGCGATTTCGGGGAGGCGCCCACTGCTGTGGCCCCGGTTCGTCAGTGATTCTCGGGACCCATCGACGTACCGCACCATATAGACTGAGCAAGGAAAATCTCCCCGGAAGACCGCGGCAAAATCACCTGTAATTCTTGTGCACGAAGACCCAGACAGGAGCATCGGACTGTGAGTATCTGTCTGGTTTGGTGGGGATGACTGTGTGTTTGTCTGAATGAGACGTGGTCTTTGCTGGGAAGCGAGAGCGGAGTCCTTCTATCCGCATTTCCAGCATCCCGCGAGGGACCTGGCCGGTGACCGGACAAAGACAGTGAGCACAAAGGGGGAGACTGCTTTTCTTGTCCTAGCCCAGCTAGAGGCTAGGTCCGTCCCATCCTAGCCCAGGTAGAGGCAGGACCTGGGAAGGGAGGGGGGGGGGGGGAGAGGGGGAGGAAAAGAAAAGCAGATTGCAACACACCAGTCACGGAGGGAGAAGGGAAAAGCTGCTTTTTCCATCCCAGCCCAGGCAGAGGAGAGTTCCAGTCCTTCCTAACCCAAGGAGAGGCAGGGGTTTGGGGGGAACACATCGGGGAGTACAAACACCTCAAGACAGTTGAGGTAAAAATGGGAAAAAGAGGAAGTAAGATTCTGAGTCCCAGGGACCCATGAAGGGGTTCAAGTTCATTTGGTCCACAAGGAGACTAGGAAAATAAAGACAAGTAGGTTGCCAGAAATACCACCAGGCAGCCCTTTGGGAGTAATATTAAAATGTTGGGACACAGGGGTGGTATACAGAGGAAAAAGTAAAGAAAAATTGATTCAATATTGCATGGTGGAATGGACCAGAGAAATGATCTGTAAAGATAACCTATACTGGCCCATGTTCGGATCATTTGAGGGTTGGCTTTGTCGGGCATTAAACACATATGTGGCTCATATAAAAACCATTTAACAGAGAGGAATGTGAGTATGCTGCCCTGTGGGCAAAACAGTCCAAGCCGTCCTTGATATATACTTTAAAAGAAAAAGAGGATGAAGATAAAAAAAAGGTTACCTGGGAACCCCTCGATAATCTCCCACCTCCGTATAATACAGAAAATACAGGAGACCCCCCCCACGCACCCACTTCTCCTCCTGGTACTCCCATAGCTCTAAGAACTTGCTCCAGTCAAAGGAATACCAGGAGAGATAGTATCACCAGAGAGGAGGGAGATAACAACAGAAAGGCTCGCCTTTACCCCCTGAGGGAAGTGCCATTAGCAGGACAACAGGCTGGCTTAATTGGATTTGTAAATGTTCCCTTAAACACAGGGGAAGTGAGAAACTTTAAAAAAAGAAATGAGAAAACTATTAGAAGATCCTATAGGGGTATCAGAGAGACTAGATCAATTCCTCGGACCAAGTATGTATACTTGGATGGAATGACAATCTATATTAAGTATCCTATTCACCACGGAAGAACGGGAAATGATCAGACAGGCTGGAATGAGGGTATGGGACCGGGAACATCAGATTGGACCTAGGGGAGACCAGAAATGGCCATTAAATAATCCTAACTGGGATAATCAAAATTATGTCCATCGCCAGAATATGATGGACTTAAGATGGATACTCGTTAAAGTTATCTGAGAATCAGTTCCTAAAGGACAAAATATTAATAAAGCCTTCAGTGAACAACAAAAAAAGGATGAATCCCCGACTGATTGGTTGGAGCGGCTGAGGAAAGATCTCCAAATGTACTCCGGGATAGACCCTGATACACAAGTGGATCAGGCACTCCTCAAAACCCAATTTATTGCTCTATCATGGGGAGATATTAGAAAGAAATTAGGAAAGTTAGATGATTGGCAAGATCGGGGGTTACAAGAACTGCTAAGAAAAGCACAAAAAGTTTATGTAAGGAGGGATGAAGAGAAGCAGAAAGCAAAAGCAAAAATCTTTATAGCTGCAGTTCGTGAAACACAGAAAGAAACCCAGCAGAAAGGGGGAGGGAAACCACGAAAACCCCCACGAAAACAAGGAAATGAAGCAGGAAATAATTCACCAAGGCGAACCTGCTTTTACTGTAACAAGAAAGGTCATATAAAGAAAAATTGTAAAGAACAGATACGGGATGAAAAAATGTTCTAGGAAGATGAATGAGGGTGTCAGGGGCTGTATGTATTAGGGACCATACCATCCAAAGAGCCCTTGATAAAATTAAAGATTGGTCCCCAGGGGAAGGAGGTGGAATTTTTAGTAGATACAGGAGCCGAAAAATCCACAATTAAACACCTACCAAAAGGGTGTAAACCTAGTAGACAAACAGCACTCGTGATTGGAGCAAAAGGTGAACCATTTCGGGTCCCTATTATTAAAAATGTGCAAATTGAGACCCAAACCAAAATTGAATTAAAAGATCTGCTGTTACTGCCAGAGGCAGAAAATAATTTATTGGGGAGGGATTTAATAATAGCATTGGATTTGAAAATGGAAGTATCCCAAAGTCAGCTTAAAATTTTTGCTTTAACTCAAAAGGACGAGGAGCAAATATGTCCTGAGGTATGGTACACCCCTAGAGAAATAGGGAAGTTAAAAATGAAACCTATCAAAGTGAAAATCACTGATCCCGATTTGCCTATCCGAGTTCGTCAATATCCAATATCACTGAAAGGGAGACGGGGCCTTAAGCCTCACATAAAAAACCTTTTGCAACAGGGGGCTCTGGAACCATGTATGTCCCCACATAATACTCCTATTCTGCCTGTCAAAAAGACAGACGGGAATTACAGATTAGTACAGGATTTGAGAGCAATAAATCTGCAAACTGTTACCAGATTTCCTGTAGTAGCCAACCCTTACACTCTCTTAAAAGAGTTGTCCCCTGACTACACTTGGTATAGTGTAATAGATCTAAAAGATGCCTTCTGGGCATGCCCATTAAAGGAAAGTAGTAGAGATTACTTTGCCTTTGAATGGGAAAATCCTGATAAGGGCAGGAAACAACAACTGCGTTGGACAGTATTGCCTCAGGGCTTTACAGAATCCCCTAATCTCTTTGGACAAGCCCTAGAAGAATTAATGCAATCTTTTGAGTCACCAGATAGGGTGAAATTGTTACAATATGTAGATGATCTATTAATAGCAGGAAAAGACAAGAAATCTACTAGAAATGGGACTATAAAACTTTTAAACTTTTTGGGATAACAGGGTTTGAAGGTATCCAAAGCCAAATCACAGTTCACAGAACCAGAAGTAAAATATTTGGGACATTGGCTAAGCAAAGGGAAAAAGAAATTAGATCCTAATAGAATCTCTGGAATATTAAGTCTGGGACCTCCAAAAACCAAAAAAGAAGTGAGGAAAATTTTGGAATTGCTGGGATATTGTCGTCAATGGATAGAGGGATTTAGTGAGAAAGTAAAATTTCTATATGAAAAACTTACCACTAATCGCCTAAAATGGACAGAAGAGGATGATAAAAGTTTTGAAATGGTCAAACATGCTTTAATCCAAGCCCCTGTACTCAGTCTCCCAGACTTGGAGAGACCATTTCAGTTATTTGTAAATACCTCTGATCAAACAGCATATGGGGTACTCACCCAGGAATGGGCAGGCAGTTGAAAGCCAGTGGGATCTTATTCCAAACTGCTCGACCCTGTCAGTCGGGGTTGGCCCACATGCCTCCAGGCCCTAGTGGCCACAGCACTTTTAATTGAAGAAGCCCGAAAAATTACCTTTGGGGCACCCCTAGTGGTCCACACCCCTCATAACGTAAGGGGAATTCTGAATCAAAAAAGCTGAGAAATGGTTAACTGATGCCCAAATATTAAAATATGAAGCTATTCTAATCATTTCCCCAGATTTGGAACTAAAAGCAACAACTGCTCAAAGTCCCGCACAATTCCTATATGAGGAACCAGGAGAAAATTTAGAACATGATTGTGTGGATGTTATAAAATTACAAACAAAAATTAGACCTGACTTGGGAGAAGTTGAATTTAAGGATGGAGTAAAATTGTTTATAGATGGATCTTCCTGAGTGGTGGAAGGAAAACAAAAATCGGGATATGCCATAGTAGGAGGAGAAGAATTGAAATTAGTAGAATCCGAACCCTTAAACGCAGCATAGTCCGCTCAGGCTTGTGAACTATTTGCTCTTTATAGGGCATTATCTTATTTAGAAGGTAAAAAAGGAACGATATATATGGATTCTAAGTATGCCTATGGCATAGTCCACACATTTGGTAAAATTTAGGAAGAAAGGGGGTTAATTAACACTCAAGGACGGGGGTTGATACATCAAGAATTAATTGTTAGAATACTAGAGGCTCTTAGGGGCCCCACTGAAATTGCTGTGGTCCACATAAGAGGGCACCAAAAAGGAACAAGCTACCATACAAGGAGGAATAATCTGGCTGACAAAGAATCAAAAAAAGCAGCATTGGAGCAAAAACCGGTTTCCGTATTAAGTACTACAGTTAGAGATCTCAGCCCCAACCAGGAATTACAGAAGATATTTACTCCTCAGGAAAAAGAAGCGATAAAAAAATTAAAGGCAGAACAGCATGAGAACAAATGAGTTTTACCAGATGGCAGGAAAATTTTACCTAAGACCCAGGCCAGACAAATTATTGAACAATTACACCAACAAACACATTGGGAAACCAGAGCGCTAGCAGACCAGTTTTTAAAATTTTTTGCATTGGCATTTTTGCATTGGCATTTTTGATATTGCAAAGCAGAGCATACAGGGTTGTATAACTTGTCAGAAAATTAATAAAAAAAGGTACGCGACAAGGTCCGTCAGAAGGGTGGAAAACTGCTTACAGACCCTTTGAAAGAATACAAGTAGATTTTACAGAATTACCAAAAATAGGAAGGTGGAAATACTTACTAGTGATAGTAGACCAATTAACCCACTGGGTAGAGGCATACCCTGCAGTTAGGGCCACATCACAAGTGGTAGCCAAAATATTGTTGGAACACATAATCCCAAGGTATGGCCTGGTTCGAGCAATAGACTCAGACCAGGGGATGCACTTTACATCAAAGGTGCTTAAGTTACTGACCTCGGTGCTAGGCATCAGCTGGGAGTATCATACACCTTGGCACCCTCAGAGTTCTGGGAGGGTTGAAAGGATGAATCAAACATTAAAACAACAGCTGTCAAAATTAATGATTGAGACTAAAATGCCATGGACAAAGTGCCTCCCACTAGCCCTGTCTAATATACGAACAATGCCAAATTCAAAAACAAGGATTTCACCATATGAAATGCTGTATGGTATGCCTTACCCTAAAGGAGTACACCTTGATCCGACCTTAGTTCAGGACCCTTCTCTTCAGAATTACATAATAACAATCAACAAAAACTTGGACAAATTAAGAGAGAAGGGGATTTTAGCTCAAACTGTCCCTCTAGGATTTGCCATACATAAAATTAAGCCAGGACAACATGTGTTAATTAAAGTATGGAAAGAAGAAAATCTAGCTCCAAAATGGGAAGGACTGTATTTAGTTCTGTTAATGACTGAAACAGCTGTGAGGACAGCTGAAAAGGGATGGACACATGTGAGTAGAGTCAAGGGTCCTGTAACCCCTCCTACTGCAGGTTGGACAGTGACATCTGAGCCTGGAGACCTCAAAGTGCGAATTCGGAAGACTTGATACCAATCCCGGATCAATTCGTCTCGAAGGTCTCCTAATCAGGACTGAAAGTCACCTGCCCCAAACCCGGGTGTAGCCTGTTCATCAAGAAAAGGTTTCCATATTGTACTGAGTTGTTGTGATGTTATTCCTAGGGTGGGTATCCCCCATTCGCATTATGTGTCCAGTGTAGAAGAAATAAATGTAAGGAAACTATTAAAGTATTAATACCCTATCAGCACAAGGAGAAATCGAAATTGATGATCATAACTGGTGGGAGGAATAAGGAAAAAAGAGAGCCAGAGCAGAGGTATTGGCAAGAAAGTGTCAGAAGGGTTGTGTATACCGTGCTGTTACTGCTGTACCTCGTACTGGAATGTTAAAGCTAAAAGCTGGGACAAAATTAAGAAACACTACCAAAGGAGAAAGACAATGTGGGAGACCCCAGGACATATTCCCTGCTGCCGAGAAGATCAAACAAACCTCGGCTACTGGCAGCAACCCCGTAGGCCTTGAGGGAGGCAGAGGGATGAAAATGGTCATGGGAGTCATCCTATTGCTAATGATGATAAAAGGAAATAGTGCTGATGCTTGTTCCAAGTGTTACCAGACAATTAGGTACAGCAGACGCACAGTATCCACCCTTGCCTTCCATACACACATCAATTTGGTCTGCTGTAATAAACACAACTTAGAAACTTGCACTATTATGGGAAGAAGTTACTGGGTAACTACCAATTTGAGAAAAGGAGGGTGGGCTCCATCAGCATACCAAAGTTGTCCAGTAGGAGAGACACACCTCTGCTTCACTAAAGAAGGTATGTGGGGGTATTCAGATCAGGGAGGAGTGCAAGATCACTACAAAGAAGAATTGATAAAAAATATAACTAAGGTGTTCAAAGGAACAAAGACAAACCATGAGGGAAATTTTAACTTGTATGAGAAAATAAAACAACAACTCAGTGAACGGGACTTACCCACCTTGGGAAAAAATTTATTTGTAGAATTAATGAAAGAAATCACTACTGAACTGAACTTAACTCACTGTTGGATCTGTGGAGGAATGCAAATGACTGAACAATGGCCATGGAGGGGGGAGGGGTTGGGCCCAGAGCAGTTGTTACAGTGGAATCAAACGGAAATATCAAGAGGAGTCAGTAGACCTGAAGGGTGGGTTCTAAGTCATGAGGTAATAGGAGAGGTATGTATAACACATCAGGGAACTAACTTTACCCAATATGTGGGGCACACCCCCTGTAAGACTATCCTGATTACAAATGCAAGCAATCAGTATTGGTGGCCCAAAGCTCCAGAAGGATATTGGGGAAAGTTAAGTAAAGGTAATTGTATAAAGAACAATTTTACAGGACTATGCTGGTATAATAAAAATAGAGCCAACCCATATGAAGAAGTAAAAAGTGTAAGGACCTATTAGCAACAACCTGAATCAGTTAAACTAAGCTGGAAAGCCCCAGATGGAATATTTTGGATCTGTGAGAAAAGAGCTTATAATACCCTACCAAAAAGGTGGAGAGGGACATGCCCTCTAGGCATTATCCAGGCTGCATTTTTTACATTACCAAAGGAAAAGGGTAATAGAGTGTTAGGAGCTCCCTTGTATGAAACTTTGTATCGAAATAAAAGGAGCACAGACATAGGGGGAACACAAATCTGGAAGGATGATGAATGGCCCCCAGAACGAATTATTGAATATTATGGACCAGCTACCTAGGCTCAAGATGGGAGCTGGGGCTATCACACTCCAATTTATATGCTAAATAGAATTAACAGGCTACAAGCCGTGGTAGAAATTACTTCAAACCGGACAGCCCGAGCAATGGAATTGATAGCTAAGCAACTTACCCAAACTAGAGCAGCAGTATATCAAAACCGACGGCTCTAAACATCTGTTAGCTGAAGAAGGGGGAGTGTGTGGAAAGTTTAATAATTCTGAATGCTGCTTAGAAATTGATGATAATGGTGAAATAATTACTAAAATTGCAGAAGAAGTAAAATGAATAGCCCGTGTACCTGTACAAACCTGGAACTCTATGCTTAATGATAATTGGTGGAATAACCTGTTGAGGGAAACTTGGTGGAAGAAATTAGGATTTATGTTAGCATGTGCATTATTAGGACTACTGTTGATCCCTTGTCTTGTTCCATGCTTCATTCGACTAATCCAGTCGGTGGTTCAAGGAATGCAAGTTGCTACAATACCAATAGACCCTGAGAAGGCAACAAAATTAATGGCAGTACAAGAGGTACTGACAAAATTTGAAACCAGAACACGAATCAATGGGATAAAAAAGAGAAATGGGGAAATTGTGACAATTGATAAAAGATTTGTGTTAATCACAAAAGCATTGGGGTTTGCATAAACCAGAATACTAAACTCTGAAGTGAAGCATGGACACTAGATAAAGGAAATTATATGATTAAATAATTCTGTTTAAAATCACCTTGTTATGTTATATTATGTTGTATTATTACATTATGTTATATTATGTTATGTTTTTCAAATAAGTTGTATCGGCTACCAGCTTGAGAAATCGGACTTCCCAAAAAGCCCTTCCTACCTTTGTCTAATCAATACTGCCTATCCCAAAAACCAGACTCCCAGAACTTCTCTGGTGGTAATCTACAAGGACTGGGTGGCTATCTGTGACAAATTATCACCCAAAGGCTTTGTGAATTTGTGAACAACGAGAACCCACAGTATAAGAAGAGGCTGCAAACCAAGGTTCGGTGGAGCGTGGAATGGGTGGTGACCCCTCACGTTCCCCAGCGCGCTGCTTGCTCTTTCTATATCAAATAAAGCAATCTAAAATTTTGCTGAATATCGAGACTTTTTTCTCTCATTTATAACACACAGCTATGGCCAAACCAGCCTAAATCACACTGCTATCAACTGCACTGCAGTATAAGGATATTCTTGGGGATTCGTTTTAACATAATTCTCTTGGCCATTTTCTCCTGAGGTGACACTCTAGAGGAGATAGAGATTTCCTGTTTTCTTATGAAAAAAATATTGGAGATTTGCTGCTGTTGTTCTTCTTGATATCAATCTTTTTTTTTTTTTTTTTTTTTTAATTTTAGAACATTGTAATTAAATATTCACTGACATTTGCTTTGAAACTGTGGGTATTCTTTCACCTGTCTAATTAATGCACTGTATACTGCTGTCTTGGGGATGGTTTTCATCCTATACCATTTTTGGTTTTGTTTTGTGTCCAGGGTAGTCGCTGTCTTCTCCCCCCGTTCTAGTTCTGGGAGTATCGCGATGGGTGAGAGCCAGCCCAGAATTTCCAGTGAGAGCTGGGGGAGGGACGGTGGTCTTTTCTGGTGGGGTAATTGGCTCAAGGGTCTCTGTAGCGAAAATTCTGCGGAAAAGTCGTTTAAATTCCATGAGAATTCCTTGAAAATGTTGTGGAATTACCGTGAAAAGTCAGTGAAAACTTCGGGAAAATGTCGCAAAAATTCCGTGAAAAAGTCATGACAATGCAGCGAAAATCCCATGAAAATTCAGCTGATGTGGAGCTGTGTCTCTGAACGTGGATAATGGCGGGCTCAGCTGGCGGGACGGGATGGAGAAGGGGCTTCCTGTATAGACTCACAGAGGATGCTGATCCTGGTGCCCCGCTCTGGATAGCGAAAGAAGCTGTAGCAGGAACCTCAGGAGAAGCAAGCTGGAACGGCAGGGCAGGCTCACCCAGAGATATGAAGCAAGAGGGGCAGCAGAAACTCCACAGCTGCAAGCTGGACAGCGGGACTTCCCGGCAGGCAGGAGATGAAAAGCTACAGTGTAGCAAAAACCCGGAGCAACTGCAGAGGTGCAGCCGGAGGTAAGGCAGCAGCCCGGCTCCCGAACACGGCCGGGAAAGGCTCCCCGGATTTCTCACCGACGCTGGCTGGTCCCTCGAGACTAAGCTGGGGGGGCATGGGGAAGAGGACAGCCCCCGGTAGGAAACGAGGGTATTTCCCGGGTGCTGGCATGGCACACACCGGCTCTGGGCTTCCCGACAGCAGAGCAGCAGAGAAAGCAGGCCAGCAACCCCAGTCACAGTGCCAAAAGAAAAAAAATAAAAACAAAAAAACCCCACAAAAACAGGCAAAACGCCCACAAAGTAGCAGTATCCCTGGTCAGAGATACCAGGGTGTGGTCAGCCCAACAGCCTACCCTGAAAAGGAAAAGGCTGCCCCTCGCCCCGCCTCCAGCTCTCTCCAGAAGCCCCGTCTTGCTCCCATTCGTCGCAATCGTCCCAGAGCCAGGGAAGATCGGGGGGAGGCGGGGGGGAAGCAGAGGCCATCCCGAAACAAGACAAAACAAAACAGAATAAAAACCCCAAAATTATATGGGATAATAAAACATCCCCAAGACATGGTTCCACACAGAAAAAATGTAGGACCAAAATGTTTCCCATAAATGGCCCAGGCAGTTTAATAGAAAAATTCCTCATGATCACATCAGTAATAGGGAAAAATTATTGTTCACCAGAACCTGATGGTCCTAGGCTCTGATGACATACAGGAAGTGTGTGTCTAACCCCAGGTATCAAAGGATATCTGATCCCCTTTTCCCTAAGGCTTTTAAAACTACCCATAAGGAATAACACATCTCCTCCAATAGAGCAGTATCTCCATTCTTTCTTGCCAGAATTGAAAGGAGTTGAAAACTCGTTGAATTAGTATGTTTAACTACATTCTTTATGGTCTCTTTGCTATCCTCTGTATTTCAATACATTTTACACACCAGAAATTCACACAATGCAAATGAAATCTAGTCTTGGTTTCACAATCTTTCTCAGCATAATTTTCTAAAATAGTGATACACAGGACTCCTTTAACATATGAAACATAGAACTCGTTTAACCTAAGTGCTTTAGTATAAAGCATAGACTAATAAAAATTGGGTGTTGGCTGCTATGCTCAACCGAAACTGCTTTTGCGAGACAAGAAGCCTAGCCTTGGAAGGGTCTATGATGATAAGTGACTGAGAAATGCTATGCCTAACACTAACTGCTCTTGAAAAAAAAACCCAAGTGGACTAGGATGATAAAGGAACAGAATGCAAGTTAATGGGTTCGGATAATCGCTTGTCTACAGAGCAAGGGCCTAACCCCTATGGGCTAAGCAATAAGGAGGAAGACATATGCTAACTGCCGTTTTCATGACAAATAGAAGAATTGTCACAAAAAGGTAGGAAAATGTAATAGGAGAATAGGAATATAATCATTAAACAATTATAAATTAAGTATAACTAATATATTAACAAAGTGTGTAATTGTAGAACTAAGTGTGGATTAGCAAAATAGATGTGATAAATGTATTAAGAATAGTGTGCTGTGTTTGTAACCCTAAGACAAGGAAACCACAAGTCATGTAAGTCTCTTAGGACTGTGACTTTAGATAAGTGACCAAAACAAGGGCAGATGACGAACTTGCAAATGTATAATGACAAACTTGCAAACATATAAAAAAACCTCTGTAAAAGGACAATGGCAGACATGCACAGGGAGGTGTTAACCTCTGCATGGTCCCGGCCTGACCAATAAAGGTGTCCTTCACAGTACCTTGCTGTGGAATAGATTCCTTTGAATCAGTAGACACCCTGAAACTACATATAGAGGACCCCTGCTACTGAGGAACATCTCGGCCTCTGCGTTAGGGATCAGCATTCCCACTCTGCCAACAGACTCTTGGCTTTTCAGACTTTACTTGCCACACTGGTCACACAGCCTGAACCCTCTTGTCCTTGCTGTGTTGTTTCAGCAGAGGATAATGTCCTATTCAGCAGGATACATACATCTTCCTCAAATAAGATAAATATCCTAGGAATTTTCTTGCACTTACATACACCATCTATTGATTTTTATATAACAATTCAGCTGCATAGAACAATCTGATTTACTTACTGCACTAGGGTTTTTGGCTTTTTGGTGGATAGCAAGAGATTTGCAGAACAACAGAGAACTTGAGTCCTCTACTACTCTCCTAGTCACATAGGCAGATTGTTGAGCATCATTTAAACACAAAGAAATGCCAAGAATAAGCTTTGGAATAAGCATTTTATTCATTGCATACACACACAGAGCAAATATTTAAAAAATTACATAGATAAGTCAGCAAATAAGTTATGAGCATCAAGGTGATTCTTAACATAAGCATCAGACCATCATTTCTTAAACTGGACAGAAAATTATTTGAAAGTCAAGAAAAACACGACCAAAAGCCTAATTAACTTGGAAATTGATTTGTGCATAATGCCAAGTATTCAGTGTGACATTTCAAGCACTGAATGGAACACAGTTCTTTTAGACTGAGTGGTTACTGTAAGTTCAAATAACTCTTCAATCTAGAATTTAGAGCAATGACTAGCTAAGTAAATTCTTCTGCCTTAGCCTCCTGACTTCTAAGCTTAATTTAATGGGTTCTTTTCCCTCAAGTCGTGATCCTGAAGCTTCCCTGCTTGATGGACTGGAGTGGGAACTAAAAGAGCAAAATGTGGCTTTATGTCAATAATACTCAAGCTATTCCACAATACTTTTGAAAATAATTAATTAGCTGCCAGTGCTGCAGTGACCATAGGTAACTTTAAAAGTGAGTACATGCCCAGCAGGAACTCTCAAATGCTACACCATTAAAAACAGAACAAAACATTACTTTGTATTTCTGGCATTTGGGCTGGGTGACATCTAGTCAGCATGCCGTATTTTTGACAAATGTCTCTCAATTGCACTGTCAGTAACATTATTTCTGCTATTTATCTCTCCCTATTTGCATTATTCAGTCATGTATATGCAGTTGCCTTCATGTGTTAGTCATCTTGGCTGTCCCTCATTACTGTTCCCCAGGACACAAGGCATCTTGATTATTTCTCTAGTTTTTATCAGAATGCATCTATTACTTCTGACTAGATCTGCCCCTAGTGTTTTCCTCAGTGCTTCACAATGGAAGGTTTTCCATTTGTTCTCTAAATGACTTTGGCCTTTGGAAGCACTTTGCAAATCTAGTATTGATGTTATCTATTCCCTTGATCAGTTTAGACTGGTGGGGATCAGAGTGCAAACCTTTCATTTCAGGCCTATTAATCAATATTCTGGATAGTTTACTCGTTTTATACAATGCCCTTAATACTCTCCTAGATACTGCTCTTTGTATTGTCTGCTTTCCCTATGATTTTTTTGAGTCTCTACGTTCTTCTATAGCTTTGTTGTACGCTTCTGCATTTCAGCATTAACCAGCATGTTTATATTTTCCCTCTGTGCAAGCCTCCATCACTCCACCCTGATAAAAGCCTGCTGTTTTTTTCACTTTCTGCCAAACTCTGAAGACATCTCAGTTCCACTGCACCAAATAAGTGAGTTTTTTGCATGAGTTTTGCATTTTGGTTTTGTTTTGTTTTCTAAACCAACTCCCTAAATTTTGTCTTTATTTTTGTGGTTAAGGGTTGCAGGCTTCTTTCAATTCCAGAACAAATAGCTTTAACTGATGGTTTCCTCAAGCCTGAGAAACTGATGGTTTTCTCATTCTAAGGAATGTAAAGCTGTAACCTTTTATTCATTTTTTTTTTGTTGCTCCTTATAGTGTTAGAACCACTCTTACAAGGATGAATTGCATCTTCTTCCAGTCATGAATTTTTTATTCTAATGTCATATACACTTGGTTCTATCTTCTGTTTTATCTTGGCCACAGTAATTTTATTTACCCAGTGGAAAATTGTGCCTTTGCATATGCTTCTTGTTTCCCCTTGTACAAGGCAACTACAGGTTCACGGTTCACTAATTCAGCACTGATAGTTCTTCACCATTCCTTCTAAATTTATTCTGCTATGTTCTATTCACACATCACCTTGACAGCTCTGGGATTGATAATCCCCCAGGCACCATCATCAACCAGTGGTGCAGCACACCCCAGCCAGCTTTGGAAGGACAAAAGCAGCATTTCCCTAGGCCCTGACAATGACTCCTGTGACAGAACTGGGCAGCTGCTGGGTAATATCCAGATTTAAGGGACTAATAATGACTATGATAATAAAAATGACCATCACTGATACCCTGTCTCCGGCTAAGGACAAAACAGCTGTGGGACTGAACTGTGCCAAAAGGAAAAGACCCTCATTTCCAGCTGGAGTCATGGTGGTTATAGCCCAGGCACAGTACAAATCCACAAACTGCCTTTGCAGAGCACATACACATGTAACACAAGAGCTACTACAAGCCCAGGTGAAGCACATTTTCATTACACTATAACACCATCCTTGTAACATCTCCACTTCCGTAAAGAAGAGTTAAACTTTATTGTTCAAGGGTAAAGTAATGGCTAGTTTAATGTTTACAGTAAGATGTACTAGCTAGGTCTTTTTTGTTTCCTGATCTTATTAAGTTTTATCACTAGACCATGATAAAGTTTGCAAACCAGTCATTTCGATGATCTATAATAAGTAATGAAATGACAAGAAAATCATATTAAAACAACATTAAGAGAGTCATTCTTAACTGCAGAGCGTGGGAAGTTGCAAGTAAAACTCCCATTAGCAGTAAATCCAGAGTCTTGAAAAAAAATTCGTACATATTTGCCAAAATATATTCAGTGAGGTTTCCATGCATTAAAGAGGATCATAAGGACTCCAAGTTATTATTTTGTTTTTACCGTCCTGAGTTTACCTACTGGTTCTTACTTTACATATGCTAGTGCCATGAACAAATATTTTAAATTTCACCTGCCATGTATATAAACCTGTGTACACTTTGAATTGCAGCAGAGAGTTTCTTAGCTGGCAGAGGAGTACTTAGGGATGTGTTCTGTGCCAGATCATTAAGGAGATTGCTTTACCAGACTGACTGGCGAGTCGTTTTAGAAGCTGAACAGAAGTTCCTCAACTGATGAAATCCTGAGGTGTGCACAGATTTCACTGTTTTAAGCAGAGTAAGAGGAAACCACCAATTCCAGGCGGGGGGGGGGGGTGAAAGGTGAAATGTGTGTGTTCTTTCAAGTGGGAAGGGCTGATCCATGGGCTCTTCCACTGTCTCACAATGATTCATAGGGTGCTTAATTGCAATTCAGAACTTGTCATAGCATTTCCATGGAAAGTCCTGAGCACAGCAGGGTTGAAGCGAGCAGCATCCAGTTGTTCATTCCCAGAGAAGGGAGGGGCCTTGGGGTGACCCCACAGGGACCTTGGGAGGGGCAGAGCACAGCCAGGCACAGAAACAAAAATGTAATCCAGCAGTATTTATTTCCCTTGAAGACAATGAATCCCCTTTGCTCTCCCTGCTTTGAAATTATCATAGTTTTGACATCACATGAAATAAGAAAATTTGGGATATCTAAGTGCCTCATTCCAAGAAGTTTCCCAATTCCTTCATTCTCCTCAGTGAATTTTGAAAACATCTTTTAGCAGCAGACTGAAACAATGATTTTCCACCTTGCCTCTGCTTTCCTTTCTTCTAATGTACAGCCACACTTAGGACATATATTCAGCTTCACTTCATAAAGAGTGAACTTCACCTCTGCTGGAAGCCAGAGCAGCTACACAAATTAAATTCCAATTTTAAGTGAGACTGTTGGACTTTGGGTCCATGCTCTCCTCCCAAAGACCAGTGACTTTTCTACTAAATCAATTTCCTGTTATCAATTTTCCCATCAGTGACAATCACTTCAGATCTGACTCCTGACAAGGATTTTTACTGACAACAGAAGATGACCAAAAAAGTCCCTAAAACCATAACAAGCCATCTGTCACTGTTCGTTCTTTCAGATAAGTAGTTATCATGTAACACTCACTCTCATTTTAAGCATTTCATTCTACTAAAATATTCTGACAGTTCTTCCATTTTATTCATGGGCAAACAAGGTTAATATTTTCTGAAGACAAAAGCTAAGTTCACTGTTTAATTTTCTATATTACACATTGCCACGTCTTTCAGTCTAATACCTAGTGCTTGTGTCAGAGCCAAAAATCCCCTGATTAGCTGGAATGTCCTGAGGCCTCAGAATGAATAATGTGAGAATGCGTTTTATTTTGTTTTCAAACTACTTTTTAAAAATTCAAAGGATGGATTTAATTAAAATGCAAAGTCTTTTCCAAAATTCCTCCTAGTCCCTATTGCCAACCTACCTCATGATTATCAATTCTCGAAAAATTAACTCCCCTTCCATAGCAACATTACAGGGAAAAATAGTGAATTAATTAGTAAGGATGGCACACAGACAAATTTCTGGAAATTAATTTTATTATCTACAAACCTAAATTTTCAATTTTCCTCTGAGTTTACCAGCTTTGTCTGTACCCATGCACAAACAAAGCCGTAGTTACAGAAGCCACCAAAGCCTGCACAAACACAGGCCAAGTTTACCAATGTTACATTGTTTATGCAATCCCACAATTTACTGAAGACCAGTAGAAATCCTCTTTTACGGAAAATATAGAGCAGTTCTTGAGTATGTTCCTACCTAGGAATCCAGGAATCAGGCATTGTTTGTGCTACACAAAATGCTTTAATAAATGTAAGCATTGTTTACACAATCCACTCCACAATTAGAGCACATTAGAGCACAACAGATACAGCTGAAATTTAAACAACAGGGCTTGTGCCATTAGCAAATTTAAAAAATCATTTTTGCTCTCAGGTAAATCATATCCCTTTTGTTACCCTCAAGTTCTTTGCAGCTGTGCAGTTTTCCTCAGGAAACCTGATGCATAAAACCACAACCCTGCATAAGCAGAGCAAGGCTGGGGAGAGCCCTCAGCACTACTGCCCCAAGTAACACAATCAAGATCCCTTCCTCTCCGGACATCAGCTCCACTGTGCTCTATAGCAGGGCACTTTGCCCTGCATTGTGGTCTAAGAACTCCAACAATGCAAGGCTGCGAAGGCTGAGAGGGGCATCATGAGCTGGTTTTTTATGTTGGATTGTGCTAAAACCCATCAGGCTCACCAGCTTCAAAACCACATCCTGACAGTGAGCCAGAGATTAGGTAGATAAGCTGCTAAACTGATATGGAGTTAACCCCTTTACATTATAAAAGTCCAGACCCCTTTCCATAGGGTTGGTTCTTTTAACATATTCCAAAATATTGGGTTTTGGGGCTTTTGGGGATGCCCCCCAAGAATATCCCTCAAGGCTGTCCTGGTTTAGGGCGAATTTGGGGAAAAACCTCCGGAAGGAGCCCCCAGACAGCAAACCCCACGACTCCTCCCCCCACCACCGGGTTCGGGAAGAATTTCCTCAGAGAAGAGTGGGAAAAAAGACCTGTTTATTTAACAAGCAAAACACTCCCCAGCACAGGGAAACAACAACACCAGCTGACAAAAAAAACTCTTTCACCATTCTGAAGGGATGGCAATCTCAGTCTCTCCGGCGAGTGGTCGCCCAGTTATCAGTCTCTGGCGCTGGGGAATGACTGCTGCAGGTGACAGAGTGCAGACTCCCGGTGTTTCTTGGGGTTTCCCAGGTCCCCGTCCAGAACAGGTCAGATGGTATCCAGGAGAGGGAGGGGACGGGGTGGAAAAGAAAACAGTCCAGGGGAAAAGTTGGACTGCCTAGCTGAACTAACTAACAAGCAAAAGCAAGGGCAAAGCAAAGGAAAGAAAAAGAGGCAGGAGCGAGCAAGCAGGCAAGCAAACAAGCAGCCGAGCAAGCAAGCAAGCAGAGCCAAAACCTCTCCTAAACATAGACCATGGGGGAGGTGAGCCGGCTGATAACAAGACAAAACAAAGCTTCACTTTCAGAGTCAGTCCTGTAAGCACAGGACATAATACCAAACATAATCAGAACACACGATTGGAGATACAAACACCATAACATCACCCTAGGACATTTGCCCCTGAGCATTGGTCTGGGTCAGTTACATTAATCTCTGATAATGGTTTATTTTTGCTGGTTGTAATATAATTGCTTTAATATTGCTTTGCTATTGCGCACTTCCCAATCTTATACCATAATAATAGTTTTAGCTTTTATATAGTGTAGTAAATAATTCTGATGGTGTTCTTTTTGTCTAACTATACATCTTAATAAGTAATTCGTTTTTATATAAATATATCTGATTTGTTATCATTAATCTTGCAGGACAAAGTTACTTTAACCATTGATCAAGTCTGGGTCTAGGACTGAATCCAGCCATCCTCAGGCTCCTCTTGGAGGAAGAGTTTAGAAAGCCAGGGGGGTCCTTTCTGTACCTTGTGACACACCAGGAGCTTCTTTCATAACTTTGAAACTCCCACAACACCAACAACAGCCCCATGGCACACATATATCCAGTGGTTAAATCTGCACAAGAACTAATCCAGGAATTGCCCTTCCCCAGCTCTCCTCCATACATCTCTAGGACTGAGAGATGTTGCACATCATACACTGCCATGATGGAGGAGTCTGCTCTGTCCCTGCAGAGAGTAGTTTCTCAGGCTCCACACCAGCTCCTCAAACACACACCTGCCTTCCAGTGCTTGTACTCCAAACACCGGAAGCATGAGTAAATTGGTCTATGATACTTCTCTTCAGTGAGAAATGAAAGAGAAATGAAATGAGCTCATGTCATGAGGACACTTGCTGCTTTGACTTTTCAAAGGCTTCTCTCCTTTCATTTAATTTCTAAACCTGTAATGTGAAACTTTCATGTTTTGTGGTGACAAATTTCTTTTAAGGGAATTCATTACAGCTCCCTTTCACACCCAATGCAGAACAGTTGTTCACACACCCTGAAAAATTTATGTTACCTGCCATGTCTCGGAATCAGAGTATTTTTAACATGGACATAGATAGAACAGCAATCTCACCAAATATGCTGTTATTCATTTTTTTAAAGAGGATCTCTATCTCTTCTTCAAAGTTTTTGTTGTATCAAAATAAAGAGTTTCTCTGGAGAAAATGGATTGAAGTCAAAATGAATAGCATTTTCTTGTTCCAGAAAAAAATTACATGTACTTTTCCTATTTCAGCAAGAAGAGGTGAGGTAAGAGAAAACAAACCTAGGAAACCTTATGCCTAATAAGCACCATCTGTTTTTCTGAGCTCAGAAAAAAACATTCTTAGCCTTCTTCTAACTCCTTAAAATGAGACCTGAGATTGCAAAGGTGTGACAGCTGAGATTTGGGGAAGCTATGGAAGTCCAAAAACCAGGGGATCACTGTCATTATTTAAGATTACAGAAAGGTTTGTGTCCTGGTCCATCCAAACTGAGAAACCTTTCTGAGAGCTGGTCCACAACATCCACTAGCAAAAGCTCTTTATTTCTGGAGCAATGCCAGTGAAGACAAAGCTTCAGGAAATGATGTGCAAGAATTCAGACACATTTCAGCTTGTGTGCAAGATTGTCTGACTAAATCTGTGGTCTGTCTGAGCAGAAAATAAGTGACTTTTTTTCATATCCCAAGCAAATAATATATCAAATATCGACTCTTACTGGAGCAGAATGAGAAACTGGGCTCTAAGAATGCCTTTTTTTTTCCCAAGATCTTTCTACCTCTTGGTCCAGAATAAGGAACAAAGTAAGGTTTTTCTTCATACAAAGCGGAAGTATACTAAAGAGGAATGAAATAAAGATGTGAACATGACAGACACTGCATCCCACTGTAATTTCTTAAATGAAGAAGGGGGTGTCAGTCACTTTAATCTTAGAGCATCTTTCCTACACATCTGAATTCACATCAGCTTTGCTGGCCATTTCCTACAGAAAAAAATTCCATTAGAAGGCACACAATGCCACCAATGCCATATAAATCCAGAAAATATTTATGCCTTAAGAAAAGCAAATTTTTGTCTTGTTTGAATTCAGCAGTGTTATCACCACCATGGAAGTCTGTGACAAAAAGCAGCACTGGGCTTGCTGGGGAGGAGGGATTGTCATTTCTGCTACAAAGTCCCAAGGCAGAGTTTCATCAGTACCCCCAGCATGGAAACGTCCTCAATCACCAAAAATTAGCAGCAGCACTTCAACATACTGCCTCTCAGAGCTAAGGTGATAAATCAGACATGCTTCAACAAGATGGGGAAATGTGGAAAAAAAAATCTGTCATCTCTAATAAAAAGTTTGAAAAAAAGTTTTAGATGAAATTGATATAATTTATACATATAAAAGCAGAAATAAAACAGAAAACAAAGACTTCTGCTATTCTCTATTTAACTCAGACCATTTTGTTTTACTTGTTCTCTGTTGGGTTAACTAGCACAAAGGTCAACTGTAGCTTCAGGAACTGATAGCTTTAGCTGGAGAGAAAACATTCTCAATTTTGAAATCAGAAGGTAAAACCAGCAAGGAAAGTAAATGGGCATGAACCCAGAAAACAACATAGAGCTCTTAGGAAGCACCTGTAAATCCTCCTCAGTATAATCACATATTCTCCCCTCAATCAATTAATCAAACTCATCTCTGCCATCCTTAATTTCTCTGCACTTTTTTTATGTAGTGTGTTTTGATAGGACGAGTTCTCATTTTTCCATGCTACAAGAGATTTCCACACTCACTAAGTATTGGGAGGGAGGCTGAGGAGAAAAAAAGGAAAAATACTGGCAGTGAAAGGTCATCTTCAGGAACCAGAAACGCTGAAACTAGCATGAACCAAACCACTTTCGAAGAACAGTAGGCTTGGCTGCAGTTCTTGCTGCTCCAACAAGAGCTGTAGAAAAGAGAAGATATTCAAAGGGCTGCTCTCAAAAAGGCTGGCCTTAGGTGGATCATACAGCAACTGGCAGGTGCCGTTTCTCTGAGCCAGAGAAAAGGGGACAAACTTCAGGAAAGAGCAGCTCTGCACAAGCTTCTTTATTAAATAAAAGTAATTGAAAAGGAGTTAAGTACTGATTTTTTGCAATGCAACTTGGCAGCCAAAGCAATAAACAGTGGAAAGAAGGATAGCAAGACCTTTTTTTACTACTGACAAAAAGCAAGTTTTGTTGGACAGCCATACACAGTAGATCACTTAAAACTCGCTGACCTTAAAAAGCCTTAATGAGTTCATTATATTCTCTTTGTGCTTCAATAAAGTTTAGAAGCTTCTGTGTAACAATGAGTATGTAGTTTGGTTAGAAAAGCACAGGTCTTGGAGAAAAGAACAGAACATGTCACTGAAGCAATGGAACTCTAAAAATATCCATCCATTTCTTACTATTGTTTCACTTGAAAAATTCTCCAAGCTACTTGCGCCATTTTCATTTTCATACTTATGCATTAAAAAAAACGAAACAAAACAAAACCACCAAAAGCTCAGCCCATAACAGTCACCTAACTGACAGGACAAGTTAAGACCTTTCTTTGTATCCAACTGCACTAATACGTGGTATGTTAAGACGACATTGATCTTGTTTCCATTCCATTTATCTTGGGTAGTTTGTAATTCATATGGGCTTCTGAAGCTCCTTTAATGAAAGGAGGAACTCAGCACACAACACAGGAAAATCTGCACAACACATGAGACTTGAGTGAAAACAGAGGAAACCTGCCACAGAACATCTGCTGCTTTTTTTCAAATATTTTCAGTAAAAAAAGCTCAAGTTTTATGATCTGAAACTTAGATAGCTTTTTATCTCTGTGCTTTTTAAATAAATGCTCTTCAAGAGACGGTTTGTGAACATGACTGCGCACAACAGCAATCTCTTCCTGGGAGTCTATTACCACCAAAGAATTGGGTTTATCCTGTGCCTGCAATTTATCAGCTCTGAAATCCTTTAATGGAGCACCAGTTCCCAAGACACAGAGCAATCTGCCTCACATCATATGCAAGATGCTGACAATGTCTCCACACCATAGGTTCAGTTAGAAAAACATGGCAAAGATCCAATAACTAAAGCTTTAGCAAACTGAAAACCACTCACAGAAGCTCAGAGCCTTCAGAGAACAGAGACATCAACCACTTCATTGTATTAATGTTTTGCAGACAGGATAATTCTGCAGAATTTTTAAGACTCTAACATGCAACAGATTCTTTGGCCTCCCAGAAGGGCTGCAAAATCAAGTCAAGGAAATTTAGATTAATCACAAATAAATAATACAAACTGATGCTCACAAAACACTAAAAAATGCAAGTTATTCCCATTTCATCATGGTTCTAGTCACTACACCACCAGTTTAGAACTTCATAAGAAGCCATGATTCACACAGCTGCTGCCCCTCTGCAGTAAGGACCAGAAAAATATGGATTCAGAAACTAAATTGCACAGCTGTCACCAAAGCCTGTTGCAAGTACCCTTTAGCTTCTGAGTGCCTGTAGTGACACCCTTACAATGTTTCTTTCCAGAGGACTGAGAAACTCAGGCGTGGGAACTTCAGCTGCAGCTCTGCTATACGGAATAAAAGAGAGAGTACAGTGGACCTAATAAAGGGGCCTGGTATCTTTGGCCTAATCAAGCAAAAACTGTGGGAGAGACACAGATAAGTGCTCCCTGGGCAAAGAAGTGACCAAGAAACACGTTGTGAAACTTTGTAACAAGATAAGGTTATCAGGTGATGTGATGTCATGAAAAATGCATAACCAATGGGAAATTGCTACCAAAACCAGAACCCTATATAAGTACCATACAAATAAAACCCTATATAAACACCTTGTATACTCAATAAAATTGGCTTCTGACCCAAACTTAGATGTCCCCCTCTCTCCATTGCTGATGTTCTGCCACAAGAGTTGATCTCAGCCAGACCTTCAGAAAATTTCATTAATGTTTGCAAAAAAAAATTGCTCTTTGAAGTTTTCAAAATGTCAGGAGTAATGTCTGTACATGTATTTCTTTAATTTCAGGTGACTGGGATTATGGCATCATTTACCATTTGTCAGAATGAATTATTCAGTCAAGCTGTAAATTTGCATTGAAGTTTTCTACCCTAGAGTAGCATATTTCAGGAAACCTTGTATATTTAAAAACAGACTCGATCTTTTAAAAATACAAAACACCCAATCCACTCCCCCCTCAAAAGAATGGTCCTGACCTGTGTTTCAAGAAATTAATATCTGCACAATTTTCTTCATGTAATTTAAGACCATGTTTCAGTATTTCAGTTAAAAGAACATCCCAATATGACACCAACCTTCCCTTTGTTTTCCCTTTGTTTTAGTACAACACAAGCACCTGAGTTTTAGGGATCATTTATTGGACTCCTGTGGTTATTCAGAGAATATAGGAGGAGGAAGGGCTAAGAGAATGTATCTTCACTAGTTGTAATCAGAAAACAAAGAAAAAAAATCCCAAACAAGTTCAACCTCAGCTCCAAGGGTTTTTCCTTGGTATGTAACAGCTTAATTTAACAGACAAAGAAATTCAGTTCAAGGCATATTTTGTTTCCTTTATATTTTAGCATCAGCTGCTTGAAGGAAAGATATTTAAGCTCCCTGCTGCATGAATGTTTCTGCTGTATAAATAACATAACCTCTTCGCATTATCAGTCACAGTATAAAATATCTGATATTCATACCCACTGGGCTCAAAATTTAGCCTTTTAAAAGAGTTCTGTCTCAAAAACTCACAACAAGCTCTTCCATTCCACTTTTAATGACTTTCACAGTTGATGAAGGTTGTGGGTGAGATCTCAAAAAAAAAAATCCCCTCCTCCCTACTTCTGACAACTTTGCAGAGAAAACCTTCTTTCATTATCTTGCCTTCCTACAGCTATGTTTATGCATAGGTTTGCTTTCTGGCTGTATTATAGTTCACCTAATGCTGTAACCACCTAGTCAGATTTCTAAAAGATTTGAATAAAAAGCTTGAGGAACATTTCAGTTGTTATAACCCAGCTTATGTTGAATGATCCAGCCAGACCCAAATGGAAAGATGGCTGTCTAAAGCTGCTTTGCTTTATCAATCTGTCCCTTGTTAAAACTAAAACCCATTTCCTGTTTTGCCTCTTAATTTTGCTCTCTGTAAATATATTATTTAGATCAGTGGTTCCATTATTCGTCCTTCAGATCTTAGACAAAGTTCTACCCAGTACTGCCTTCAGGCTGCAGTGAATTTTTCACACACATACAGGACAGAGAGGTGAACTCCAGGAACTGTAGTGCAGACCAAGATGCTAGGAATGCTTTGGATGCTGCAGAGTAGTCACATTGCTGTAGAACATTTAGAAATTTTTACATCTGTTACTGTGGCAAACACAAAAATATTAAAGACAGCTGGTAGAAAAGAGCTAAGGAACAATGAGAAAGACCAGGAAAGCTTACAGATGAGTTACAATATTTGATACAGCAGAAACACTCCCTCTAGCAACATAAAACTCAGGAACAATAAAAAGAAGAGATCTGCTGAAGAGTTAAGTAGTGGAGATGGATGCAGAAACTGTCTTCATCTTCAGTCCTGTAAATAAAAGGGGGCTGGAACTATATGCCTTTGATGCTTAATTTTTAAACTGTGTGAACCCTTGACCTCAGAGAATTAATTTACTTACAAGATAATGACATAATTCATAGCTGGAGGGGAGGGTTTTCTGCGTGGGATTCTGTCAGAGGAGAAATACATGGACTGTTACAAGGTAGCAGGGATGGATGGATATTCATAATGCATCCCCTTTTTCTCCTTTTTGTAGAGTTGCATTAAACTAAAAGGAATAACAAACATTTATTTCATCACTAAAACATCAGAAGCACTTGCTTTATTACTTTATAGTTTTGCATGTTTGTCAGCATTTTGACTGGCAGCCTCTATGCATTTTATTGCTGTCACTGTATAAACAATATATATAGATTGATTTTATATACATCATACATCTTCCTCATTAGATCCCACAGCTATTCCTGCATTATGGTATCATTCCCTACCTGTCAAAAATAAAATATTTAATACATTTATTCCTTTGTTTATATCACAACAATTACAGACACAATATCAATAAATCACTTTTTTTTTGTCAATATGCAGTGGCAACAAGGGAACACTGGGTTTGTACCTGGATGCCCTTACTCAGAAGACAACAGCTGGCAAAAGTAGAATTCCATAAAAGTTTTGCTAAAGTCTTAGTATACAAAGACAAGACCCATCCTCTCTCCTCCTGTCCAGCTGGAGACTACCCAATCCAGAGCTCCTTCTGGACACCCACGCACCTCAGGGCCTGTGACATGCATGGGAAAAGAATGGCATGGAAGAGAGAAGTTCCTTGCAGAGATATGTAAACAGCACCTGGAGAACAGCATCCTACACTGTCTTGGTTTGAAAGACAGGTATTTGCTAAGGAAAGGTGACAACCCCTTTTCTGAGATGCAGAGTGCAACTCCCTCCCTTCTAATTATTACAGTTTCGAATCAGAGGCTTTCAGGCAGAAGATATGGGGATAGGAATAACAGCTCTTTACTGATATCTAACAAGGCAAAACAGCAGAAACAACAACAGCTATAAAAATTGACAACAAAACAGAACAGTATAGCTCAGTTCCAGTCCCTTTTGGGCAAGACCCTCTTTCCCTGTGCTCAGTTACCGGTGCTGGGGGCAGGGCAGGTCCCGTGCAGTCGAAGAGGGCTGAGTGATGGCAGCAGCGGCCCAGGGGTGAGAGGGATGGAGGAGCGACTCCCCCCTCACGGTGTTGGTCGTGGTGCTTGGCAGTGCCCAGAGGTAGCAGGATGAAGTGGGAAAGCAGCCGAGCGATGTCCAACAGCAGGGAACGTGGCTCCTGGCGCTGGGATGGCGGGGAGGATGCTAGATAGCAGCCCCAGCCGTCCTCTTTCCACTCCACCAGCGAGCAAGAGCCAAAGAGCCCAGGCCCCTGTCCCACCTTTCCTTTCCCGGTCTGCCCCTATCCCCCACCCCCCTGCGCGAGAAAACTATTGCTACTAAGGTGTAGCCACAAATACTTAGCATAACAATGGGAAAAATTCCACAGAAAGAAAAGGGAACAATTAACCCCCAACACACATGTACCTAGTGACCTGGCACAGTCCCAGGTACATGCTGCTTTCTAAGCCTGTGGTTGAAAAGGGCCTTACAGGGAATTCCCACATCATAGGGTGTACCTGTGAACTTGTATTCTTTTAAAATCCTGCAATAGTGTGAAACATATGTGGTCACTGCAGGGCTTCTGCTGAGCCCAGAGTTTACCTGCAGAACCCAGAAATCAGCAGGCAATCTAGGTAAGAAACAACAGTGTGCTTGGGAATACAGATGGCATTGGAGCTGGAAGTACTGCCCAGTGCCGGCAATTCCAAAATGCTTAACTCTTGTAGCTAAAATTACCATAGAGACACAGAAGTAGAAATTAAACATAATTTAGCTGCCTAGTTTAAGTAATAGGATATAAACTTGCTTTCAGAAACAGCAGAAACTTACAGAAATAAGTCTTACACACAACAGCCCATTATGTCAGATTCACAAGGGCAACAGGCTTCACATCAAACCTGCAATGACCTAGCATCAACTTCTGGAATTCACAGAGGAAAGGGAGAGGACATAGAGTCCTAGGCTCAACTTGGGAAGACAAGATAATGGAACAATAAAAAAGAAATGTTTGTGTCATAATTTCATCCTCTACAGAGTTACTTAGCCACTTAGAAGCATTAAAGGGAGGCACAAAAATAATGAGGATGTGGTAAGAGAGGAGCAATACTACCCACCAAAAAAAAACCAAAAAAAAACCCAATATACTTTTTTTATAAAATGCAGTGCATTTACAACCATAAAAAATTATTATTACTACACAAAAACAATGTACAGTCTTATTCAGAAAATCAGATTAGAAAATGCACAGTAATTTGCTACTGGCTGCTAAGGAAGGACTACTTGTTCCATCCCCACCTCTAGCTTAAGTGAACACAACAGAAACTATTTGAAAAGCTCTTCTGTGGCTGCAAAACAGCCTATGCAACTTGAGGAAGTCCCTGACATAAACCTGGGGTGGCCCCAAAGTGGTTTTGAGTGAAAAGTACAATGAAAAATACTGTCATGAACAGGACAAGGACAAAGGACAAGAGGAAGCCCACAGACTCTTCGTATGGGGAAGAGTGATGTTTTATCAAATCCAAACAATATTTTACAGCATTTTTTAATATCCCGTCATTTGAAAAACTCCAAAGCTATAAAACTCAGCCTAAAGCCTTTGGGATGAGCTGGCTGAGACTCACAACCTATGCAAATTCCCATGGAAGGCACAACTGGGGCTGCTGGCAAGGCACGTCTTTTCTTCTGGCAAGGGGAAACACCTGCAACAGCCTGGCCCTGGTCTGGCTGCCTCAGGAAATTCCTGCCTTTACACGCTTATTGTCTTAAAGGAATAATTTCAGCTACGGAGAAAAACATGCTGATTTATGTTGTAAAGGCCTGACCTTCACAGAACAGCAGGCACAGAAGGATTGGGACACAGATGGCTTAGGTGGGGAGAAGAGTACATTACATACACTGTTTTTATAAATCAATAATTAAATATATTTTGAATACATTCTTTCTTATTGCTGCTACGGGAAGCAGTTCAATTACAGAGAAACTCAGTAGAAATACCTTGTATCAGAAAGAGTTCATACACTAAGGAAAAGAGAGAAAATCCACTTAGGGGGTCTTGTCTTTGTAATTTTTTTTCCTAGAAATTTTTGGTAAGAGTCATCCAAATTCAGTTTATTAGGAAATTCTTAGATTCATCCAGCATTGCTGGTAATATTAGCCAGTATATTCAGTAGTATTTATGCTAAGGTAAAGCTATATACATAATGTGACAATTATGTTTACTTGTTGATTTTTATTGATTTGGTAAAAGAAGTACTTCTAATGATCTGTTTTCCATTTTTGGCATGTATCTATTGCTTCATTATGTGATTTTACAGTTTCCATTAGTTAATCAAAATAAAAATCTAAGCAATATTACAAATGTAGCAAGCAACCATCTGCTTTGCCTTAATTACCAAAAACTTTAATGCATGTGTAAGCCTCTTTTGATTACCAATATTCTCATTTCTATGTGAAAGAAAATTACTATGAAAAAACAGGTCAGATAAGGCAATTCTATCCAACAATACAAGGTATCGATGAAGTCCAACTGTCCTTTATCTCATGATAAACGTTGCAATAATACAAACCATTGTACTATATATGGGGATTAGTGCTTCAAAGAATCCATGAAAGCAAGTTTTACATACTGTCCCATTCAAATTAATTTCACTACATGTTCTCAAAGTACAAGTTGCAGGTCAGTGATTGTGTGTATGTGTATATGTGTGTGTGTGTATATATATATACATATAAAACTATATTTGTTACCCCAGTCAAGCTGAACTCGAACCCTCCTGCTCCCTGAGGACATCAACATTCAGATATTTTGCAAACATTGTGTTTTCTCTCTAGGTGTCTTTCATTATTATCATCATTCATAAGTATTTAGCTGCATTTCTACAAACTGATTTTCACAACCAAGCCAACCAAAATATGTGAAAGAATATTTTAAATATTTAACTATTTATTAAGAAAATTAATGAAAGCAAAAAATGTCAGCATACAAACTTCAAATTTTAAAAAGTCATTTTCCCAAAGGAGACAAAAAACGTACTTTACAAAAGTACTCAAATTAAACAGGGAGAAAAATCACAGCTTCAACACTATGTTTCAAAAATTCAAAAACTATTTTCAGGCATTTGGGAACACGAAAATTACACATATTGGGACATCACCAAACACAGCAGGTAGCCCATGGAAACCACACATTCTAGGTCACCTCTCAATCAGTACCCTTAAGACACTACCACAATTTGTATTAATTCCAAGGAAACAAATAAGCTGTAAACAATGAAAGGCACATAAATAAAGTAACACACAGGAGAAGACTGCACAATACAAAATGTTAGAGAATTAGAAAAGGTGGCAAAGCTAAAAAATAAACAGAACACTGAAAATGTCTAGATTACCTATACTGCTGTCTTGATTTGAAAGACAGGTATGGTCTAAGGAAAGGCAAGAGCCCCTTTCCTGCGATGCAGAGTGCAACCCCCCTCCCTTTTAATTATTTTAGGTCCAAATAAGAGGCCTTCAGGCAGGAGATGTGGGGATAAGAATAACAGTTCTTTACTGGTATCTAACAAGGCAGAAAACAACAACAGCTATAAAAATTGGCAACAGAACAGAACAGTCTAGCTCAGCTCCAGTCCCTTCTGGCCACAGGCCGTCTCCCTGTGCTCAGTTACCGGTGCTGTGGGGGCAGGGCAGGTCCCGCACAGTTGAAGAGGGCCTGGAGTGATGGCGGCGGAGACCCAGGGGTGAGAGGGGATGGGAAAGTGACTCCTCCTCACGGTGTCGGTCGTGGTGCTCGGCAGTGTCCGGAGGTAGTAGGGTGAGATGGGAGAGCAGCAGAGTGATGTCCAACGGCAGGGAGCGTGGATCTCAGTGCTGGGGTGGTAGGGGGAGATGCCAGATCCGAGCACGGGGCGTCCTCTCCCTCCACGAGCAAAACGAGAGAGTTTTCCAGCCCGCTCCCGACCCCTGTCCCACCTTTCCTTTTTCCAGTCCCCCCTCCTCCACCCACCTCCCTGCGAGAGAACATTACCTTAAGGTGTAGCCACTTAGCATAACAATGGGAGAAATTCCACAGAAAGAAAAGGGAAGCATTCAACCCCCAACAACTGCCTAGAGTATGGACATGAGAGTCAGCACAACTGCATTCTTATCTGGGTACCAGAATAGGCATCAGAAGCCAACCTAAGTAAAATTTGTACTTTCATCATCCAAAATACCCACAAATAGTTTTAATACACAAAAACATATGCCTATATGTCCACCATACCCCTTAAATATGATTCTTCCCTTAATTATCAACTAATTAAGACAGTCTACATAGAATGACCAGAGAAAAAATTTAAAAGCCTTGAACTGGAAACAAAGGACAACAAAGGGAATGAAAACAAACAAACAAACAGAGAAACTGAAGAAAAGAAGGAACTGGCAGATACAGCAAAATGTTAGTGCAATATTTATTTTATCTAGTTTGGGGCTGTATTATGAAAGGCTTTTAAACAAAGACAAGAAACGTTAGATTGTCATTTGAAAGGAAGTCAGTGACAGAACCTTGACTCTTTTCTGTTCCATTCCCCTTTCCAAGTGAATGAAAGAGAGCAGATTTGGTTCAGTTTTCATTTAAAAAAATGACAGATTCAAAACTAGGCAAGAGGATGCAAGGGGGCTTTTTGTCTGAATGGATAAATCTCTGGGTAGTCAGGAAGATGCAGAAACAACTGGAATATGCTAAATAATTGCATGATTTTATTCATGGGATAAGGAAGGGGGAAAGGAGGAGACTCAGACAATTTTCACAACATGAAGTTTAGCATAATTGAATGTTTAAACAATCCAAGGTACCTTCTCAAATACAAGCCAATGACAAAGTAGTAGTTTCTGCAGATAAAACTACCTAGAAACAGGATGAAGCAGCAGATAGCCAAAATATCACCTCGAAAACTAGTGACAGAATAGGAAGAGTAGAATTGTCTACTTTCACAAGATTAGGTCTTTATATATAATGGGATCATACAGGTCATGTCCAACTTCCAATTAGACAGCAAAGGGTAATTCAGAAGTCAACAATAATTGCATGGAAGACATAAAGAAAGAGCATTGCAGTCAGGCTGCAAATTGTACACCTTCCTAAAATCCAGACTCCACAAGCCTAGAGCAGTTTGAGATTTCTAACAGAAATGTACAGGCAATCAATCAAAGGCAGCATAATGTTATAATAAGCTTTTTATTATAGAAAAGTAGGGGCACAAATTTTCCATTCTATCTCCTTTTGATAAGGTCTTTAAAACCTTTTCTTGAATACTGGTTTTATTAAAGTGGTTCTCCTGGCCCCTGCATAGCACTGCTAATCTTAAAAGGGTAAGAAAGCTTATTTAAACACTCTGAAACACATTAGTGTTGATGGTTAGTATTTCCTTTTGTTTTTCCTTTTTATCTCGGAGAGCTTTCTCCCATCTGTTGCCTAAGTGATAATAACGAGTACGTAAGAGAGACAAAAGAAGTGGCCAAGGTGGGGGGAAGAGTGCAGCTGCACTCTCATAGCTAACTTTCTTTTGGAAGGGCAGAGATACTACGAGTTTTTGGCAGGGAAGGGGGAGTGGGGGTGGGGAGGGGCTGGGCTCAGCTCCTCTCTCTCTCACTTGTGTGAAAAACAAAGTTCATGCTTTAGAATTTTTAAAAGTTCAATAAAGGATAAAAAGATAGATCCAGCAGTGGGGTGCTTTTTGTGATCAGCCAAAGAACAAAACATCAAGTTCAAAACAATGTTCTCTATATCCTGTTACATTGCTGGGGTACATGCATATTCAATGAGTTTATACATTATTTAAACATGCTTTTCAGGTTTTGATGTTGCAGGAATTCTTTTGTCTGGTTTTATACTCTGACTTATCTGCAGGACATCCTGTCGATTAGGTCAATATATTTTATTCCTTCTTGTGGTTTCATCCTCTTGCTTCACCTTCTCTGATAACTTGGGGTTAACAAATTTTCCAATTCTTTTCCAGTGCCCTGGTTTGTGTCACTGTTATCACTTTGAGAGGTCAGTCAACAGATGTAGGAACCAAAATAATTGTTTCACATTAGAGAAGCATTTTAACATTTTGTGTTTTGCTAAGGCCTACGATACAATACATTCAACACACAACTAGGTCTACCAGCTGTACAGTGCATATTCAACTGATAGATGTTATACTAACAAACAGCTAAAAGGAGTTACAAATTGTACCATATCTAAACACTTATGATCAATAGCAACATGCAAAAGCTAATACATAAATGCAAAAGCCAATATTATATTGTAATTTTAAATACTTGCTCTTAGGATTGAAGGGGAGACAGGCTGCAGTCACTGTGGGAAGAATTTGCCACCATTGCAGAGTTCCATCTCCTACTGTCCTCTCCTACTAAGAGTGAGGGCTAGCTCATAAGAGCAGCCATTTGCACTGGGACCTAAACACTCGACCTTACTAAAAAGGACCCTCACCGTCTACTTGGGTGCCTCAGGGGAAAACCCAGGAACCTGAGCCAGAAGCCCCTCTGAGGGAGCCCCTTCCACTTGTGCTCAGCAGCCGAGCAGCTGCTACACAGCCCCACCATTTGTCTGCCACTGCTCCGGATTTTTTGCTACGCTGTAACCAGGCACACACTGCCTGCTGGGACACCCCATGGTTCCTGGTACAGCCACAGAATTTCTGCTACACTTTGTTTGCTACCCCAGGTGTGTTTGCCTCTGCCTTTCCAGCCCCTGCTCCGAGGTTCTGGCTACAGCTCATATCACCGTCTGGTAGGGCACCAGGATTGGCTGCCCCATGGGTTTATAAACGAAGTCCCTCCTCCATCTCTTCCACCGGCTGTGCCCGCCATTAACTGCATGGTGAAGGGATCTGAGCTCGATCCACAGCGCCCCCTGCAGCGGCGGAGGAATCATGGCACCTGCCCTGCCCAGCCAGGAGCCACCAGCGCCCCTGCTGGCTGTAACCAGAACTACACCAAGGGGAAAGCACCTGCGGCCGAGAGAAGGCTGTTAAGTGGGTTTCTGCTGTTTGTTGTTGCTGCCACTGCTGCAGTTTGTTTGCCTTGTTATACATATATGTAGTAATACTAGTATAGAACAGTACTAGTAAAGAACTGTTATTCCTTTCCCATATATTTGTCTGAAAGCCCCTTAAATTATAAGTTACATTAATTTAAAGATAAGGGGCTCATACTTTCTATTCCAAGGGAGGTTCTCATCTTCCTTGGCCGACATCTGTTTGTCTTTCAGAATAAAACAATTAGCATGACTCAATAATGAGTCTTTACTGCATTCTTACTTTAAAAGGGGAACTTAAATTAGCTATAACATCTGCTGTCACAAAATCTACGCAAATAGGAATCTCTATAGTAAAGTCCGATTTTCACATTTCTGATAAAACTGCCTTACTTCGGAACTCCTGGCATCACTATTTCACGACCTTAAGAGAAGTCAGGAACCAAAAGCATCTGTGGTTTGCTCCTTTGCTCCACAGTCTCTTTTCCTTACAAAGTAGCCAAGAATTACTCTGCTCTTTCAGGCTTCACAGGGAACCTGACTCACTAGGAGATCAGAAAGTGAGAAGCAGATGTTACCAATGCATGGGGAAGGCTCTCAGAGGTGCATCTGCTGAGCACCCCTCCAGCCAGAAAAATCTGCAGGGAATTAGTCCAGCATTTTGCATTAACTTCTGAAAGTAACCTGCCCTTTTTAAAGCTGTCTGGAGTATCAACTCAGTGAATAAAAGGAACTAATTCAGGCCCTGTTTCCAGAGGCAAAAGATTAGGATAAAAACCTACTCTCAGTAAAGGAGGACAGATGAAAGATGAATCAAGTTCTTTCAACACTCTTTTTTCCCCCAAGCAGCCCCTCAGGATTCTAAGCAGTTACTTTGAAGGTCCAAAGCTGTGCCATGAGACCACCACACTGCTGGGTTTTTTCCCTTCCTTGTGAAGTGTCCAATCCCTGCTGAGAGCTACTCCTCCAAGAGGAGGACTGTACAGAAAAATCCCAGCCTGGCTCTGCATAGCTCACCCATCTTTTCAGAGCCAGAGACAATCTTACTGAGTACAAGGTGAACTATTAATGCAAGTTGAATGGCTTCTAAGTACTGCCCGTCAGGCTGTCAGATGGTTTAGGCCTGGACAGACTGACAGCCACTCACAAGAACTGCAGTAGAGAATACAAAGGGATGATAGGAGATACTTATGCAGACATGCTACAGAAGCTATTCCTTTCTGTAGATGACTGCTATGAGATAAAACTAAGGCCTGCCAGTGGATGTGGCAAATTACAAATAAGAATTAAAAAATAGAAAGAAAGATAGAAAGAAAGATTTTCAAAAAGTAGGAAATATTTTTAAAAATATTTTCAAAAAGCAGAAAATGGAAAAACAGGAAAACAAAGTAGGTTGGTCTGAAGCTTTACACAGCACAGCAAAACTAGAAAGGTTTCCTTCATGTTGCACAATATTGCTGGATTATATCCCACTGCTCAAATTTCAATGATGCAATAAGGTCACTAATGGATTTGCAAGGCTAACTTTCTGAATTGTACTTAGATCACTGATGAATTTCATTTCCTCAATAAAAAGGGAGAGATTTTTTCCAATAATAAGTCACAATTTGGTAAATTGATCAGTATTATTTTGGCATGACCTGGCATACTGCAGTGGGAAAAAAAGGGAAAACAAATGAAAATGAACAACCTCTCCCAAAAACTATTAAACTATTAAGAAAAAGCCTGAAAGGTAGATGCTGAGATGAGAGACAGTTAATGAATTCTTATCTTCTGACTGCTGGAAGGAAAAAAATGACAGCTATAGAAATAGAATAAAGAACACAGCAGCTCTCATCTTACACAATTACAGGCTAATAACATGACCACAGCTAGCCAGAGGGTATCATTAAAACTAGCAAGCTCACACTAAAAAGATTAGTCTTTAATTTACTCTCCAGTCTTTTTAATATCCTATAGAAGTTGGAGTTTTTTAAAAAAAGATCTGAATTGCAAGGGGATTTTACAGAGTCTGGTACTGTAAGATGCAGTGTAGCCCGTTCCCTAACCAGCTAGAGCGTACAGTGGATTTTGCACTGTGCTAAACCCTCTCCCATAGTTTACTTTGGGAATTCTGCATACAAGCAGCATCCTGTTTAGGGATTCCCTTCTGATGATGCAACAGTAGAAGCACATCAGTAGCACATCACTATTTGAACAGATCTGTTGCTCCTACCTAGGTGCCCTAGTAAGAGGAAAACCTGTCTAAAGAACAGCAAGCCCCACATTCAGCCTGCAGAAGAGGAGGCTCTAGGGTGACCTAACTGCAGCCTTCCAGTAGCAAAGAGGCTCCAAGAGAGCTGGAGAGGAACTGTTCACAAGGGCATGGAGTGACAGAACAAGGGGGAATGGCCTTAAACTGAAACGGACTAAGTTTAAATTGGATATTAGGAAGAAATTCTTCCCTGAGAGGGTGAGGAGGCCCTGGGACAGGTTGCCCAGAGGAGATGTGCCTGCCCCATCCCTGGAAGTGTGTGCAAAGCCAAGTTGGTCAGGGCTCGGAGCAACTGGGATCATGGAAGGTGTCCCTGACTATGGCAAGGGCTGCAACAGGATGGTCTCTAAGGTCCCTTGCAACCCAAACCATTCTGTGATTTTATGTTTTCCTGCACTAAATTCACCCAAGAATTGCCTATACAGTTATTGTGATATTTGATATAGGGTCTTCAACAGTTTTATTTCAGTACCACTGGAAACTTGTCTTGGAGTGACTGTATGATGCCTATATCCCCAAATCATCTGTTCTGTTGGTGTTGAATATTAAGTTCTGCAACTTTAAGACTGGTTCCAGGAGTGAAAGGGCGGGGGGGGAAGAAGAAGTGCAGAGTTTGTTATCAGAGACTGCACGGGCTCCCCCGCATTCCTGCTCTCTGACTGTGTTGTCTGCGGTGGACAGAGAGAAAGAGCTCTCCTTTGCTCTTGGTTAGTTTTTTGGCTAGCTGAGGCAGAGAAGCCCCCTGGATTGTTTTTTCCCCCCCTTTTTTTTTTTTTTTTTTTCTGTTTTCCTGGAACTGTTTGAACCTGCTTTGGACTGAAAACCCAGAAAAGCACCGGGAGCTCACACCTGTGGCCCACCAGGCCTGGCCTGGGCCGTGGCATTTCCCAGCACCAGAAGGACTGAAAGCAGACTGAGTGAGCCGGGCAGCCACGGAAAGAAATCTTCTAAATCTGCCATCTCCTTGGAACAGCGAGAGGTTTTGCTGTTTAATATTGTTCATTGTTGGGCTGGAAGGTGTGTTGCCTGTTAAATAAACAGGTTTTTTTTCTTCCACTTCTCTCCAATTTTTTTTCCAGAGAGACCAAATTCAGAGGTTTCCTCCCAAATTTGCCCTAAACCAGAACAAATACATTTGGCGTCCAAACGTGGGGCTCGCTGTGGAAAAGTGGAAAAAAAAACCTGTTCTGATTGCATTTTGATTATACTTACTCTGTATTGGGGTAAAGCAGTCAGTAACCATGTTGTTTAAAGTCATAATGTCTGCTGTGTCTGTTGGGGTAGAGGCCTTTACGGGTCTCGGGTCCCTAGGCTTTTTTGAGGTTTTAATACCTTTCTGGTCTCTGGGCTTATTTTCTTATCTGGAGATGGCTCCAGTAGTGTCCCTAACATGCAGTTTTTTCAGTAGAGGAGCACGAATTAAAATAGCTCTTGTGCTGGGCTCAGTGATAATGATTTATAGAAAGTTCATAAAGCTCCTGGAGTTTGTTCCAAGTATCCATGGTTTATGGTTTCTTCGTCCTACCCTGCATCCCAGTTCTAATAGCATGTTTTGGGGGTTCATTAGTAACTGCACCCAGTTTGTTAAAGGAGGAGCAGGGGATGAGGCTTTTCAGCTTTTACTTTCTTTTTTCTCCCTTGAATCTGTTAAGTCAATTTTTGAGGATGTTCAGTTTCCCCTAAATGTCAAGGAAACTGCCGTCCTGGTATTTAATCTAGTAAGCTTCCTCTACACAGTCTGAAGCCTCTCTAAAGTGAGGGCTGAAGTGTCCAGAGAAGCTGATGGGACCCCTAACCCAGAAGTAGGCCCAGGTGTGGAAAATTCTGAGTGGTGTGGGGAATGGGAGAGAATGGGTAGAACCCTGAAAAAATTTTCTGATCCCCCAGCCTGGGAATTTTCACATGAACAAATTCAGAACCCAGACGAGGTGGGAAAATATCTGGAAAAGAAGTGCCATGATGATTCTAATGAGAAAAGAATCATTGCAATAAGCTGGGCCCTGGCATATGCTTATCGCACACTGCTAAATACTATAGGGCAGCAGAGAAAGGCAGAGGGGCAGGGAGATAAACCAGCCAATACCCCAGTCACTCAAGTTGTAGCTAAACCAGATAGTAAACCTAAGCCACTGGCAGTTGCTGCAGGAAGAAAACACACCAGCAAAACTGATCAGCCAGTAAACGATGATGATGAGGGGGAAGGACCCTCAAGGCAGGTTTCCGATACAAAATCAGAAGTCAGGACAACTGGCACAGGATCAGAAGCCAATATTGAGTCCCTATCTCTGAAAGACCTTCGTGGCCTGAGAAAGGATTACACCCGATGACCTGATGAATCTATAATTAGTTGGCTAGTCCGTCTCTGGGATGCTGCAGGCGAGGCTACAATTCTGGATGGCACTGAAGCCAGGCATTTGGGATCCGTGTCACATGATCCGGTTATTGACCAAGGAATTATGAGAGGGGCTAATCCTCAGAGTCTCTGGGCACGGGTCCTGGAAAGTGTGGCACAAAGATACCTGTGTGCAGACGATCTCCATATGCAGCAAACCAAATGGAAGACCATAGAACAAGGGATTCAACGCTTAAGATAAATGGCAGTGGCAGAGATTGTCTTTTCAGATGACCTAACAACTAGGAATCCAGACTTGGTACCATGTACACCTGTAATGTGGCGAAAACTTGTATGACTTGGGCCACAAGAATACTCTTCTACTTTAGCAATAATGAAAGGGGATGACAGGAAGGAGACCGTGCTCGATATGGCGAAGAAGCTCCAAGCATACGCAGATGCTGTGCATGGCCCAACACACGCCAGAATTGCAGCCGTGGAAACACATCTGCAAAAATTAGGAAATAGAATGGAGGAAAATCATAAAAAACTCAGGGAGGAGATTAAAGAGGACATTCTCCAAATCTTGACTATACAGATCAAAGGTTCTAGCTCCAAATGTAAACGTTCCCCAGATGGGGAGAGAAGACCCTTCTCACAAGCCGAATTGTGGTCTTTCCTGCGTGATTCTAGAGAAGACATGAAGAAGTGGGATGGAAAACCTACTATTGCTCGGGTAAAACGGGTGCTTGAATTGCAGGACAGCGAGATGCAGAGAGGGAGTTCCACTAAAAGGAAAACAGCTCCAGTTGCCCGTAGCCAAACTGCCAAGTACAATAATGATGATGATGATAACATGTCCAATCCCCTTAAAGGAACCTCCAAGACATATGCTCAAGGAAAGAAGAATAACCAGGCTTAAAGGGGCTCTGCCTCTAGCCAGGTAGAGGCTAGGGAAAACCGTGTTTTTTCGACTGTGTGAATTCGTTGGCCTGGCACATCTGAACCACAAAAATATAAGGCCTTGGTCGACACCGGTTCACAGTGCACACTAATCCCATCAAGACATGTAGGGACAAAATCTGTTTCTATTGCTGGTATAACAGGGGGATCACAGGATTTTACTTTAGTAGAAGCGAAGGTGAGCCTGACTAAAAATGAATGGAAAAAACACCCTATTGTGACTGGCCCAGGGGCCCCACACATTTTGGGCATAGACTTCCTCCAAAATGGGTATTTCAGAGATCCAAAGGGACTCAGGTGGGCTTTTAAAATAGCTACTGTAAAGGCAGAAGGCATTAAACGATTGAACACCTTGCCAGGACTATCGAAAAACCCATCTGCAGTAAGACTCCTGAAGGTGAAAGAGCAACAAGTGCCAATTGCCACCTCAACAGTACACCGCCGGCAATACCGGACAAATCGAGATGCCGTGATCCCCATCCACAAAATGATCCATGAGCTGAAGAGCCAAAGGTGGTCAGCAAAACCCATTCACCCTTCAACAGCCCCATCTGGCCTGTGCGTTAATCTGAAAGAGAATGGAGATTGACTGTGGACTATCGTGCATTGAATGAGGTGACTCCACCACTGAGCGCTGCTGTGCCGGACATGCTAGAACTCCAGTACGAGCTGGAGTCCAAGGCAGCAAAGTGGTATTCCACCATTGACATCACCAATGCATTTTTCTCCATTCCTCTGGCAGTAAAGTGCAGGCCTCAGTTTGCTTTCACCTGGAGGGGTGTGCAATACATGTAGAACCAACTGCCCCAGGGGTGGAAACACAGCCCCACCATTTGCCATGGGCTGATCCAGGTTGCACTAAAAAAGGATGATGCTCCAGAACATCTGCAGTACATCGATGATATCATCGTGTGAGGGAACACAGCAGCAAAAGTATTTGAGAAAGGAAAGAAAATCATCCAGATTCTCCTGAAAGCTGGTTTTGCCACAAAAAAAAACAAAGTCAAAGGACCTGCCCTGGAGATCCAGTTCCTGGGAGTGAAGTGGCAAGATGAACGGCGCCAGATTCCCACTGAGATCATCAATAAGATCATTGCAATGTCTCCACCAACCAGCAAGAAGGAAACACAAGCTTTCCTAGGTGCCATAGGTTTTTGGAGAATCCACATTCCTGAGTACAGTCAGATTGTGAGCCCTCTTTACCTGGTCATCCGCAAGAAGAATGATTTCCACTGGGGCCCTGAGCAGCAGCAAACCTTTGCCCAGATCAAGCAGGAGATTGCTCATGCAGTAGCCCTTGGCCCAGTCAGGACAGGACCAGAGGTAAAGAATGTGCTCTATTCTACTGCCAGGAACCATGGTCTGTCCTGGAGCCTTTGGCAGAAAGTGCCTGGGAAGACTCGAGGGCGACCTCTAGGATTCTGGAGCCGAATTTACAAAGGGTCTGAGGCCAAATCACTCCAACGGAGAGGGAGATCTTGGCCGCCTATGAAGGGGTTCAAGCTGCCTCAGAAGTAATTAGCACAGAAACACAACTCCTCCTGGCACCCCGACTGCCAGTGCTGGGCTGGATGTTCAAAGCAAAGGTTCCTCCTACCCACCATGCCACTGACGCCACATGAAGCGAATGGATTGCCCTCATCACACAACGTGCCCATATTAGAAACCCAAATCGCCCTGGGATTTTGAAGATAATTACCAACTGGCCGGAAGATAAAAACTTTGATCTTGCTGATGAAAAGGAACAAGAACAAGTGACCCAGGTCGAAAAAGCCCCACCGTATAACCAACTGCCAGCAGAGGAAACACACTATGCTCTTTTCACTGATGGTTCCTGCCGCATCATGGGGATGAACCGGAAGTGAAAAGCAGCCGTATGAAGCCCCACAAGACAAGTTGCACAAGCTACCAAAGGAAAAAGTGGATCAAGTCAACTTGCTGAACTCAAAGCTGTTCAGCTGGCCCTGGACATTGCTGAAAGAAAGAAGTGGCCAAAACTCTACCTTTACACTAATTCATGAATGGCAACCAATGCTTTGTGGGGTTGGCTGGAAAAGTGGAAAAAGGCTAACTGGCAACGTAAGGGAAAACCAATTTGGGCTGCTGACGAGTGGAAAGACATTGCCACTCGAGTAAAAAAAGCTACCTGTGAAAGTCCATCATGTAGATGCCCATGTCCCCAAAAGTAGAGCTAATAAGGAGCATCAAAACAACAAACAGGTAAATCAGGCGGCACAAATAAACGTGTCAAAGATAGACTTAGACTGGCAGCACAAGGAAAAGTTGTTCCTGGCTCGATAGGCCCATGATACCTCAGGCCACCAGAGTAAAAATGCTACCTATAAGTAGGCACGAGACCAAGGGGTGGATCTAACCATGAACAGTATTTCTCAAGTTATCCATGACTGTAAAATGTGTGCTACCATCAAGCAAGCCAAGCAAGTGAAGCCCCTCTGGTATGGGGGGGCGATGGTCCAAATACAAGTATAAAAAAGCCTGGCAGATTGACTACATCATACTGCCCCAGACACATCAAGGTAAGCGCTATGTACTGACCATGGAGGAAGCCACCACTGGATGGTAAAAAGCCTACCCTGTGCCTCATGCCACTGCTCAGAACACCATCTTGGGCCTTGAGAAACAAGTTTTGTGGAGGCATGGTACCCCTGAAAGATTAAGTCAGACAATAGACCTCATTTCAAGAATAACCTTATCAACACCTGGGCCAAAAAACGTGGTATTGAGTGGGTGTACCATATCCCCTAGCATGCACCAGCTGCAGGGAAGGTAGAAAGGTACAATGGACTGTTAAAAAACACTTTGAAAGCATTAGGTGGAAGGTCTTTTAAGAATTGGAAACAGCATTTAGCAAAGGCCACCTGGTTAGTTAATACCCGAAGTTCTACAAATCGAGCAGGCCCTGCCCAGTCTAAGTCCTTACATACAGTAAATGGAGATAAAGTCCCAGTGTTGCATGCCAGGGGTTTGTTAGGGAAGAGAGTTGGGATCAATTCTGCCTCAAATACAGACAAACCCATTCATGGAATTGTTTTTGCTCAAGGACCAGGTTACACATGGTAGATAATGCAGAAGGATGGGACAACACGATGTATACCTCAGGGAGATCTAATTGTTGGATAAAAACCATATGTAAATATTACTATTGAATATCACTGTCATTGTCTGTCTACAGCTGTATCTTGCATATATATGTGTGTATGATGTATGTGTTTATAGAATTAGAATGTGTATCAGATATAGTAGTAAACTGACAATATGGGGATAAGGGGTGGAATGTCTTGGAGTGACTGTATGATGCCTATATCCCCAAATCATCTGTTCTGTTGGTGTTGAATATTAAGTTCTGCAACTTTAAGACTGGTTCCAGGAGTGAAAGGGCGGGGGGGGAAGAAGAAGTGCAGAGTTTGTTATCAGAGACTGCACAGGCTCCCCCGCATTCCTGCTCTCTGACTGTGTTGTCTGCGGTGGACAGAGAGAAAGAGCTCTCCTTTGCTCTTGGTTAGTTTTTTGGCTAGCTGAGGCAGAGAAGCCCCCTGGATTGTTTTTTCCCCCCCTTTTTTTTTTTTTTCTGTTTTCCTGGAACTGTTTGAACCTGCTTTGGACTGAAAACCCAGAAAAGCACCAGGAGCTCACACCTGTGGCCCACCAGGCCTGGGCCGCAGCATTCCCCAGCACCAGAAGGACTGAAAGCAGACTGAGTGAGCCGGGCAGCCCACGGAAAAAGTCTTCTAAATCTGCCATCTCCTCGGAACAGCGAGAGGTTTTGCTGTTTAATATTGTTCATTGTTGGGCTGGAAAGTGTGTTGCCTGTTAAATAAGCAGTTGTTTTTTTTTTTCCACTTCTCTCCAATTTTTTTCCCTTTTTCCAGAGAGACCTCATTCAAAGGTTTCCTCCCAAATTTGCCCTAAACCAGAACAAAACTCAACTATTAAAGTTTTACTTCAAGTGGCAAATGACCTTAAAACCATATCCTGTCTCAAATATATTTCTCTCTGGAAAAATATATATGCAACAATCATTAGTGTTGACTTCAAACCTAAAGACGAAGGTCAACAGAATTTGTACTGTGAACATTTACCCTGCTCACACTGAGATGGGATGCACTCAAGCTTTTGAAACATAATGAATGCTTATGACCTAAGTCATCCCTGCCCTTCTCGGAAGCCACTTTGTTTGTGACCCACCTTGAATGCTTTTTCTGTGAAAAAATACAGCACTTCCACCACTTAATACTTTCTGCTTGTTTACATTCCAAACAGAGAAACAAGACGGAAAATACTTATTGAACCACAGATGGGGGACACACTGGAACTGTGTCCCTATTCCCAAATTGAGTTTGTTTTGCTTGTGAAAAAGAATCTATCCAGTGTTCCTCAGTAATGCTAAACATATTCTTAGGAATACATTTTAGTCTAGCTTTTAATCATTTGCAGCTTTGCCACTTGCCATTTTTCTGTCTCCTAGGCTTTTCCCTTATCTCGCACTGAATGGTAGTATCTGCACCTGGTTTTCTCAGCAAGGAGAGTGCAGCTTCAGAACCATCCCGACCAAAAGCTTTTGTATTGAAAGGTATACTTTGACCTAGCATTTCATCTCGCTCCAAGAATTCCTGGATGCCTGCTCTAACTTTTTGAAAAGCCCAGATTCTCTGGGAGACATCTGATCCTGCCTACCAGTGTCTGGGACATCAACCTTCATCTCCACCTGGAAGCTTCTGGTGCTGTCACTCTATCCTGGCATGCTGAGTTCTCTAGCAAGGTTAAAAGGCTAAGCAAAGACCTTTTTAGAAGCCAGTACTGATTTTAAACTAGCACACAATCTAAAGTCAAGTCAGTATTTCTTGTTATCACATCATAGGCCAAAGAGACTTCCTACATTAGATTGTTTTCCAAAAACATAGGAGGATTTTTATCAGATACTGTTTTCTCTCTCTCTCTTTTAAAAAATAGGATCTGCAGTTTTAGCATACAGTAAATGCTCTGTTTGTTTCTAAACCTACAGCAGCAACACCTGCAGCCAGAGCAGTCCCTGCCACCACTCTCAGCACCTCAAAAAAGCTGACCTCCCTTTGGGCAGAAGTGTTGCTGTAGGGACACAGTGAATGAGACAGGCTGATCACCAAACAACATGAGAAGACAAACAGTCCTAGAAAGAATATAATCTACAGAAACCTAGGGACATGCACTGTTAGATCTCTCAAGAGCCATTACACCGTCTGACATTTCTCTACCAAAATATCCTTTTAAGGCATTCAAACCAGCTTCAACGAATTTTAGAACAGCAACTCAGAGTGAACACACACCTGTGCAAACTACCTTCCTAACTCAAACTCTGTTCTGCCCACTCAACTTACTCTGTGTATCTGTTGTGCAGACAGCTCCAGCACAGAATCTGCAAGTACTGAGTCAGCTTGGCCACATCTTTTAAGTCCCACATACAATTTATACTTCATTACTAAGTGCTCTATTTCTCCTTTGCCTTCAGGTACTCAAGTCATAACCACAGTTTCCTTACACCTTGTTAATTAGGTAGCTTAACCTCACATAAGGATATTGATGGGAGTCTAGCAGACTAAAATTAGTTGGTACAAACATAGTCCTATTGTTCAGTAGGTGGTAACAAACCATTTTTCTGCAACCATGGAGGGACAGGCACCTACAGCATCATGTCAGACAGTCTGTTTACATAAGAGATGATGGGGGGAAAAAAGTAAAATCTAGACTCATATCTCCTGCAGATCCCAGAGATTTGACAGCTCTGAGATAAGACACCTGCTCCAATTCTCTGCATTCCTTTCATTCTAATAAATAACCCTTAAAAACAGAAAGCCATGGCTGATGGAAATACAACAAATCTGTTCCTAGAAGGGCACTGAAATGTTTAAAGCATGAAATCCGATCTCCACTTTTTAGGAACAGTCATGAAAAAGGATGTTTGCTGCAAACTAGCCATTACCCAGAATGAGACCCAAAGTCAAGTGATTGCTCTAAATCACATGCATGAGTTTTGCTCTCTCACATCCTGGGCACAAGTAATGATAAATGGAAAAAAAAATTTAAAAAGGAAAAACCCACAAAAACACTTTCCTGACTAGTTCTACCCAGCAGCCTACCTAGGAGAGGATAAAAGTCTCTGTGCATGTATCCTGGAGTAATCCAGAATGTTATATTGTACTCCACAGTTACTGTGCCCATGCAGCCTTTCCCTGGAAGGATGTCCCTTGAATGGGCTGTGATTAGCTTATCTCAACCCTCCTGGAAGGATGCTCCTTAGGTTGGCACATCTTATCATGGTGAGCTATCCCAAAAGGCTTCAGTGATCCCACCATGCCCTAGTACCTATGTTAATCCTTTGTCACCCATTGGTCTTTCCCCCTTGGTACGACCCTTACTTTCCCCCATCAAAACCCCAGATTTTCCCCCAGTTCTTGAGGGGAGCTGTTGTCTCTGCCTCCCTTCACAGAGCTGCTGGATAATAAAGGAATCTCAGTGGAATTGCCATACGATGCTCCTGTCTCTCTATTCCTGAGTCAGCTTGGGATAGCAAGCAGAGCTGAAATCACTGAACTGAAATCACTGAACTGAAATCACTGAACTGAAATCACTGAGAGCTGATCACTTGTGGCCACTGGCCACCATTTGCTGAGGTTTATTCAGCGGCTAGGAGACCTGCCAGAGACCCCCTTAGAAGGCAGTCCCTTGTAAGACCCTCTCTCTGGGAAGGCTGGCAGGTTCCCAGGTCAGAGCATCGGATCTCCACACACCCTCCTAGCAGCCTACAACCATGGACATTTTTAATATCACTGCACCCAGACAGCTTCCTGCTTTTCACCGTGTGGTGTTTGGTTCATGGGCTGTTTGGTCTCTGCTCAGGCAAAGGTTCTTCTTCCCTTTTTGGGTCCTCTTTTAATTTTTGGGGTGTTTTCCTTGCTTTGGAGAGGCTGCAGTCAGCGGCTTTGAGCTGCACTGGGTGCCTGCAGGTCACCACAGGCAACCCGGCTCCAGCAAGCCAGCCCAGATCGATCGGTCCTGCTCTGGGAGAGAAGATGGGAATTCACTTGTATCACTAAGTAGCCCTAAGAGCCCTTAAATCAAGGAGCAGCAAGTACCCTTGTAGGAGAGTAACCAAACTTTAAGTCCTACAGCAGACAAATAGGCTTTCTTTACAAAGGAAAACCAAATATTTTAAGTTACCTCCTGTTGGGGGTTAGATTGTTCCCCTTTTCTTTCTGTGGAATTCCTCCCATTGTTATGCTAAGTAATTGTGGCTACACCTTGAAACAACAGATAATGTTCTCTCGTAGGGGGGTGGGTGGAGGGGGAGGTGGGGGGGAACCGGAAAAGGAAAGGTGGGATGGGGGGTCTGGAGCGGGGCTCTTGCTCTCGCTCTCACTTGGCTCGTGGAGTGGGAAGACAGCCTGGGCTTTGCTCTGGCATCTCCCCTGCCATCCCAGCACTGAGATCCACGCTCCCTGCCGTTGGACATCGCTCTGCTGCTCTCCCATCTCACCCTACTATCTCCGGACACCCTGCTGAGCACCACGACTGACACCATGAGGGGGAGTCACTTTCCCATCCCCTCTCACCCCTGGGCCTCCGCCGCCATCACTCCAGCCCTCTTCAACTGTGCGGGACCTGCCCTGCCCCCACAGCACCGGTAACTGAGCACAGGGACACGGCCTGAGGCCAAAAGGGACTGGAGCGGAGCTAGACTGTTCTGTTCTGTTGCCAATTTTTATAGCTGTTGTTGTTTTCTGCCTTGTTAAATACCAGTAAAGAACTGTTATTCTTATCCCCATATCTCCTGCCTGAAGGCGTCTGATTTGGACCTAAAATAATTAAAAGGGAGGGGGGTTGCACTCTGCATTGCAGAAAAGGGGCTCCTGCCTTTCCTTAGACCATACCTGTCTTTCAAACCAAGACACCTCCCTCTTTTTTATCCTCAGTCATTCCCCCATCCCCAAAGTATAAAACCCTTATGATTAGCAATTTCCCAGTAATTGTAGACAAGAGCAAATTATTTTGTCTGATGAGCAGAAAACAAAAGCCATGTTTGATTTTCCCTAAAATCCAGTTAGATGCTTTAGAACAATCCTACAAAGACCATGACTACACAGCAGCTTAATTTCAGAGTTAGATTGGTAAAATTAAGGCATCAACTCTGGATTATCACATAAGGAAATCTGATTTTAAATTTCTTTTGCATTTCATAATGTCTTATCAAAGTATAAATATATTGTGAGAACAGTCATACATCCCAAATTAAGTATTTAGCTTCAAGAAACAAATGCTAGAATTCACAGAGCAGCTTTTCCTTTCTCCCTGCCAATAAATTAACACAGGTGGCTGAGGTGCAATTAAAAGCTTACTATATATTTTACAAACCTTACTATCTAGAAGAAAACCTAAACCCTTGTGTATTGAAGAAGAAATTTCTCTGAGGGAGAAAGACTTTTTTTCAGCTGATGCTTTTCTAACCATCTGCATGACTGAGCTACAGCTATTGCTGTTATACACTGTTCCCAATGAAAATGGACAACTGCACTACAAAAGCCCTCAGAAAAGGTCAGGCTTATAACTGATAGCATAGACAAAGACTGCCGTCATCTCTCCTGTGATATTTGGTTCTTGTTAGTCCCGATCACAGGCAACAAATGTGGAATTCAGTTCCCTACCTTCTCCATTCACAAAACTCGAGGAGCATTTCAAGGGAACTTCTGTGAGATGAAAGACATAGAATAAGCATATTCAGTCATTATGAAAAAAGTGGCAAGGTAAAGGAGGAGAGGGAGGATGGCATCAGGAAGCTTGCATCTCCAACATCAGCCTGTGGGGAGGTCAACAATGAGAGAAGCTCAACTTTTATTCTTCCTTCTAAGTTGTTCGGAAGTAGAAACGCTCTATACTGGCTTGATGTCATTTAGCATATAGAGGAGGAATGCAGCCTGGAGCTTCCTCAAAGTCTCATCAGCCCACAAATCCTTGCAGGAAGGTCTGAGCAGAATGGTATCTCAAATAGAGCTGCAGCTTCTTCAGGGAATCTGTCAGATGAACACTGTTAGCTATGTCAGCATCAGTTTAAGAAGGCAATAAGGGAAAAGAAGTTCTACCATGCAAGCAGTACAGTCAAGATAAGACCATCTGTCCTGGTCAGATGATACTTGTTTAGGCAGCCTTGGTCAAGTGAAACCAGGAGCAAACTAAAAATATTCAAAACCCAATTACTATCCTCAGTCAGCCTGAAAATGTACAAGTAGGTAACATGCAGTAGTGGCAGCATGCCCAAGCAGTACGGACAAGGTTATGGTCCCTGAGTGCTTGCCAACATCTGGCAGAAATGCCAAGGGAACGTTTGCCACTACTCCAGCAGACAGAGGACACATTAGAGAGCATCCTGCTCCCAGAACTATGAGCGCAAAGGACTTATCATCAAGACTGTCAGAGGCAGAGGAGGCAAAATACTTCTTCCTAACACCTCTCTTTAGCTGCTGTATTTAAATGCATTCCAACTGATTGCAAACTACAGCAGCATTTAAAATATCGTATCTTCTTTGTTTCTACACACCTTATTATGCCTATTTTTTTCTTACATGTTTAAGAATCTGAATCAGATAAAATGCAGAACACTAACTTCAGCATTAATAGCCAAATACATGCCTGTTTTTCTGACATCTATTTGTGACTGTAGTTATCGAGAAATTATGATGATTTTGTAGAATCAATTTTAGGACTTGAACATAAGGAAACAAGCTCGTAACAGCTGAGCAACGGAGTTCCCTTCTTAGCTACCTCTACTACTACTTCCTGGGAATGCTGATGGAAGGTGCACTGATGTTTGGAACAGATATCACCCACACCTCCTGCATAGGATCAGAAAAAAATAAAGAGAATCAATTCCACAGAGACACAAAGACATAGATACCTAAGCACCTGACCACACAGAGGCACTGACTACAAATCTATACCCAAGAAGACAGGAAATATTACAACTACACACAGTAGACAAGCCAGAGTTAACAAGCACTCCAATGCTCTCGAGACATGAAGTGATCAAAGCCTTGACTTGGTTCTACACTCCACAGCTTAGATGTATCTTCACAGTTGACTGAAAAGAACAAAGTAACTATAAAGATTCGTTTTATACCATTTTAGTTTACAAAAATACTAAGTGCTTGAACAGAGTACATTTCATTAACAGTTTTCAAGCATCTGACAAAAAAAAAAATCCTTGCTAAAATTAGAGCTGCCAAACGGCAACAGACTCTGATAGGGAGGACAATGGAAATGGAGCAGTAGGATGGCAATGAAGACTAGACATGAAACATGACCAAAGTTTTGAAATAAAGAAAGCCTCACACGGGCACAAAGTCCTGGTGGATAATGATTTTTTCTCCTCGTAATTACTGCTTGGCAACTGCCAGTAATGTAAGCAGTCCCTGGTTTAGTAGGTGCTCTTTCAATTTTCAATAATGTTACTTTAAAAGCAAATATATACCATACACAGGAAAACAAATGTTTCATCAAATAGTCCTTCCCTCAACACATCAATTCTGCATTAATTACACCAAAATTTTTTATTCCTTCACCACAGTACACTATAACCACCACTTTCCAAATTCTACATTTGTTGTCAGTTAATAGCCCAAACCTTCCTTATATTAAATTACCTAGACAAAAGAAAGACTCCAAGGAGCTCTATGCAGCAATGAATGGAAAGTACAAGCCTCATGAAACTGCTGGAACAGTTTACAGACCTCAGAGCTTGCAGAAACTTCGGCCACCTCTGAAGATTTATGCTGAAAATAAAGCATATTTAAATCTCTTCACGGACTATCTGGCCTCAGATCTGTTTACCACAGTTAAAAAAGTACATTAAGATAAAGCTCTTCAAAGTCCGTACTGATTCCCTTCTTTCACGTGTCTCTATTCTGGAAGCTGTACTTTCTTGGCTGTGATCTAACAGCTACTTTCAGAATTGTTACCACCTAAGTAACAAAGATAAAAAGTGTCTAAAAGAGCATTGTTATAGTGTTATTAAGCACAACATTTAATAACTATTTCCTGTCAGGGTCTCTAAGTCACTTATTTTATCAGAGCTGATTTGCATTCCATACCTTCCTGCACACTAATTTGGAACATAAATTCCTTTCAGCTATATCTCATTACTATACCATCTTGGGTTGCAATGCAGGATGTAACCAAAAGTATGTATTCTATCACCATCTGTTGAAACTAGGTGGGGCTGTGATCCTTATCTTTTGACCCAGCGAGGTGTCTTCTGTTAATGAGCCATTGAGTCTTACTGAATGACTGATAAAATTACATCATCCCATTGTGAGATGCTCCACCCAGGGGGAGGAGCCAAACATTTCCTACCTAGATAAAATCTGAGATCTGGGGCATCAGAGCAGCCTTTTTCCACTGGATTCCAGGGGAAAACCAGACCCTTCTACATCATCACTTGATGTTCAGAGGAAAACTGCACCCTTCTACAGGACCACTGCTTAACAGAACCACATCTGTCACTCCAGGAGGACTGCAGCCACCATTTAATTGGACAGCTGCCAACACTCTGACTGACAGGGTGTCAGGTTTTATTCTGACTCTGTCAGTGTTTTGTTTTTTTGTATTACTGTATTTTCATTTTAATTTTTCCTAGTAAAGAATTGTTATTCCTATTCCCATGATTTTTCCTGAGAGTTCTTTAATTTCAAAATTACAATAATTTGGAGGGAGGGGGTTTACATTTTCCATTTTAAGAAAGGCTCCTACCTTACCAGACGCTTGTCTTTCAAACCAAGACAAGGACAAAATAAGCAGTTCCTTACTCCATCACAATTACTCAAGTTCATCCTCCTCTTCTATTATCTTCTGTGACAAACTAACAGAGAAGTTGAATTTTGATGGCTTTTATTGTGCCCATAGTACAACGAAACCAAGAATGGGCCATAGAAGAATCCTGAAAAACTGCAAGAGCCACAAACACCTGAAGTTTTATGTAACAATGGTAAACAAAGCAACACAGACACCCTTATGCATCCGAAGGAGATCACTTTATTGTAGAAATCACCCCCCTTTTTTACCTCTAATCTCCACCTGACATAACGAAACCAAACCAAAGCCTAACAGAACTTAACAGAAAGAGGGCACCCATTGGCTGGCTCAGCTGCAGTGCTGCTGTCCACACATCTTTCCACCCAATCAGCTTCCTGCTCATACGCTCTCCACACATTCCTCCAGCCAATCACAATCTCACTTCCAGCTGTCACTAACTGACTCTCTCCTCACTCATAACTGCCTCTCACCCCTTAACTGACTTTCAACAGTCCAGTCTGCAGATGTGCCTTTCCCATAGGGCCTTCTGGTGAGCGTAAACCTTAACCACTTTAACAATTATAACCCCATATCCCACAGTTCTATAGAGTTCTTGTCTATTTCTTTTAGACTCCTTGAAAAAATCTCTTCAACACCCTTGTTTTAATATACACTGTAACCTTACTTAAAGTGTCAATTCTCCACCAGATTTTGATTTACAGCAATTTGAGTTATGCCTACAACATATGTGCTTTCAATGCTAGGAAGGCTACCTAAAAATAAAAAATGTTGTTTGTATTATATATATAAAAATATATATAGCAATAGCTGAGGATCTAATTTCCCCAATGTTCAGCAAATGTACTATGGATTCTTTTATTTTTTTGCAGGTCTTTTTAGTTAAGGAATCTTTTTGGAAACACACAGGTTTGTTTCTATAATGCTTGTAAGGAACAGATTTCTGATGAAGGACTTTCAGAGAAAAATCAGGAAAAGCATCAATATTTCATCAGGACACATATCCTCTCCCCTTGGACAGAGATCTGAGGATGAGAACAGAGCTGGATCCCAGATTGTTGGGCAGCAGCATCCATCATAGGGGCAGGCAGTTCTAGGGCTGCATCACAGCTCCCCAAGGTGCCAGTGGCTGCCTGTGGGGATACAGCTGGGAGTGTGTTCCTGACACCATGCTCCACCTTCCCAAGCATGGAGGACACTTCATACCACACAGTGCTGGGGGCAGTTACTTTCTCCACCCATGTGCAGTGGGGCTGCCACGGCCCCCAGACCTGGCTGGTGGGGTCCTGGCAGCAGCTGCCAGTGCAGTCCTGACCCTACACAGGGAAGGCACAGCCAAAATACAGCATGACTTCCCCAGTATGCCAGAGACCCAAAACCAGGTCATTACCTTCAAAGAGTGCAAGACAGCTAGAAGACAGCATGAACTTCCCAGTGTGCCTGAGATCTGGTGCACCATAAAACACAATGTGACATGTCCTATTTCAATGGCCGAGGTCCCTTACATCTGCTGGTGGGCTGAGGGGGCTAGTCACCCTATTTAGCTTGTCAGTGTCACAACGATCCTGTGGGTACCTGAAGAGAAAAAAAAGAAAGTAAAGACATCAGTGCTTTTCTCACTGCTAGATAAGCAATGATGCAGTACCTCAAGGTTACTCCCCCTGTGCAGAGCCAACTTACCAGAGAAGCTGCCACTAGTGTCCATTGCCCTCCCTCAGCCACTGATGATATCTTTTTGCATGACACCATCTTCTCTCCTCCCTTTGCCTTCTGCCCACAAACTGAGACTGGGCCAGGCTTGCCTCTCTTGGGACAGGCCAGGACTGCCGTTGCACAGGGATAGTTTTGGGTGCTGCTCCAACCCCTGGAGGGATGAGCCCCAGCAGGAAGCAGTGAATCATCTTCCTCCACCTTCCTCTTTACTACCAGTGGCAACATTCCGCCTTCCTCCGCCTTTTTCCTCCTCCTGCCTGCACCACCCCTCACCATGCTCTGTATGCCCATTCACCAGGAGAACATAGTGTTTCCACTACGCCAAAAAAGCAAAGAATTACAACAAAGTAATTAAGTCCATGGGGGTTACTCTTGTCCATAAAATTTCATATTAATAATTTAGAGAGATACTTGAAATTGTGACAGCTTCCTTGCTAAATTGCAAAGTTTCACATTGAAATTATGGCAGTTAAAGTTGTCCCTTGCATGTCTATTCTTTATTAAAAATAATAGGATCTTGAAATATTTATCAAAATAGCAAAGGAAAACAGAGAAGCAAATTGATTTCTTTAGCTTCTGAAAGGCCTGATATGCTGCCATGCCAAATCCACAAGACTTGGGATTTTCTTGGATCTCATGTAGTACCACTCTGTCCCTTAATATGCAGTTCTGCATTTCTGTTTGTTACGGTTGTGTGACGGTTTTTAAAGTCATCTAATACTGCTCTTCACAAGTCAAACTGTCCCAGACTGAGGAGATAACTTCCTCAACTAAAGAGATTAATAGTACCCAAACCTGTACTCTCCACAAACATTTGATAAGCTTTTTTAAATGAAATTGCATAGTTTTCCTTTATCATCTGCAGTCAGGTATAACCAGAAAGTATATGATAAAGATACTTTTTAGAGCTATACCTGACTCCATAAAATATTCAATGGGCAGTTTTATCTATATATCTGCTATAAATCTAGAGATTCCTTATGTCTCTTTTACCAGTAAGCTCAGAAGAAGGAAAAAGTATGGTTTAAGGTTGGAGTTTTTTTCTGATTTTGACACTACTGAATCTTGCTTTCATTTGAATGTTACTTTCTACTTTTACTTACTTAAATGTAAAACTGGAAATAGACACATTTATTAGCATTTTACTTTCTTTCAACTAGAAAAAAATTGCACTAATTTGAAGCTGGGGGAAACAAGGTCAAGTGCAAAGAAAACCACCGAGTATGTTCATTGACAAATACATGTGACACCATTATAGCACTAAAGGCACCTGTAATAGTACAGCTCCCAAAGGAGTTTCACAAAGACTATTATCCTCAGTACAGACCCTCCTCTGGATGATTAAGAGCCAGAGTCTTGTGAAGTCAGCATGAATCTTACCGGTGCACTCCAGTAGATGTCAATTTTTTTTTCCATTTTATTCATGCTGCCATTTTAGAAGCTAAAAGGCAGCTTTTCCATTCTAGGATTCTGTCACCTTAGTTTGGTTTCCCATATGTATTTGTGCTGCCCAGTTGAAAGAGCAACTACGGTGTAAATAAGTGAGACAGCAATCACAGCTAGAGAAACAACCTCAAGCTTCCCCATTCTGTTCCTCCCCACGGAGAAAATATTTGATCCATTCTTCATGAAGGAATTTCATTTTCTGGATTCTTTTAAAACTCCTAAATATGTACTTTGCTTTTATTCCTGATTATTGTCACTTGTACATACAACATTTATAAACTGAAAGGGAAACATAAAGTAAAAGCCCTCTCTTTATTTCTGTCTGGTGAGGACCAGCAGAGGTGTGAATTAAACATCATGCTATAAGTAGGGCTCGCCTGTCTTTGTTTAAATACTTTTACTTAGATGCTCACAAGAGACAGGTATTCCTGGGACATCAAGTAGTCTCAGCTTTTATGTATCTTCACTGGCTTCTTCACAGACAGAAGAGGAGAGGAAAATAATGCTTCTCAGAGGTGGGATACACCAGCTACTACTCACAGGCTAAGTTGTTCCTTCTTTTGCTGGAAAAAATTTGGTATTAATGTATAGAAGCATTTGCCACCCAGTACTTCCTTTTACCATGCAGACACTTAGTATTGAGTTCTTACCTTCTCTATAGTTTGTTCCAGCTTTTTTTATCTCCTCAATTTTCCATGCCCTCCTCTTCCAACATCCACCTTTTCAAGGGCAAGCTATTTCCCAGGGGATCCAAGAAAACATCTCTCATATTCTTGAGCCCTGACCAGAAATGCAAGGCTAAACTACTTGTAATATATTCCACATCCCTGATTATTTGCTCTCTATAGAAAGGAGGTTGAGCTACTTAAAGAGACCAATAGTCAACGGAGGATAAGTCTATCTAAGGCCAAGGTTATCACTCCCTTTTCTATGCTTCTCAATAACCCTGTGGATGAAAGAAAACTGGCCATTGCAAAAAGGCTGGAAATATCCTCCCTGATGCAAGGACAGGCTTCCTGCCACACAGAATATGCTCAAGGGACTAGGGGAAAGAAAGCCACTAAAATATCTGAGCTAATCACTCATGAATTATCCCAATTTTATTTTTAATTGCCTGTATCACCTCATGTCAGAACTACTACCAATGGCTGGAAAACCTGAGACAAGCTAGAGTAGTAGATTTTAGGCAAGGTGTAAAGCATTTCTTATCTACCATTTACCAACCAAGGGAAAAGGAATAATCAGAGACTTTGCTGATGAGAGAGCCATTGATCAGGGATACACTTCAGTAATGCTGGCACTCACACGTGTTGAAAGGAAGAACGGCTGCTTGATTCATGTTGCCCAGAGAAACCTCACATGGAAAGCAGTTTGCATCGCCTTCACTTCCTCTGCAATAATTGTAATAATGTAATAACCACATCATTCTGAGCCTCAGGTGAGAGAGCAGTTAGTTTCTGAATCCATGCTGTCCATTGTTTGACTCTATAAAGTTTGTGTTTTCATGGGCTTTTTTTTCAGCATACATAAAGGGCTTAACGCTAAAAAGCAAAACTCTCCAAATGACACATTATCAGCACCAAAAAAAAAAAAAATAGAGCTCTTTAGGTTATCACAAGTTCCAATAACAAATGAAAACAGTATTTTGGGAGTTGTCAACGCTTCACTGCAGAGCTGAATAATTGCAAAAAGGTGAGGAAGGGAAGAAAGTATTTCCAGATGACAGAAGAGAAGGTGGTAAGAGGAAAGAGTCAGCACCTTCAAAAAAAGGCAAGCAAAGAATTCTTACCACTGTCATCTAATTAGGTTGTGAGATAAATCAGTAATAAATTCCACATAACAGTGCAAGCTGGAGGCCCAAGGAAGTGATTTCGTAGGGTGGTGGCAAATCAAAGTATTTGTGCTTTCCACCTGGTGACATACTTTGCTTACTAAAAAGCCATGTATTCAAGTAGAACTTTTTTCTTTCCTATTGTGTATTTCCCACTGGGAAACTGCTGTGCATTTACAGATTGATGGCCACAGAGACCATCTGAACAGCTGTACTCTGAACAGCTAAGCCTCACTTAAATGTTTCTGGACCCTGCAATGTACTTCTACTATAAACATACAATAGTCTCCTTGGAGTTCAGCTAAAATGCTTTTACATCTTTATTGAAAATGGTAATCCTTTAACTGTGACTAAAGCCAGTTCATCAGGATTTTTGTCATGCCATGACTACATAATTTTCCTTCTGTGGTACATCTGTAGAGATGTTTCTTCTTTGTCCACATACTTTTCTATTGTAGAATTATGACTCTGCTGTGATTCCCTTAAGAGTCAGCACACTAACATGACCTGTTATAAGGGTTTAGGGGTTTAAACAATTTACAATGACCTTGCTCCTCTCTTGTTTTGCTGGACAAGGAACCAGTTAACCATAGGAAAGCCTTGGCCTACAAGATACTGATGTCTCTGCACTTTCTGAAGCTAGAAGAAACATTTCTATATATGGTATGAGAATTCGTCTCCCAGTTGATACGTGGAAAAGACTTTATAACTCTGAGACAGAGTGAGAAATGAGAGTTATAAAGTAGGTATGCGTTTATTCAGTGCTGAGGTGCATGGGGGATAGCTCCTCCCAAAGCATGCGCCCCAAAACTTCAAACTACTGCTCTATTTATTCCCTAAATGCCTAGGATTACACAATATGCCTAATACATATTCATATCCTAGCCTCACCTAGTCCCACCTACCCTCGCTTCATATTAAAATGAACCAAAAGTCCTTTTGCACTGGCGCCTCCCCAGTTCGGGTGTCTCTGACAAAGGCTTCCAAACTCTTCATAATACTTGAACTTTTCAGCTTTGTCTCTGGAGCATGTCTTAGCCTTTCGGGCACATTCCAGACCTTGAGATTAGTTCTCACTGGTTTAAGGTTTTGGATTTATCACTTATCACTGGTAGCCTTGCACCTCTCACCCGGTTTGCAATTTCAGGCTCCATTTATCACTAACCAGTCTGCCTCTCCTCCCAATTTTGCCAGCACAGTAAATGTCAGGCATTCCTCACTGTCTTGGTTAGCTAATTTTGATGAATTATTCCTTAATCATCAATTCCCCATCTCACAATGACTTGATAGTACAGTGGCATTAGTGCATTATATTACACTATATAAAAACAAGGGAACATGCTATGCAATCACACTCATATTTAGGGCTCTCATTAAATATCAAAGCAGCATTACAACTGTGTGTATTTTCAGTATAGACAGACTACGGTGGAATGCTCATACTGGTGAGAAGGGCAAGATTAAAAAAGCCATACCAGTCAAGTGGAAACAAGGATGGAAAAGGGGAAATAATGGCATGGAAGCAACAGAGGGGAAAAAAACACCAAACCAGCCCAGAGTATACTAGGTATGATCCCAAAATAAGCAATGGCAGTGAAAGGTGGAAGGAAGACCAAGAGGGAGATGCAGAAGGTTAAAAGTGAGATGAGAGGCAGATCACTTGGACAGTGGAGACTCCATGTCAAGATCTAGTATCTTGGTTTGAAAGACAGGTGTTTGTTAAGAAAGGCAGGAGCCTTTCTTAAAATGGAAAATGTAAACCCCCTCCCTCCAAATTATTGTAATTTTGAAATTAAAGAACTCTCAGGAAAAATCATGGGAATAGGAATAACAATTCTTTACTAGGAAAAATTAAAATGAAAATACAGTAATACAAAAAAACAAAACACTGATCGAGTCAGAATAAAACCTGACACCCTGTCAGTCAGAGTGTTGGCAGCTGTCCAATTAAATGGTGGCTGCAGTCCTCCTGGAGTGACAGATGTGGTTCTGTTAAGCAGTGGTCCTGTAGAAGGGTGCAGTTTTCCTCTGAACATCAAGTGATGATGTAGAAGGGTCTGGTTTTCCCCTGGAATCCAGTGGAAAAAGGCTGTTCTGATGCCCCAGATCTCAGATTTTATCTAGGTAGGAAATGTTTGGCTCCTCCCCCTGGGTGGAGCATCTCACAATGGGATGATGTAATTTTATCAGTCATTCAGTAAGACTCAATGGCCCATTAACAGAAGACACCTCGCTGGGTCAAAAGATAAGGAACAGTGCCCCACCTAGTTTTAACAGCCTATTAACAGAAGGTAACCACCTCCAGAGATAAGGATCACAGCCCCACCTAGTTTCAACAGATGGTGATAGAATACATACTTTTGGTTACATTGTGCTTTGCAAGCCAAGACATCCAGAGACAAAAGAAACTATGAGCTGTCTTTGGAGTATCTGTGAGAAAAAAATGAGAGCTCAGGAGAAATGGAAAGTTAGCACCAGGACATACCACTTATATCAGGGTGTATTCAGATGAAAGAGATAAGGAAAGTTTATGGGATTTCGTGGTTTGAACTTCTAAAACGGTCCTACAATGTCAATGGATTCCCTTCTTGCCATGAACTTGACATGATTCCTGTCTCAGAAGGCTTTGCTGCTTAGTCAGTGTTTTATAGTAAAATAAATCTGCATTTCTGAAGATTTAGATGCCAAAGGAAACTTCAGCCTTAATCCCCAGAAAGGCAGTGACACTAAAAAAACTCGCCAGCTTATGCTGTGTGATTTGAAGGAGAAGCACTATGTGACAGACTTCAGCAAAGGTTGGGCACCAAGTTTCTCACAGCAGAAATTCCTCTTTAAACATTAAGAAATACAGAGCCATGACTGTAGTGTGGTATTTTCCACTGAGAAATTAAGTATATGTAATAAAATATTTATTTAAGAAGCCTGCCTGGAAAATTGTGTGTATCTGTAACACAGCAGAGAAAGCATTTAGAAGTAGTTCAGCCTTGCAGAGATATTGCCCCTCATATCATAAGCAAGGTCAGCAAGAGTCTGAGTTATCCACCACATAACACCCCTTCTGCCTTTATAAACCTGACAGCAGCATGGTTTTATTCTCCTCCTGAAAGCAAAGGAGATGTGCATGGACTTAATATGCAGTCAGTTTTATTAGTTTCTGGAAGGAAGGCTGGTAGTGCTGGAACTCCTTTTTGTAGAAATGTTTGACATACCCAGTAACTGAATGGCTTTGTTAGTCATGCCATCCCTGCAGGGTATGAAAGAGCACATTCTTCACATTTACATCCAGACAGTGGAATAGCATATTGTTTTGAGCTACTCAGGGTTATAACCTGTCTGTAACCCATTGAAGAACATTTTTGTCAATCACCTTTTGATGTGTTTCCTGCTTTTAACCTTTAATTATTAAATATTCGTATTATAAAAGATTCTCCATGTCAGTCCTTTAGCAATTTTTTTAAAAAAGAATGAGCTTAAAAAATGCAAAATCCCCTGAGAAAAAAATGAAGTTTATAATTTCAGCTTACCAGCACCACTTGTACAAGAAAAATGTACAAGTTTGAGTGCACATTATAAGGAAAGCTACTTATCATATTAGCAGTGTGTGCACGTGTGCCTGTGTATTTTATGTAGATATGTCCCAATAAGATTGTTCCATATTATGAAAATACATTAGCAAATGGTTTGCCATTTCCTGATGTAAATAAATTTAATTTTTTAATTTATTTTTTTTAAATTTAATTTGGAGGGGAGGTGGAGAAGAAAATAAGCCAATAAATTATTGAGATTCTCTCATAATTTTTTTATTACATGTTTTGAGATCTTTATATGGAAGATGTCTAAAAGAAACAGCTCCACATTCTCTGTTAAAGTTAGTGGTTATTTCAGAGCAAATCCTTTGCCACAAACTTGACTATTTACTCCCAATTATAAAACAGTAAGAATAGTAGGAGACACAAAATACTCCATAATCTTCTTTACGTGAGCAAAATTGAATTATCCTGAAACATGTTCACCCCCAATACTGCAAATGTCTTTAAGATGCTGTGTTGTATCTAGGTAAAACCTTACAAAGGGAAGGCTTTGTAAAATCATGGCTCAGACCTGCTACTTCAGCTAAGCAGAAAAGGACTGTGGGAAAGCGTCTCAGCTGAATTAGAGGTAGAAAAGCAAGTTATATAACCATTTTGTGTTCACATCATGGTGTATGGTGGTTGGTTGAATTATGTTTGTTATGATTTAAAACTATGTAGCTGATAACCAGCTAACTGCTTTAAAAGGCCAGGTTTTTGGAATAACACGGCTTTCCTTTGCACCTAGGGACCCTCCTCAATGATGTACTTATCTAAAGCCTTTTTTCTCAACACTTTATCCATATGACTCCTTCAGTATGATGAATGGAAGGCAGCCGTGGCCCCTTAATCTTGCATTTGCATTCCCAGCAGCTTTCCATAGCAGTGATGGAACAGTGCTTGCCATTTCCTTTTAGTGCATGCATAGACATGAAACACTTCATGCAGGATAACATGTTTTGGCACTGCCTTATAGGGCTGAACAAGTCAGCCAATCTAAAGAGCTTCAGCCTTTACAGTCATTTTGGAGCCACCACGAGGTTGCCAGAAATGGAGGTAAATGAATAACAGAAATGCATTCCATGGTAGGATTAAATAAACTGCGGGACAACAAACAATTGTTGGATTAAGATATTGGTTCTTGCAAGGCCAGCAGACAGTTTGAGGCTGAAAGTAAATGCTAAATTGCAATGCTGGCTTGGCAGAGGTGGGCAGGATAGCACTTCTGAGGGTGCTGCTGATGCAGGAGTCGGTGCTCAGCAGGGCAGCTGCAAGGGCACATCTCCGTCCATGCAGGGACTCAGACTGTGTAGCAAGAGCTGCTGAAGGCATTGTCCAGCCAGCTCACAGAGTGGAAAAACATAACTTCTTCCCTTGCAGTCACCTCTTACATTATTTCTTCTCTAACATTTACCAGAATCCAAGACAAGCATTTAAAATTTTCCCATTCAGGCATTTAAAATTCAAGAGTGATCCCAGAATAGTGTATTATGTAGTACAAAGACAAGGAGTTACTGGATATTTTTTAGCATAGCAGAAGGTAGTGTGAGCTTCCCTGTGGTACCTGTGTCCCCAGTAGGAGGGACACAGGGTGAGAATGCACCAACTGACTTTGATTATAAAAGAGCAGGTAATATTTACTAGCCACTGGGGATACACTTTGTTATTACTGAGCTATAAAGAGCAATTCAGAGGTTATTTCAGCCATTCCATGGAAGTGGGTGCCCCGATGGTGAGGAGAGACAAGCAGACAATCAGTGTGATTGATAAAGCAAGCTCCGTTTATTCTCTGTTACAATGGCTTTTCATACACTTTGCAAGCAACAGGTACAGCTGTCACATTTTGATTGGTTGTACACAGATCTCTACATTAATGTATTTTCTTGACAGGGTTCTTCCTTGTTCTCATGGGAAAGTTTTCTAAAGTTACATATAGCAGGATGAAAAGACTACAGTGTCCTTGTCACATTAGCACACATTGCAAGACTTGCGAAACGCTGTACAGCCTGTCTTATTCTGATCAGCAAGGGGATTGTTCACACAATGCCTCCAAAGACCCATGGCCCTGATCAGCAAGCCATTCCTCAACAATTCCCCCTTTTTCTTTTTGTACAAGCAATGCTCATTGAGTAGCTCCTGCTGTATCATCATTTATCATCCTTTGCAAGCATTGAATCAAACAAGGCACACAAATGATCACAATCAATACAATTTTCCTGATGGTGATCAGGTGCTGTACAAGGCTAGTAAGCCATGGTCCCAAACCCAGGGATTTCAGCCATCCTTCCAGGCCTAACCCATCCTGAACATGAAGCTGTTTAGCAAGCTTTTAAGCTCTGCTAATTGCTTATGAATTGACTGAGAGTGATCAGATAGGTTCATACAACACATCCCTTCAAATTCTTCACAACCATGTCCTTGAGCTAACAGTAAGAAATCAATTGCTGCCTGATTCTGTAGTGTAGAGTCCACATCTAACTGAAGATCTGACAAAGCCTTTGATGTCGCATTAGTCTGCTTTGCAAGCCAACAGCCTAACCTGTTTAGGGTTGCTAAGGCACCTGAGGAAGCAACTCCAGGTGCTAAAGCTGAAACTGCTATTATTGCTCCAGGAGACCAAAATTTAACATTGTCCCTAAAGTCACTGCTAAATTGGTGAGTCATACGTTTTGCTCTGTGATATCTGGATACATTTAAAATCATTGATGTATTCAGTGTCAAGAATGACAATCTCCCCAGTGTACAAGGTCCACCTCTCAGCCGAGAAGGAATTCCGGACCAAGCTCTATCCCCACAAATAAGAAAGTATCCAGGTGGTAGTTGAATGGGAGTATTGCTTGACACAGATCGATTGGGAGCTGTATAACCACACCAAAGTGACTCATTGTGATATACCAGTAAAGAAGAATTCACATTAACAGCAGCGAAATTACAACCTGGGTCTTTGCACAGTGCATTTGTCCAATTAAAGTTTACACAGCCGTCTGCCTTTACAGACCCTAAAAGCTCCAATTCTTTTGGTTCTGTGGAGGCTGTAGGAAGATGCGATGCCCATTGATCCCAGCTATCAAGGGTAGCATTTAAATTAGAAGAATTATATGTTGGAATGCCAGAAGGACAGGGCCATATTTCAGCCAGTGCTGTCTGGCCCCAGGTTATCGGGCCCCTTTACTGCTGGCTGTGTCCACTTACTCACACCCACAGAGGACCTGTAGGGGTAAGCACACACATATAACCACGCCCAACATAGCGAACCTCTGCTGGGCCTTCCCACATCCCTGACGCAGGGTCCCTGTATAACACAAAAAAGGGTTTTTCCTCTTTACTTTTTGCCCCCTCAAGTCCATTTATGAACATATGATGCGGGAACATTGTGCTCAGCAAATATACAAAGGTAATTCATTACAAACAATGCTTTGGCTAGTCTTTCTTGCACATCTATTATGTTTTGAAATTTTCCAAGGTATAACTTTAAAGTTTGATTTGCTCGTTCCACAATTGCCTGTCCAGTAGGGGAATGTGCAACCCCAGTGGGATGCTGTATACCCCACAGCTGACAAAATTTTCTTAGCCTTTCACTGACATAGGCTGGACCATTGTCCATCTTCAGTAGTTTAGGAACTCCCATGACTGCAAAGCAGTAAGTTAAGTGTCAAATCACGTGTAAGGCCCTTTCTCCAGTTTGTGCCATGGCCCAAATAAACTGACTATATGTGTCCACTGTAACATGCACATATTTGAGTTGGCCAAATTCTGATACATGTGTAACGTCCATTTGCCATACTTTATTCGGGTCTAAGCCTCAAGGATTAACCCCAACACCAAGACCCGGACCATGATGGCTACAGGCAGGGCATGCTCGGACTATTCCTCTGGCCTCCTTCATCATGATGTTGAAATACTTGTGTAAGCCACGGGCATTTTGATGAAATGTACCATGAGCTTCACAGGCCTTGGTGAATTCACTAATTGGCACTGACACAGTGACCAACTGGTCCGCACACATATTGCCTTCTCCCAAGGCTTGGGTCCACTTGTGGCTTCTAATATGCAAGACAGCATATGATTTCTTCCTTTGATTGATACATGCTTGCAGTTTTCTCAACAGCTCAAAAAGTGGAAGGCTCTGTATATCCTTGATTCTGGCATCTTTAATTCTTGCAACTATTCCAGCCACATACAGAGAGTCAGTTATAACATTTAACCTGTCTTTTGGCCATTTTTTAAAAGACCAAACAACTGCTCTCAGTTCCAAAGTTTGTAAGGAGTCTCCAGTCTCTGCTTGTAAAATGATATGATGCCATTTAGAGCCATCATGCCATGTGGCAGCAGCACGCCATGATTTTCTTCCTGCATCAGTAAAAACTGTAACCACTCCTTGGAGAGGCTGTGCACTATATTTTGGAATCTGTAACAAGTTCTGCTGACTCATCCACTTAAGCATTGGAACTTTAAGAGAGCTGACATTGATGTCCTGTGCTTCACTCAGGAGACTAGTTTGTAACAGTTGAGAATTCCGCAGGTACCACTCCAGCTCTTCTCTTTTGAGAGGCAAGTAGATGGTTCCAGGCTCCTTGCCCGACACCTGCACTATTCGAGTTCTTCCTTTGCAAATAAGTTCAACCAAGTCCTCAACTTTTTGCTGGATCGTCTTTCATGGTTGTAAGTGCAGAAATAGCCATTCAAGAACTCTGACCTCCTCTTGCTCCCCCTTTTTCTTTTTGTGCTGCATAAGTGCACCAAGCAACTGTGATGGCCCAATTAGAATAGTAAGATCAATTGGAAGGTCAGGGTCAAGACGATCAACCACTCATCGTGCAATTATAGTGCTCAACTGCTTAATCATGTTATTCTGCAAGGGCGAGAGCCTTACTGGAGCAGTGGGATCAGTTCCTTTTAGCAGTTCCAGTTTAGCAAAACTTCTAACTGTTCATTAGTAATCCCAAGCACTGGCCGTAGTCGCTGTAAGTCTCCCATGAGTTTTTGTACATCATTTAAATTTTTTATGTCCATTTTGATAGTTAATTTTTGTGGCCTGATTGTGGCATTATCAATCTTCCATCCCAAATATTTCCACGTAGGAAAACACTGAACCTTTTCCGGGGCAATTGATAAACCTTGTTGCAGCAATTGTTGTGTCAAGAATTTCTCTTGTTGTGGATTCAAGGGTTGTTTCTGAGCCACTGATATGTCATCCATGTAGTGGTAGATCATGGCATCTGGCCATGCAATTCGAATGGCTTGTAATGCACGAGCCACAAACAGCTGACATAGAGTGGGACTGTTCTTCATTCCTTGCAGTAGAACCACCCCTTCAAAGCTCTGCGCAGGTGCTTCTCGATTAATGGATGGAACTGTAAAAGCAAAACGCTGTGTGTCCTCTGGATGTAAGGAAATTGTGAAAAAACATTCTTTGAGATCCACAATCAGTAAATGCCAATGCTCTGGGATCATTGCTGGATTAGGCAGTCCAGGCTGCAAGGCTCCCATGGTCTGCATCTGTGCATTCACTGCTCTTAAGTCATGCAGCAAACGATATGTCCCAGATTTTTTTCTTTATCACAAAAATAGGAGTGTTCCATGGGCTTGTGGATAATTTTAAATGTCCTTGATTTAATTGCTCTTGAACTAACATCCAAACCTGTTGTAGACTTTCCTTTTTCAGCGGCCACTGGTCTATCCATACTGGCTGATCTGTCAGCCATTTCAGCTGAATCGGGAAAGTCCATCCAATGGCCCCTAGGGAAAAGGTCTCTCTGTTGTTAGGACAAAGCCTAAAGAGGTCAGCACATCTCTTCCAATCAGGGCATTAACCTTTTCTGGCAGTGGCATTATGGTGACATAGGTAGAAACAGTTTTGCCATCTATAGTAACTTGGACTATATCTCAGCTACGCTGTGCAATAGCAGCTCCACCTACTCCTACTCCCCCCATCATTCCTTGTAGGGGACATTGTGGTGGCCAAATCGATTGGCAAATGATAGTCAAGTCCAAGCCAGGGTCCAAAAAGACAGGAAGGTGTAGAGTTTTTCGGCCACACTTAATAACTGCATTTACAACAGGACGATTTTCCATTGAAAGTGTCAATAATGCAAGTCCACCTGTAGATCCAAATCCTTTCCCACCTCGTTCCTCCTTATTAGCTGGAGTCATCGCCGCTGTTAACTGTTGCATAGGTACAAGTTGTGCGATCCTGCTTCCTTTAGGGATATACATCGGTGGGAAATGTGTTTGAACCATAATGCAAATTTCTCCATTATAATCCACACCAGTAAGTCCAGCTAATACAAAAATTCATGCTGTTACAGGAATGCCCCAATAACAATGCTCCATGGGCCTGGCCTCCAATAATCAATGGTCCTTTTAGTCCAGTGGGAACTTTCTGTGCTCTGTTGTCGATCAGGGTGACGTCTATTGCGGTCGCCAGGTCCAGTGCGAGGCTCCCTGAGGTGGCGGGTTGGAGCCTGGCTGCTGATTGCACTGGCAGGCGCAAGGTGGCGCTGTTGTCACATGAGCCGCTGTTGGGGTCTGGGAGCGGCCACTTCTCGCTCTCAGTCCATCGTTTTTTGACTTTCGGCGACAAGCTTCCAAGCTGTGCTTATTCATTTGGCACTGTGGGCACCACACCTTCTGTGCTTTGCATTGATGCCGCAGGTGTCCTCTGCGTCCACAGCCATGACACTTGTCTTTGGACCGTGGCACTCCTTCCTTTTGAGGTGAGTTCGAGCGAAGAGGAGCAAGGGCTGCTGCAAAAGCTTGTTGCTGTGTCTGCACCAAATCTTTCCCTAACTCCTTCACTGCCTCCACTAACAAAGCTTGATGACCTATGGGCACTCTGCTCATTCTGTCTAACATTTCCTCAACTGAAGCATCAGCCGGCAGTGTTATAAGTATGCTCCTTGTGGATGGATTACAGTTTTCTAATGCACATTGTCTCAGCAATGCCTCTTTCATCCATTCCTGAACATCTGCACTATTTATTGCAGCAGATACCTGATCAACAAAAGAGGGAAAGGGCTCGTCCTGTCCCTGTTTCACTGACATGTAAGAAGGTGCTGATGGTGCCACCCTCACTCTCTTTAATGCCTCCATTGCCAATCACATTGACTCTCTTACTCTCTCTGGCCCCATCATTACTTGTATATTAGGTGATGTAAATTGACCAAAGCCCATCAATTGTTCCACAGTAACCCCGTGTAAGGGATCCTGCTGTGGCCGCCGTATTCCTCACACATCCTATATCCTCAAGAGTCGTCCCCATACCTATTTCCCCCCTCCTGCTCTCCACTCTCTCCTAGAATTCCATCAATTATTCTCCACCTCCCTCACCCAATAAACGAAGAAATCTCCTATATCCGCTGCAAACTTATAATCCTGATTCTCAATTGCTGTTCCTTGAATTGCTTTCCAGTTTACTTGGGAAATCTCAGCACCCCCATTTTTTCTTTTTTCAATCCCTTTTTTGTTTCTCTCACTTCTCATGCTTATCAAACGGTCATTAACATCTCCATGATCTTCCTCGTCTATCTCAGCCTCCTCCCCTGAGGACAATGAATCATTATCCTCATCATTATTCAACAGCGGGGCAGAGGGTCGCACGATCAGTCACTCACTCTGGTTGGCAGCTAACTCGCACCCGACCTCCCGTCGGAGGAATAGGCACGGACTGAACTCCTAACTTCAGTCTGCCTGCATCCGACTCTGTAGCAGCTGTTCCCGCATTTAAGTGAGAGGATGCCACTGCAGCAACTTGCTTCTCAATAAAATGCCCCTGCAAACACTTTTTTATTGCCCGCCAAGGCTTCATAAACTTTTTAGCTGGTTTAAAGTCATCTATAACCATATCCCACAATACCTGACCAAATTTATTCCACTCATCTACTACAAACAAACTTCCACCCTCCTTAAAAAATTCTGATTCCTTTCCAAAAGCAACCAGATCTGCCAGTTCTTTTTTAAGGTCAATATCCTTTACTCCCTGCTTTTCTAAAAAGCATATTAATAAATCAAGGACTACTTTATTATCCATTTTATCCATAGCCGGCAATTATTTCTTACATGTATAAAGATATGCACATGTGTAAAGATATGCAGCCTTTTCAATTTTAGCCCTTGTTCAGATGGCGAACTCCTCCTGTAAGGCAGTTCAAGCACGGATCGGAGTCTTACGCCTGCGTCACCCGATCTTTTGCTCCCCGGTCACTGGTACCGGTGCTTTTCCGAGCTCCCATCGCTTACCCGAACAAGGAGTGGGTGTCCCTGCTCCGGGTGCCAAAATGGCGCGACAGTGAGGGGAGACAAGCAGACAGTCAGTGTGATTGATAAAGCAAGCTCCGTTTATTCTCTGTTACAATGGCTTTTCATACACTTAGCAAGCAACAGGTACAGCTGTCACATTTTGATTGGTTGTACACAGATCTCTACATTAATGTATCTTCTCGCCAGGGTTCTTCCTTGTTCTCATGAGAAAGTTTTCTAAAGTTACATATAGCAGGATGACAAGATTACAGTGTCCTTGTCACATTAGCACACATTGCAACACTTGCAAAATGCTGTACAGCCTGTCTTATTCTGATCAGCAAGGGGATTGTTCGAATAATGCTTCCAAAGACCCATGGCCCTGATCAGCAAGCCATTCCTCAACAAGTGGGGTTAGCTGTCTTAGTTTTGTTATGGACAGGAGCAATTCTGCCTGATAATTGCTATGAAGCTTCTGCCGGGTGGAGACTCATCTCTTGCTTTTGGCGGTAGCATCCCTGAGACTGTGCAGTGCTTCAGCCTGTCCTCATGCCAATGTACGGTAAGGCTTGTGCCATGAGGAGTGCTGTGGATGAAGGCAATCCTCTGAGCCCTCCTCCTCCCCATGAGGGTGAATTTGTAACTGTCCAATGTCCAGCTCATAGTTTTAATCTGCTGTAGCTGTTTTGCATCATGTGATGGGCGCAGAAACTGCTGCAAGTGCTCTTAAGAGGTTCTGTTCCTTTTGAGCTGTTTTCTCAGAGCTGTGCAGCTTTGCCACACACATGCAGCATTACTGTCTTGCACGGCCAGAGCCCACACACTGCAAAAAGGAGGCTGACAGAGCTGTGGCCATACATTTAAACTAATCTCTGAGAATGGCACAGAGAATATAGTAAGTAGCTGTGTAGAGAGTAGGGAACATGTCATACTGGGTGACAGACACACAGCTAATCAAAAAGTAATCAAAAATAGCAAGTTGTGCACTGAGCAAAAAACCTCATTTGATGGAGTCAAGCAGCATATAATATCGGTTGATCATCAAACCCCCCCCAACAGACAAAGAGAAAAATCCTTACGTGTGCGTCTTGGTTTAATTTTGACTTTCCCGGCCAACGCACCAAATTAGTGTCTTCGGTTTGAGTTGCCAATTTAAATAAACTTATTTCTTTCTGTTGTGAGACAGAAGCAGGAGCAAAAGAGCAAGGCAGGCTTAAAACTTGAAAGAGTATAGAAGAAAATTTATTAACTACACAAACAAAAAGAGGGGGAAAAAAGAAAAAAAAAAATTCAGAATAAGATTTTTCAGATCACTCCTTCCCTCCCTCTCCCAATCTTCATAACAACAAAACAAACATATAACAAATACTTCGGTCAGTGCCCAATTTAGTCTTTCTCTGTTCACTTCTGGAGAGAGAAGCCTCTTCTTGTTGAAGTTGTAGGGATTTTTCCCACAAGAAGGAAAAAACCAGTTCTCTTGTGGTTTTATCTTTCACGATTTGCATCCGCCCGGGAACCTGCAAACCATGACCCTCCTCCCAACTCTACAGCCGTCCCAAAGTTGTAGATGTGGGTCATGTCTGTTCCATGGGGTATTACTTTTGAGAATGAAATGTTCGACAGCAACGATTCTCTCTGTCTCCTTTCTCTCTGTTCAGGCTTCATCTTCAGAAAACTGAAATCCCCTTCTTTTCTCAGGGCAGAAATTCTCAACACAGGTGCTTTTTAGTCAAATCATCTATTAAATGGAACATTTCCATCCCCCCATGTCTCTTTCCATGGTTTATAGGAATATTCAGTACATCAGTTCATTCCTACAATTTCCCAAAAAGATTTTCAGCCATTTCAGCATCTTCTCATTCTCCTTCCATCTTAAAAAACTTAGCTCTTACACCACTGACTTCAGAAATCTTCTTATTCCCTTTCATATTCAAAGGAAAGGCCGGAGGCTTTGCAAATCTTATCTGAACACTAAAGAGTTGAAGTTTAACACAACTACAAAAGTTGGGCCAGGCTCAGGCCGCGCTGGGGGGGGGGGCGGCTGAGGTGTTAATCGACCTTTCTGGGGCTGGGCTGCAGCCCCACAGTGCTCATGGCCACCCGGGCAGGCCCGGCCCATCCGGCAGCAACAAGAGTCAGCCTCCGCCCCCACGCCAGAGACGCAGGCCCATGGAGGAAGAAGCCGTGAAGGTCTTATCATACAACTTTTTCTCCCCCCGGCCATCGGGTCCCCCTCATTGGCAAACGGGGCCCAAGAGGCCTCCCGAGCCTCCCCCCCCGCATGGGGGAGAGGGAAGCTCGGGTTGATGTTACCTGCTCAGCCGCCAGAAAGTCAAAGAGCCTCAGTTCCGGATTACCTCCTTCAAAATGTGTGTGCATGGAGCGAACTAACTTTCTCTAATTGGCTGTTGCAGGTATCCCAACCCCCACAGAGGAAATTCCCTTAGGAAGAACCTCTTCTGAGTTTCTTCTTCCTAAGTCAACCTATCACAGTGTGAGCTGCTGAGGATGGCACCACTATAGATTTCTCTACAGCTACAATCATGACCATGGCCAGCACTTCCTTGAACCATGCTAGAACAAGTTCTCTGTTCATTTGTAAGAAAACAGAAATTGACTATCCAGTTTTTATTGGTCTATCACAGCTCATGCATATTTGTCAGGACAAATAAACAGTCTTTTCTGACATAACATCCAATGCAACTGTATATTGTAAAAGCCACCACTCAGTCCACATCAAAAATATTGCTAAAACCCCAAACAATCTCACTTATGCTAGAACAGTGTATAACAAATGGAAGAAAATTACCCTCACATGGCATGTGTAAAGAGAAGATATCTGTGTAGGTATTAAGGGAAAGGGAACATGGCACAAGGTAATGGGAATGTGTTGTATTGCATTTTTTGTTTCTTAAGTTGCACTGTTCATGGTTTTATATTGCACTGTTATATATTGGACTGAGAAAATGGTTTGCTCTGTATCCCCAGGAGCTTGTGAAGTTGGTTCAGCCCTCCCTTAGCCCCTCCCCATCGGCAGTGTCCCATTGGTTGCGGGTCTGTTCCTCCCCTCCCCTTTTCCCTGAGTTTAAAAGTGCCAGCCTCTCTGGTCCAGAGCTAGCTGGGCGACTGGAGAGGAAAAAGGGATTTACCTCAGTTGGCATCCAACATGGGGTTTCCCATACGGTTAGAGGCCCCACAGTAAAGGCTGGATTCCACTCATGAATTATAAGCCTTTGGATCGTACAGCTACCCTGGCAGCAAGGAGCTGCTTTTTCTGCAGCGCTTACTGACAGGGACTAGACTGGCAGACTGCCTTCAGCCCAGAGGCGGGTCGGTCTAGATGGGGACTTTCTTTGCAATGACTGCAGCACCAAGGACCCCAGGAAGGGATAAGTATAGCCCCAAGTTGCGGTGGGAGCAGGTTCCCACCGCGGGAGGAAAAAGGCACCGCGCGAGTGGTTGAAGCACCACAGGGGGAACAAAGGTGCTATGTCACGTGGCCAGAGCAGCGTGGGGGGCAAATGAGCGGTGCGAGTTAATGCGGTGCAGTGTTGGGAAGCAGCTCCCGCAGCAGCACGGAGCCAGCAAACGGTGGCCCGGAGCAGCAGCATGTGGGTGACTCGGTGCGAGGCAGGTGCCATGAATGCAGTGGTGCCTGCGGAGGGGCCGGCATGGATCGGCGCAGGTGGTGCGTGGCGCAGCAGGTGCTGGGAGCTGTTGGCAGCAGCACTAGCACTGCGAGCGGTGGTGGGCAGTTCTGCCGGTGCCAGTTTAAAAAGTGTGTGGCGTGTCGGCACAGTTTCTCCTCCTACTCCAGTGTCATGTGGGGAGGGGAAGGCGGTGGACCCGTCCTTACCCCCGCTGGTATTGCAAAGAAAAGTAAACCATTTGCGTAGATTGCTTTTAACATCAAAATGGGCTGTAAACTTTCCACACAGCAAAGAAGCATATACTCCCTAGTTCGGGATATCTTAAAAAGTGGGAATGTTACCATCTCTAAGGAACAGTTAAAGCTATTTGTGTGCTGGTTATCTCTTCATTTTTCTCAAGATATTCTGCAAAATATAGATTCTATCTCTTCATGGAATGAAATTGGAAACTTCTTAACTTTCAAAGTGGAACAGGGAGACAAAACAATATCAAAAATTTTTCCTTTGTTCATTTTGATTCGAAAAGAATTTACAAAAAGGGAAATAAAGAGACAGCCACAGCAAACAACCCCAGTTTTCCCTAACCTTCCTCCCAAACCCTCAGCCCCTGAGCTAGACTAAACGTGCAGGGCACCCGAGAAACGCAGGGAACCCAGCAGAGTTGCAGCTTCCCTGGAGCCCTACCTCTCTCCCAGCACCCTAACTCTGGCAGTTATGCACAGATGAACAGAGTGCCTTCCCTCCACCCCTCTGCCCCTGTTCCTACACCCCGGCTTCAGCATAAACATAAACCCCCCCTACCTGCATGGCGGAAGTCCAAAATGGCGGCGGCCACGTGGCCAATCCTCCATCCTACATTTCTTCTTCCCACAATCCCTTTTACCCACTCGTCCCCGCCCCCAACCCTTTCCGCTTCCCATAACACCTTCCTCCCTTTGGACACTCCCTCTCCCTCCCCCATGTTCCCACCCTGCATGACATCATCCTGCAATCCCACCTCCATGTGTTGCAATCCTGGTTCCCACGGTTGCCCCTCCCTCCTGGGTGGCTCCACTCCCTCTCATGTTTCAGTTTCCCATGCCCCGCCTCCGGGATGCCACAGAAGCAGGAGTGGGGGATGTGGCACTTGGCCTCCCGGTTCCCACGGGGGGTAGGGGTGGGAGCGCCTCCCGATTCCCACGTGGGAGGGGCGTGGTCTCCCTCCCGATTGCCATGCAGATGGGAGGGCAAGACCCCTCCCGGTTCCCCAATGGGCGCAGGGGGAGGCGATGCCCTGCCTCTCGGTCCCCATGGCGAGTGAGTAGGGGGCCTGCCTCCCATCTCCCATGCAGCAGGGGGTGGTGTGCCACCCAGTCCCAGTGAGGGGTGGGGTGGACCCCTTCCCAATCCCAGTGCAGGGGGAGGTGGGCTTCCTCCCAGTTGCCGTGGGGGTGGGGGTGGGGAATGCAGTGCCCCGTTTCCCAGATCCCTCAGGGAGTGGGGGGTGGGGTGTCTCCCTTTTCCCACAGGGTGGGGACAGAGCTGCCTCCTTATTCCCACGGGGGGTGGGTAGGCCCCTTCAGGGTCTCCACGGTGGTGGAGGCAGAGGGGTGGACCCCAGGGGGAGGTATCCTGGGGATCAAAGCCAGGTAGAAGAAGCCATACCCTCAGCTGCCCCTGTCATATATACTGGTAGGAGAAATGGAATTAGAACCTATCAGCCTTTCTCCTACCAAAACAAAAAGGAAATTTGTAAGACCCAAAGGGAGTTTGGCCAAGGTAGTGGGATCTTTAAGGGAATGTTGAAAGCTACCCTAACATCCCATGAATTAGTCCCGGCCAACCTCCAAGATCTCTTCCAGTGTCTCCTAACCCCCTCAGAGTCTGACCTGTGGGAAAACACTTGGAAGCTATCTCTGAAGGGACTCTGAGGGGAACTTAAGAAAAGCACCCAGGATGCAACAGATGCTGATGGGAATAGCATCACCTATCAACATCTCTGCGGTAAGGGGAGTGGGCTAACCCTGAGGACCAAGCTCAGGTGATACCCAAATTCATTCTGGATAAAATCTGTGCGGTGACAGAAAAGGTTTTTAACCAATTACCAATGGTTGAAACTATAGGCAGTTATATTAATATTAAACAGTTTGCCTCTGAGCCCTTTCTGCAGTTTTTGGACAGGCTTTGTGCACAGGTGGAAAGACAAGTTAACAATCCTATGGCACAGGCAGAACTAATTAAAGAGATGGCTCAGAGAAATGCCAACGAAGCCTGCCGTAGGGTAATCCTAAGTCTGCCTATTGATCCTCCACCCACACTACCACAGATGATTGAAGCTTGTGCTAAGAAAGCAGAACTCTTCTGTGCACCAGAGATGAAGCTGGGACTGGCAAACCCAAAGACTGCAGCAGCTGTAACATCAGGAGTAAAGAGGCAACCGATGTCACCAGAGCAGCTCCAACATGTCATCTGCTTCTAGTGCAAGAAGCCAGGACACTTTGCCAGAGACTGCCCTGAAAGCCAGCAAGACAAGAAGAAAAATCAAAGAGAAGAAAACAGCAACAAATAAAAAACTAAGACCTGAGTGTGGACCCGCCCAGCGCCAGGATATAAATACAGTGGGCTCCATAGGGAAAGCCTCTCTCTTAACAAAAAAGGGGGAGGAAGGGAAGCAGGATACAGGACAGCTGGAAAATAAAAATGACAAACATTTACTTAACAAAGTTTGGCAGCCTCATGGGCGTTTCAAGCTTGTGACTTCCAAAGCTTTTCTTTTCAGATCTACTGGTTGGACGGTCATTGCAGTGGACCTGCTGCACGATTCACAGGATGTGAAGATAAACCACACAGGACTGGACAGCAGTGAGTATTTTGTAATCGGGAAAATGGCACACACACCCCTAGAGATTGAGGTGGCTCCCATGACCATCAAGGGAGGCATAACTCCCCTCATTCTCCTGGCGTGCTGTCCTCAGCCATGCTTCTATTTGGCCAAGGGACAAATCCTTGCCCAGGCCATTCCTGTTCCAGCAGAAGTCCCAGTAGATGAAAAAGCACCTGAAGTCTATTGGGCAGAAGTGGTTGGCGAGGACAAACCCTTGATGGCATGCAACCTAACCCGTGGGTCAGACCATCTCCATGTGAAAGGGTTGTTTGACATGGGGGCAGATGTGACAATCATACCTGAAAGAATGTAGCCGTCACATTGGGAATTGCAACCCATGGCTGGTAAAGTCCAAGGTGTAGGAGAGGTCAAATTGGCAAAAATCTCAAAAAGCATCATGTAGATTGAAGGGCTGGACGGAAAATTGGCCAGTGTCCGTCCATTTGTCACTGACTACAAGTGCCCCCTGTGGGGGAGAGACACCATGTCTCAGTGGGGGGTCAACTTAGTTATCCCTAAGATTCCCCAGGATTTTTAGAAGTGGCCTCTGTGGAGCACCCTACCCACAAGTTAACATAGCTGGATGACACTCCAAGATGGGTAGGTCAGTGACCATTAAGTAAGGAAAACCTTAAGTCACTCAAGGAGCTCATGGAGGAGCAATTAGCCAAAGGCCACATAGGAGAGACAACTAGCCCTGGAATTTCCCAGTCTTCATGATTAAGAAGCCAGGGAAGGATAAGTGGTGGCTCCTCCATGGCCTCTGGGAAATAAACAAAGTAATTGAGGACATGAGATCCCTCCAACCTGGGATACCTTCCCCAAAAATGCTCCCCCAAAACTGGCAATTGGCTGTCCTGGGCATCAAGGACGGTTTTTTTCCAAATTCCCCTACACACAGAAGATGCCTCATGGTTTGCCTTCTCAGTTCCTACCATCAACAGAGAAGCTCCAGTGATGCCCCAATGGAAAGTATTGCCTCAAGGCATGAAGTGTAGTCCTTCCATCTGCCAGTGGTCCATAGCCTCATTGCTGTGCCCCCAAAAAAGGGAGGCCATCATCCTCTACTACATGGATGATGTGCTTGTGTGCGCTCCCGATGACTCTATACTCCAACATGCACTTGACTTAGTGGTCAAAGTTTTAACCTCTGCTGGATTCCAACTGCAGGAAGACAAAGTACAAAGGATGCCTCCTTGGAAGTACCTGGGCTTGGAGATCACTGCATGGACTGTTGTTCCGCAGAAATTGGAAATCATTAGTGATCCCAAAACCCTAGCAGATCTCCATTCCCTGTGTGGGTATTTAATCTGGGGTAGGCCCTGGTTGGGCCTCGCCAATGAGGATCTAAGCCCCTTCCTCAATTTACTGAAGGGGGAGAGAGAGCTGGTCTCTATGAAGGAGCTGACCCCCAAGGCAAAAGCCACAATCCAAAAGGCGCAGAAGGCTTTGACCCGAGAGGCAGGCTCACCGTTATCAGCCAGAGCTGCCTTTCAAATTCACTGTCCTGGGAAGGCTGCCACACTTGCATGGTTTAATATTCCAATGGGTCCAAGGGCAGAAAGATCCACTCTTAATCACAGAGTGGGTTTTCTGCTCTCATCAATGATCCAATACCATCACCAAGTCACAAGAGCTGATGGCTCAGCTGATCAGGAAAGCCTGGGTAAGACTGTGTGAGCTGGCTGGTTGTGACTTTGTGTGTATTCACCTCCCAGTCAAACTTTCTAAGGAAGGAATGAACTCTCCCGAGAAGTTGACTAAGGACATGTTTAAGCACCTGCTCCAGAGCAATGCCAACCTCCAGTTATCTCTGGACAGCTACAGTGGACAAATATCAGTCCACACCCCGTCACACAAGCTGTTTAATGAGGAATTCCACCTTATTCTTCATGAAAAAAAGGAGCCGTAGGCTGCTCAAAGCTCTCACAGTGTTCACGGATGCATCCGGGGCTTCCCGCAAGTCAGTGATGACTTGGAGAAATCCCCAGACTCAGCATTGGGAAGCTGATGTTGAGTTTGTGGAGGGGTGCCCCAGGTCGCCGAACTGGCAGCAGTTGTGAGAGCCTTTGAGAAGTTCTCGGAGCTAATTAATTTGGTAACCGATTCAGCCTACTTGGCGAGGGTAGTGTCCAGGACAGAGCAGGGAATTATCAAAGGCATTGAGAACGAGCATCTCTTCAGGTTGCTCTCAAAACTAATTTATTTAGTTTCGCATAGAGAGCATCCATTCTATGTGATGCATGTGAGGTCACATACCAATTTGCCAGGTGAAATTGCAAAAGAGGATCATTAAGTGGAGTCCCTTGCTGCCCCAGCTGAAAAGGCACGCCTCCCAGACATCTTTCAACAGGCAAAGCTGAGACTCCAGCAATACCATCAGAATGTGCCACGTCTGATCCGTCAGTTCCAACTAACACAGAGTCAGGCCTGAGCCATTGTGGCTACCTGTCCCAGTTGCCAGCTCCAGGCCATGCCATCACTGGGTTTTGGGATTAACCCCCAAGGCCTTGGGAGCTGTGAAGTGTGGCAGACAGACATAACACACATTCCCAGTTTTGGTCGCCTCAAATATGTACATACAAGCATTGACACATATTCAGGTTTGGTCTATGCTTCTGCCCACGCAGGAGAAAGGGCTGTGCATGCCAGACAACACCTAGTGCAAGCCTTTAAAGTACTGGGGATCCCTAGGGAAATCAAGACCAATAATAGCCCAGTGTATACATCCAAGGGATTCCTAGAGTTTGTCCAGCAGTGGGGAGTGGAACATAAAACCGGCATCCCCCACTCCCCCACAGGTCAAGGTGTGATTGAGCGTGCCCATCAGATGCTCAAGCAAGTCCTGGCTAGACAGAGCAGTTCAACAGTGTGGATGTTGCCACAACAAAAGCTCTGCAAAGCCATGTTTACCATTAACTTTCTAAATAGTTAATTTGAAAATATGAGTCCTCCGGTGGTACGTCACTTCAAAAGCAATGATCAGTTTAAGTCGTCCCAGTGTCCACCTGTCTTAATTAGGGACCCAGAAACTTGGGAAACCAAGGGCCCTTATGAACTTCTTACCTGGGTGGGTGGCTATGCGTGCGTATCCACCCCCTCGGGCCAGGTTGGATACCCCAAAAGTGGGTAAAACCTTTCATCCCCAAAAATTCAGCTCCAGCAGAAGGGGATGAGGAGCAAGTAGCAGTTGCTTCAAAAAGAAGACACGACTGGAAGGAGGTGAGAAAACCTTTCTGAGATCTGGTTCCATTCTGGCAGACACCCTGACTTTTATTATGCTTTAAAATGTTTATTTTTGCTTTTTAGAAAAAATCTACCTCCCACCCAACCTCATGCTGAGCCCTATCCATGTCGTCATCCTGTTCACGCTGAGCAGTCTGACAGCTGCGTGGATGGTCCCTCAGCCACGACAAAACATCTGGGTGACCCTGGCATAGACACTCCAACAAGAAAATATATGCCTGTCCACTGCAGCAGCAAAAGACCCTATGTCCACCTGCCTGGTATGGATCCCATTGAAGGCTGGAGAATATCCAGTCAGCTTTGACACACTTATGCCTAACCCAGGTCCAAAGTCACACAGCATCCAACAATGCCAAAATTGTAGGCGGTGAGCTGTAATGATTAAGAACCCATAGAGGAATGGTTGCCAGATTTGCCCAAGGCAGCTCAGGAACCCCAAGAATTAGAGGCAGTGGGTTCCTCCCCAGCACCATACTGCATTCACTTTACCTTCAGCCCATTATCTAGCATCAAAGCCTTTCACAACATACTGCAATATCAAGAGGAATTCACTGTCAAAAGCCGGTGTAATATTCCGAGTCATGTTGCAGCAGACAGCCCATACCATTCAAGTCCCAAAAGCCTCCCTAAGGGTCTGTTCTTAATTTGCGGGGATCGGGCATGGGCAGGAATCCCTTCCCGGCTTTTAGGAGGGCCATGTACTATTGGGCGGTTGTCCCTGTTGGCACCCAACCAAACCTTGATCGGTGAATGGAAGTGCAAAAACAATTCAGCCAACAAAATTCAAAAGAGAAGTGCTGACCAATTGGACCCAAATTGTGATTCATAATTTTTCATTGGGCCAAGTAAAAAAAGAATTACTGCTTTCCTGTTCCTTCCATGGGTTGCAGCAGCCAAAGCTCTAGGTGAATGGGGCCATCTAGAGTGCTGGGTGGTCAAACAGGCAAATTTAACATCCACCACCATCAGCTCCCTCCTAGAAGATGAGGAAATTACCAGGCAGGCCACACTCCAAAATTGTGCAGCCATAGGCTTCCTTCTGCTGTTGCATGGACACGAGTGCCAGGAATTTAAAGGACTTTGCTGCCTGAACCTGACCGCAAAGGCTCCCAACATCCATGCAGCCCTCCGAGACATGAAAAGATTGATTGGACAAGTGAAGCAAGAATCTGAGCATTGGTTCAGTGAACTGTTCAAAGGCAGGGGACTCACGAGGTGGTGGACTTCAATAGTTACAACAAATTTTTGTTGTTCTTTTCCTTATAGTGTTAGCGTTCAGAATTCTATGTTGCTTAATTTTCAAAGCAGTGGATGGCTTAATTTCTGCTACCTCAGAAGTCAACCACATGGAGTTAACAAACCATAAACAGTCTAAATTGCCCACAAATCGTAAGTGGTGGGCAGATCCATATTCTGAATCAGAATAAGTCCAATGCCTTTCTTTTAACTTTATTTAACAAAAAAAGGGGAAGATGTTGTATTGCACTGTTTCCTAAGTTGCACTGTTCATGGTTTTATATTGCTCTGTTACATTTATATATTGCACTGAGAAAATGGTTTGCTCTGTATCCCCTGGAGCTTGTGAAGCTGGTTCAGCCCTCCCTTAGCCCCTCCCCATCGGCAGTGTCCTATTGGTCGCGGGTCTGTTCCTCCCCTGTGCCCGCCATGTTCCCTCTCTCTCTTTCTCCTTTTGCCACGTGGACCAAATAAACTGTGGATCACCTTGCCACGGGAGAAAAGAGCCTTCTTTGGGTTTTTTTGCCTTTGTCTGTGAGGATTTCCCACTTCTCTCTGGTCCAGAGCTAGCCGGGCGACTGGAGAGGAAAAAGGGATTTACCTCAGGGATGTAGGTCTAGAAAAAGCAACCAGCTGCCTGACCACAGCACACAGCAGTACTCTGCTCAGTGTATCTGGAGGGCACAAAAAATGAGCAAGGGAGGACTGGCGAAAGAGAACACCAGTCTGCAGTACTGACTGCTTCTGGAGCATGATAGTAACTGGGTCATAAAGACGCTGCAAACATGCTTCAGCAACCACTGAGAGGAGCAGCAAAGACATATCTGCAAGATCCAGGTGACCTCCAGACAACAGACGAGGATGGGAGTGAGGAAGAAAGAGACACCCACGTGAGAAAATGCTGCATTTCACACTCCAGGCAAGAGACTGAAAATTATTTTGGGTGGGAAGGAGAGGCTGAGGATCAACCTGACACCAAAAGCAGAGAGGAAATTATGAAAATAGTGACAGTCAGTGGCTCAAGCAGAGCTAGAAGTATTCCTGGTCATGGACTTTTCCTGTGATTTCCAGAATCAGATTCCCACATGCTTTTCTATTAGCGTACTTTGCTTTAAGAGTTTGGTGAATACCAATTTATAGCCGAAGAGCACAATTACAGGTCATGAAATAGGGCTTATATACCCTTCTCAGGATTCTCTCCAGTGCATTTCCTCTTTAAATTATACACCCGCTTTACAGGATTCCCTTTTAAAGAGCAAGCCCATCTTACAGTTTTTTAAAACATTTTTCCAACATACATTGGTAATTTAGGACAGCAGCAATGTAGTTTCGCTTAATTTTTCCTCTTACTTTGACTTTCACTTTGTATTTTCTCCTGTTGGTGAAAACAATTTGTCTTGGTTTAGAGACAAGTTTAGGAGAAAATGCTCTGGAATGAGTGTTTCCTCTAAAGAAAAAGAGCTTCAGCAATCCCATTTCTGCCAATGAGAAAATGAATATCAGTGGGTGAAAGTGAAAAAAACCAAACAACTGTTTATTGACAAAGTGCTATATGGAGGGGAAAAACTAATAAATGCTAGATAATGAACCGCCAGAACCTTACCTACACCCCCTAACCCCCCCCCCCCCACACACACACACACCCACAGCAGAACAAAAAAAAACCAAAGTGCCAAGGGAAGAAACAAACTGGCTGGCAACGTGGCAGGGGCGGGGAGGAGGAGGGGCAAAGGGGGGAGAGAAAAACAGCTCCGGCTTTTTGTCAGGGAAGGGTAAAGTTCACGCAGCAGCTTGGGCAAAATAGATGGGAACCTGCTGAACTTCTGGCATTAGTCTCCTCCTCACAGCAGATGAAGCTGGTGGATTTTGGTGCTCCTCTTGTTGGTTCAGCTTTTCCCGAGGTCTGGAGCCAGGCAGAGTGGTTCCCGCGCCTCTCCATAGGTCCCGGCTGACCATCTCCCAGCGATTGTCTGATCTGACCAAAACCAAGCCGAACAGTTCAAGAAAAGACAAAAACCACTGAAGGATTGCTGCTGCAGTCTCTCTAAACCAGGGAAAGGAGGAAAAATAAATTTCTTGTTTAAGCTAACAAAAAAACCCCAAGCTAGTTAAGCAACAAAGTACTCGCTGATCTGCACCGCACCGAGCACGCCCGAGAGCCCCCAAGGCTCCCATCCCTACTCCAGACCTGCATCAAAGCTACAGCAGCCATTTCTGGACATAAAACATATAACTGGGGAATAGAGTATCATCATAAAATCACCTCAATATACAATTAAGACTGAAGATTGCCCTCATCCTATTTTAAACTGACTTTTTATCTGGATTGTTCCACTGTTTCTTGTCATCCAGAGGAGCACTGACTTTGTATCCCAGTGCTGCATGAGGCTTTTTAGCAGCGCCTATGTACTCAGCACATTCACTGTGTTCATTCTGCTAGAAGGTAGTGTTATAAATGAGAAACAAAAGTCTTGATATTCAGCAAAATTTGGATTGCTTTATTTGATATAGACAGATCAAGCAGCGCGCTGGGGAACGTGAGGGGTCACCGCCCACTCCACACTCCAACAAACCTTGGTTTGCAGCCTCTTCTTATACTATGGATTCTTGTTGTAATTAATAATTTTTAGTTTTTGCTGTCATAATTTTGCCAGGTAAGCAGTGGTGGTCGAATAAACATCCATATTCAAATTCACAAAGTCTCTGGGCCATAGTCAGTCACAGATAACCATCTGGTCTTTGTAGATAGCCACCAGCAAAACATGGAAGTCTGGTCCTTGAGATAGGCAGCATTGATCAAACAAAGGCAGGAAGGACTATCGGGAAGTCTGATTTTGCAAGCTGGTAGCCGATACAACTTATTTGGAAAACATAATATTCACAACAAGGTGATTTAAAACAGAATTATTTAATCATATATTTTCCTTTATCTAGTGTCCATGCTTCAATTCAGACCTTAAGTATTCTGGTTTATACAAACCCCAATACTTTTGTGATTAACACGAATCTTTTATCAATTATCACAGTAAGAATTGTCTTCTCATCAGTAGGTTCTGAGGGAGAAGGTGGACAGAAAATGCCCATACACAGGTACATTATCCAAGAAATTACATACCCAAGAAAATACTAAGAAGGTCATAATAAGAAGTACGTTATACTTGTCCCTTCGGCTGCTATCATCCTGAACCTAACTTCAGACTGGCTGGTATCATCCTGAACCTGAATTTCATATGTCTGACAGTCAACCTACCTTTTGTTCCTACAGATTACTTTTTAGTCTCTACATTAACTCTCTCTCCCTCTTATGGCATGCTTTTCCACAGCTCGTACAATCCATGCCTTAATAGCAAGCTGGTACAAAACATAAAACTCCTCACACAATACAAGCAAGAACTGTATCCCTTTCCACTCCAACAAAGACAGGTTAGCTGAAATTCCTAACAGACTGTATAAACTATATCTCATATTTACTACATGAGTTCTACATCATTACTCCTGCCCTTAATGCCCCATTCAAGTCAATGAGACCTGAGGACACAGCAGTTTGCAGAAAATGCTTTTGTTTTGTAAGGTTTTGTAAGATGCAGAACATGTCTGTTAAGCATGTAAAATGCACAGCTTCAGTGACTTAGCAGGCTTAAAAGTGGAGTGGATCAATGAGGAAAGCTTGTACCCAAGTGGACCATGGTGCTGTCTGGAGGCCTGGGTCAGAGGGAAAGGCTTGCGGCTCTGACCTGCCCACAGCTGCATAAGTGGAAGAGAAAATTGACAAAAGCAAGGTACAAAGCCTTGATTCCGTATTCTACACAGAGATTGCAGGGGACTCCTGACCTTCATTTAAAACCACGGGGACAAATCAGATCAGGGTCTTTTCCTCTCCATAAGCTCAACAATGTAAGCTGTTTTATCCCAGTCTCTTGCTAAAAACTGTAATGAATTTCCTGACAACTTAATTCTTGTGTTTTCAACCCTTTGAAGTTTCATCAAATTACTTTATTGGCCTTCTATGAACGATTTAACTGTTTTTTCAGTGATTATAAATGACAGGGAAGAAACAGGTAAACAAACAGAAATACACAGGCAGCTCCACAATTAATTCTCAGAGAAAAAATGTAACCATGTCAGTCAGTAAAGAACAAAAAAGAGCAATTGCACTTAACATTAATGCAACCTTTAGTGTAGAAAAGCTAATCTCCAAAATGGCCGTGGGAAGAATGGAATCAATAAGGCTGGAAAAGACCTCTAAGATAGAGTCCAACCCAGCACTGGCATCTTGCAAGAGATATCACTTTGTATCGGGAATTCACACAATACGGAAACAAACAGGAGAGAAAACATTTTTCAGCTCCTCATATCACAAGATGAGGCTTTTTCCTGACTTACTGTTAACATTACTGGCATAGTGTAGTTATCAGCTGCCATGTTCAAGTAACATTATCCCTGCAAAATTAACATTTTAGAATAGAAATATCCCTGCAATATAATTTCCCATTAAGACACTAAATCTGGCATAAACAAAAAGTTTAAAAATTCTTCTCAATGATTTTATCTGCCATATTAAAAAGTAGATGCTCATAAGATGCAATGAAAGCTATTTAAATCCATCCAAATATACAGTACTTCAGCTAGATAAAGTGAGGCAAGAATACAATTCGTTATCAAAAGTATGGTGACAGTTTCAGCTGGATGAATATAAATGCATTATAATTTACCTAGAAAATGTTTAATATGTTCTTTATTATTTCTGACTGCCTGTAAGAGCTCTCATTTTATTCCTCTTAGTAGGTTGCAGCAATAGAGAATGTGTTTTCGTGTTTCACTGAACAGCTGATGAGAGAGCTCTGTTTTTAAGATATTTGCATTACTTCAGGATACTTAAATACTTATAATTAAAGAAGTGACATGAAGTGGCAGTCAAAGGAATAAAAAGGCACCATTTCCAGGATAATCTCCCTGACAAGTAAAAGAGAAGACAATTATTTTAGTACTAAAGTGTTTTAAAGTGTTAGTTGCTACAAATAGCGAATGCAATTCCCTGTTATCTCAGATCCTTTGAAACTTTTACACCTAGGAAAATAGAGCACCAAAGGTGAATTGCTTCCACTTTGCAAAGATGTCACTACATATTATCAGTCAATCTTAAGTATTCACTCTGTTTCCTTGTCACAGTTTGTGGAGGGTAGATCTAATGCTGCACAGTTCATACGATTCTCACCATGTCAGAACATGAGGGATGGAAACCATGCCAAAACCACATTACTACCCTCTCTTCCCTTTCCCTTAAGATAAAAGCACCGTCAATTTTTCTGCCAAGGCAAAGGGTTTCTTCTCAGTTTATACAAATAGGTCACGTAATATGTAAAAAAAAAAAAAAAAAAGTGAAACAGGACCACTGATGATGCAGACTGAGCTGAGAAAAAAAAATCTAACCCTGGCTCAAATACTGCACAGATCCATTGTCTCAAGTATCAGGAAAGGTAAGAAGGTCATCATGGGTTAAAGCATGATAACTAATGGAACAGAAGCATGGAAAAGAGATTTGCCAAGTGGGAGAGAAGGAAAAGGCAAAAGATCTCAATCTCAGAGTGATGAAAACATCCTGTAAAGATGTACTGAGAGCTTCTGAGCTCAGTTCTGGTCAACCTTCTTCAAGCAAGAGGAACCACACTGGAGGAGGAGGAGGAAGAAGAGGCTCCAGGGGTAATCAAGGAAAGGAAAGCTAATGTTAAGAGGAGATAACATTGCTCCACACAAACTCATCCTGAGTTTAGAAGAGGAAACTGAAGTCAGACCTCACTGAGGTCTTCAATGTTCTTTGGAGGGACAATGGCAGGCCAGGTACCGAATGTTTCATTCTCCTAACAGTAATAGTACTCGAGGCAACAACTGACACTGTGTTGGAGAGGATTAGGTTAGATATCAGCAAAAGGCTCCTCCCCCAGAGTGTGGTGAGGCACTGACCAGGCTCCCCAGGGAATGGTAATGGCCACAAGGCAGCCAGAGCTCCAGCAGCATTTCGACAATGCTCTCAGGCAAGGGGTAGGATAGCTGGGGTGTCTGTGCAGGGCCAGGAGTTGGACTTCATAATCCTGGTGTGACCGTTCCAACTCAGCACGTTCTGTGACTCTATGATTCAGTAAATGGTGATGATCAGTGACACATTTCACAATAGCAATGTTGTAAGTAAAGTTGCCCTTTGGCCTCAAACAGCTTGCCAAGACCACATTTCTAGAGGAACAGGATGATGCTGCCTAAGCGATAAGATTTTCTTCACTTTCCTAGTAAAATGTATGTTTCAATGAAGTTTCTCATTTGAGTGGAAAACCTTGAAGTACAAATCAGCAGCAAAAGACATTTCTCCTAGCCCAAGCAGGAACTGGTACTCCAGCCTGTCTTCAGAGAGAGTCTTCAGTGTCAGGGAAGTGAATGGATATGCTTTCTGCTCCTAAAATAGCTTTTTTTAAAAAAGTGTCAGCTACACTTGACAAGACATTGAATGATACAAGGATGCTTCTGAGAATCTTATTGTAGGATGTGTCAGCTTGTGAAGGTGCCAAAAGTTTCACTGGATAGAAAAAAGAAGTGTCTCCCTTTCCCTACTATTTCCATGCGATATTTTAGCCACAGAAAGACTTTCTGGTTTTCCAGAGAGTTTCTAATTAGAGGATAAAGAGTCTGAAATCCAGTTTTAGTGAACATTTATCCAGTTTACATTTATCAGTTTACAAAGAGATTTTCCCTTAGATCAGTGAGACGGAGGAACTGAAGAGACAATAACACATTCAGAAGCACTCTCGAAAAGACTTTACAACCAGGCACCACAGGACTCTTGTAAAGGCTGACAGGTTGTCTGTGGCTTTGACCCTTTGAGTCTTTACCCTTTCGTCCGAACTAGCTCAGATGTTAGGGTGAAGACTCACAGATCCGGCATATGAACGTAAATAAAAGATAACAAAAGAGGCTCTTTCCCCCTGGGGAGGTTGCAGAGATTTATTTCTTGTGGTCCCCCTGGAGCGAAAGGAGAGAAAAAGAGAGAAAGAGAGCGAGGTCAGGGGGCACAGGTCTTTTCTAGGGTCTGAAAGGGGGGCGGGAAGAAATTGGATCTCGGCCAGCTAGGTATGGCCAGAGGGGAGAGGGACCAGACCACAGGGCATTGCAGGGGCCACGGAATCTACCATTTCTGATACATCTAGGGAGTTGCAACAGTTGTCTATTATTTACGTAAATCTTTTGTACTTCTTACACAGCAAAGACATTAAAATTGTCTTAACCAGCTAATTGGCAAAGTACTTATAACACATTCCTAATGTAGTACTTAGAATACCGGTATATGCTAAATAAAGTCTGTGGCAGACCACTTTGACTTGGTGCTAAGGTTGTCTTCATACAGGTTATTTTGGTTAGCGAAAATGTTGACATAGAGAAATTTAAAAAAAACAAAACAACCCAAACATCACAAAAGCAGACAAGCCATTTAGAGAAGAGCTACTCACACCTGAAACGGTGGAAAATAAAAGCTAATCTCAAAGATATTTGGATTTAGTCCTTTAGTTAGTCCCCTTTAGTTAGGGACTGTGACATTCAGGGACAAGATCCCGGGTCTCTGGTGTAAGAGGTAAAATCTTGAATGAGCTAGCCGACACTTACCATGGATGAGATTTCAAAAATTGTCAGACAAAAAAGAAGGCAAAGAGGAAGCCTTCCCTATTCCTGCCATGCCTTACAGTGCCATTCATTCTGGGGTATCTCCTTGTTCTTAACTCTCAGCATTTCCAATATGTAAGAAAATCCTTATGAAGACATCTCTCTGCATGGTCAAGGTGAGCAAGGTTGCTCGGTTCTCACAAGGTACTGAGAGAGGGAATAGAAGAGCAATGCCTGACCCCACATTCTGATATAAAAGAGACAAAGGGCCATCCCTGCACCTGCAACTCTCAGCATCCAATAGGAACAGTTATGTGTTGGGAAGATTTTGGTTTGTCTGAAAAGGAAGGAGAACTTGAGCCTGCAGCTCTATAGAAATTTTCTCTGATATTTAGATGCAGAAACCAGTCTCTGTTTAAAAAACATAGTTCTATAGTATCTTTAAATTACTTTTCATAGCATGAAATTTCAAGAACCTATCAAAAGGCTGAAAATCTGGTTAATCCAGACAAATGACCCAGAAACTCCACATTTTCCCAGGCATTTGAGATTCACCCAGATCATTGCACGCTAAGTACTGTTATAAATGAGCACAACGGGCTATTCTGGTCAATTAGGTCACTTGCCTCTCATCACAAGTACTAGTGTGGAATTAATGCAAAAGGGATTATAGAGAGATTATTTTCTACAGAGAGGATTATTATTATCTGTTTCTATAGAGTCTGAGACAATTAGGTGCCCATCTGTTTATTAACATTCATCACCACATAGGCAGCTTGTTCTTTCAAGTGTCTTCAAGAACTGCCACCAAAACTAGTGTTTCTGAATGCAAGTTCCTAGTTCCTCACAGCATGTGTTCAAAAGATGATCAGTGGAAAGGAATTTCCTATTCAGAAAAACAGTGAATTTGAAAAAACCCTGAGAAATACCTCTCAAAAGTACCAATTAGAATCCAATATACGAACACTTCATTGTTATCTGAACCCTCTTCCACACAGCACAACAGGTTCGGGGGATTTTGCTACCCGCCAGCATGAGAAACAAAAGTCTTTTTCCAATTATGCCATGCCTGAACTATTCAGCTCACTATAAGAAGTCCATAGCCACTAGCGACCAGTCATGATCAGCATACTACAATGGCATTTAATTTTTCCCATGGGAAATCAGGTAGCTCAGATGTGTAGTATACTAATTACCTTTAACTTAAATGGGTAACTTTTACCTCTTAGAGACAAAATTATTAATTTTCCATGTCTGTGGAACATCAGTTATATATAAAGCCTACTGAAGCCTACTCCAATTACCTTCCCCTGGGTGTTGCATTGGTCACTCCTGCTTGGAATGAGTCTGTATTGGCAGGGGAGAGCTGTTTGTCAGGAATGTTAATGAGGGTCTAATAAAGAGAAGTTTGATATTAAAGTAGGAGAAAAACGAGCACCTAGCACAATAAATAAAGAGCAACAAAAGGCAAGTTTTTTGGGAAATGGTGACAAGGGACAGGAAAATGAAAGGTAACCTGCTCATCAGAAAGACTGTTCATCAAGTGTAGGAGTGCGCTGAGCTTTGCACCATTGATTAGTGGTTTGTCATCAATCTCATTGTCCTGGGATACAATGCAAAAATGTGCATTCTATCACCATCTGTTGAAATGTGGGAGGGGTGGTGATCCTTATCTCTGTGGGAGATATCCTCTGCTGATGTGCCATCTGATAAGATCTGGGGGATGATCATCGTTATCTTCTCACAACCCATCCTTCCTCCAGAAGATATATTCCTTTAATGGGCCATTAAGTCCTATTGTATGACTGATAAGATTACATCATCCCACTGGGAGATGGTCCAGCCAGGGGCAGGAGCCAAGCCTTTCCTACCTAGATAAAAAACTGGGATTTGGGACACAAAGGCAGCCCTTTCCACTGGATCCCAGAGGGAAGTTGGACCTTTTCCACATCATCACTGGACCTTCAGAGGAAAACTGTACCTTCTACAGGAGCACTGCTTCAACGGAACCACATCTGTCATCCAGGAGGACTGCAGCCACCATTTATACGGACTGCTGCCAACACCCTGACTGACAGGGTGTCAGGTTGTATTTCTGACTTTGTCAGTGGTTTTTTCTTTTGTATTATTGCATGTATTTTATTTTTTCTCTCTTTTCCTATTAAATTGTATTACTGACTTGGAGTCTCGCACTGGTTTTGCTTTCAAACTAATACACTCATCTGTTTCTGTTTGGAGCCAGGATTATTAGCAAGGCCATCAGGACAGTTTCTCCTGTTCAGACTTGGATGTTTATTATATCTTATCAAAATTTACAGAAAGTACAACAGTACCTCTAGCTGCTTGCTAGAAGTAGGAAAAATGGCCACCCAAAATTCTCCATCTTGTCCTCTAACTACCACTATACTGTAAAAACCTCAAATTTAAAACTCATCACCCAGTGAAAACACACACATCTAACCCGCTACACATTTGTGATTTCTAACTTATTATTCATATTTACAAATCTTCTCCAAGGTTTCAGGTCCAGTGCAGTGTTTTCAAGGGGGTCTGTGCCAGGAAGCACAGAAAGCTCAAAAACTTCAGTTTCGTGAGATACAGCAATCAGGGTCACCAGGATGAGCCAAAATGCCAATAAAGATCAAACATCTTCCATCACAAATTTGTTCAGTTTCTGGTTATGCCAAATTTTAGACTATCCCCATAGATCATCTGTAGAAATAGAGAAATTCCAGAGTCTTATTGAATCATGATGCCCAGAACATATTTTCAGAACATATGAGATTTGATTTTATTTACAAGTTAAGAGCTTGTTAGAGTAGTTAATTCCTCGAGAGAAAAGTTTCCCAGTTCTTATGGGCACCTATTTAAAGAGCTGTATGATTAAAAAAAAAGGCAGTGCTAACAATTGGTATTCTATTGGAACATTGTCATCTTCTCCAGAAATCATTCCTCAGCTTTCTAATATGTTATCATATCGATTTATCTTCAGTTTCCTCATATTTATATGCTGACTTTTCACACTGAAATGAGTATTAAAAAGCGTGAACAAATTTTCCCCTGTTCAGGCTATCTAACAAATGAGAACGGGAAGAAACGATTTTTGTCTTTGCTTAGCAGGCTACCAATAGCTAGATAACTACTCTTATGAAAGAAATGTCAACATACAATTTATATGCATATGTTTTCTGTCCAAATGAAGATGTCAGCAAGATCAAAACACTTCTAGTTAGTATATAACAATTCATCTTGGAGTTAGTAAATTTAACAGCCTAGAATATGCATGACACATCCATGGTGGGGACCAGCCTTAATTATAATAGAAAAAATTAATCATGTTCCTATGAAAAACAAAAGACAATAGTACTGTAGCCCAGAAGTTCTACTCAAAGTTTAGAGGATTATGCACAGCTTAAGACACTGAAAAGTATCTTCTTTCTTGGCCCCTTTTTTTTGATGTTATTTTTTATGCTAAGTTCTCTAACAGTGGAATTTTGGCAGCCTTGTCCTATTACTGGCTTCCACAAACATCCAGCACTTAAATTTTCATTAAAAGCAGTACCACTACTTATCAGTACCTTGGAGTTTTTGGAGGTTGCTCTTTCCCCAGTCTTTTTTTTTCAAGTCAGTGCATGCACATGTGTAGACACAAATACATATATGTATATAGGTAGGTATATGCCTGTGTATATATATATATATGCAAATGCATATTTGAAATTAAGTCCAGAGTCTGCTTCTCTAAGAGTTTGTTTGGACCTCTGTTAAACAAATGCCCAAGCTTTTTGACCCTCTCACACGTGTTACTCTCATCATTTCCATGATCAATGTCAAGCCAAAGCTTTTCCCCATCCAGATGGCCAGCTTCAGACATGAGGAGTTACCACAAGTCTACAGGCTGATGGTGTTTCCTGGACAGGATCTCTTCCCGCAGGATATTGTTATAAATGAGCACAACGGGCTATTTAGGTCAATTATTTAACAAATTTATTATTACAGAAAAGAGAAAGCAAAGTTGCAGCGCTGGGCGACAGGGGAGTCATCGCTCCACCAACTGCCGCACCAGTCGTGGCTCGGATCCCCCCTTTAAGTTCTCTCGTCCCCCTGTCGAGTCCTCCTTCGGTTACTCCTGCGCCTGCGCCTGCTTGCCGAGTTATCTTTCCGGTCACTTCTGCGCCTGCTTCGCTCGTTGTTAGGGGGTCTTATTTCGCCTCCCGGTGGTCGCTGATGAAGGCTCGCGGCAGTCTTCTTCAGTGTTCTCTCCGTGACCTTAATACTACAATATCTACAAGCGTCTGTTATTATGCAAGCATAGCAGTTCTTGTTCTTTGCACTTTCGCAAGCAAGGCAGAATGCAAGGTTGTGGTTAGAGAATACAAGGATGTAGTTAGGGCGATTATGTGTTTATACATTCTTCTTCACTAGCGATTAAGGGCAGTGAACAAAAAGGTCACTTGCCTCCCATCACAATCCCCCCTTTTTTTGTTTTTACTCTTTTTGTTCACTGTATCTTACCAGTTCTTTCTTGCTAAGTTTTAAATAGTCTTCCACTTTTCCTTTATCTAACGGTTTATACTTCGCCCTAACAAGCATTAAATGAGCAGCTTTTATTCTCTTTTTGACTATATTGATAAGTTTGTTAAAAATACAGGGTCCAAAGGTTAACGTTAGAACAAATAATATTAGTGGTCCTGCTAAGGTAGACAGAAGAGTTGTAAACCAAGGAGAGCGATTGAACCAGGATTCATACTAACTTTGTTGTGCTTTTTGTTCTCTTTTTTTTTTTTGCTCAATTTGTTTCTTTAACTCTGTCATGGCATCGACCGTTACACCAGTATAATCCACATAGGTACAGCACTCTTTTCTTAAAGCCACACATAGCCCTTCTTGCTGTAAGAACAAAAGATCTAACCCCCTACGGTTCTGTAATATTACTTCGGATAAGGATCTTACTGACTTTACTAATCTATTTATAGCTTTGTCTATTCTCTGCAAATCCTCATTTACAGAAGCTCTTAAATTTCTCATTCTTTGCTGTTGATTGATTAAGGACGCCACACTTGTTTCAAGTCTGGCACCTCCCATGCTAAGTAGAACTTCTACAGTGAGGGCTGTGAATGGTTCTTTCTTTGTTAAATGATGTTCAGGGATGATATGATGCTCATGGACATAATACTTAGAATGGTATGCTATTCGAGGGAGGATTAGAACTTGGATACAATATTCTGAGGTACTATTGAAACTATTGACTGCCAGACATGGTGTGACTCCTAAGGTATTACAAACCCATTTTGTATTTACGGCCGGGAGGAGCTATTGAGCTGGCTGCTTTAGATTTGATATAGATATTTTTATCTGGCATAGATAATCCTTGTTTTTAGGAATATTCCCTATGCATCTTCCTTTACCACTTCCTTGAGCCAGAAATATTTCAGGGGTACTATCTTGTCCTTTTTTCCATAAACATTCTTTGGGATTTGTTCCCTTCACTCATCTGTGTTCAGCGGTGGATCTTATGGCCTCATAAAAGGGTGATTTCATCATGTAACATAGCCAACATTCTTTAGTTAAATTAGGGTATGTATCGTTTAGCACCTTAAAGGTAGCTTGCATTACCTTCCAAAGTGTATTATATTCGCTGGTAGATGGATTCTTTTTAGGCCAATCTTGGGTTTCATTTTTGTTTTCTGATTTATTTCCTCCCGGGACTAAAAGGTTTGTAATAGTTTCCTTGCTTTCATCCCCTATGACCGGGTTAGGTCCCACTGGCTTTGGGTCATGTGGTACAGGCTTCTTTTTTATTAGGATTATATTGCCTTTATCCCTCCCTGGTTCCCAGAGACGAATTCTCCATGTTTTCCCTACTGCCCATTTAGCTTTTTCCGGCTGGGAGACATTAAGATATATAAAGGAACAGGTTCCTGCGTATACTATTTTTCCAGAGGGTCCCCGCCGGGGTTTGGTACAGCCCATTGGTCCAAATCCTGCCTTTAAAAAAATTTCCTCCCGTCCCCCAGTCAGAAGCAATAGTTTCACAGCCCCAATATCCACAAAAGTACTCTCCCGGGTAATTACAATATGACTTTCCTGGGTTTGATGCTGGACACATGTAAAATCCTGTTAAATTCAGAACTCTCCCACAATGTGGCATGTTAGTTAGGTTACATAGTCCTACTATGAAACTCGGTGCTCCTGAAGTAACAACTGTCTGTAGTGGTCTAGGGGCATCCCATCTACTGAGGGACCATTCAAAGGGCTCATGACTTTGTTCCGTTCCTCTCACCAGTCCCATCTTTGTTATTATGCACATCATTAGAGTTAGGTGATGTCCAATGCAAGAGCGGTGAATAGAATTAGTTCTTTTTCTAATCCCCTTTATACTATCACCTCCAAGCTCCTGGTTATCAAGGGTTGTAAGCACTTCTACGGTTATCCCTGCGTGAGATTCTCTGTCCCCACCTTTTACCCCTCTGCCTCGCTCGCCAGTTAGGTTGCTACTAACTGCGAGGTGTACCATCTTCACGGCAGCAAGGATATTCTTCAGGGGCGAAACTCACTCCTCTTTTCCACTTCCTTTTGGAATGCCAATTTTTATCTTTCAATGGTGGAATATCACACCTGAGTTCTTTTACTTGCTTACGACACTTGACTGACACAATGTCTGTCTTAAATGGCCCAGAAGGTTCGTTAGGGTGATAGCAATATAAGTCGGGGTTCACCCCCTTTGAATATATTTGTCACCAGAGCGGGGATCCCACTTTCAGCTCTCGGGCTGCTACTTTTTGGTTCAAAACCAAAGCAGTCAGCTCGCGCTGTTCCTCCCAACAGGGCTGACACACACTTCTAGGAGCCCTCCCTTTCTTGCAGTGGACCCACCACAACTCTTTACAAGTTTTACAACAGAAGCATGCAAACGGGTAGCAGTCACAATCTAGCCAACTACACGCTACTTTAATATCGTTATGCTTTGCATTTCCTTCTTCATTATACAATCGGCTATGGTATTCTAATCTCACAGGTCTGTAATATGGTTGCTGAGCAAGTTCTTCTAGATATTTACAGTATCTCGGCGCCTCGGAAGTCCTAATTAACTCTTTCTGTAATAGCCAGTCATCTCCCGCCCAAATGTCCCCCGCGTCCATTTATTTCCCTGGGTGTCAAGATGAGGTTCTTTTTAGGACGAGCTTTAAATCACCAGTTGTTCCTTTTATTTCCCAGCGGGAGTTATTTTTCTTGGAGAACTCAGATGGATTTACTGGTTTCTTTATTCGGCTGGCATGAGTCCACCCTTTTTCTGCTGTTTGTACCACGGTATCTGTTGTAAGTAACACCAGGTATGGTCCCCCCCCATTAATGATTTTGGGCTATTTGGCATATATAAAAATTGATGATCAAATTCTTTCCCCCCAAATTTTATATTTAACGGACGTAAAAATGCCCTTTCTTCAACCTGTTTTGTAACCCCTACCACCCGAATGGTAGAATCACTTAGAGGTCCTAATTTGGTGTTAATTGCAGAATACGTAGCCTTCGTATCTACTCTAAATTCCAATGGTTCCCCATCTACTTTTAAAACTACTTTCAGATCCCGATCTAGTCAACTTTGGTTCTGGTAGCTTCCCATCATAAAGGCTTGGGCGACACCTTGTGGCCTTCTCTGAACTGCACTTGAATTATTTATCAATCCGCTATTTAGTCCGAATCCCATACCTTGATTAAGTGGACATTCGTTTTTCCAGTGTCCTCTGTTCTTGCACAAGGCACACTGATCCAATCCCAATCTCATTTTCCCTTGTCCCATTTGTAATTGGTTTGGGAATCCCCTTCTACCCATTGAAATTCCTCCCCTAGCCATTCCTCGTCCCGTCCGTGACCTTGGCCACCCCCCCCGCATACCATTCTCCGTTATCTGCTGTAGTACTGCCAACATACTAGCTTGTTGGTTTTTTTTTTTTTAGCAGTCTCTTTTTCTCTATTATTATACACTTTCCACGCAACTTTTAAAAGTTTATCCAAATTCCGTGTATCTTCCCTTTCCAATTTTTGCAATTTTTTTCCGAATATCCTCTTGGGATTGTCCCAGAAAAATTAAAGTTAGTTGCAATTTCCCTGATTCCCTTTCAATTTCTAAACTGGTATATTTTCGAGCAGTTTCCTTAAGCCTTTCTAAGAAAGCTGACGGGGACTCATTTTTCTCCTGCCTTACTGAATACAATTTGGACCAGTTTAACGTCTTAGGTATCCCGCTCCATATTCCTTCTACCAACAATTCTTGATAAGCCTTAAGTCTACGGTAACCCCCCCCGTTGAATTAACATTCCACTTTGGATTCTTTCGCGGCACTAAATCATTTAATGTACCGTCCGCTATTTGCAACCTAATTATTTCTCGTGCCTTTTCCCTCATGGCTTTAAACACCATTTCTTTTTCAGTAGAATCCATTATTGTATTCAGTAAGACCTGTAAATCATTCCAGTCTGGATTTTGTGTTTTAATCACCATTTTCACTACCCTTGCCGCCCGTTCAGGATCCTCCCGATAAGCCCCCGCAGACTGCTTCTAAATTAACAAATCATTAGGAGAAAAGGAACTTTCACTATTACTCGCTCCCCGTGGGGTCCAACCGCTTCCCGCAACGGAGCCATCAGCTGTGCACCCCTTTTTCTTTTCTCCCCCCGTCCACTACAGGTCTTTCCACAAAGAGGAGTACACGGCTTATTAGCAACCTTTTTCTTTGAATTCTTTCCTTCTTCTTCCCCAACTACCTCGTCTGACTCACTCGATTCACTCTCCTCCAGGGGAGGGGCACTAGGTGCTACCAACAGAGAAACATCCTCCTCAGGGCCTGAAAATTTAACAGAATACTCCTTCCCTTTTTGCCACCCTTTGCAGCCTGCACAACCATCTGTTGCTGTTTCTAAGACCATAATGCCACACTCCTTCTGCTATTCTGGCTTATTTTTCAAATAATAAAACAAATCAAGATACGGAATTTCTTCCCATTTTTCATTATCTTGTAAGAAGTGCATAAGAGGGGTTATAATATCAGGATTTAGAGTACTATTTCGGGATCATTGCATACCCTCAGGTTCGTATTGAGGCCACACACAATTACAAAAATCAATCAATTTCCTTTTACTCAGTTCTTGACCAAAATTCCCCACCTTCCAGTGTTGCAGCAAACAGCCCAAGGGTGAATCATCCGGAATTTCCATCCCTGAACTAGCCAGAGCTTTAAAGGTTTTAAAAGGCATCATAACACTCACACTCACACACTTTACTATTATTTCCACACTCACACACCCTTTACTACAATTCTTGCCTTTCTCGTCGCCGCGAGTGGCAAGTGCTGGATCTGCGCCTAGGCTTCCCTTTTTTTTATCCTTATTTTTCCTTGATTTTTCTGTTAATTTAAAGATGAATACCTCTGGCCGTTCCACCCAGACCTTTGCATAGTCACTTTCCTCCACACAAAGGGGTTTCTTAATGTTTACCCAAGTATTTAGTTTCTGTTTTACCCAATCTTCTGAGGACCCGTATATGGGCTAGAACACATTCTTTGAAATTTCTTTCCCACCCCATATTTCCACACAGTAGTGTATCATTTTAGCTTTGTCTTTTCCCTGCGTGCTTGGGAAATGTTCCCAATTGTCTAGTAGAAATCCTAAGGGACTTTCTCTAGGTATGGGGGGGAGCCTAATGCCCACAGGGGACTTACTCTTCCCCTGTCCCATTCTTCCGGAGTGCCTTCAACCACACAATCGACTCTCGCTTCCCCTGGTTCGTGGCCCAAGCCCTCGCGGGTCTGTGGGAACCGCACTACTGAGGGTCCGCTCTCGCTTGGGGAGTCTGGCTGCCAGCCCCCCTCTCATTCACACACCACGCAGTCGCACTCCGGGATCCCAACCCCGCCCGGACGGTTCCCGTAATACTTACGCGTCTCGCGTCTTCGTCCGGACTTTGTGCACAAATCTTTTAAGGGGTTTTCCCAGGGCCCCAAAAGAAACCCTTTGCTTTCTCCTTCTTCGTTTTAGGTTCGTCGGTCAAGATCCGGGCAAGCCTCAGTACCAAGGGGCCACCAACTGGTGGGGCGCCCCCCCTAATACGGAGGATCGCTCCTGGATTCTTGATCCGAGTCACGGCACCAAATTGTTATAAATGAGCACAACGGGCTATTTAGGTCAATTATTTAACAAATTTATTATTACAGAAAAGAGAAAGCAAAGTTGCAGCGCTGGGCGACAGGGGAGTCATCGCTCCACCAACTGCCGCACCAGTCGTGGCTCGGATCCCCCCTTTAAGTTCTCTCGTCCCCCTGTCGAGTCCTCCTTCGGTTACTCCTGCGCCTGCGCCTGCTTGCCGAGTTATCTTTCCGGTCACTTCTGCGCCTGCTTCGCTCGTTGTTAGGGGGTCTTATTTCGCCTCCCGGTGGTCGCTGATGAAGGCTCGCGGCAGTCTTCTTCAGTGTTCTCTCCGTGACCTTAATACTACAATATCTACAAGCGTCTGTTATTATGCAAGCATAGCAGTTCTTGTTCTTTGCACTTTCGCAAGCAAGGCAGAATGCAAGGTTGTGGTTAGAGAATACAAGGATGTAGTTAGGGCGATTATGTGTTTATACATTCTTCTTCACTAGCGATTAAGGGCAGTGAACAAAAAGGTCACTTGCCTCCCATCACAGATATCTTGGGAAGAGGAGATGTGTATCACATGGCAGGGAGAAAGAGTTCACACGCAGGATATCAGTCTGTGGCAGCTGCTGTCACATGTCTTCCTCCTCACAAAGAGAGGGGCTGGAAGTTCTTGTGGGCTCTCTTATTTCTGTTTGTATCACTCATCAGCATGATGCTTGTCTCCTTCCAGTGAATGCCAGGGAAGAATTCCAGGGAGTCCAGAAGAAATCTGCACAGTAGACAACTGACTGATTTTAATTACTTAACAAACTCCACGAGAGTTACAAGCCACAGGTCATTTTCCTCTACGTTCAGGTCCTAAGTGAAGACATTTAGGTATCTTGAGTTCTGCAGTTTGTGGCTTTGCATTTATTCTATAATATATCACCTTGGTTCTTGGGCTGTATTTACCCGGGAACAGAAAAGGCAAAACCAGGATTTGTGGCATGTGGACATGTGGGGGTACATGTGTGGGCAGACACCGAGCCTCAGGAGAAATTTCCTTGGAAAGGAAACCATCTCTAGCTAATTCTCCAAAAGACCACAAAGCTGAAAGACCACAGATCTGTTTAATTTAGACAGTGCTGCAGGCCTTTCCAGGGCACAGTGACACAAGCATATCTCAACTTGCTGAAAATCAACTAATTTATAGAGTTTCAAGGCTGCACTGGTGATTCGGTCCAAACACAAAGCCCAGTGTATCTCCTCTACAATTCTGGTTAGATCTCTTTCTTTCCCTTCAATCCATGCTATTTTTCCTCATTAAGCAAACTTCTTGCAGAATACATTTTGGAGGTCTACAGGGTGGAACACTGCCAACTCTATTAGCAAAATCTTCAGTCCTTTCAGCCAGAGAAGCCTGAATGGCCAGAGCTCAGCCCAAAGTGGCAGCACAACAGCCCTCTCTGAATCCCAGCCATAAATCACGGCAAGTACAGGTGGGAGGAAAAGTGCTTAAACCAAATCTCTGGTCATATAGAGAACTCAACATCACTGCATAGTCCCAGGCACAGAAATAAACCAGGGGTCAACACAGCCCCCCAAGGAAGCAGGAAAAATTCCTTTTGCTGGGACTTCTGTCCAGAAGGACTGGGACTTCTCTGCACATCCAGTGTTACTGCTCATGCTTTCTCCCAAATAATCTAAAAAATAAGAGTTGAGTATATGTCCAACCCACAAACTGGGTGTTACAGCTCTGTAACAAGATACAAGGCATATGTTCTGCACCTGGAAAGCACAAGACTGTTGATCATTTTCTAGGAAGAATTAGGTGCTTTCCACCCAATATGTTTTCAAGCTGAACTACTTTGTATCTGGAAAATATTCTCTCCTGTGGTCTGCCACTGTACATGTTAAATCTACACACAATATATTGAATTAGCTTATACACTTTGGTCCGGTGAAAAAGTATTTAAAGATGTCACTTTTCTTTCTTTTACTTAGAGCAGCACTGAGTTCTATTTCAGCACATAAGGGCTACATACACTCAATCTTACAGCAGCCTAAAAGATTTCAACAGTGTTTTTTAATTTTTGAAGTGATCACTCAATGATCATTCAGTGAACCTGTCATGGCAGTGAGAGATGTCTTCCTGTTCAAACTGCTGAAGGGATTACAAAATAATGTCTTGCTGCTGATTTCTCCTGCAGAAAACTCACAGGAATTGCTTGGGAAAGAACACAGATCCATGGCAATCTGCCCATTAGACAGATGTGTGAGGAAAAGCCAAGAACATGCCAATATTTAAATGCTACAAGGAGTTAGTTACCTATATCTTGAAGAGCCTCACTGGGGAGAAGTCTGAGCAGCAGATCTAAGGCTTTATTTCACCCCAGCCCTACTCCTCACAGAGATTTTGACTGCTAACATAATCAGTTTTCTCAGCAAGCAAAAAGAAAAAAAAAAAAAAAGGAAATATTTCTGACTGCATTTCACAAAGTGAAACCTTTTGGTCCAGCCCATCCCATTTCCAAAGAGCCATGACTAGCTCCTGGGAAGGACAAGCAGGTATCCTGCATCCCTTTCACTCCAAGCCCTCGGGGTGCTCCAGTGCCCACAGGCATCTTGCTCAGTACTGACCACTGTTGAGAGGCAAAGCTCCCTGCTGAGTTCAGAGACCCTCAGTCAGGCTCTGCTCTTCCTGGTACTTCCTTAATGGCCCAGGGACCAGGTCTCTCCTATGAATATTTAATGAGAGGTACCTCACCTGGTAACAGGGCAATGCCATGAGCCACAGCTGCTCTTCTGCCTTATTGTGCCCCCATTCCTGCTCACTGCAGGGCTGAATAAAAACTGTGAAGCAACTGGAAATGCAACAATACTTCCAAAGCATTATTAACACATGAGCACTAACTAGCTCAGAATGCAAAATAAAACCTTGAATAATTCAATATTACTTTCTTTGCTGAAAAGTGTTAAATATTATTTTTAATTAACCATAAATACTAATATATAGCTAGAAATCCTCTAAAATAGCTTGCAATTCCATGACCAAGCAAGCAGTGTAGAACAAAATGCAATCTCCACTATTTGCAGTATACTACTAAATTGAGAAAAAAACAAACAGCGGACACGAGTGTCCCAGTATGTGGGGATATGACAGAACATGAATACAGGATGTAGGATGCTCCCCTGATGCTGCAGGCTGGGAAATGAAGCCATGGTGTTTCCCTCTATCCCTTCTGTCAGGGGACACCAGTGCCAGTGGAGCCACGGGGACACTTTCCTTGGAAAGGCACATAACAGACCTTAGGTTGGACATCTACAGTCTTGCTTTTCATAAGTTTTTTAATGATCCATTAAAGCCAGAACTCACTGCTGCCCGAAACCCCAAGTAAAACACAAACCAACAGAGTGTCAGTTTATGCGGTGCTTTATTCAGGGCCCGGGGACCTGCGGACTCGCGTCCAAAGTCAGGATCCCGCCGGTTCCCTTTTTCAGAGGGTTTTTTATACCCTTTTTACAAACGGTTTTCGTGCAGAGGTACATACTCGTCTAAACAATATAGATACATTCACTTTGTAGATAACATTTACGCCATAACTCCTTCAAGGTTGCTTATCCTAGGACTATAGTGTTCTCCCCCTCAATCTCTTTCTTCCGCCACTACCCACCACCAGTACTTTATTTATGACTATACTTCAACCTTATCACTAACGGTTCTGCATGCTCTGCTAATTGTTTTCTCAGCACAGTACATTCCTAAGTTAGTTTCCCAGGGCCTACTCTGGAAACTACAGTCTCTAAGCCTTAGCATTACTACTACTATTATATTACTACTACTATTATACACTTTATATTTTAATATTCAGGATTTCTAGTCCATACGGTAACATCACCAGTGTTATTCTTATGGCAAAAAAGGGAAAATGTCAAAGACAAAGCAAGTAAATATAATCAAAGTGTAGGAAGAAAATACAGCTCACTACTATAAGACTAAAACACTCAAGTGGCGCCAAATTTGATAAGATCAAATTTCCCCACCAAAAGCCATAGCCATAGTCTTTCATGCTAGAACTTGAGTCTGTATGAAGGTCATCCTTGTATTATGCCATGTGTAGGGCACTCTTCAGCAATAATCATTGCTCTTCTATTATGATGAAGAAATATTTTGGTAACAAAAGCACTTGTTGAGCCTCTGGTTGGAGAAGTTTGTACCTTTCAATTGTCCTAGAACTGAAAATCCATCAAAATGAGAAGCAGAAAGTCATGAGTTTAGTAATAATAAACAGATTGTTACTTTTTCAACCACTCTCTGCTTTCACTTTTTTGAAAGTCCTATCTATGCATTTTGTGCTCATTCAAGCTCAGTACAGGGCCAAATATATTTCACACTATTGACAGTCAAAGAAAACAACCTGAGATAAATCCTAAGGGAAACTCTTAGACTAGAATCTTCTGAAGATTTATAGGCCCAATTTACACAACTTCACTATGCCAAAATATCTCAATTAGAGGCCAGGCTCCAGAGAGAAACCCTAGACAATCTTTAATGCTCACATTGCCTGACCACCACCTGGGAGCAGATCTCAAGCAGCAGTGTCATCTCCCAGAGATCCCAGCTGCTTCCCTATCATTCACGTCTCAGATTTTTCTGTTGTCCCAGTAGATGCAATGATATCACCATGAAAAAACACTGCTGCTGCCAGTCCTATGGATGCCCAGATCTCTGGAGAGCTCTCCAGAACAGTTGTTGCTATTAATAAACATCCTAGAAAATATGCACCTCAGGTAGGCCTTCCCTATTCCAATCTATCCCTAAAGAAAATTCTCTTTCTCGCTCATTTGTCGTTGTTCTCGCTGCCACATAAACAAGTGCTACAGGGGGAAAACTGCAATAAATTTCCCTCTTTAGAGAAGTAGAACAAATTCTGTCCTTACTGCAAATATTTAAAAAAGATAAAAACCTGCACATTAAGCAACAAACAAATTAAAGTGGTAAACAAAATATACTGATGTTTTTTCTAAGTTTTCTATTTATCCTCAAAATGCTCAATTGTTGCACACAGAATTTTAAGTACCACATTTTCTTTAAAAAACAAGTATCATAATTTAGGACAAATTTGATTTTCTGGATAAGGAAGCAGCACTCAGCTTTCTAAAACAAGTGATTTTTCATTCAACAGATAATTGAGTTTGTAAGTCAATTTTAAAGTAGCTGGATTTTCAGAGCTGAGGATCTGAATTTCAGAATTTCAGTTGCTTTTTTACCAGTATGCACCATTCTCTAATAGTGGCTCCACAGCCACTTAGCAGCTCTCAACTCAACACATTTAGAGCAAGACTATTTGTCCTAAGTTGTGTGGTGCAGGTCTTAATTAAGGCGGAAATGAAAAAAACAGCAATAAAATATAAAATCATAGGTTGAGGGTCTATTTTTGGCTTTGGAACGTTGTCACCACTGCAGCAGATTTAGTTCCTTGCACTCACAGCACTGCTTTTCTGCTGGTTGCCCATCAGTCCTGAGTCTTGGGGACACTGTGTAACACATTGGCCTTTACCACAGCCTTGGTTAGCCCAGAGGGAGAAGCCTGGAAGCAGTCTGGGGATGAGATCCCGGGGAGGAGATCCTGAGGATGAGATCTTGCAGGACACAGCCAGGGCCAGTTCACTGTGGGGTCTCCACTGCTCCTGAGAAACTACCACAACACCAAAACAACAAGTGATTCCTCCCACACTGGCATCAAGCCATACCTTGCCAAAAGTTTACATATTCTCAAGCCCTAATTATTTGTCTTAAATTAGTAGGTGTTTGTCCTGGGATACAATGCAAAAATGTGCATTCTATCACCATCTGTTAAAATGTAGGAGGGGTGGTGATCCTTATCTCTGTGGGAGATATCCTCTGCTGATGTGCCATCTGATAAGATCAGGGGGATGATCATCGTTATCTTCTCACAACCCATCCTTCCTCCAGAAGATATATTCTGTTAATGGGCCATTAAGTCCTATTGTATGACTGATAAGATCACAACATCCCATTGAGAGATGCTCCAGCCAGGGGCAGGAGCCAAGCCTTTCCTACCTAGATAAAAAACTGGGGTTTGGAACGCAAAAGCAGCCCTTTCCACTGGATCCCAGAGGAAAGTCGGACCTTTTCCACATCATCACTGGACCTTCAGAGGAAAACTGTACCTTCTACAGGAGCACTGCTTCAACGGAACCACATCTGTCATCCAGGAGGACTGCAGCCACCATTTATACGGACTGCTGCCAACACCCTGACTGACAGGGTGTCAGGTTGTATTTCTGACTCTGTCAGTGGTTTTTCTTTTATATTATTGCATGTATTATATTTTTTTCTCTTTTTTTCCTATTAAATTGTATTACTGACTTGGAGTCTCGCACTGGTTTTGCTTTCAAACCAATACAGTGTTCCACCCCATAATGAGATCCCTTATCTTGGAACTAAGCTCTCTCACAAAACCAGCACCAAATATTGTGTTCCAAGAAGAATTCTCCCCAAAGCTTAAACAGAATGTAAATTTAATTACATGTTTTTATGGAGGAGGAGGAGGCTGGCATAGGGAAAGGGGGAGGTGTATAACAAGGGGAATAGTGCGTTTTCAAATTCATCTAGTTTGATACACTTTATTATTAGAGACAGATAAAATTTAAACTATTTTGGTGGGCTAATTGCATTCTGATTTGAAGGGATGATCACATATCACAAAATTTAAGTCAGGTTCCTATACTAGAATGAATGAACAACATTCACAAAACCTACTAATGGAATTACAAGGATATGGGAACATCCATTTCAAGCACAGACATTTATCACCAAGTTAGTTGCTATTCTTTTTTAGTAGTGAGAGAATAGGTCCTATCCCATATACCATATAAAGTCTTCTGAAGTTTCTAAGACCTTGCTGCTATAATATTCAAGCATTTCAAAGCTTTCAGTGCCTTTGTCTTCCTAGCACATCTAAAAGCTTTGGAGAATCTCATTTTCTAGATTAGAGAAAAAAAATGGAACTCCCTATCTATGTGGAAATAAAAGAATTTCGAAGCATCCCACTTCAAATCAATGTTGAGACAAAAGATACCTCCTCCCCATCCTCCTTTCTTGTTTTTACAAGAAAAGGATCCCAAAAATTTCAGTTTCATGCGAATCAGTATAAACTTTCTAGATCACTAGGCATCTGAGAGCATCCGCAGAAGGTTTTCTGGGTAGGCAATAACAGAGATACACATTCAAATCAAAAGGTGGCTCCTGGATGCTCTGTTCCACAAAGAAAGCCATATCTTTTTTTCTTTAAAAAAATCATTTCCACTTCAAGTTAACCACTACCCTGCTGTAGCTTGGGGGTAGAAAGAGGAGAAGGCCCAGAATTACAAAGGGGCTCCTTAGGTTTGGACTACCTTATTTTGAATCTCTAGGAATGGGCATCACAATCCAAGTGCTGATTTTAACACTTACATTTCTTACAATCTTCTAATAATTTCTGGAGCCAGCACACTAACCATGATTCAGAACTGCACCAAGCAACAGACAACATGAAGGAAAGATGTGTCTGAAGTCCCAGCCCTTTCTGCTGGAGTTTGACCCTCTACTCAAGTCTGCTGTGATAAAATTCTATTTCAACACCTGAAAGTCACTCCTGGGCTTCTGCATTGCAGCATTTGACTGCCAGTAAGTAAATCCCATCTTTTCTCTGGCCAGAATGGAAGAGGTGGACATGGAAGTGCACTTTACACAGTAATTTTCATGCAAAATTCACAGCTATTCCCTATCGTGGCCAAGGGTCCATTGGTCCAACCCAGAATTCTGTGACCTCCCTAGAGAGAGGTCTTGCGAGAGACGGCTGTCTAGGAGGCTCACTGGCACTTCTCTGGCCGCTGGGTAACCTCAGCAAAGGGGGGAAGCCTGCAGCTGCAAGAGATCAGCTCTTATCAGTGAATTTCAGCTCTGTGATTTCAGCTCTGCCTTGCGAGGTTATCCCAGGCCGAGTCAGGGACAGAGAGACAGAAGCGTCATATGGCAAATTCCACAGAGGTAGCTTTTAATGTACAGCAGGTCCGTGAAGGATGACAGCTCCCTGGTGAACTGGGGAAAAAGCTGGGGGTTTTATGGTGGAAAGCAAGGGTGGTACCAAAGGGGGAGGGACCAATGGGTTACAAAGAATCAACATGGGCACCAAAGCATGGTGAGATAGCTGAAGCCCTCGGGATAGCTTACCATGGCAACAGAGGATGTGCCCATCTAAGGTGTATCTCTCCAGGGGAGGGTTGAGGTAAGCTTATTGGCCTCCACAGCCCATTAAAAGGGACATCTCTTCAAGGCAGAGCTGTGGCAAGTTTATCAGCCTCCACAGTTCCCTGAGAATTAGGACTTTGATTTTCACTGAAGCATCCATGTGAGCATCCAGCAGCAAGCCATGAAAGCAGACTTATTCTTGCTCACCCTTTTTCTGGGCCTGGATCTCCCACAGCTGTTTTCTCACACATAGAGCAGGACAGCATACTTTCCTCCTCAGCAAAAACAGAAAAATTGTGCAGAAACTCACAGCTGTAATTTGATCTGACATGAAACCCTCCTGGCCAGTCCCACTGTGCATTGCAGCAGCAGAGTCCCTAGGACTCTTTCTTTTTTCACTGTCACTTTAGTTTCCCTCAGGACAACCTGATATAACTTCAGTTTTATTCCCAGACTTAGAGGGTTTTTCATTAATTCACTTTCAAACACTGCACTGAATTTACATCACAACATTTTACAGCTTCACTTAGCGTGCTTTCCTGTTCTGTAGCTGTATGTTTTCAGCCTTTTTTTTTTTGCCTCCAAAAGCCACGGTTTTTTGCCCACGGTGGCAAATCCAATCAAGTTCCAGTGCTGCAATGAAGCTATATTACTGCTGTGATTCCAGTGCGTGTTCCCATGTGCAAAGCCATTACTGCATCATCTCCCTAACATTGCATTGCTAGGTTTTCTTCTGGTCATCAGGAGCAGAGTGACCTGGTTTGTTCCTTTGATAATATCATATGCATGGGAGAACACTGGGTGCTCCTGCTCCTCCATTAAACACCACAGGAATCTGGGTAATTCACTTGTTCATTGTTTGAAAAGCACAGAAATTCACGTTCATTTTCTAAGATTTTCTGTAGGAGCCTTGTGACATATTCCAAGGGCTGGTGGCAGGGGGACAACTATAGATGTCACACCAGCTCCTCTTAATATAAGAAATCTTAATATGATCCATATGTTGATGGTTTCAGATATGCTCTTAACGCAAGGTTATTGTCACACACTCTCAGCTTCACGGGCAGAGAGGTACAAGAGTTAACAGCTTTTCCCAGCGTTGTATTTTAGCCCCTTTCCCACATTTCAACGTAATTAAACCCCTTGTTTTTGAAGGAGTGCTCAGATCCAGCACAGCCCTAACAGTCTGTCCACATTCAGGTGAAAGCTGCAGGAAAATCCATCATCCCAAGGAACTAATTTTGTGCAACTAAAGTGACGAGGCCCAGAAACAACCTTGCTCATTGTGCTTGTCCTGTGAACATACAGGGAGTTGAGAATGACAGGTAGTAGCTCCCAGCATCTGTCCACACTCGGCCGTGATGATAAAATACTCATGAGTTGGTAACATGCCTGGCAGCCTCCTCCACGTTGGAGCTATCAATAATCTCCAGCACAAGCTCCTCACAGTGTTTGCAGAGAAATCCAAGAGCCTTAAACTATCCCAGCCAGATTTACTAATGTGATAGGTTGACTTGGGAGGAAGAAACTCAGAAGTTCTTCCTGGGAGAGTTTCCTCTGTGGGGAGTTTTTTGGGATACTTGTAACAGCCAATCAGGAAAAGTCGGTTCGCTCCGTGCACACACATTTTAAAAAAGGGTAATCCCGGAAGACGCCCTCTTTGTCTTTCCGGCGGCTGAACAGGTAACACCAAGCTGAGCCGCTCTCCCTCTCCCCCATGCGGGGGAGGGGGGGGAACGGCTCGGAGGCCGCTTGGGCCCCGTTTGCCAACGGGGGGGCCCGAAGGCTGAGGGGAGGAAAAGTTGTGTGATAAAAGCTTCACGGATTCTTCCTCCACCAGCTTGTGGCTCTGGCGTGGGAGGATGCTGGCCTTTTATGCTGCCGGCCAGGCCGGGCCTTCCCGGGTGGCCATGAGGGTGCGGGGCCGCAGCCCAGCCCCGCAGGGGCTGAGTGGCGCTACCGCCGCCCCCCCCAGCACGGCCGAGCCTGGCTCAACTTTTGTAGTTGAGTTAAACTTTAACTCTTTAGTGTTCAGATAAGATTTGCAAAGCCTCCAGCCTTCCCTTTAAATATGAAAGGGAATAAGGGAAGTTCTGAAGTCAGTGATGCAAGAGCTAAGTTTTTTTAAGATGGAAGGAGAGTGAGAAGATGCTGAAATGGCTGAAAATCTTTTTGGGAAATTGTAGGAATGAACTAATGTACTGAATATTCCTTTAAACCATGGAAAAAGACATGGGGGGATGGAAATGTTCCTTCTTAGGAGATAATTTGATTAAAGAACACCTGTGTTGGGAATTTGAATTTCTGCCCTGAGAAAAGAAGGGGATTGCAGTTTTTTCTGAAGATGAAGCCTGAGCAGAGAAAAGGGAGACAAATAAAAATCGTTGCTGTTGGACATTTTCAATTCTTAAAAGTAATACCCCATGGAATAAACATGACCCATATCTACAACTTTGGGACGGCTGTAGATTGGGAGGAGCGTCACGGTTGCAGATTTCCCGGGCGGATGCAAATCGTGAGAGGTAAAACTACAAGAGGACTTTTTTTTCTTCTTGTGAAACACATCTCCTACAACTTCGACAAGAGGAAACTTCTTTCTCCAAAAGTAAACAGAAAAAGACTAAATTAGGCACTGACTGAAGTATTTGTTGTATATTTGTTTTGTTGTTGTGAAGACTGGGAGAGGGAGGGACGGAGGGATGTGAAAAATCTTATTCTGAAATTTTTTTTTTTTTCCCCCCTTTTTGTTTGTGTAGTTAATAAATTTTCTTCTATACCCTTTCAAAGTTTTAAGCCTGCCTTGCTCTTTGACTCCTGGTTCTGTCTCACAACAGAAAGAAATAAGTTTATTTAAATTGGCAACTCAAACCCTAGACATTAATTTGGTGCGTTGGCCGGAAAAGTAAAAATTAAACCATACCTGTCTTTCCAAACAAAGACATTTTTGGTGGAGAATGCGGGCAAATTAATAAGAAAATTAATAAGAGTTGGAGTTGTGAGACTGAATTAATTAAAGGGAGTAGGGGCAAGGCATGTATTAGAGTATAAAGTAAGAATGATAGTAGAAAGTTTATATTATAAGTATGGTGAAGTATCTAGGGGTGGTGGTTAATAGTAAATTTTTCCTTTTTTTTCCCTTCCCTGTTTAATGTAGTTAATTGAATGTAATTTTGATAATAATTTTTGAAATGTGTGTTCACGTTGCGAGGGGTGGAATGTGATAGGTTGACTTGGGAGGAAGAAACTCAGAAGTTCTTCCTGGGAGAGTTTCCTCTGTGGGGAGTTTTTTGGGATACTTGTAACAGCCAATCAGGAAAAGTCGGTTCGCTCCGTGCACACACATTTTAAAAAAGGGTAATCCCGGAAGACGCCCTCTTTGTCTTTCCGGCGGCTGAACAGGTAACACCAAGCTGAGCCGCTCTCCCTCTCCCCCATGCGGGGGAGGGGGGGGAACGGCTCGGAGGCCGCTTGGGCCCCGTTTGCCAACGGGGGGGCCCGAAGGCTGAGGGGAGGAAAAGTTGTGTGATAAAAGCTTCACGGATTCTTCCTCCACCAGCTTGTGGCTCTGGCGTGGGAGGATGCTGGCCTTTTATGCTGCCGGCCAGGCCGGGCCTTCCCGGGTGGCCATGAGGGTGCGGGGCCGCAGCCCAGCCCCGCAGGGGCTGAGTGGCGCTACCGCCGCCCCCCCCCAGCACGGCCGAGCCTGGCTCAACTTTTGTAGTTGAGTTAAACTTTAACTCTTTAGTGTTCAGATAAGATTTGCAAAGCCTCCAGCCTTCCCTTTAAATATGAAAGGGAATAAGGGAAGTTCTGAAGTCAGTGATGCAAGAGCTAAGTTTTTTTAAGATGGAAGGAGAGTGAGAAGATGCTGAAATGGCTGAAAATCTTTTTTGGGAAATTGTAGGAATGAACTAATGTACTGAATATTCCTTTAAACCATGGAAAAAGACATGGGGGGATGGAAATGTTCCTTCTTAGGAGATAATTTGATTAAAGAACACCTGTGTTGGGAATTTGAATTTCTGCCCTGAGAAAAGAAGGGGATTGCAGTTTTTTCTGAAGATGAAGCCTGAGCAGAGAAAAGGGAGACAAATAAAAATCGTTGCTGTTGGACATTTTCAATTCTTAAAAGTAATACCCCATGGAATATACATGACCCATATCTACAACTTTGGGACGGCTGTAGATTGGGAGGAGCGTCACGGTTGCAGATTTCCCGGGCGGATGCAATCGTGAGAGATAAAACTACAAAAGAACTTTTTTTTCTTCTTGTGAAACACATCTCCTACAACTTCGACAAGAGAAACTTCTTTCTCCAAAAGTAAACAGAAAAAGACTAAATTAGGCACTGACTGAAGTATTTGTTGTATATTTGTTTTGTTGTTGTGAAGACTGGGAGAGGGAGGGACGGAGGGATGTGAAAAATCTTATTCTGAAATTTTTTTTTCCCCCCCTTTTTGTTTGTGTAGTTAATAAATTTTCTTCTATACCCTTTCAAAGTTTTAAGCCTGCCTTGCTCTTTGACTCCTGGTTCTGTCTCACAACAGAAAGAAATAAGTTTATTTAAATTGGCAACTCAAACCCTAGACATTAATTTGGTGCGTTGGCCGGAAAAGTAAAAATTAAACCATACCTGTCTTTCCAAACAAAGACAACTAATTATTTTTTCACTTGCTTTTACATAAGTGAAGTTACCTGAGCCACAGCTCAGCCTGAACATTTTCTAGATATGCCTTCTAATTGCACTGGCTCAAAATAAGCACCCAAAAGGCCCCAGAAAGGCTCTTAATTATTCTGCAAAATAAGGATATTCAAACTTTTCACATGGCTATTTTCTATTTTCTTTGCTCTGCAAATTCTAACTTATCCATATATGTTCCCTCCTCCAGAGTTGCATATAAATGGAAGAAGAGTTCAAAAATAGCACCACTGCTTCTACAGCGTGAGCAGCAGCACTTTTTAAAAATATGTCTGTCAAGTGCCTAGAAACTCCAATGAGGAGCAAGCCCTTACCATGCTAAGTTGTACAGAAACACAGAAAAAGCCTTGCTGCTGCCTCACAGACTTGTAGGCTAGTATTTTGTTATTTTTACTCCAACATCTTTACTCACTGCCATACTGCTGCTGGCTGGGATGATAGTTTTAGCCTCTCCTACAATAAAGAGGAGAAATTAGTAGAAAAAAAATTGCTTTTATAGTTGCTGCTTGTAAATACTAGTAACTGTACCAGTTACAGTGACAATTAGTTGCTGATAGAAACCAGACATTCTGCCTTTTTTTAAGATAGAAGCAGTTGCAATGGTATAAGAAAAGAAAGACCAAACAGAGCTATTCTGTTTTTTCTAAGTGGAAGTTACTGGAAGCTATTACATCAGAAGTTTATAATCAAGTATCAGTGGTTCATGATCCCATTTCCCAAAAGTTTGTCAAATTACTAAGAATGTACTTCATCATTAAACTTACAGCACAAAGCCTGCAGCAAAAGTAAATCTGGCTTAAATAATTTTATTTCTCCATACCTTCTACCTTCCACTTTTGCAGGCTGAAACAATCTCTTAGTGCCTCCATTTGTAATCTGTGACATCAGTTGAATCTTTCAGATGTCACGCAGCATTTAGCCCATTATGAGGACTATTTCTTTCAAGTATTTTAAGCAGAAGTAAAATCAGCCATGATGTAAATGGCATGAATAAAGGGTGCAGTGTGCAATCTGCACTGCCTGGAACAGGTGCGTGTCAGCTAAGCTGTTGGTGCTATCAGGAAGCAAGTGTCAAACTGTTGGATCAAGATCTGCTCATCCTTCATGGGGCTGCCCAGGTGATCAGCTCTGCTTGTTGCCCACTTGGGTTTCTCAGGGCAAAAGGAGCAGGGAGAGAGATGAAGAAATGCTATTTTGGGCAGCAACCATGAAAGATGGCACGACTGAGACATGGCTCTTATGTAAACACATTTATCCTGTTTAACAAAGCACTTTCTCCTACAACCTGTCCATACCCACAGCTGGGTCGTGTTTGAGCTTGTGGCTGCTATGCTCCTGCTGGAGCTTAAATGTGTTTTGCATCCATCTCAAGGAGTAACAGGTCCCATCTTGTTTCAGTTATAAGCTGGTCCCTGCCTGCAGGACTCTTGTTTGCAGTAGGGAAGGTCATTCCCATGGGGACAGTGTGAGGAGGTAACATCCTCCCTAGAAAAGCACCATGCCCCACTGGATGCAGGAGCTCCTTTTTCAGAGCCTTCCATTGCTCTGGGGTGCCTTCTGCAATAGTGTGCAAATTCTACATGCCACAGACTTGACATTTTTATCTCTTTATTTAAAAGTCGTATTAGAAATGATGGCTGCACACCCAAATTATTTGTTGGGACCCTTGCTAAATGTTTGCATGACATTAACCTACTGGCTCATGTTTTGGCCCTAAACATAAACGTAATCAACACTGTTCCAGGCAATATCACATGAATCCTGCTGCTTTCTGGGAAATTCAGGAATGCACATTTATTTCACCGCTGAGCTTGGTTCTGCTGCACCTACATTTTCACTTAAACTTCTCTGATACATGGAATGATTTTGGTGCATGGATAATGGAGGTGAGGAAAATTCAGTCTTAATATGATAAATACAACCCAAGGTGCAACAATCCTAGTTCTACCAGATGTGATAGACCAGGGAGAATTAAATAAAATATTTTTGCTTTTTTAAAAAAGTAAGTATTCTCCTTCTGCAGCATTTCAGAGCCGGGATGGCTCTAGGAACAAAAATCTGCTCCCATTTTGAATCAGGATCCTCTCTGCAGGAGTCCAAAACAACCATATGGACTTGATCCAAAGTCTGTTTGGAAATCAGTGGGAGCCTTTAGACCATTTCTGGTGTGTGCTAGAACAGCTCATTGGCTGCCAAAGAACAGTTGTAAAGATGAAGAACATCCAAGCTCTAACTCACAGTTTTATTGATTCATAAACAAGTTTTACTGTGCAAAAACATTTCTATTGGCTTTTATTTCTTTATCTGGGTTTTCCCATATCTTGACATACTTAAATTTCTGCTGGAAAATAAACAGCTGTACTTTAGTGTTAAAGGATCAATTAGCAAGTTGTGCAGGCTGTTGCTGCTCAGTGTCTGCTAACTAAACTAAACTTTCTGTGGCTGTGAAGGCCTAACTCCAATTAACCAGAGCAGTATTTCATGTCATATGTTTCTGGAGTTTACTGTCACCTCTTCAATTCTGACACAACATTTGAAAAATAGAGAAGGAAGAGTTTGTGTTTGCTGATGCTCTTTTTTTTTTTTTTCAGTATAGTCCAATGAATAGCAACTGTTCCAACTTACACTGACCTGGTAAATGATCACTGAAAAACATAATTAAGCATATTTGCCATACATGCAACTGCAGGCTGGGGAGCTATCTGTTCTTTCTATGACAGACAAGTGCTATGAGTATGTTCCAGACATTAACCCATACTCTCAGGTGTTGAGATTCTCAGGCAGAAGCATGGAAATCCTGCTGTTGTTGCACATTGGAAGAACAACAAAAAAACCAGCAGTCTCGGTGGAAGTCGTAGAGAAAAACCACTTTTCAGGTGTATTGTGTTTGTGTGGTCAGGTTTTGATATGGAGTGCTACAGGTGTGGCTTCTGTGAGCAGCTACCAGAAGTTTCCTCCATGGCCAGTAAAGACAACACTCTCCTGCTCCAGGGTGGAGTCACTGCTGGCCAAGGCTGGGCCAATCAGGAATGGTGGTGACACCTCAGGGATAACAGATTTAAAAAGAAAAAAAAGTTATTCCACAGTTGTAATTGGGTCCAGAGCAGAGTAAGGTGAGGATATGTGAGAGAACAGCTCTACAGACACCCAGGGCAGGGCAGGAGGAAGGGCAGGAGCTGCTCCAGACACCAGAGCCAGGATTCCCCTGAGATTCTGTAGGGAAACCCATGGTGAGGCAGCTGTGGCAGCCCTTGGAGGGTGTGGAAGTGCAGAGATTCACATGCAGCCCCTAGAGAAGCCTATGCCAGAATAAGGGTATGCTCAAAGGGGTCTGTGACCGCTTGAGAGAGCCACACTGGAACAAGGTCCTGGCAGGGACCTGTGGACCCCTTGGAGAGAGGACCCCATGCTGGAGTAGGTTTGCTGGAAGGACTTGTGACCCAGACTGGAGCATCCTGTGCTTGAAGGACTGAGCCCATGGAAGTGACCCAAGCTGCAGCAGTTCACAATCAGATGCAGGCTGGAGAAGTTCACAGAGAACTGTCTCCCATGGGAGGGATCTCACGTTGGAACAGGGGAAGGACTCCAACTCTCCTCCCTGAGCAGCAGTAGAAATAATACGTGATGAACTGACCATAACTCCCTGCAGCAGTAGGGTAGGAGGTAGAGCTGGGAAGGAGGGAGGGGTAGGGGAAAGATATTTTTAAAATCTTATTTTACTTCTCATTGTCCTACTCTGATTTTGCTGGTAATAAATTCAATTAATATCTCTAATTCCAGCCTGTTTTGCCCATATGGTATTTGCTGAGTGATTTCTCCCAGTCCTTATGTCAACCCTTTGTTGTATTTTCTCTCCCCTGTCCAGTTGTGGAGGGGAGAGACAGAGAGGCTTTGATAGGTGCCTGGCATCCAGCCAGGGGCAACTCACTACACCAAGCTAACTTGCAAATCCTCTTCCTGCAACTGTTGATACCCATTCAGTATCCTAGTGAAGGCTGAAATGGCCTCAGGATAATTTATTTTGCAGTATCTGCTGGAAACCCTTTGCTTCTTCCATTCCCGAAGACAGGACAGCCCAGATCAGCAGAGCAAAAAAAGGGATAAAGCCACAAACATGGCTGAACAACTTTGTCAGGCTGATGCACCAGAGAAGGAGCAACACATACTTTCCAAATTACATAGTTTACTCTTCATCTTTGCCTGTCAAAGGAAGAAAGAGCAATAAAGACAGTGTGTCTTCCAGGGAAAGCTCTTACACGTATTTGTTGGACTATGAACTGGAATTTACACACTAAATCCTCACACTAAGCCATGCCCAGAACACAATCAAACATTCATCTTCCTGACTATTACACTGGACACTTTTCAGCTTATCATTCACCTTCACTCTCATACAAAGAGACGACTCATCATCTTTTAGGACTTCCCAGTACAACATATTTTCTCCTTTTCTTTCTGAAGGCTTTGCTAAAGTCATTAAAACTGGAGAAGTCCCAGCATTTGCTGCAAGGTAAATTCACTGACCTACTTCATCTCCTTTATTCCAAGCTAAACAACCCCAGCTCTTCACAGGGCTTGTGTTCCAAGCCCCTCACCAGCCTTGTTACCCTCCTCTGGATGTGTTCGAGCATCTCAACATCTTTCCTAAACCGAGGGGACCAGAACTGGATACAGCAGTGTCCAGTTGAGGCCTCACTAGTACTGAGTACAGGTGAAGAATGACTTCCCTTGTCTTACTGGCCACACTATTCCTCAGAGACATGGTATTGCCATTTTCAGAACAAGTGTTGATTAAAGGGTGAGAGTGTGAGCCACGGAATAAAACAGGTTTTCCAACACACAGACATAGGCAGCTACAACTATTTGAGGCTTCATTTATAGAAGAATGGAGAGGGTAACTTTCATTACGTGTTAGTATATCCACTAGTGATAATTAAAGCTGATTAATCCTCACCAGTCCGCAGCAAAACAAAGGCAGTTTTGCAAGACTGCCACATCCAGTAGGCACAAACGTCTCACACAACAGCTGAGGTCCAGCACAGCAAAACTCCTTGCAACACCTCAAGCAAATAGGAGAGTATTTGAAAAAGTACACTGCAAGCTGGATAATGAGACAACCATATACTTGTAAATTAATTTTTAATAGGTGTAGCTTATTAGCAAAATGCTGCACAGCCAAATTCTGCTTTCCAAACACAGATCAGCTTCTGCTATTCACTTTACCTGCAATTTCTCCCACTGCCTTACATAGAAAATAAAGCAAAATTGGCCCCTTACTTTCTTGTGTATCTACCCTAGAATGCAGCGCAGTGAACCTGTTTCTAGTTGCATTTTATTTTCTGGTGTTAGGAAATTCAGTGTTTCATATTCATTACTGATAGAATTATACTACATTGGCTGAAAAAATATGTAATATTTCCTTTCTATATTAGTCCATTTGGGAAAGACATCCTGTACCTGAACATGTGCATATGTGAACCAAGGGCTTCTGGAGCCTCAAAAACACAAATGACAGTTACTTCTGCATTTCTGCCGTGGTTAAAGAGGAAGAACTAGACTCCTCTTGGATACATACCTTGAGAAAACCAGGTGAACTGTTTCTGCCCCAAATTCTCTGTGATAGCACAGCAGGCTAGAAAATCATAGCTAAACATTTCTTTCTGCACCTGAGCTAATTCTTTACTGAACTATGGCTTAGAGTTCTCTTCTCAAGAGACCCAGAGAAGTATTCCACAGAATTAAAGCTCCATTTCCTATGCAATATACTAAAGAATAACACAGACAGTTTTCCAAACAGAAAAAAGTCACAACACTTTTTTTCCTTGGAATTATAGCACTTAGAGTATTTGCTGCATGGAGCAATACTGCAAATAGCATTTATAGCACTGCACTGAACAAAACGACCAGAGTACTCCTGCTCTGGAGTTTTCTCTGCAGACTTCCCATCTTTCCTTACTCTGGTGCAGTTTATATATAAGATGGAAATATTTTCATAGAGATACAACAGATAAGTAAATCTCCTCTATCCCTGTGCATTCTCTATAGGGAAGAGTTACTGTTGTTTTAGGTGTCACAGTAGGTCCATAAAACTTCTGCAGTAGCCCGGATATTGTCATTATAGAGGTCAACTCCAGAAAGCAGACCTGGCAAAGCCTTGCCTTTCACCCCAAGTGGAAGCACACAGATTTGACTCTCACAGTCAGCATACACTTTAGACCTCTGTGGATCAGCCCATAAGACTGTTTCCAAGAGACACCTCTATACCACCACAGAGTGTGAGCTCCTCAGTTCTTAGAGGATGCTTGGAATGGCTACCCAGGTTGTCTGCCCACAAGAACACTCCATGGAGGTTGATGGAAAATAAAGGTTTGAGTCTGTCTAGTTATTGCAATATCATGTTGAGGCTGAGAGGCTCTTCTGGATCAGTATGTTTGCCTGTGCCAAAAGGAAGATACCCATACACTTAAATTCCTGCTGATGCAGGCTTGGCTGTGTCAACTACAGGAAAAACATCCTTAAAAGACAGAACAGAAACAAATCTTAAGAAAACCCGAGCAGCAAACTACTGTAACTGGAGACAGTGATTCCCTTGCTGAGATGCACAAATAATAGACAGGTTTGTGTCCCTGCTCAGCACCTGCTCGCAAAGCCCAAAAGACTTGTGCTGTGTCCCACCCCTCACACAAGTATTTCTGCTGCAATTCCATCTCAGAGGCAATGTCCCTTTCCTCTCCTTCCCTACCATACTGTGTGTTTTAGTCAATCATAGGACTCCCTGACTAATAAGGCTGGTGCACTCTCTGGCCTCTCTGTGCTGCAGTTTGCTATGGAAATCCCAGTATTTGTGTTTTCTCATGTATTTAGCAATATATCTTAGCTGCTTTAATTGAAATTGTCAAGCATCACAGCTCAAGCATGAAAACTCTGGAATGTTAATTTGAAGTCAGCAGTTACCTAGCCTTCTATCTCAGCTGCTATTTGGGGGCTTTATCTTTAAAAAATGTATGTTTTGGCAAAACCCATCAGAGCATAGCACAAAAGCAAGAGCTTTTTGGGTAATCTTATTCTTATATCTAGATTATAGATTATAACCATATATCTAATGCCATCCCACTGAGACTGCACAGACTTATGGCACTGCTGGAGAACAGAGAAGGTGCAGATTTCCAACTGCTTCAGTGAGCAGGATCAGTGTTTAAATAAGTGAGTTGAACAACCACATTTTCATCCTTCTGAATGAATTTTTTATTCACCTGAGTAAACCTCAAGTTTTATTCAGAATTATTGTATGTATATAAATATACACATATAGATGCTGAAGATCTGGCAGCCAGAGAACATGAGCAATTTAGTGAAGGGGCATGATGCCCATTTGACAGCTTTACTAATTTTAAATATATTTTGGAATTAGTGGTTAGTCCCACAAGACCAGGAGTCAGATAGAAATACTGTGATGCTGAAGACAATATTAGGGGCAGTTTGGTCAGAATTATTCTTGAAAAACATGGCTAAAGAAAACAGTAGGCCATGGAGCGCTCCAAGAACTGAGAAAGGTTGGGAAATTCCCTGTAGCAATCATGCAGCCATTTGCTGTGAACGGCAGTTAAATTGCCAATCGAAAAACATCCACAGGCTACAAATAACACAACTAGCTACATGTTTCATTAAGAAGTAGCAATAGTGCCTGGTATTGACTAATTTTTTCTGTCACTCTACTCACTTTCGTATGTGTGATTTCTATGTCATTTCACTTTGGAAGGTGTGAGATGTTACATAGTGATTTGTGTCATTGTGATAGGTTGACTTGGGAGGAAGAAACTCAGGAGTTCTTCCTGGAAGAGTTTTCCTCTGTGGGGGGTTTTTTGGGATACTTGTAACAGCCAATCAGAAAAAGTTAGTTCGCTCCGTGCACACACATTATAAAAAGGGTAATCCCGGAAGACGAGTCTCTTTGTCTTTCCGGCGGCTGAACAGGTAACACCAAGCCGAGCCGCACTCCCTCTCCCCCATGCGGGGGAGGGGGGGGAACGGCTCGGAGGCCGCTTGGGCCCCGTTTGCCAACGAGGGGGACCCGAAGGCTGAGGGGAGGAAAAGTTGTGTGATAAAAGCTTCACGGATTCTTCCTCCACCAGCTTGTGGCTCTGGCGTGGGAGGATGCTGGCCTTTTATGCTGCCGGCCGGGCTGGGCCTTCCCGGGTGGCCATGAGCCATGCGGGCCGCAGCCCAGCCCCGCAGGGGCTGAGTGGCGCTACTGCCGCCCCCCCCTCCCAGCACGGCCGAGCCTGGCTCAACTTTTGTAGTTGAGTTAAACTTTAACTCTTTAGTGTTCAGATAAGATTTGCAAAGCCTCCAGCCTTCCCTTTAAATATGAAAGGGAATAAGGAAAGTTCTGAAGTCAGTGATGCAAGAGCTGAGTATTTTTAAGATGGAAGGAGAGTGAGAAGATGCTGAAATGGCTGAAAATCTTTTTTGGGAAATTGTAGGAATGAACTAATGTGCTGAATATTCCTTTAAACCATGGAAAGAGACATGGGGGGATGGAAATGTTCCTTCTTAGAAGACGATTTGATTAAAGAACACCTGTGTTGGGAATTTAAATTTCTGCCCTGAGAAACGAAGGGGATTGCAGTTTTTTCTGAAGATGAAGCCTGAGCAGAGGAAAAGGAGACAAATAAAAATTGTTGCTGTTAGACATTTTCAATCCTTAAAAGTAATACCCCAGGAAATAGACATGACCCATATCTACAACTTTGGGACGGCTGTAGATTGGGAGGAACGTCACGGTTGCAGATTTTTTTTTCCCGGGCGGAGGCAATCGTGAGAGGTAAAACTACAAGAAGACTTTTTTTTTTCTTCTTGTGGAACACATCTCCTACAACTTCGACAAGAAGAAACTTCTTTTCTCCAAAAGTAAACAGAAAAAGACTAAATTAGGCACTGACTGAAGTATTTGTTGTATATTTGTTTTGTTGTTGTGAAGACTGGGAGAGGGAGGGACGGAGTGATGTGAAAAATCTTATTCTGAAATTTTTTTCTTTTTTTCCCGTTTTTGTTTGTGTAGTTAATAAATTTTCTTCTATACCCTTTCAAAGTTTTAAGCCTGCCTTGCTCTTTAACTCCTGGTTCTGTCTCACAACAAAAAGAAATAAGTTTATTTAAATTGGCAACTCAAACCCTAGACATTAATTTGGTGCATTGGCCGGGAAAGTAAAAATTAAACCATACCTGTCTTTTCAAACAAAGACAGTCATTATGGAAACACACCGTGGGATCAGTATAAAGAAAAATACTGAGCTTAAAGTAAAGCATGGACATGAGACAAAGAAAGATATATTGATTTCATTATACTTGTTTAAATCACTTCTCTGTGAATCAAGTCTTGTCCACACCTGGTGGGGGCTTGTAGCCACTGCTGCTTGGGAGCTAGCCACATGTTCGGGATTGCTTGGACTTGTACCCCAGAACAGAAGGCATGACATGGCCCAACAAGAAACTGTCTATAAAAGGGGCAGTGACTAGGGGTAGGACAGATGTGTTGGTGGAGCGTGGACTCCCTGCGTCCCCAATGCTGCTTGCCCATTCCTTATCAATGAATCAGTAAATTGCTTTAATGATTGACCAACTTGATTGTGGTGAGTAATTTATAACAGATGGCCACATGCTGTAAGAGGAAAGCTGTATTCCCACCTTCTGTCAGGACCACAGTCGTGTGCTTTAACATGAGACAAATATCTTTTCTGTGTTGTCGTCTCCTTAATGAAATATAAAAAGTTAGCACTTCAGCCTTCCAGAGCAGCAGGGAAGTGCTGAGCAGAGCTCAGAGTGCTTTCAGAGCATGCTTAGCATGCAGATACTGGGGAGGAGACCTGAGACATGGCTATTGGAGGGAGCAGACCAGACAAAGAAGTGAAAAGAGAATTTTAGACCTCTCTAGTGACAGAGAAAGGAAAATTACTCTTCCAGAGGTCTTGTTGCCTCAGTTTTCATTGGAACATTGAAGGATTAACTCTCCTCTGCTCCCTTCTCAGTATAAGCCATCAAGCCACAAACAGGACTTTGTTTTTGGGGGCTGAATGCAGCTCCTCAGCCCAATCAGCAGTAAAACACAAAATCCTAAATGCTGTTTGAAAAGCAAGATCTCTTCTGGTTTACGGCTGGTTTACAAACATGTTGCCACACAGAAGCACCATTGACTACAAAGAAACTTGTTTCAATTGCTTCAGAGAAAAACATTTCAGGAGAAGAGGAAAATGCAGAAACAGTTAACTAATTGTCCCTGGGAGGGCACACTAAGAAGCACTGATAAGTAAATTATTGTGGGGTTTTTTTCTTTAAAATTAACAGGAACACAAACCCCAAAGTAATATCCCTGCCCCTACTACTTCTCAAAGGATGAAGCAAACATAGTGTCATCGTTTAGGAATGGTACTCCCCGGTTTAGTTCTCCCACCAAGACTCTCCAAACCACACTGTCACACATTCACGCCCCCTCCCCCGACTCCAACCGAGGGTGGCCAGAGAGGAGAAATGGAGGCACTAAATGCAAAGATCATGGGTTGAGATAAGAATCATTTACAGGAAAGAGCAGTGAGGTAAGAAAATGAGCAGTAACAGCAACAATAGCAGGACACACAACTGTAGTGTAGCACTTCTCTGATGTTTTGCATGTAGAAACACTATCTGATGAAAGATGCTAAAAGAAACAATGAGCCACTGTGCACCCTGTTCTGGTTTAGGGCAAATCTGGGGGAAAACCTCCGGAAGGAGCCCCCAGACAGCAAACCCCACGACTCCTCCCCCCACCACCGGGTTTGGGAAGAATTTCCTCAGAGAAGAGTGGGAAAAAAAAACCTGTTTATTTAACAAGCAAAACACTCCCCAGCACAGGAAAAAAACAACACCGGCTGACAAAAAAAACTCTTTCACCGTTCTGAAGGGATGACAAACTCAGTCTCTCCAGCGAGTGGTCGCCCAGTTATCAGTCTCTGGCACTGGGGGGATGACTGCTGCAGGTGACAGAATGTAGACTCTCAGTGTTTCTTGGGGTTTCCCAGGTCCCCGTCCAGAACAGGTTCAGATGGTATCCAGGAGAGGGAGGGGACGGAGTGGAAAAAAAAAAAACAGTCCAGGGAAAAAGTTGGACTGCCTAGCTGAACTAACTAATAAGCAAAAGCAAGGGCAAAGCGAAGGAAAGAAAAAGGCAGAAGCGAGCAAGCAGGCAAGCAAGCAAGCAAGCAACCAAGCAAGCAAAGCTAAAACCTCTCCTAAACATAGACCATGGGGGAGGTGAGCCGGCTGATAACGAGACAAAAAAAAGCTTCACTTTCAGAGTCAGTCCTGAAAGCGCAGGACATAATACCAAACATAATCAGAACACACGATTGGAGATACAAACACCATAACATCACCCTAGGACACACCCCCAAATATCCATTTGACAGGAGGCTAAAAGCAACTGGCAAGATAGGAATTGCACATCTAGGGACGTGGGAGAGCATCTGATGCTCTAAGTTGTTTGCAAACCCCATTTCCCCAAAGGCATGTTGGTCTCTGCAAGTCATAAGGCTACCCAACACTGGTGGGCTTGGGGCCACCAAGCTCTGCAGCCAAAGCAGACAAGTCCTGCTGAGACAGTGCTGCAGCTGAGCATGCATTTGTCATGTCTTCAGTGGAGAAGATTTCTTCTTCACACTGCTGTCCTGAAGAATTTTTGTTGGTCAGTGTCAGGGCTTTAGGGCCAGGGTTTCAGGGTTTGATCCCACCAAACTTAGTCCTTCCATCTCTCAAGTGCTCTCAGAGGCAGCAGTTATTGCTACAGTGTGCTGCATCCCTCATCTCCTCTTCCCCAACATGCAATTACAGATCTGCACTGGCAGTCCAAGGGGTTAGGTCAAATAATCAGATCTGTGGGGGGAAAGGGAAGATATGTACCTCTCCTCCTCCCAGCCAGACTCTTTGGATAGTAATTAAACCCTGAGATGGTTTTACATAGAGCATTGTTTTTATTTCTGAATTTTAAACTGTCTGTGCAGCCTTGTCTGTCTTTTCCTCAAAGCTGATGCCAGTTTGCTGTATACACTGCATGGCCTCTGCTCACAAGTCTTGTCTCACCAGCATCTGTGGCAGGACGTCTACCCTCCTCATCTCCCCCCACCACAGATATCTGGCGCATATAGAAGAGATAACCCAGCGGCTAAAAGGCCCGGTAAGGGGTCATCTCTGGTGCCAAAAGGACTCAGACGCCAGCTAAGAATCAACATCTCAGTCTGGAAAGCGGATGTGGGAAGAGATAAAAGAAATATTCCTGACTAAGACACTGTTTTAGGAACCATAAAAGACACGCAGGTTATCACAGAGGCAGAAGCCTTCTACACACACACCCTGAAAGGGTGAGAGACTTCTTCCCTGAGCCTGTGCAGGTTCTGTGGTTACTTCCCTGGGGATTGAGGGAAAGGATCTCAATTTGTGTTCCACCAACAATTTGATGGTAAGATACATTGAACCCTAAATTACATTATTTCGTCGCTAGCTGTAGCATTAACAGCTACCTTTAACCTAGTGCTGTATATAGCTACTAGTAGTCTCTTTCTGTCCTTAATTCATATGTGGTATTAGTGTGTTTTAGGTCTTATGTCTGCTAGTTTTATGTCTAATAAATAAATAATTCATTCTGTCAGAGACCGAATCAGCCATTATTAAAGAACTTGTGAATGAGAGTGGGTTTTGGAGTGTTGGCTGCCTCAATAAAGCCAGAGGCCTGGGCAAAAGGCAAGGACTTACCTAAATCCCCACATCCATTCATGTCAGTTTGGCTTCTCCTCGGGTCCTCTCAGCTAGCTCTGGACCATGGGAGACGAAGAATATCAACAAGGACAAAGGCAAAAGACAAGGAGGCTCCTTTTTCCTGGGACCACAGTCCCACTTCATCAAAGAACACTTCCAAAGGGAAGAAAAAAGAGAGTGAACAGAAGATGATGGGCGTTTTTAAAGTCTGGGGAAGGGGAGGGGGAGGGACAGGACCTTAACCAATGGGATACAACCGATGGGGAGGGGCGAGGGGAGGACAAAACCATCAGCATAGCTTGGTTTTGTCCAGAACAGAACAAACCATTTAGTGCAATACAACACATTTGTAACAGTGTCTCATCGCTGTAGGACATCACGGATATCACCCTCACACATTTTTGACTGGGTGTCATCCATCTACAATGGATGAGGTAGAGGAAAAAGAAAAAGAAAACCTTTATCAAGCTCAGGTAGTGAAAATAAACTGAAAATAACCGCTGCCTAATAACCTAGTGAATTTTATCTTTTGAAGATGTTCATATTGGCATGACACTGGAGCAAAGCTATTCCAATGGCAAAAAGGCATCTTGTCAATTCACCTGCTACTGATAAGCTGTATTCTACCACACTTGAACCTGGGATCTTCTTCAAAACTGCCTCCCCAATCTGAACCAATTCATCTGCTTAGAAACAGCCACAGACAGACAGCTTCAGACAGAATTGAAATTAAGCATTTTGGCAAGCTTCCTTCATGCAAGGCTTGGGCTCCTCAAAATGTGTGTAAGGAGATGTTACCAATTTCCTCTTTAATCAAGTAATTCACAGATTCAATAAGAATTTCTCCTTTACACACAGATCCAAGAATGTAGTACTTCAATCATGGTATGTGCGATCTCCTCCTATGGATTACATATGCTTGTAACATGATACTGCTGGAAAGCTACTATAGCTGTGCCCAAATTCCTGTTCTGCCGCATTCCTAACAGAATTTTGCTTTCCTCAAATATCTCATCATTTCAAAAAGAAGATTAAACATATCCCAGCATATAGGACCCTCAACATAAAACATTCAAAGTTGGAAAACTGTAGCTGGAAAATGAGGAGTTGAATCGAATGGCTTTATTAACCATGTTAGGAAAAATCTCAAGTAAACAAACAAACAAAAAAAAAAACTGCAAAGAAATTTCTTGCCATACTTGTCACACAAGAGTCACATTTACTTCCTAGCCTGTCAGCTCACCTTATTTAGACTGCACATCATAGGCTGCTGCTGCTGGGTGGGAAGCCTAAGTGAAAAATCCAAACTATTTTGGGAAAGGAGTATGATTAATTTTTCGTTAGCTTATATTTTCAGCAACATTTAGCCCTTTATATCAAACCACCGTAGCCACAAAAACTTTTAAATATTTATAATATAGTTATATTACATTGTCTTATGTTGCAATGTAAGATGCAACCAAAATTATGTATTCTATTACCATCTACATAAACTGTTAAGATAGGTGGGGCAGTGTTCTTTATCTCTTCCATGACCCATCCCTGTTAACTCCTCTAGGGGCTATCTTCTGCTAATCGACCATGTAGTCTCACTGCATAACTCATAGAACTACATCACCCCATTGTGAAATGCTCTGGGCAGGAGAAGGATTCAAGTATTCCTACCTGGATATAATCTGAGGCTTGAAACACCACAGGGCACTAGCACTGGATTCATAGAGGATAAGAGCTCAATAACCAGCACTGGACATCCAGAGAAGGACCAGATCTTTCTGCAAGATCACCACTTAGACACTCATCCATCACTCCAACAAGGACGGTGTCACGATCCGCTATTAATGCAGAGCGGGGGTCGTGATGGTTCTTTTGATCTCAAAGGTGCAAACAGGCAAAATGCAGGGGACAAAATCAGTTTATTCAACAGCAGAAAATCAGTTTATTCAACAACAGCAATGCATTTCATCAAATGCCAACAATTCAGTTACGGTAAAGGGGAGAGGTATAGGAAACAAAGTATAGGAAAAGGGGAAAGAAAGGAAGGGATGGGAGAATAGCTACCAACAGACGAGACGGGCGTCCTCACGGCTCATCCGATAGACGAGTCTTTGTCCGTGGGCAGATCTCAGGGGTCTTCTCCAGCGAGTCTTCATCAGTGGAGAGATCTCAAAGGGTCTTTCCCAGAGGGTCGCTCTTTATAGTCCTTCTCCAAAGCGAGTGGCCTCTGGCCAAGAGGTGGGAAGATTTATGGACCATTGTGTGGTGCTGCAGGAGACAGGTACGGACAAGCAGTCCTCAGTTGGTACAACACAACCTCTGGTTGGTGCCATGACAGCACAGTCCAGTGAACACAATACACCAGCACACAGTCACGAGCATCCACCTGGCCCGGCCAGGAAACCATTGTTGGGAGTCAGCCTGGGTGGGGGTCCTCGAGGTCTCCTTGCGACGGTCGGGAGGCAAAATCGAGGGGAACTTCGGACCGACCCTTACACCACCCCGTGACTCACGATCGTCGTCAAGAGCGCCCCTTTGTAGAGTTGTGGTGAAGTCTTCAGTTGTGGTGTCTTCAGGACTCGTCCAAGTTGGTAGCATATCCCGGAAAACAGAGACAGGAAAGTAGGAAAAAGATAAGGGACAGGATAAGGAAAAGGAGAAAAGGGAAAACAAAACAGATTAATTATATTCAATTTTTTTGATTGCTAACAATTTCAAACAATTTGTTCAATTCTTTAAATTTTTCAATTTTGATTAGAAATAAATCAATTTTTAAAGCAAGTTTTTGATTAAACAATTTTAATTGCAATTAAAAGATAATATTAGTTAAAAATCATATTTTATCCTCTTTAGAACCTTGTGTCAATAACCTTAGGGATGTCAACAGTAACCAATCTGGATACATCTGTCACAGATGCCAATTGTGCTAACCGTTTCATTATTCTCCAAGTCATAATGTATAGAATTGCTGATAAAACAAAACCAATTAAAACCAAAATCAAAAGAACAATGGTGGGATGACACAATTTGTTCAGGACACCTGTAGCAGTAGGTGACCACCCAAATAGAGTATCCCACCACCTGTGTTCAGCATCTGTCTTTACCCTTTCCAAAACACGATGTATTTTTTCCACATTGTGATGAACAGCTATTAGAGTTTTCTGTCCGTTTTTCTTGATCTTCTCCAAAATTTCGATCAGATCTTGGTGGAGCAACAATTGCTTCACCAGAGAGAGGTTCATTCCAATTGGAGTGGGCAATAGATGGTGGATCAGTGTGTAATTTGACTGCAAAAGATGGTGAGAAGTAACTGGGGCTACATAGGAAAAATCACATCCTGAAATCCTAGTAAAGTTACAGACACAAAAGTTTGAATGATTTTTAGTATTCACTACCAAATTTTCTATAAAAACACTATCACAAGCAGTTCTAAAGCATGCACATCCATTGCCTATATATACCAGTACAGTTTCAGGAATCTCATTTGGATGAATTTCAAAATTACAAACATTCTGTTCTGTGTCCAAGCAGATATCTTGAGCTCTGATTGCATTACTTTCACAGATAAACCCTTGTTGTTCCTGGACAATGCAAGTTTCCAAATTAACAGTTTGCCATTTCTCACCAATTTGACGGGCCCATTCCCTATGCTTGAAAGGATAGAGAATAGCTCCATCATGGTTCAACCCCAATGCAATGATGGGGAATATTGAATGCACTGAAGCATTACGAATTGTCAGTACAAAGGCTGTGGCTGTGTTTGTGCTGGGATCATAGGTAAAATTTACTAAGTTCCACCAGGACTGGAATTCCTTTTCAAAATCAGTGGCACTGTCCCAGACTATTTTTCGAATTTCAGTGGGAAAAGTGCCTTCCTCACCTTCTCTTATAATTAAAGCAGCAACTGACTGCATCCACAACTGGGCCTGGATACAACTGAGAGCCAAAGAGATGTTATTTTGTGTAGCACCAAGTGCATCGATTATCAATTTGTGGTCATTTACGTTTACCTTTTCCCAACTTGGCAATATGTTTGATAACAACCATTGTTGGGTCCCCAAAGCTGTTAAGGCTGTTTGCAGGGGCCGTTGTAATTTGGTTACATCTCCAGCTGTGGTAGCCAATTTATTCATTAGTACTTCTGAATCGATGCTATTCAAAATTCCCAATCCTGTTCCCACAACACCGGTTATGTCTCTTGCCATTCGTTTTTTAGAAGGATTCCGTTTCTGCAACCAGGTTGTCCATCCCTCAAAAGAAGTCTGCAGAAAGGGTGAACAAGCTGGCTGAACTTCTGAGACATTATTTTGCATCAGCAATTTGATTTGTTTGAGAGACCATGCCGGATTAAACAATATTTGTTGTTGGCCAGTTTTTCTAATTACATATGGTCCAAATTGAAAAATCGTAGGGCTCAACACAACCGGTGGTTGGGTGGTAGGTGTTACAACATTAACATCAAGTTCCCCCCAGTATTTTGTATCATTTTTTCCACACATGATTTTATAGGAAAATTGTATAGCAGTTAGATTTAGCCAACAGTCTTGATTTTGGGTTCTACAATATAAAGTCCGGCCATGAGGTCCTATGCCATAACTGTATGCAGGTTCGGTGAGGGATCCAGCCACTAATTTACAAGTTATTGTGACATCATCACCTTGTGTCACCATGAAAGGAGGGAAAACCTTGTTTTTGTCATCCAACACTAAGGGGGTGCTTCTTCATGTCCCTCGGTGTTCTTCTGTGAAAACTAAACACAAACAGAGTCTGCCTCCAGGAGGCAGGAGATTAAAATGATGGAACTATCCAGTGTGTAGCGTGGACTGGAATTCTGTTAACTTCCCAATCATTTTGCTGCTGAAAAGGAGGCCACTCTGTACCTCCTTTAAACACAGCATAGGAGTCAGTGTAGATGTAAACAAGAGAGATATTCTGTACCTCAAGTTGGAAAACACTCCAAACAACTGTCAGCTCACCGGTCTGAGAGCTGCCTTCTCCCTCAGTAATAATTTGTTCACCAGCAGAAGTGGGGAGGGCTACTGCCCTGTATTTCCCCACCTTTCCCTCTCGTTTGGCAGAAGCATCAGTGAACCAAGAATTTGCTGATTGTTCAGGGGAGAAAGGAGTGGCTACTTTAATTACCAAGGCAGGTTTGTCATGGCTATTTGCCAAGCTCTCAGTTTCTTGTATTGCCAGATTTTTTACAGCTCTTTCTATCACTGAGAAGATGTTACAGTAATGTTTTATCTGGGCATACCACTTCCCAACTGAGGATCTTTGGGCCACCCCGTCAGGGGGAGGGGTCTCAATAGTGACTGTGATGTGTTTTCTCCAGAACACTAATAATTCTAGAGCCTGTTGGATCTCTTTCCTGGATTCAGGCAATTTAATTTGATCCAGGGAGGTTAGAGTATCAGGTGGAATACATATCATACTTCCTTTCCACCAAATTCCCAAAAACTTCACCTCCTGAGAAGGTTTTTGAATTTTCTCTGAGGAAATTTGCAAATCAGGGTTTTCCAAATGAGAGATTATTTTTTGTTGGGTATCCCCCACTACTTTTATTTCATTCCTTCCCACCAGAATATCATCAATGTATTGATAGACAGCTGTATTGTCAGGTTTGGGTATCTTTTCTAATTCCTGGGCTAAAGCGTGGTGGGCCGAAGTGGGGGAATGTTCAGACCCTTGGGAAAGCCCAGTGCAGGTGTACTGCTTTGGCTCAACTCCCAGAGCCTGTGGAGGAGATTGATTTGGTTCATTGTTCAGAACTTGTGGAGAAGTTTGCTCTGGTACACTGCCCAGAACCTGTGGAGAAGGTTGCTCGGGGGGTGCATCACTGATATAATCATATTCTATTTTAATCACAGGTTTCAAGTTGGGGCAGCAGTGTTCCCCACAATTTTTCATCAAAATTGGGTCTTTTTGAGAGTGTATTGGATTAATGTGAACAGCTTCCTTCTCCTGTGTTTCTTTTGGTGTTACACCCTGCGTTGAATTTTTGTCCCGTTCTTCTCTTAAGGCAGCTTTTAACAAATTATTTTCATCTCGCAACAAATGGTTCTCATTCCTTTCTTGATCTAATTGTTTTTGCAAAATTTGAACAAGATTTTGTAGAGAGTCTATAATTGTTCTTTCCTCATTTCTGCGCTCAGAGCGAGTTTCTATAGCTGCCGTAAGACAAGCTCCCAAAACTGAGCAGAGCATGGTTTTATTTTTGCCCAGTTTGAACTTTGATTCATGTTGCAAAGAACATATTCTATCAATCACATTCTCTAGATTAAACCAATTATTGTTCGCCCATTCCTCCCCACCTTGGGACGGTCTGGCGCTATACTTAGCTAATAGAGCATAAAATGCAGCTTTATCTGTTACAGTGGAATTCTCAGTCATTTTGTGAAGGGATAAGTAAAAACCACAACAGGGAGGTCCAGCTTAAGTTACCACACACAACGAAACAGCTTCCGCTGTGTGCCCCCCTTCGCTTCCCTGTGTGGGTGAAGAGACCAAACTACTTGGGAGGCACTCCTTAGTTACAAAACACCAGGTTGTCTCTTCACTGCACCAAGTAGTCAAACATCATAAAAAACAACAACAACAGCAACAACAACAACAACAGTGTCCCGCCTTTTGCACCAGTAGATCTTTTGTGAAATTCTGACGACAGAGCCCTCAAGCGAGTCTGGGGATGCTCCACACCAAGGTGTCTGCAGTCTGCGGGAAATCAGAAAAACCCCCCTTGCTTTCTAGACAGGCTCACCCATCCAAGGTGGCCAGCTAGGTGCGGCTGGAGTAAGACTTCCTTCCCCTGCTACAGACTACACACAACCTTGCATCCCTTCTGTCTGCCAGAAAATCCTGTCCGTGACGCCAATTTAATGTCACGATCCGCTATTAATGCAGAGCGGGGGTCGTGATGGTTCTTTTGATCTCAAAGGTGCAAACAGGCAAAATGCAGGGGACAAAATCAGTTTATTCAACAACAGAAAATCAGTTTAATCAACAACAGCAATGCATTTCATCAAATGCCAACAATTCAGTTACGGTAAAGGGGAGAGGTATAGGATAGGGAAAGGGGAAAGAAAGGAAGGGATGGGAGGATAGCTACCAACAGACGAGACGGGCGTCCTCGCGGGTCATCCGATAGACGAGTCTTTGTCCGTGGGGAGATCTCAGGGGTCTTCATCAGTGGAGAGATCTCAAAGGGTCCTTTCCAGAGGGTCGCTCTTTTATAGTCCTTCTCCAAAGCGAGTGGCCTCTGGCCAAGAGGTGGGAAGATTTATGGACCATTGTGTGGTGCTGCAGGAGACAGGTACGGACAAGCAGTCCTCAGTTGGTACAACACAACCTCTGGTTGGTGCCATGACAGCACAGTCCAGTGAACACAATACACCAGCACACAGTCACGAGCATCCACCTGGCCCGGCCAGGAAACCATTGTTGGGAGTCAGCCTGGGTGGGGGTCCTCGAGGTCTCCTTGCGACGGTCGGGAGGCAAAATCGAGGGGAACTTCGGACCGACCCTTACAGACGGCCACCATTTAATCAGACTGCTGCCACCACACTTATCAACAGGGTGTCAGGCAGTATTCTGACTCTGTCAGTTTAAGCCAGTGTTTCTGATTATTGTCTTTATTTTAATTATCCTATTAAAATATAGTTCTGACTTGGAATCTCCCATTGGTTCATTTTTGAACAAGTACATCCATTTACTTTTATATCCCATTCTGACTATGCAACTACCTACTTCAGGCAATTACAAACACTCAATTTGTGGAAATTTTGCTTGACTCTTCCACTTAGTCCTCCTTATTTGCCTGAAAGAGATTTAGTAGCCTGCTCTGAAATTTGGTTGGATGTCATTGTGTGGCTCAGCCATGCCTCTGTATGTGCAGAAAGATGCATCCATCAGGCCTGAAATGTCTCATAGAAAAATTCTAGTAACTCTACTCTTTTACTTAAGGCTAAGGAGGAACTAGTGTGTAAGGATCCAGGTGAGTGCAATCATGTGGAAGGTTCTGCACCTGGGGATAAGGGTCTGCATTTGCAACTATGTCCTGTTCAAGGAGCTGAGGAGGCAATTAAAGGCAAACAGTTGTGTCATGATACTCAGGCAGTTCTTTTGTTTGGGGTTCTAGCACAAAATGTCTTTGAGGGAGCATTGCATTGTTGCCACTCAAGTGCCAGACAAGCTCTTGTTGCCTGTACAGCTAGTGTCTCCTGAAACATCCAAGCTCAGCCATTTCAAGACTCCTGAATGAGTGCTCAGTCCTGTGTTGGCAGGAGGACAAAATCAAACTTAACCAACAACAATTCTCACTTCAAAGAAAACTCACAGGAAGCCTATTTCTTACCCTTTTGATTAGTTATAGCATAAGCTGCATTTAAGGCTAGCACATGGTACCCATTTAAGACTGGTCTTTTTGGTTTTTTTTAGCCATTTAGATATTAGCATTTTTAATTTTCAATCTAATCAAACAAGTTTAGAGTTGTGTTTTCAAGCAACTTCTCAAATGGAGGCTAAAGGTGCCTATATCCCTGTATCTGTATTTACATGCACACACTGCATAACTACCATAAGACTAGATTGTCATGTCGTCAGTTAAAGAGAAAAGACACTATAATAGAATACAATACTGTAAATTAAATAGACCCTCCTCAGAGAGAGAGAATGCACTGATCAGCTCTGAGGACTGTATCTAGTCCCTGTCAAAGAATGAGAGAGCAGGCACACACAAAAGTCAGCAGATGTCGGAAGCATGGGCTCTGTTCTCCTGCCTCCTTACAAAAGATGCATGATCCCTTGATTTTCCTTGGGAAGATTTGTGTGCTGGTGAAGTTAACTGGTAGTGCTGGAGTTTGTGTTCTCTATTGACACAATAAAAGATACTAATGGACACAGTTCTCAGGCGTGCTGAGGATGAAAATCAGCCCTTAGCAGCTTCAGTCTGCAGTGACTTTCAAACTTTGCAGGACACAATACCATGCTATTTTCTAAGAATTTAAGCAAGTATCAAAAGTGAAATATGTCCTTCCCTGCAATTCTTCATCTTTATATACAATCAGAATGATTGTGATTGCTTTTACAAAATATAGACAGGAAACAGTGGTAGATTTACAGAAAATACAGTCACAGCTGACAAATCAGAAATGAAAATTATCCTCTCCTTTCCCTGAGGTTCAGCTGGGCTCAAGTTCCAGCTCTGTTTGATCCAGGCATTGAGTTAATAGCTTTGTGCTCCTCAGGGAACCTCCCATGTCCTATGGATTTCCCAGGAACAAATTTAGGCTATGTTATTTACATGCTCCAACAGACACAACTTACTTATTCTCAGCAGTAGCCTGGAATCACTTTTATCACCTCAAGTCAAGGGAAAAAACTTCATATCCCAGAAGATTGTGACAGCAATGGACAACATTGGTCTCACCAGTCCAAGACTGACCATGGAAATTTCCTCCAGGGGAAATTTGCTCAACTCTGCCATTCCCTGCACACCAGAAGCTGTTATTATATTCAGCTTCCTACCTGCCATTTAGGTTCCAACCACTTCTTTGGCAGCAGCACTAATTTCACCATGTGTCTTCAACTGGCTGGATGCTTCAAGGGTTATTGGGAAAAGTAGTGATGGGAAGAGGGCCTAACTCACATCTCATTCCGACTTTTCCTGCAGGAAAAAATTTATTCAGGTAAGAAACTTATCACTTACTTCAAGAAAGAAAGAAAAAGAAAGTGCAAGAGGTAAAAACTGGGCAAAAGATGCCAATGATGAAATTGTTGCTGTTCCTTGTGATGCGAGACTGAACAACAGGAGAGTTTGGGCAGTTTTCTTTTCTTATTACCAATGTTAAACCTATCCATTCTTCTTACTGGTTAGTTAAATATTAAAATTACTTGGCCTAAAAATTGCTACTGTAAGATAGACAAGAGGGAAGGGTTTGCATTGCATTTACACAGGCATACAGTAGAGAGATGAGATAAAGGAATACATGTTGACAATTACCTAAATACACCAAACATCTCTTCTACAAAGAAACTCCCTGGCATGCCTGAGCTGCTCAGCTAAACTGGTATACCTGGGATCTTTCCTTGCTCTTCAGCACTAACAGAAGTCTCCAGTCCCTGCCATGAGCTAGCCCTAGCCCCTAACTTGACCCAGGAGTAAAGGGTGCCCAGGCAGAGATGGGAATGAATGACTGGAATGCTGGATTCCTCCGATGTTTCAATTTTCCTTGAGGAATTGCCATCTGAGATTAGTTCATTATTCCAGAGCAAAGAAGTTTAATTTTGGTTTTCCCAAAATTCCTTAGTATCGGATATACAACCCTTTAAATCTCACTCCCCAAACAAAACCTGCTATTTTTTTTCCATGATTTCAGTTATCTTACACTTCCAGTGCAAATAATGCCACTTAAAAATGTCCTTGATATTAGTCTCCATAGTGGTAGCATACCAGAGAGAATTCTGGCTAACTGGAATCTGTACCATGGAAATTCACTCACTGGATGTACCAGACTTTATTTTCTTGTACACTAATAGGACTTCACATGATGAGGTGGCACAAAGTCTGGGGGGAGAATGACCAGGCATCTTACAATCAGCAGGAGAACGACAAGGAGGACCAGATCAGATATTAAAGACAGGTTTCAAAAGGGAGAAAATTACATAAGGAAATAAAATACTGTTTAAAGAATATTTACCTGGTTTGATGGCCTAAACAAGAGCAGTATTCAAGTGTGCGTCTCTATTCTCAAACTCCAAACTCTCAAACTGCATCTTGATCTAACCATCAATGTAGGTGCTCACGTAGAAACCAATGCTTCACAAATTATTCCTACTAATGCTGACTTTCAGGTAATACAGAAAAGGGGAAAAATAGTCCAATTTGTGTAGCTGATAAATCCAGAGTTTAAGTTAAAAGATGGTCTTTTATTATCCAAGGTTTAATTTGAGGCATTAAATGTACAGATTTAATAAGCTCTCCCACAATTTTACTGCCACTTTCACCAAGGGAAAGCAGGGTTGGCAAAGGGGAGAAGAGGATGGAGTTTGAAAGCAAATACAAAAATACAATTTTTTTTTCTGCTGTAGATGATTGAAATCTTGCTGTAGGCCATTTAGAAGCGGAAGTACTGACCACATCATTCCCATCTAAAGGGACACAATTCCTACAAATGCAAACGTCTTAGGCTGACTAGATAACATGAAGCTACTCAACATCAGGATACCATCAAAAGGCAGGTAAAGTATTTTAAATCTTCTCTTTTTTTCTTTTTCTTTTTGTTGATATTATTATTGTTGTTGCAATGTTGTTTCCTAGATACTTGTTTTAGGTTACAATGCAAGATATAATCAGAAGTACGTATTCTATCACCATCTGTTGAAACCAGATAGAACAGTGTTCTTTATCTCTTCCATGACCCATCCTTCCTCCAGCGAGGTATCTTCTGTTAATGGGCCATTGGGTCTCACTTTATGACTGATAAAATTACATCATCCCATTGTGAGATACTCCACCAAGGAGGAGGAGCCAAGCTTCCTACCTAGATAAAATCTGATTTTTCGAACACCACAAGCAACCTTTTTCCACTGGATTCCCAGAGGACGACCAGGCCCTTCTTCATCACTACTGTTCCTTCACAGGAAAACTATACCCTTCTCCAGGATCATTGCTTCAACAGAACCACATCTGTCACTCCAGAAGGACTGCAGCCATCATTTAATCAGACTGCTACCAACATCCTGACCAACAGGGTGTCAGGTTGTGTTCTGACTCCGTCAGTGTTTTGGTTTTTTGTATTATTGTATTTTTATTTTAATTTTCCTAGTAAAGAACTGTTATTCCTATTCCCGTATCTTTACCTGAGAGCTCCTTAATTTCAAAATTATAGTAATTTGGAGGCAGAAGGTTTATATTTTCGAATTCAAGAGATGCTCCTCCCTTCATTAGCAGACACCTGTCTTTCAAACCAAGACAATACTCCTGTGAGAACATACAAAATTCAGCTACTGCAGAGCAAAGACCTTTGGTACTTGTAAAGAAAGATGCTTCTGTTACATCTTGTTGTAGCAGAAACTAAGATCACTCATTAAATTTTCAGGCATCTTATTTGGCCCAAGTCTCTGGTAATTTTCCAAGACTGTGTTTAGGGAGTCAGTTGCTTGCATTTTCTTGTTACATGTCACTGATAATCTAAAACCCATCAGCACATTTATAGGGTGGGGAGAAGGGTGAAATGCAACATTTTGGCTTTAATGATATTTATAGCTGTCTGGCTGTAATTCTGCAGCACTGGCATTGCATAGGAGCAATGCCACTTAATTGAGAGACTTTGGAACGGGACCTCTATTGGGTCTGAATGAATACAAGGGATGACTGACCATTGGAAGCTGAGAGTTTGGTGCCAGAAGGAGACAGGTGAGATGAGGTGGGGCAGACTCAGCGGAGAGTATTAGAGATAAAAAGCATCAGAGATGAAGTAATAAGATAGATTTCTCACTTGAGGTAGTTTACAAAGCCAAAATTGATGCAACAGGAGCTTTGTGAAGCAGATGTAATTGCTGATGTATCTTTAACATCAAACAATCAAAAGAAAAATCTCTGTTTAGCCTTATGTATAAGATTAAAGATGGACATATTTTCTGTTAAACTAAAAGAAATGCAGTCTGTCATAAGAGCTTTGGCAAGTTAGATGAATCGTGCCCGACTCATGCCTTTAGAGACTTACCTGAAGAGCTGAAATTGGTAGTATCTTAAAGGGACAGAAAAAATTGAGATCTGAACTGGATTACTTTTAGAAATATGCACACACACCCTTGCCTTGTCTATAGTAGTGATGAGATGTCTGAGGTAAATGCATGAAATTCATTGGGATAAGTATGGCTCCACATTTCAGAGAGGCCACCTAGGTCTTGAGGCATTAAACCAAGTCAAAAGAGGCAGAACTTGGTTTAGGAGCCAGAGCTGCTCCCCATCCTGGCAGAAGTTATCATCTCCTTTCACTCTGCAGGGTCACTGGTATTTCCTGTCTGCTTAACTTTAAATGATTCAGCTGGTTTGCTTAGACTAGAAAGAGATGACAGATCTTCAAAGCACAGATAACCTGCTGCAGCAAATTTTCTCATGCTGAAACTCTGGAAGATATTCAGCCATCACAAACAATAACAGGAGGAAAGGTGCCAGGCAAATAGCAAAAGAAAATGCCAAATTTTTTATGTTATCACCAGGTGATTCAATTAAAACAACTGTCTACAAAAATAGATGAAGACTTAGATGGTCCCATAGTCAAGCTTAGGATATACCAGAGAAATTTGAGAGAGGTTTCTGAAATGGATTTGAAGTAGCAAGGTGACTTGTAATGTTACTGCTTGAAAGATGATTAATTCACTCTGAGGGTGTCAGACAGTGCTTGTACAGCAAGAGACAGAAAAGTAAGAACCTTACATACCTTAAACAAGTTCATCTAATGGGGAACAGTTCAGTACAATCCAAGGCTTTTGTGTTTTTCAAGATTTTATAGTAAATGTTGAGGTTTTGGAAGCAAAATTCCCTGGGAGTAATAAACATGTATAATGCTCTAGACCACAGCTTACAATTCAATAAAGGCTCTTCTTTACCAAAAAATTGTTCCAGAGTTTTCTTAAGAAATTCAAAATGACATCTTGAAAAAAATTCTCCACACAAAAATATCTTGTTTGGTAAGCCTGATCTGAATAATGAAATGAGAAGCACACTATTGCTCATTGTAAAGGGGAAAAAAATCTCTTATTGTTTAAAACAGAGGTTCTTAGTGCTGTCCCTTCACCCACCACATTACCCATCTGCTCTCTGAGAGCACATAGGAGAATTCCCAAAGCAGGAATCCATCTACCTTCTTTCTGGGACTACTGGCATGAGATCCCTTACAATTTCAGCTAAGGCATTCAAGGCTCCCTGAATGTCTTATTCAGCAGGAAAATGCTTCTTTATTTCCAAGGCTTCAGAAGCAGCATAACTGATTGGGTCACTCCTGCCTATTTATGCACAGAAGAATAACTGCACTCACAATTCAACCATCTAGGCTGTAACTCACAGGAGGATTCCTAGCTTACCCCTTAAATTGCAGTAATACTGGTTGCATAGTTTACTCATGCTGGGAAAGCTTCAGGTATGCAGAACCAGCCCTGCATGCTCACCCAGCCCAGAGACTGTGCAAAGCCGCAGATTGCTGGCAGTAAATGCTCCACCTGCCAGGCATTTGCACATGGCCAAAAATAGCTTAAAAATCACTTAAAATGTGCACAGAAATAATTATCCTGTATCTAGACACTGCCTGCTACTTGAAAAAAAAAAGCTATCACCACACATGTAAAAATATTTAAGTTGGTAAATAACTATGAAGTTGATGTTGCAATCAGAGATGGTGGCTTGCCCTGCTGAAGGTGCTCAAAGTGCACATGCTGACTCCACCAGCCTGTTACCGTATGGACTAGAAATCCTGAATATTAAAATATAAAGTGTATAATAGTAGTAGTAATGCTAAGGCTTAGAGACTGCAGTTTCCAGAGTAGGCCCTGGGAAACCAACTTAAGAATGTGCTGTGCTGAGAAAACAATTAGTAGAGCATGCAGAACTGTTAGTGATAAGGTTGAAGTATAATCATAAATAAAGTACTGGTGGTGGGTAGTGGCGGAAGGGAGAGATTAAGGGGGAGAACACTATAGTCCTAGGATAAGCAACCTTGAAGGATTTATGACGTAAAATGTTATCTACAAAGTGAATGTATCTATATTGTTTAGACGAATATGTACCTCTGCACGAAAACCGTTTGTAAAAAGGGTATAAAAACCCTCTGAAAAAGGGAACCAGTGGGATCCTGACTTTGGACGCGAGTCTGCAGGTCCCCGGGCCCTGAATAAAGCACCGCATAAACTGACACTCTGTTGGTTTGTGTTTTACTTGGGGTTTCGGGCAGCAAGACCAAAGCCAGCCCTGGATTCCCATTTATAGACATTTAATCACTTATTTGTATGCAGACACAATGGAAAGTGTCTCTATCAAGAATCTTCCATCACCATTTTCTTAACTGGTTATATTTTCTCTACTTGAGGTGTAGACCCAAGATCTATACAATGTAAGAGCCTCACATGACGTCTTGGGAGATTTTCCCCTCTTATGATTTTACTACCTTCTCATTAAATATTGTGGACATCTCGTGTATCCTGTACTCTAGTCCATCAGAAGAGTTCTCAAACTCAGCAGTTTCACACAACAACATCTAATCAGATATTACACATTTTAGGCGTTGTTTTAGGGTCAACCTGATGTTGTATTTGGTTGGGCTTTCGACATACAACAGGCTGGCACTGTCCTTACCCCTGCATTCTCCCCTCTTGGTGAGCAGCACAGCACGTGCCTGGCCACAAAACACAGCCTTCCACATGTCACAGAATCATGGAATCACAGAATACACTGAGTTGGAAGAGATCCACAAGGATTGAGTCCAACTTCTGGCCCTGCACAGCACCATCCCCAAGAGTCACACACATGGGACTGAGAGCATTGTCCAAATGCTTTTTGATCTGTCAGGATTGGTGCTGTGACCACTTCCCTGGGTAAAGTCTATAAAATCGTAGAAGTGATCTATTGTGTGTGTGCATTTCAGCACATTCCACCTTGGCAAAGTGGTGCATATAAGGATTGTTATTAAATACCAAAATAAAAATCCTTTATTCCTTAACTACGTTTGGCTCTTGATTTCTAGGACCAGGAAAAGGCATCAATATTATGGTGCTCAAATCTTTGCACAAGATTCAAGGTGAGGCCACCCCAGCCTAGAACAGAGAGAACAATCCCCTCCCTGGCTCAGCCAGCAGTGTTTTGTCTGGTGTCCCCCAGGCCACAGATGTTCCTCCTGATTTCAGGGCACTGATGACTTGTCTTCACTTACCCTTTCAGCTAGCTGGCTTCTCCTTAGTGAGATAAACATTTCTGCAATTACAGTTACACACAATCCATTCTGAAAAATATGAAAATGTTTTGCCCAAATTCAGCTGTTCAGTGAAGACAGACTGCGTATGGGGAAGGGGAATAGTAAGAATTTACATTTTCTACCCAGTTCAGGTATAGGACTCTGCATAAATTCAAGTCTTTTGCCATCATACTAAGTGAATATCTAATATCAATCAGTACAACATGCTGTACATCAAATTCTTTAAGATTAAGAGTAGCTAGTTGAATGGTTTGTCACAACAAGCAGAGTTCGGTGAGTTATTACTACTACAGTCCAGTGTAAACTGAAAAGAGACAAAAAAGTTAATCTTAAAACTGTGAGGTTGTAAACAAGAAATACTACTGTTATTAAACATAAAACAGTAATAGAGGTTTGAGCAAAGAAGGATTTGGCACTCTGACATTTTTGCCAAACCAGATGTAAGGAGAGAGTCCAAATTCCAAGTACCAAAGTTCCAAGACTTGAGTGAGGTATGCCTCACTCAGTCTTGAAATACAGAAACCTTAGGTACTGTGCCTTTGGGAGCATCACAGATATCCACTCAAGAGCACCACAAAACCAGCGCTCAAATGAAATGACATTTCTATTTCCACAGCCTCAGCTCCTGCAGAGAGGTTGGGTAATTTCTATCTATTTCTATCCAATGTAGACTATGGCTACATTAAGAAAAGACTTTAAAAAATAAAAGATGACGTCATGTGCAGAAACAATCTCCAAATTGAAGGAGTCTACGAAGTCTCTGGGGCCTCTATTATAAGAAATTTGATGAGAAAATTCCTTTCAAGCTCATCCATCTCTGGATTCCAATGCTAAGATAACTGGGCACAGCACAGAATGCCCCAACAGTTTATCAGTCCTCCGGTGCCTGCTCCAGGTCTCCCCTGGATTGTTGTGTGCCAACATTAATTTTTTCCAGGGTGAGTTGCTCAAATCATACAAACCCAGAAAAGTGAGTTTGTTTATATGAAACCACTGTCACTCATGACACTTACATGCATAAGCACTTGTTAGAATTATATAACCCATCTGAGGGCAGGACAGAAATAATACAAAGTCCTCTCTTCTCACCAGATCTCCCAATTTCCAGAGCTGCCAACACACCCAGGACTTGGAAAATCAGTGATACCACTATTGGCATAACTTTTTGTTCACTCATCAATATATTTGCACTGTGCCTAAGATCTGAGGTGTTCTCTGCCTTCATAACTTCCCAGATCTACTTCAAACCTGGTTGTAGCATTTTATTATCACACATATTCAGGATTATGAGGGATTGCTGCTCATGAATGAAAATGGATTTCTGAAAAAAAAAAAAATTAAAAAGTGTTCCTCTCTCCTTACTATATTCTCCTAAAGAAAAAACCTACTGCAGAGCATGGAAAAATAATAGCCTGCCTCTGACAAGATGGAACTGTAAGAAAACACATATTTCTCTCTAGCTTTGAAGTTTTAAATTGTATATACACAATAAAATAGTACTCTTCCAGTCATTACTCACCTCATGGGATCACAGATGGCTTGAACTCTTTAGTTAAGTCTCAAGAAATCATACATTCATAATGATTGCTCAGTGTCTCAGTAGGAAAACAATCAAGAGAAGAGACAGAACAAGAGTGAGCGAGACAGGAGGAGAGAGGGAGGAAGAGTCCATTTTGCAGTTCTCAGTGCAGGTGCTGTGGCCTCGAACACTCTACCTTAACCTTATTCCTCGTCACATCACATAGGGCAAGAGCAGGCAGGACCACACTATTCCTGAATGACTTTCTACCTTCATTATTCCGCTAAAGCTTTTCCTAATATTTTTTTCCTCAAATTTTCTTCATTTCATTATTATAACAGCATCCTTCTCTCCTTTTTTCTGTAGCTTATTTTTAATCCAGAAACTCAAGGAGTTTGCACAAATTTTTTTTAAATGTGGAGAGAAGAAGATTCAAAGGCAGCTTGTCTGCACAACTGGAAGTCCCTTTCCCCATACCAGAGTTGTACTTTTTTCCTTGTAGCTGTAGCATCCAGGATAGTTAGAGGCAAGGCACCTAGCCAGTTACCCTGCTCTGGAGATCAGAAATATAATATAAAAAGGATGACTGAAGGTGATCTGAGGTTTCTCTCCCTTTCTGTTTTGAAACTGCTGGGAGTTTAAATCTCATTCAAATGGGCCAGTGCAGATGGCTGAAGTTGCATGATGTAAAACTGTCAATACTGGAACAGTTCTAGAGCTGAGAAACACAATGCCCTGGTCATATTTTCCTGAAGGAAAATATGGAAGATGGATGGAAGGCCCTGCTTCCTTAGAGTGGGCAGCAGGAAAGGAGGACGTGGTCTTTTTTCAGAAAGGACAAAAGGCAAACTGAAATGAGGAAAATTGTGATCTGAACAGGTATTAGAAAATATGGTTCTGCATGGATTGCTCCAACTGTTTCAAAGTGCTCAGACGGGCTGAGGGATCCCCATGCTTGGGCAACACTCCAAGCTCAACAAGACATGGCCATGAACTATCTCATCTAATGCTGAAGTCAGCCCTGACTGACAAGATAGTTACCCAAGTTTCCCTCCAACCTAAATTATTTCATGATTCTGCAATTCTGTCAAAAGAAATCCACTTCCTAAGAGTCATTCCTGCAACTTTATCTCCAGAGCTGCATCTAAATACATCACTATAAAAACAGAATGAACTGACAACAAACTAGTTGTGTAAAGATAACATGTTGTAGCGATGATTTGAAGTAAACTGAATTTAAATTATTTATTTTCCTTCTGATAGCCTTTAAAATGGTCTAAGCCATCTTTGCTTTTTCAACTTCAACAAGGTCATGTGAAAAACCTATACGGTTTCTGTTCGAAAAATCTCAGCTCTGACTTAATCTAAACTTGTCAATCAGGCTCTGATAATAAAGGCCATATCACATAAACAACTTAGAGGAATTTTATTTTAAAGTTGTAATGGTTAGAGACTGCAGCACCTGTAGAATTCCTCCTAATGTGCTACTGACCTTAATTAACACTTTTATTAAAATTACTGCCTTACTTCCATGGGGGGGTGTATGGTGGGCTTTGCACCACTTATTAATGGTTTGTCATCAGTCTCGTCTGTTTTCCCTCAGAGCCAGGATTAATAGAAAGGCGATTGAGACGATTCTCGTGTTCAGGCTTGAATGTTTATTATATCTTATCAGAAATCACAGAAAGTACAACAGCACCTCTAGCTCCTTTCTAGAAGTGGGAAAAATGGCCACAGCTGAGCCTGCTTCAAGGCCTTTTAAAGCTAAACAAACCAATAAAATTTAACACCTACATTATTTATCCTTTTGACCCAATAATAGATTCCCACGACCCTTAGAGTGACATTTGACTGACCAACCAAGGACTACTACCTGAGTTCCATGAAGACTGAAAAAGAAGATGAACAAAGAAAAAGACCCCACTCAAAATTCTCCATCTTGTCCCATATCTACCACTATACTATAAAAACCTCAAATTTAAAACTCATCACCCAGTGAAAATACACACATCTAGCCCACTACACATTTCTGATTTCTAACTCATTATTCATATTTACAAGCCTTCTCCAAGGTTTCAGGTCCAGAGCAGTGTTTTCCAGGGGGTCTGTGCCTGGAAGCACAAAAAGTTCAAAAACTTCAGATTTCTGAGATCCAACACTTCCACTAATAAATTGCTGCCTAGCTGTAACTTCTAGAGGCTGGCAAATCCACATTCAAGATTGCTTATAATTTCTCTTATAAAAACCTACCAGAACTGATACAGATAAGCTATTTTATGGATTTTTCCTTCCTTCCTTCCTTCCTTCCTCCTCACAGAGACTTATAAGGAAGTGGGTTTCATGGCCAAAAAAAGAGAACCTTAGGAGACCAGAGGCTATTTCCCTTTCTGAACTTTAGTCACCTTTCACAGCCAAATCAATACAGGTCCCTAAAAATAGGTTTTTTTTCATTTGCAGTTGTCTTGGGTTGCAATGAAGGATATATCCAAAAGTATGTATTCTATCACCATCTGTTGATGTCCCACCAGGTGGGACAGTGATTTTTATCATCCCTTTGTGAAATGCTCCACCCAGTGGGAGGAGCCAAGCATTTCCTACCTAGATAAAATCTGATATTTGGAACATCAGAGCAGCCTTTTTCCACTAGATTCTAGAGGAAAGCTGATCCTTCTACATCATCACTGGACCTTCAGAGGAAAACTGCACCTTTCTACAGGACCGCTGCTTCAAGAGAATCACATCTGTCATCCAGGAAGACTGCAGCCACCATTTAAACGGACTGCTACCAACACCCTGACTGACAGGGTGTCAGGTGACAGTGATCAACAAGGAAAAGAGACCCCTACTTGCATAATGAAGAGACAAGACCCCGGGTTGATGCAAGCATAAAGCCAATTTATTGATTTCACACATTAATATATATACCTTTTCAACTATAGCTAAAAATAGCACAATCTCATTATTGATGTTTCTAAGTAACATTACTTAATTAGAGCTCTGCACAGAGCCTCTGCACAGACCTGTACAGACCAGCATAGACAAGTATGGTCTTGCATGATTTATCTTAAACAAAGCACACCAAACACACCTTTTGCTTCTCCATTCAGGGTTCTGCCTCACTTTGCCAGGGCTTGTGGCCTATCAAATGCAGTATGTCCACTTTATCATGAGTTGAGCAGTGCTCTGAGCCCTGCTCTTTTGCTATATTTCTACAGTCAGGTTGTATTCTGACCCTGTCAGTGTTTTGGGTTTTTTGTATTACTGTATTTTTATTTTAATTTTCCTAATAAAGAACTGCTATTCCTTTTCCCATATCTTTGCCTGAAAGCTCATTAATTTTAAAATTATAATAATTTGGAGGGAGAAGGTTACATTTTCCATTTCAAGAGATGCTACTGCCTTCACTAGCAGACACTTGTCTTTCAAACCAAGATAGCAGGGAAAGGAGGATTTCTGCTAACACAGCTTTGTGCCTCCATTGGGAGTCACTATCAGGCAGCACCCAACACAGATTCCTTCTCCAACAGTGCTACCAAGACCCCACAGAGATAGGCAGGAGATGCAAATCAACTGAGATACCTTCCTTGTGGTAACCTGCTCTTTCATGAGGCAGCACAATGAAAATTCCTCCCCAGGACTTACAGCTATTTCTTTTTCTTTTTACAGTCTTTTCAGGGTGTTGAAAATCTTCATTTATGCACTTCTTCACCACTCAGAGCTGGAGGCCCAGATTAACTGTCCTGGAACACAGTGGTGATGGGAAGGAAGGGTCGCTCTTTTCCCTCAGGGGACACAACCCAAGAAACATAAGAACAAACTGAAGAGAAAATGTTCCAAACAGGTTTTTTTTAAATAAACTTGGATGGCTCTTTAAAGCTGACACTGACATAAATAAGGACCTCTGTAGGTCTTCAAAAAGCATTTCAGTAAATAAAACTAAAGCCACAGGGAAGAGCCAGAGCACAAAAAATTAATACAATATACAGGAACCTGCACTCAGGCATAGCTTCCCATGGGTGTTAGAACTACTGCACAAAGGGCTGTAACAATGACTTGGTAGGGAGAAGGTGGAAAATAACAGTCATTTTCAACAAAACCCCTTAGAAAACTCCAGGAAGTTGTTATGCCCATTAAAATCAGATGTAGAAACCTTCCAGTATAGCAGATTTATGAAAGCCAAGTTTTGCTACCAGCTGAATCGTCCAGAACTCAAGTCATATTCTGCCCTCTGACAAGATCTAGAGCTTCTTAGATTTAAGGCACACTTTCAATTAAATAAGGTTTTTAAAAACAGTTTTTAAACAATTAAAAATGTTTTTCTCCTAAGGCACACCACCTCCTACTTGCTTTTTTGCTCTTTCTCTCATCTTATTTTACCATTCATCACAAATCCAATAAATAACAGTAATTATCCAAAACAATTGATTTTTTGCATAGTCTTTTCCTGGGGACACAGCTAGAGCCCCTTGAAGCATTTGTGAATACTTTGAGAAACAGAAAGTATATATTCATACATAAAAGCAAGTGAGCACACCCCTTTGGGTAATGAATCCTAGCTGTGGCCACAAAGAGTGTTTGCTGGGCTGTCAAAGGATATCAATGTGCCTGAGGAAATGAGCCCACCAGAAACCAAGTCCTGGGAAGGACAGTGCGGATGCTGCTGCTCTCTCTTCATGCAGTTACTGAGCTCTATACTATAGAGATTCTATTTATTACCAGCAATTTTGAATTTTCCTGTGTGTCAGAAGAGTGCAATCAGTTCCCAAAGAGCAGCCAAGCAGCTTTTAAATACATCATACAGACTGAAAAAAAACCAGAGGATCAGCCACAGAGCTCAAAATGAAGTTGTTCTCTAACTTGATGACTGTAAAGTGATATAATGCAATACAGTCACTAACAAATAATTAATTTACTGATTTGCCAAGCTCTAATAAAACAGCACCAAGCAGAGATGGTATTTTCATTATCAACCCTAACTTTTGATTTCCGGCCCTTCAGTACCACAGCCTTCTGTTGCCTGTGGGCTTCTCTGCATGGCCTCATGTCTTATAGATTAGACCTATGTGAACATTTTGCAGTGAAAAGTAGTCTGCCACAAGCATGGGTTTTGTCATCACAAAACTATTTGAAAATCTGTGTTAAACTTGGCTCAAAACTTTGACTGAAGTGGAAGCAGCAAGTGCATTACCCTTCCATTCAGTGGCAAGCATGCTTAGAGGTTGTGGAAGACTTGTCTTTTCCTGCCCAATACAGCAGAAGAACAGCTTCCAGGGAGAGGGCATCCACACCTTCTCTAGTCAACCAGTCCGAACATCCTTTAGAAAGAAGCTCATCACAGTGTCTAAAAATGTATCTAATAAATGGTAGGTCTGTCTTTTTACTGAACCTTATCTCTGTCAAATAACATTAAAATAATAATAAAAGAACTCCTTGTTCAACAAATAACATTGGAAGAGGAAGGATAAGCAGCTCCCACTGATGAATGGGGGAAGGTAAATATGCTGTAACTGCCTCCAAATTTTATATGTCCCCATAAACATGATTCACAATAGTAATAAAGTCACACTTACATGATATGAAAAGGACATGTACAACAATACAAAGTGGTCAGTCGTGTACCTGGCCTGACAACTTTATTACTGGAATGGGTCATTATTATAATGAGACATTTTAGCACACCTAAGATATTTCAAGGTAAAAAGATGATTACAGGACCAGGTACATTACAAATGCAATAATTACTTTCCACAGTTGCATTTCACCAAAAGGAACAGACAATAATATATCATACCTCATGGTGACACATAAACCTTTCTTCTGAGTCACAATAAGCCTCTGGACAGAATATTACAGAAAGACTTTTGTTTCTCCTAATCTCTTGTCACAAAATTTGATTCTACCTAGTGAATGTACCAATGCAGAAAATACCACCTTTATTTGCCTGGAATGAGAAGATTTTTTTTGCAATCTTTTTCTTACTGATAATCACTTGCATGTCTACACACCTTAAGCAACTAGCTACCTACTTGGAAAACTGTTCATTACTCTCCCTATCTGTTACACACAGTTACGCTTCTTTACAGCACTTTCAAGGTGAAAAAAACCTAGAACTTCAGAAGTAGATGAAGAAAAAACCCAGAACCCACACGAAGATCCTTTGTATGACTGTATCTCCAAAATCTGACCTTCTCAGAAGAGTATACTACTCCTACTGTCCCTCGCCCACGATGTGATTTTGAGTTTCCTGGAGTTTTCTGTGTCAGTACACATTATGGCAAAAAATGCTACTCTGATGTCTCCTCATAATCTAATTTTCTATGTTCTCACTACTTTAATGGCCACTGGGCCAGAAAGACTGAGAAGTCTTTTTCTCCTGACTCTCTCTTGTCACAATGTAATTTATCCTAAACCAGGGGACCATAGTCACAAAAGGGAAGAAAACTTTTGCAGCCTCCTAACAAGTTTTCCAAAGTCAACAGCAGCTCCTAGCCACACAGCCATGCCAAGTAGTGTTCTGCACTACTGTACATGAGGGATGAGAAATGCTGGGGTGGGGTTAAGGGTGGAGAGGACTAAGCAAGGAACACCGAATTTCATCCTTGAAATACATAGCTGAAGTAACAGGATTTCAGAATTAATTAGATCTCTGTAATTGCTTATCACTCCACCAGGTAAACAGTAACTTTGTTTTCTTGAGAAAAAGCAGATACCTGTACATTTCAGTGAGACAAACCACAAACGTGCAACTAGATACTACAACACATTGTGTCCTCTTCTGAGATGATCAGAGCTTCATCTGAGGCAACCAGAGGCAGAAAATTCGTTGTATGGCTCCTTCCAGAGGGATAATATCCTGAGGTATCTAACCATGGATCCTCATCCAATATATCCCATACAAGATTTTATTTGAATTATATCCTGTGCAGAATGATATCCTGCACAAGTGTCTTGATTTGAAAGACAGGTGTCTGCTAAGGAAGACATGAGCCTTCCTTGAATGGAAAATGTGACTCTATTGCTTTTAAATTTGAAATTGTAGGGCTTTCAGGAAAAGATATGGGAAAAGGAGTAACAGTTCTTTACTAGTATATATATGTACAACAAAGCAAACAAACAACAGCAGTGGCAGCAACAGCAAACAGAACAGAAACCCAGTAATAGCCTTCTCTCAGCTGCGGACACTCTCCCCTTTGGTGCAGTTCCAGTCACAGCCGGCAGGGACGCTGGTGGCTCCCAGTGGGCAGAGTAGGCGCCCCCGTGGCTGCAGGGGGCGCTGTGGCACGAGCTCAGAGACAACACAATTAATGGCAGCAGGGCTGAAAGTCAGGGGCATCAGCTGGTTGCAACTGCCAGGTGAATGCGCAGAGAGGTGGACCGTATGGGGACGCCCTACACGTTGGCTCTAGACTCTCCCAAACAGCCGGGAAACAAATAAAAATAATTAAGCAGACTCGCAGTGCAGGAAAATCGCAGCAGACCGGGATCTCAGAGTCCAACACACAGGAGTCACCACCGCAACATGTCACGGGCAGAGTCTGGCAAGAGCCGGTCCTGGCATTTCGGCACAACACACACTGATTTTGAGCTCTGAGAAGTCGGGGGACAGGGAAGCAAGCAAGCTCCTTCCTCCACCGAACTCAGAAACCGCACTCCACAAAAACATGGCTAAAGCCCTCAGGGTAGCCGCCTCACCTTTTTCTCGCAGTATCACCCACAAGCTGCTCTCACCCTCGTTTCAATGGAATGTTTCTTAATTGCCCCATTTGTCTCTCAGGCAATGCCATCCCCTCACATTGTCCTTATTCCAGATAGCAGATGGGAAAAAAATTCACATCTGAGAAAAAAAAACAAAGCCAGAACAGTAAGGTTTAAGAAGTTACCAATTCATAAAAATTAAAAACAAAAAATTAAAAACATTAATCTTGTTACAACTTTTTCTTTAACAAAGAAATATAAAGCAATGTCACGATAACATGCCTGTGACAAAATCATAGTGGCTGGTTATAAAGAATGGTATGGTATGAATGTAAAAATATATTGAGACTGTATCAGATGAAATTTATGCTGTACATCTTTAAACAGTCTTTTTTCTGGTGTGAGAAATGATCGCTCACTTTAAAACTTTAAAGGTTTATTAAATCTCAAAAACATAACAAAGGACTGAAGAAGGAAAAAGGAACAGTACTGCGAGTGTGGCCGGTTGACAGTGGCTTGTCCACAAAATGGCTGCTCCACCTTTTATGCCCCTGATGTTGCATCCACCAACCCTGGCCCCTCCCAAAGTCTGACAGTTAACTCATCTTTGCCATCCATTGGTGGAGACCTTCTGGCAACTTGATTGGAAGTGAGGTACTGTCATATCACACCTCTACAGCAACAAGGTTTCCCCCATTCCCAACTGCCCCATGCAAGGAGCACTTGTGTTTGACCTCCCTCCACAGGTCCTTGACAACCCTGACAACCAAGGCTGTCAGGTGGCAACAACACCAAGGGACAAAGGGGACTATGGGGAGAACAGAGGGTGTTGAAACAACAAACTACAATAACATAACCATATATCAACAGTACTTCTCTTAACACACACACACTATTCATCTCTTAATGGCAAGAGCCAATTATCACATTACCCACCTATAATATTGGCCATATTCCAGAAAGCCTTTTAGAGTGTACTTAGCTTTTAGCCCATCAAAGTTTAACTTCTGCCATAAGCATTTGAGAGGATACCCTTGTCAAAGAAAACAAAAACCCAAACCACCTATTATGGGCTGCAAGTCCATACAATCTGCAATGTTCCCAAATTTTAATGTTTGCTAAAGATGTTTCTGATTGTATAAGCTATAAAAGCAACATATAGAGCTAACGAGTGAATACATCACATCCTGGTAAACTCAATGTCCACAAATACTTGGCAGCAAGTCCTGTTTTCCCTAAGTAAAGCAATAAGCTGGATGTAAACTAGAATATCATTGGTCTCTGCAATGAATATTTCAGAATCATGCTCCATATCATACATGCAAGTGAAGCCAGTACTGCTCTATTGGTGTATCTGTCCCAGTTTAGATACAAATTTAGGAGAAAACACTCAGGAATGAGTAGTCTCCTCTAAATGGGTTCCAACAATCCCTTGCCATCAATAGGAAATGACTATGACTGGAAAGGGGAAAAAAAACCAAAACAAGAGTTTATTAACAAACAGAATGCCCACAAGGCATGGGGGGGGAAAGTAAACAATGCTAGATATTAAACTGTCAGACCTTGCTCCACCACACACACACTGGAACAAAAACCCAAAATGCCAGGGAAAAAATACCAGCTCATACCATGCAGTAGAAGGTGGCACCAGTTTCTCTCTCAGGGGTAAAAAAACCCAGAAGCTTCAGGCAGTAATTTGGGCAAACAGAAGAAAACCTGGTGGCTCTCTATCATCAATTCCCTCTCCACAGCAAATGAAGCCGGTGGGCTAGAGTTTCCCGGTGTGCTATCCCTCTCTGGCTTGGTTTTCCAGGGCTGAAATGGAGAGGATCCTCTCTCCCAGTGATCCCGACAGACCCCTCTCCTGCAGGTCTTGTTTTCTCTGAATCCAGACTAAATAGGCTGTCCAGTTTTCTGAAAAAATTGTCAAAGGATTCCTGCTGCAGCTTTTCCAAGGCCAGGGAAGGGAAAAAAAATCCTTCTTGCTTGGGCTAACAAAACCAAGCTAGCCAAGCAAAACCCAGACCACCCCATACCTCAGATGCCTGGATAGCGAGGCTTTGAAAAAGCCCACCATATGGCCCAAGGTTCCACCCTCCTCCAGACCCACCTTAAAGATACAGTAACCATTCTTGGCACAAAACAGAGGATCAGGGAATAGACTATCATCATAAATCACCCTAAAACAGAATCAAAAACCTTTAAACTCCATAATGGAGAAAGGCCTTAACATGAAACAATGCAAGAAAAGAAACAGATCTAATAAATTCTTCATTATGTCATGTTGAATGCCTCTAAATATATTTTCCCTCATAGACACAAAAATGTCTAGTAATAGAAATTACTCAAAAATTATTAAATTAACAAAATCAACTTGTTATAGATAGTTGGCTCTTGCAATTCAGGGATGAATATTGTGTGTATGTTAAGAGAAGTTTTGTTGATGTATAGTTATATTATTGGAGTTTGTTAGTTGGACATGCTCTGTTCTCCCCACAGTCCACTTTCCCCCCCTATATTGTTGCCACCTGCAGCCTTGGTTGTCAGGGTTGTCAGGGACATGTGGAGAGAGGGCATGTACATGTGCCCCTTGCATGGAGCAGTTGGGACACCTCACCTCCAATCAAGTTGCCAGAAGGTCTCCACTAATGGATGGCAAAGATGAGTTAAATGTCAGGCTTTGGGAGGGGCCAGGGTTGGTGGATGCAACATCAGGGGCATAAAATGTGGGGAGCCATTTTGTCGACAAGCCACTGAGTAATGCTCCCAGTGCTGTTCCTTTTTCCTTCTTCAGTCCTTTTTCATGTTTGCTGAGATTTACTGACCTTTAAAATTTTAAAGTGAGTGGTCATTTCTCACATCTGGGGACTTGTCCGGGATAAAAACCTCATCTCCTTGGCCCTAGGATATTTCAGACGAGAGGCATGCCCCACTAATTTTGGTGGCTCGATTGGCTTCTCCTGTGATCATCAGTGATTGGCAGATCAACACCCCAGGGACAACAAGGGACTAAATAAGGAAAAATAAGAGGGGGAAGAAGGGAAAAGGCCTCCTGAAAAGCTGCAGATGGAAAGATCTGGAGGATTGTGAGTATTGTGCATGGGGAGAAGGAGTCCAGGAGTGTGCTTGGAGTGGGAGTGGGATGCAGTCCAAGAGTGTGGTTAGTGTGTGAGTGAGACTTGGGATAATTGGTTTGAAAAGTGTGACAATTGATAAAAGATTCGTGTTACTCATAAAAGCATTGGTGTTTGCATAAACCAGAATACCAAGCTCTGAAGTGAAGCATGGACACTAGATAAAGGAAATTATACGATTAAATAATTCTGTTTAAAATCACCTTGTTATGTTATATTATGTTGTATTATGTTACATTACGTTATATTATGTTATGTTTTTCAAATAAGTTGTATCGGCTACCAGCTTGCGAAATCGGACTTCCCAAAAAGCCCTTCCTGCCTTTGTCTAATCAATACAGCCTATCCCAAAAACCAGACTCCCAGAACTTCTCTGGTGGTTATCTACAAAGACCAGACCTCCAGAACTTCCCTGGTGGTCATCTACAAGGACCGGATGGCTATCTGCGACTAATTATCACCCAAAGGCTTTGTGAATTTGTAAACAACGAGAACCCACAGTATAAAAAGAGGCTGCAAACCAAGATTCGGTGGAGCGTGGAGTGGGCGGTGACCCCTCGCGTTCCCCAGCGCGCTGCTTGCTCTTTCTATATTAAATAAAGCAATCTAAATTTTTGCTAAATATCGAGACTTCTGTCTCTCATTTATAACAATTTGGTGCCGAAACCCGGGACGTCCTTGGAGCCCTGGGGGTCACTGCGATTTCGGGGAGGCGCCCCACTGCTGTGGCCCCGGTTCGTCAGTGATTCTCGGGACCCATCGACGTACCGCACCATATAGACTGAGCAAGGAAAATCTCCCCGGAAGACCGCGGCAAAATCACCTGTAATTCTTGTGCAGGAAGACCCAGACAGGAGCATCGGACTGTGAGTATCTGTCTGGTTTGGTGAGGATGACTGTGTGTTTGTCTGAATGAGACGTGGCCTTTGCTGCGAAGTGAGAGCGGAGTCCTTCTAACCGCGTTTCCAGCATCCAGCGAGGGACCTGGCCGGTGACCGGACGAAGCGAGTGAGCACAAAGGGAGAGACTGATTTTCTTGTCCTAGCCCAGGTAGAGGCTAGGTCCTTCCCATCCTAGTCCAGGCAGAGGCTAGGTCCTTCCCATCCTAGTCCAGGTAGAGGCTAGGTCCTTCCCATCCTAGTCCAGGCAAAAGCAGGACCCGGGAAGGCGGGGGGGAAGGGGGAGGAAAAAGAAAAGCAGATTGCAACACACCAGTCACAGAGGGAGAAGGGAAAAGCTGCTTTTCCCATCCCAGCCCAGGTAGAGGCGGGTTCCAGTCCATCCTGACCCAAGGAGAGGCAGGGGTTCGGGCGGAACACATCGGGGAGTACAAACACCTCAAGACAGTCCCTTGAGGTAAAAATGGGACAAAGAGGGAGTAAGATGCTGAGTCCCAAGGACCCACGAAGAGGTTCAAGTTCATTTGGTCCACAAGGAGACTGGGAAAATAAAGACAAGATAAGTAGGTTGCCAGAAATACCACCAGGCAGCCCTTTGGGAGTAATATTAAAATGTTGGGACACAGGGGTGGCATACAGAGGAAAAAGTAAAGAAAAATTGATTCAATATTGCATGGTGGAATGGACCAGAGAAATGATCCGTAAAGATAACCTATACTGGCCCATGTTCGGATCATTTGAGGGTTGGATTTGTCGGGCATTAAACACATATGTGGCTCATAAAGAACCATTTAACAGAGAGGAATGTGAGTATGCTGCCCTGTGGGCAAAACAGTCCAAGCCATCCTTGATTTATACTTTAAAAGAAAAAGAGGATGAAAATAAAAAAAAGGTTACCTGGGAACCCCTCGATAATCTCCCACCTCCGTATAATACAGAAAATACAGAAGACC